>OX183138.1:23638925-24369451 GCA_945261195.1 Cryptosula pallasiana | reverse complement strand
TAGCTCAATGTTGTTTTTTCTCAGAAAATTCAATATTTTCTTCTTAGATAGCTCCCTCCTAGCTCAAAATTCCTGCAATTTTCTATAACGTGCCATGAGGAGTAAAAAAACACGATAAGCACAAAAAATTGGAATGGGAAAAACAACAACAAAGAAAAATGTTCATGTTAATCTCCCGTAATACTCAATCAGCGATACATGCTATAGTAGTTTACTGCAGCTGAAAATTTTACTATGCAATGGTAATATGTTGTGCTGTGGTAGATTTTAGTGAATGACAATAGTAAACTAGGTGTTTACCACACTATCTCCACACCAAGTGCGCTAGAACTTCACCCACAGCTATCGGAAAGATACTGTGCCGGGGGAAAGCCTTACTGTGCCGGTATCACAATGTTCAGAGCCGGTATTGACCACTATTGACCCGGTATGATGACTCAGAGCCGGTCAAAGATGGCCGCCATAGCAGAGGACCTTCAAAACCAGCTAGGATCCTGCTCTAGGACAGGAACAGGAAATACCCTTCCTCGTATCCGCAGATATCAAGATCACAAGCTAACAAGAGCCTTGCGACTGTGTAGGACACTCTGATTGAACAATAGGAGATAGTGTAGTGGAAATGCACAGTGTGCCATTCATCCGCAACCAGCACTGCATCTATTTTACTCACCTTATTTAACCAACTATTATCCTAGAATGACTCATCCGCTTGAGCACCCACGGCAGTGCAGTGCACTATAGTTGGCTTCGAGCCAACAGACGAGACATTCCCGCTCTTTTGTTATCTTTAGCATTGACATGTGGTACATGCGGTGTTGTTTACCTTTTTACTAGCCAATCAAATATTTATATACTCATGTGATTTTGTTGCTGATATTTAAGGACTTGCATGCAGCCCAGCCAGGCAGTATTGTTTAGGTAGCAGTAGCGCTGAGATATTGTAAGCAACTGTATAGTACTCGTGCGTGTTTTGCGTTGGCTAGACAGCTGAGGAGAGATTCACACTATCCAGAGAAGATCCCACAAGCCAGGAAGACACTTGGACTCTCGTAGGAATCCATACCAGCTTAGGACTACGCCAGAAGACACCCACTTACCCGTACAGGAAACAGTATCTAAGAGACATTACTACTTGTTACTACTTTTGCAATCACCTTTATAGCAATTTTGTGCGTTCTAAGGAAGTGAGAAATAAAGTATATGTTCACACTTTCAATCACTTGAGATCAGTTTGGCCGGTTGCCAACTATCGTTGTGACTGCAGTTAAGTAGCATTCTATCTCATCTCATACAGAGAGATACTAAACCTTGCACTCTGTAGCCACGCTACCACAAAAGCACAGAGTAGGCACAAATCAATAAGTTCTTGCAGTACCTGTGGCAGTCTTCTTGCACCTAACGCAGAAAACCGTTACATTGGTGGCAGCAGTGGGATTATCACGTTCTCACCCCGGTACTGTAAGAGCTAACTACACTCCAAATACACCGAATACTCCTTTCCCCCCTTGTCCTGAGTATTGGTGTCCCCCCTTGTACACAGTATTGATAGAATACCCCCCTATCACTCCACAGATACTGTATCCCCCCCTATAGCATCCTCCTACAGCGTGGAGTTTATGCAGCCTATTGGCATATAGGCAAGACCCCGTGTATGGCTGCACACCGAGTCAGGAGTGCAGGGAGATTGCCAGCCGGCACCCCAGAAGCAGCAGCCCTAGACAGGTTAGCTGACACACTGCGAGGAGTGCTCCACCCCCGTGCGCCTGCACCATTCTTCAAGCCGCCTAAGTATAACGGTCAGGGAGATGTAGAGTATTTCATCGGATGTTTCATAGAAGTAGCAGAAGCCAATGGATGGGATGACAATGCCTTCTTACTGCATGTGAGACAAGCACTGAGAGAAGATGCCTTGGATTGTGGGCAGCCGAACAACCTTAGAGCCGTGTTCACCGCACTCTGTGCCCGCTTTGGCTTAACACGCCGTGAGGCCCTGCAGAACATTGCACAGCTGAGGAAAGCTCCCAAGACGTCGTTCCAGGAGCATGCTGATGAGGTGGAGAGATTAGTTCATGTCGCGTACGGAGACTTGCCAGCAGGACATGTGGAGCGTCTAGTACTAGAGACGTTTGCCACCACTCTGGGCCACCCATATCTACAGAGACACCTGTTAGCGGTGGACCCCAGAAGCCTAGAAGAAGCTGTCCGTGCGGGAGCAGAGTTCTTACAGATAACAGCGTACACCGACAACGAGCCATCCAGAGTACGGATTATAGAAGAAGAGGAGGAAGAAGAGTATGAGTATGAAGAAGAATACTATAAACCTTCTATGCCCCATTACCATCATTCGTCAACAGCTGCCGTGGTTACGCCGGTCCTTAGAGAAGTAGAGTATCCTTATCAAATGACGGGATACCCCTATCCGGCTCCTCAACAGCCACCTACAAGGGAAGAGACTCTGCACCGCCTGTTACAGACAGTACAAGAGATGACAACAGAGATGCGTAAGATGAGACAGTGGCAACAGACGGTGCCCACACCTACTCCTGTGGTGCAGCCTTCTCCTCAACCTCCTATGCAGGCTCCACAGACGGTGGGACACCAATCTCCTGTGTCACCGGCCAAGCCTACCAATGCGTGGTCATCTCTCTCGACAGCCCGTTCTACATCTCCCCTGTGTTGGAGCTGTGGACTGCCTGGACACTACATCAGATTTTGTCCGTACAGCCAGCCAACTGCCACTACACCTCGAGAGACTCCCAAGACGGGAAACGAGCAGCGCCCGCAATAGTTACCACACCGGCTACCTGTGATAAGGCTAGAAGGTGGAATAAAGAAGAGAAGAAGCCAGGGAGACGCGATCGTACTCCGTTACTCTTGTCAGATCTTGTCAAAGAACCACTGTATAGAGGGTCAAGACTGACAGAAAGACAGAGCCCTGTGTCACCACATTCCTCAGAGAAGGCACCCCTGCAGGGAGAGCAGAAGAAACATGAAGTAAGGCATGCCAAGTTGCCTACCTCTCCTGCCGGTCGCCAGAGGAACTATGCCAGAAGTGAACCATCCCCTATAGATGAATAGCCACTTCCCACCAGCAGTAAGGAAGAATACAAGCAATCCAGAGAGCGAGAGAAGCGAATCCAGAGAGAACAGCACATACCGTCGCTGTTGAATTTACCACCGGTGCAGTTTGCCGGCCCCCTGGAGTTTCAGCCTGTCCAAGCACAGCAAGCGGTAGCCATACCAGTTAGCCAACCCATGGAGTGTGTCACGCATTCACCAGTAAGAGTACTGCCTCCACTTCCTTGTGCTACTGAAGTTCAGCCAACCCGTGTACTGGAACAGAAAGTGGAGAGGCCATATAGTACAAGTTACTTCCTCACCGGCAAGTTAGAAACCCAGCCAGTCACACTCCTCGTCGATACCGGTTGCACTGCCAACCTGATGTCAAAGCATGTATTCAACCGTCTGCCTGAAGCAGTGAAGAAGAAGAAAAAGCTAAGTGAGTCACATGGAATCATGGCGGATGGAACACAAATTCCATTCTACGGAACGGTGAAAGCAGCCTTGCAGTTGAGAGAGATAAGGACAGCAGCCACGTTCGTAGTCAGTCAGATTAGTGAAGATGCTATATTAGGTATGCCCTTTCTCACTGATCACAACTGTCGCCTGAAGTTTGGTGAGCATGCCATAATAATCTCAGGACGAGAGATGCAGTGCACAGATAGGAGAGGCAGCAGACTTGTGAATCACAATAGGACCTCCCACATTGAGTGGTTACCCCCCAATGGAGATGCACACCACTTGTGCCAAGTCGGTGGACAAAACTACCTCCCTACTGACCAGCTGAACCGTCCTCAACAACCTTCGAGTAGAAGCTATCTACTATATCACCTCCAGAACATTGCCATTCCTGCATCTGACCTTGTACACCTGTTGTTGTGTATGACAGAGGCGCTCAGATGGCTACAAGAGAAAGGAATGAAAATCAAACTTGTGATGGATAAGCCACCTGAAGTAACTACACCACCAGCTAAGATGGCGGTAACAACGATAGGAGCGGCCAAGAGGTGCCAGAGAGAGTTGAAGCTGGAGCGGCCAGGAAAACCGCTGCCTAACAGTCCCTCCACCTGCACAGCAAGTTTGAGAAAGATTGGCCAAATGGTTTAGCCAAAAACCACCAAAGTGTGCAGGAGTTGTCTCAACAACAAGAGGAGACAAATCCAGGGCCCAATAACAGTGAAAACCAGTTGCCTGGACAGCTAGTGAAGCAACCAGATGAAAGCGCTGAGCCGCCTACACATAACAGCCAGTCAGCTGCAACAACAAAAGAAAGAGTAGATCCACAGGCAGCAGAAAATAAATTGTGTGAACTAAAGGAGAATACACACACCTCAGTCATCGCTGCTACACTCACCCATTGGTCACATATCGAAAGCTTGAAATTTTCTACAACCACTGGACAGGTTGCAAACCCTTTGCAAATATGTTATCCAGCAAATAAAGTAGATGCGCTAGCCCTGTGTACAATCAAGCAATTTTCAGCTGACAGAAAATTGCCAGGACGATTGATACCAAAAAGGAAGTACATCAAACCTGGATGGGACGTAGCCAAACCCCAAAGTGGACACCGTTCAAGAGAGAACAGTATAAAGTGGATGGTGGAGAAAAACCAAGTTCCTATCCACCCCTAGTCCAAGAAGATGGGCGCTTGAATACCTTACTCGTTAGCCAGTACATTGTGAGGCATCCGCCCCCGCTTGTGACTCAACCAAGCAAGAGTCAAGGACTGCGCCTGGTGAGCGCGGGAAACGCCATTGCTTTGCAACTTGAGAAAGTTATAAGACGTGTTTCTACCGCTGCTAACTTTACCGTTCATTTTTCAACAACTATGGATCACCTTCAGAACAACTCACCTGCTAAGGACGCTATTCTCCAGCTAGAGGAGGAGGAGAAGTTCTTGATGGAAATAAACGACGCTGCAGAGCAGCTACCTCATACGCACCCCGCTAGGAGATCACCACCTACACAGAAGGTCTCCCCATTGGTGCAATACAAACGTTCAGCAAGGGGTAAGTTACCACCTCTTCCTTCAGCTGACCAGATGGATGAGTGGGTTACTAGACACAGCTCTACAAAGGACCCCCTAGCGTTGGAGTCTCCTGTACCACCGCAGCAGATGGACACAGATTTTCCGTCACTGCCTACTTCCACCATCGGATCTCCCATCAGAGGTACACCTACTTCGCAACAGGTATTTTCAATTCCTTCGCCTGTCTGGGACCCTCTTCCTACCACCACCACCTCCATAACGAGGCCTAGCCATAGCGAAGTGACAGTTACTGCTAAGACAGATGGTACCACCCGTATGCGTCTCCCCATTACGAGAGAGAGGATGCAGTCATTGGGCAAGATTGTGCCTAGTAAGAGAAGAGGAGCATCTCTATTACTCAATTCCTCTGGAAAAGACGCCTTAGCCACTGCTATGGCCACCAGCTCTTCCCTGCAGAAGCCAGACCGTTCCCCCACAAGAGTGAGGAAAGTCACTGCCCGTTCGACGGAACAAGTTCCCCTCTTAGACCTTATACCCACTAGGTGTAAGGTTGAGTCAGCACCCAAAACTGCCTCCAGATCTTCCGCTGCTTCCGCTACTACAGAAGCTAGCTGTTCTTCACCGTGTGTTTTACCGGTAGTGCAACTCGTTGACGTTGGCATGCCACCTCCCCCTACCAGAACGGTGTCTGAAGAATTCACTGCCCCCCACGCTTCCGGAAAGAAGCCCGCTATTGCTCGCCGGCTGTTGCAGTGAATAGCTCCCTCCACCCAAAGAGCCATCAACAAGCAACTAACCAAAGCTCGACAAAGCACTTGCCCCCTGTGCCACCTCCAAGCTAAAAACATGCGACAACTCTCCGTCCATGTCCATCAGCACTTCGTCCGGTATTTTTGTAAGTGCCGGTACTCATCCAGTTCACGCGACAGCGTGTATGGACATCAAAAGAAGAGAGGTTCTGGACCAGAAGACGAGGACCACTACCAGAGAATGGGGTATATCTATGCCATAGATGGAGAAAGCTTTCCTGCATTCCGTCGCTACCAGAACTGGACGCAGTCTGAGGAGTTTGGCATGTGCAAGCCTACACAGCCCGGTACCATCACCCCGTCTGTTTCCCCCACCCCTGTAGAGACAGAACCTTCGCCCTCAGTCCCCGTTCAAGCAGAACCGTCCACTTCAAAGTCAACCATCACCCCATTGATGTCGATCCCCTTAGACGGTTACAAGACACCTAAGAGAACGGTGAGACGAAAGACACTCCATAGCTGAAGCTGTCGCCACCAGAGCCGCTGCCAGAGAAGCCAGGGCTGCACCGCCTTCTCCTCCTGTTCCTGCACCCTCCAGTGTATTGAGGAAGGTCACTGTGACCGTGCCTTCTATGCCACCTACAGAGCCTGCACCTGAACCTAACCTGACAGCACAGTTTCTTCGTGACAGAGCCAGCTGGGTGTTATCCATCGGAGGAAAGGTCCGGCAATGGGAAGATGAACTCAAACGGATGCGAGCTGGAGTTCTGTCAGGTACCCTTACTAATGCACAGATCAAGCTATTGAAACCCAGAGCGGAAAAGATCAAGATTGAGATCGAACGACTGAAAGAAATTCAGCAAACCCTACTGGGCTGCTTGTTCTAGAGCCACAAATACCTTACTCCCATTCCCTGACACTACATGTGTCCTGAACCGTCCAGCTACTCCCTCCACTGCCGGTTGGCAGCTTCCCCCTTACACTCCACACATGGTATTGTGTTATGGGCCATACCCCGTATGTGCCTCTGGGAGTTGTATCTTCTTGCACATGGCATTGTGCTCCGGGACATGTTCCACATGTACCCTCTGGACTACCGGCGTGTAGTTGACAGTCTCTCTGAGACTCCCCTGTGTATATAATCCCTATATACTTCCTCTTTACACGCCACACATGGTTTTGTGTCATGGGCCATACTCCGTATGTATCTCTCGGAGCTGTATTCTCTTTGCGCACATGGTCTTGTGCCTCGGGTCATACTCTGTATGTACCCCCGGACTACTGTTGTAGTTGACAGTCTCTTGAGACTCTTCCGTGTATACCATTCTTATATACACCCTGGTTGCACTCCGCACATGGTTTTGTGCTATGGGCCATACTCCGTATGCGTCCCTTGGAGCTGTACTTCTTGCACATGGTCTTGTGCACCGGTATATACTCTGTATATATCCCTGTAGACTACGGGCTTTGTAGTCGCCGATCTCTATGAGACTCTCTCTATATATATTCAAGAACTATATATATCTATTCCCTATCTATCCCCGGCCTCCTATTGTAAGGCCACCCTGTGCCTGGTAACTATCAGTACGGAGATGACTGATCGTTGAAGCGGCCTGTGTAGTGGAAATGCACAGTGTGCCATTCATCCGCAACCAGCACTGCATCTATTTTACTCAACTTATTTAACCAACTATTATCCTAGAATGACTCATCCGCTTGAGCACCCACGACAGTGCAGTGCACTATAGTTGGCTTCGAGCCAACAGATGAGACATTCCCGCTCTTTTGTTATCTTTAGCATTGACATGTGGTACATGCGGTGTTGTTTACCTTTTTACTAGCCAATCAAATATTTATATACTCATGTGATTTTGTTGCTGATATTTAAGGACTTGCATGCAGCCCAGCCAGGCAGTATTGTTTAGGTAGCAGTAGCGCTGAGATATTGTAAGCGACAGTATAGTACTCGTGCGTGTTTTGCGTTGGCTAGACAGCTGAGGAGAGATTTACACTACCCAGAGAAGATTCCACAAGCCAGGAAGACGCTTGGACTCTCGTAGGAATCCATCCCAGCTTGGGACTACGCCAGAAGACACCCACTTACCCGTACAGGAAACAGTATCTAAGAGACATTACTACTTGTTACTACTTTTGCAATCACCTTTATAGCAATTTTGTGCGTTCTAAGGAAGTGAGGAATAAAGTTTATGTTCACACTTTCAATCACTTGAGATCAGTTTGGCCGGTTGGTTGCCAACTATCGTTGTGACTGCAGTTAAGCAGCATTCTATCTCATCTCATACAGAGAGATATTAAACCTTGCACTCTGTAGCCACGCTACCACAAAAGCACAGAGTAGGCACAAATCAATAAGTTCTTGCAGTATCTGTGGCAGTCTTCTTGCACCTAACGCAGAAAACCGTTACAATAGGACTCCGCCTCTAGCCACTTGGCGCTTATTTCATTTAAACCTTATACATTGCATGATTTGTCAGTTATTTACATATGTAATCGCATTGGTCTACTTACTTCCTGTGCCTTTACTCTTATATGATTTTATGCTAATTACTTCCTGCCAGCTACCTATAAAAGGGCTGGAAGTGTTCATATTATTTGCATTCATTTCTCATGTCTTGCCAATAACCACCCTAGGACTTTGGTTGTTGAGGACTAAACCCAGTATTCAAACTGCATGCTGTGTTGTTTGTGTGAGCTTTGGGCTCTGCCAATGCTGAATGATCCGGCTGTGTTTATCTAGTTGTCACTGTCGAGCAGCACAGTGTCCCCTCTGGAGAGAGGCATAATACTCGAGAATAGTGGGTATTTGTAGAAACCAGACCGAAATCCATTACAGTGCTATATGTTAGTACATTTCCATTTACATTACGCATTTCCACAATTTATGGTTTTGTTAGAAACATCTTGATTGTGTTTTACAGGATCTTGTGGAGGATCATTCTACTCATCTAGTGGACAACTCAACTCACCCAATTATCCATCTAACTATAACAACAACATGTACCATGTGTGGTATATCACTGTACCAGAGAGTAACATAGTTCTCTCGTTCACAGACTTTGATGTGGAATGTTGTAACTATGACTGGCTAGATGTGAGTATACACACTTAATGCAGACATAAAATGCTGTAATTATGGCTTGTCAGATGTAAATGTACAAAACTAGGAAAAAATTAATTTGTTAAACACGCTCAGGGATCTGTAAAATGTAAAATATGTTATAATGGAAGGATGGAGAGAGAGAGTGAGATGTTGTATGATTGATTTTTGTTAGACAAAAATCATTTTAAACTATAACAATAGTGCTAAACTGCCATTTCCACTCACAGATATACAACAACAACACAAATCAATTGTTGAAAAGGCTAGAAGGACGTATTGGCTCACAGACAGTCTACGCATCCACAAACTCTATCAAACTAATCTTTAGAACAGACCACAGTATTGTATACAGAGGGTGGAATATGACCTGGTCAGGTATGTGATCTACAGTTCATAAAATGTGAAAATATTCTGTCTGTTTATCTCTCAGTCTGACTGGTTTTTATATGCCTAGTTCCGCTAAGGTAAGAGGGCCGGAATGCGCTTTACAAACAGCTAGCTGATCTTTTCTGCTGATCTCTTAGTTGGATGCTGTAGGTGTAGTTTTACAATTTGGTCTTAAATATTATATGTTTGTGGATTTAACCTTTCACTAATATCAGGGGAGATGATTCCCAAACAGTCTAATTCTGCTGACAAGAGGTGGTTTGAGTGTTAAATATGGAATTCAAAGATGGCTTGTGATTTATCATTTTTTTCAGGATACATGAAGTTCCTCATTCTCTCACAACTTTACTATTAAAGATTTTAGGTTTTGTCAGTTAGTCATGCCTGTAATAGTTAATTGTAACGGTAAACACGAGAGACGATTAATTAACAAGTTTCAACATGAATCTAAATAAAGCATGTACTAGCACACTCTCCTGTTGAGTCCCTACCCCACAGACAGAACGTGTCAAGGTTGACCTTTCGATATGTAATGCATATGTCGATATGTTATGTCGATATGTAATGTCGATATGTAATGTCGATATGTAATGTCGATATGTAATGTCGATATGTTTAACAGTTATTACATTGGTTGATTCATTCATGCTTCGATGTGGCTGTCCCATGGGTGTGCAGTGAAACATATATGCACTGTTGTTGTGTCATTTACTTCGACTTGGACCTATGAGAAAACTGAATAAAACGTTTTTTGGAAAATAATGAAAACTGTTTGTAAAAAGTGGAGGTTAGTTTATTGATAATATTTATTGCATTAAAGCTGATAAAATCCTACATCATCCTTTTTAATGAAAAATTACAACAATTCTAACATTCCTCTTTGAAGCAACAATATATATATATTTCTTAAAGCGATGTCTATCTGTAATCTTTGAAGATTGACATAATGTCAAATATTTGGTATGATTTATGCGCTTGCATAAAGCCCACTGTAACTTTTTTTAAAACGGAGTGATGGAGGAAGAGAGCTGATAGAAAAGATATAAATAGCATAGAAATAAGCAAGCAATGAACACTGCAAAGTTAGAGCAAGGCAAGGAGTGAAAAGCAGAGCAAGGCAAGGAAAGGGGCGGGTGGGGGAAGAAAAATATAGCGTACAGCGCAAGGAGAAGGGAGGATGTAAATCAGGGTGGGGGAAGGAAAGTTAGAGAGGAGCGGAGTAGAACCGATGGGCACATTTGAATACAAAGATTACTTCTTGTACTAGGTATTGTACTAGGTATTGTACTAGGTATTGTACTAGGTATTGTACTAGGTATTGTACTAGGTATTGTACTAGCTATTGTACTTGGTATTGTACTAGGTATTGTACTAGGTATTGTACTTGGTATTGTACTTGGTATTGTAGGAAATTTAATTCTTGTTAACCAAAAAATGCTACTGGTCTCAATTCTTGCCAAACTTTTCTACTGCACTTCGATATACTTACATTACCCAAGACAAAATGAAACTGCTCGAGTGTCAACTTTTCTACAATACCTTTCGAATAATCCATTCCATTTTCTCATTTACAGGGGCCCAGTGTGGAGTACCTGCCAATGGAATAAATACAGAGCCAGTGGTCGTTGGCTCACTTAGGTTTGGCGAAAACTATACGTATACATGTATGCCAGGTTATGAGTCTGAAACCCCACTTGCTGTGTTCTGTGAGCTTGATGGAAGTCTTTCTTCTGCACCACCAAACTGTACTGGTTTGTTAACTATCGCATGATTGTTATACGGATATATCTGTTGTAGTATCTTCCATACCATTAGCCTAGTTTACCATTAGCTGGTGATCAACAGTTTAGCATTAATGATACTTGAGTAAACTAGTTTGGTCTGCGAGATTGGCTGTTCTTTTACAAAAATGTTTTACAGAGATCTTGGAAGAAACTTGCGTACTAAGATCAGCAGATATTGCCTTTATCCTTGATGGCAGTGGAAGTGTTGGCTGGACAGAGTGGAACCAGGTGAAACTTTATCAATAGTTGTAAATATCAATTAATACAAATATGATGCGACCGACTCTCTATTGATGTTTTCGTATTATCATATAGGGTGTGAATTGCATGGTCAATGTTATGTATGCTTATATAGGATCTAGATACAACCAAATATACTATCTATAATATTATAGGGTCTAAACTTCACCACCAATGTTATATATAGTTATATAGGGTCTAGAGTTCATCACAATTGTTATATATAATTATATAGGGTCTAGAGTTCACCACCAATGTTATATATAATTATATAGGGTCTATAGTTCACCACCAATGTTATATATAATTATACAGGGTCTAGAGTTCACCACCAATGTTATATATAATTATACAGGGTCTAGAGTTCACCACCAATGTTATATATAATTATATAGGGTCTAGAGTTCACCACCAATGTTATATATAATTATATAGGGTCTAGAGTTCACCACCAATGTTATATATAATTATATAGGGTCTAGAGTTCACCACCAGTGTTATATATAATTATATAGGGTCTAGAGTTCACCATCAGTGTTATATATAATTATATAGGGTCTAGAGTTCACCACCGATGTTATATATAATTATATAGGGTCTAGAGTTTACCACCAATGTTATATATAATTCTACAGGGTCTAGAGTTCACCACTAATGTTATATATAATTATATAGGGTCTAGAGTTCACCACCAATGTTATATATAATTATATAGGGTCTAGAGTTCACCACCAATGTTATATATAATTATATAGGGTCTAGAGTTCACCATCAGTGTTATATATAATTATATAGGGTCTAGAGTTCACCACCAATGTTATATATAATTATATAGGGTCTAGAGTTCACCACCAATGTTATATATAATTATACAGGGTCTAGAGTTCACCACCAATGTTATATATAATTATATAGGGTCTAGAGTTCACCACCAATGTTATATATAATTATATAGGGTCTAGAGTTCACCACCAATGTTATATATAATTATATAGGGTCTAGAGTTCACCACTAATGTTATATATAGTTATATAGGGTCTAGAGTTCACCACTAATGTTATATATAATTATATAGGGTCTAGAGTTCACCATCAATGTTATATATAATTATACAGGGTCTAGAGTTCACCACCAATGTTATATATAATTATATAGGGTCTAGAGTTCACCACCAATGTTATATATAATTATATAGGGTCTAGAGTTCACCACCAATGGTATATATAATTATATAGGGTCTAGAGTTCACCACCAATGTTATATATAATTATACAGGGTCTAAACTTCACCATCAATGTTATACAAGGATACGATATAGGTCCAGACGCTGTAAGAATTGCTTTGATCACATACGGTAGTTCTGCGTATCTAGAGTTTGACTTTGATGACTATCAGACAGAAGAACAAGTAATAAATGCTATAAACTCGGCTTCTAAAGATGGTGGTGGAACAGATACATCTGGTGCTTTAGATTCAGCTCGCATTCAGCTTTTCTTAGAGAGCAGAGGGATGAGGTTAGTTGTCACACCTTGTAGTAGCAGAACTTCCTGCTTGATTACTTTCTCATGGCAGTGTGATCTCACTGATAGTTTGAACAATAACAAGGGAAATTGTAGTTACAGTTTGCATTCAAACAACATCAAACCACTCACTGTAATTTTTTTGTGTTAAAAGAAAAAGGATTTTTGTGACCGCTATGGGTACGACTAAAGTCCTGTAGCAACCCTTCCCCCAACAAAGTTGTTGTAAAGTGCCACCCATTTCCATAAGCGAATTGGCCTCAAGTGAGCTTAATATTCGCATGTGGAAACTTGCACATGTTACCAACAGCAGATGAGTAGCTGTTCATAAATAGCCGTTTGCTAGGCCTACATGCAAAAAATTATTTAGTGTTTTCGTTATACAAAAGACTGCTAAAAAACTTTTAGTTTTTGTTGCATTCAGTCCTTTGGTCTCCAAAACACTATTTGTTGTAAAGTTTAGGTAGAAAAAGTTTTTCATTTAAATAGCTTAGCAAAGCGCAATTGGCTGATGCAGTTCTGAAGGTATGATTGGTGCCACAAATTGAGCCTTTCTGAACAAAGAGTAACATAAAATGTGTTAACTTGAAAAGGCATGTCATTGGGAAATCTTTGGTACAGAAATCATGTCAATCGGAGTTCTTGTTCTTGAGTGACGACCATATTTTAAAAAATGGAGTTGCTGTGCTGTCAATTATGAAAGAAACTTGAAAACTCAAATTTTTGAAAAACCACGAAAACCGAAGCTAGAAAAACATTTATTTTTGTTTTTTACTTATGTAATTCTACTAGGGCAAAGTGTTACAAAAATGGTCTTTGGTGAGCTTTTAAAAGTTGAAGATGGAGAAACTTGAAAAAGTTTGCATGTGGTTGCTTGGAAATCCAAAATGGAGCATTAATGGACTATATTAAATTTGTTTGCAGTTTTTAGGTGAATCGAATAGTTGGTTTGCAAATTGGGAGCAGCTTTGCACCAAAGATTTAAGTTATTTTTTATCTAAAACTAAGATGGTCGCCGTTGTATCACCATATAGACTGTTTGGTGATATTATTATGATATTATGATTGTCAAAGCATGAGCTGTTTATTCAAAAAAAATAAGTCAACTGCGTCCAGCATGGCATCACACACAGAAAGCGGAAAACTTTGGTTGTTAAAACAAATAAGAAAAGGCAACTCCTATGAATATATTTATAAAAGAATGACAACTCCAGTACTTGTAAACAATACAGCAGCTGCTTCAGCACTGACTTCAAACTTTTCCATCAGTAGACATCAGAAGATAAATAAAATGCTTCACCCAGCAAAATATTGTCAACTCTCATTGATTGATGTCTATTCTTTCAGGCCATTTCGGCAATTACGCACCTCTTTTCAGGCTTAAACTGCTGTGTTTTGGAATGTTCTAAAAGTTTGCTTTTTCCACATATACATGCCAAATATCTAAAATTTGGGATGCAAGAAATTTTGTGGCATTATCTGAGATTGTTATTTGGGGAAAAAAGTCTGATTTACCAAAAAAGGAAGAATAATAAAAAAACAATAGCTAACAGAACATAACTATAAAATACTAATTACAAACATTAAAACATTTCACTTGAACTAATAACTTTTGAACCCACTTGTAATCTACTATTAAGATATAGTATTGCACCAACTATTTACAAGCCTCTGTGCCTTTTATACCCTGCTGTACTGCTATACTTTACCATATGCCTGGTATACCATACACTGTACCTTATCCTGTGCCTTGTATACCTTGCTGTCCCTTATCATGTACCTTCCATCACACCCCTCTTTACTACTGTGTTGTTTTGGAATCTATCTCTGTTTAAATGAATGTCAGGTAAAGCCGCAGTTAGATCAGATTAACTCAGGGAACAACCCAACCTGAAATTAAATGTCTCCATCAACTCGGAGTGTCCTTGGGTGAAGTTGACACCTGATAAGAAAGCCTATCAAGGGGTTTCAGGGGGCAAAGCTTAAAAGCGTTCAAAGTCATTGTTCTAGGTTACTTCTATATAATGTGATGGGACAACTCTCTAGATGTTATAGGAGGGATGATGCTTTTCTGGGACCCAAAGCACTTATTGCAGCTCTTCTTGGTGCTTTTTAGTGTCACCAAGGAAAAATAACAGGCAAAAGAAAGCTCATTTGGAGCTGGGAGTGGGTGCTGGAGAGTTGGGAATGGGTGCTGGAGAGCTGGGAGTGGGTGCTGGAGAGCTGGGAGTGGGTGCTGAAGAGTTCAGGAATAGATTGGAAATGAGGGTAAAGGAACAAATGAACGTGGTGCCAGGCAAAAGCTTTCCACTGAATTTATTTGCAATGAACCACAATAATATTGTTGTAGACCTGATGCGCCCAATATAATCATGATTATTACTGATGGAAAAAGCAGCTCCTATACCCAAACAGTAGCAAGTGCTGAAGCATTACATCAAACAGGAGTTACAGTAGTAGCTGTTGGAGTAAAGGGAGCTGACAGTGCAGAATTGAATGCTATGGCATCTACACCTGACTTGGTCTATCAGTACGATGATTATGATAAACTGGTTGACCTTAGAGAGACCTTCAGTAGAGAAACTTGTCAAGGTAAGTTTGCTTGACAACACCAGGATGCTCAGTATTATTCTTAAAACCACTTTTCATTATTGCCTGACGAAAACAAAGGCTTTAAATGGACTACTTGTACTTTGCTCATGAAAACCGGGTAAAGGAAATGAAAAACTTTTATTTTTGTTGATGAATCTAGAGCTTCTTCCCATTAGATACTTCTATTTTTGTACTATTTTCTTGATCTTGCCCAGTTTTTACTAGTTTAAACTCTATAAGAGGGAATTTAAAAACTCTCCGCTTAGTGGAGATTTTCGTAGATAGAAAAGGACCACTATGAGAGTACATTTCATATGTTTATTTATTGTGGCTAATTTTTTATTGGTTCTTTTGCTGTTTTACTCAGTTGAGACTCCGCTATTTCGAACTTTTAGGTCTCTCAGAAAATCTTCGGTGATTTAGCTGCTTTGTTGCATATTATCTGACAAATCCTCTATTGTTTTCTGACTAGTTGCAAAACAGCACAGGCTATGCAAAACGATATTTGCAGTTAACAAGCCTTACATCTGTAAAGCAACTGATTATCTAACACAATGCCAAAGCAGCATGTAGTCCATCAAATTTAATACACAGCACGCATTTCCATGAAGTCACTAAATACTTATTAGCTCTCCAGTGCAACCACACTCATGAGACTACTGTACACTGCTTATTAGTGTAAACGTTTATGCGCACTTGCAAATGTTTATTGAATTATGATAAATATATAATCGTTCAGTAACAAGAGAGAGAAAGGTGGAGCTGTGCGCAAGACATGCACTGTAACTGAAAAAAAGGAATAAACAAGACAAACACAACACAGAAGCTAAATGTGTACAAAAACTTCATCATGATACTGGCTCCATGTTTGCTGGTTTAATTCGCTAAATTTCCCAAATCTAATACGGGGTTATGGCGACAGTAGGATGTAAGCCGTCTCTAAGGAATTGTTTACGCATCCTGTATTTCCCATGGCTATGACGGTAAATTCACCTGTGAATGTATGGTTCCGCCATCCCCTGGGTGATGTTGAAATTAACTATTAGCCTATTCTCTATCGCCACCATCCCCCTCATCTACTCCATCCACTCCTCATTGAAGCCCTGACATATTAGCTGTTGCTTCTTGATGTATTGATTGTAGCCGTGGAAATCCAGAAGGTATATGGTGCATAGAATGAGTTGGGGTCTTTCAGCGCTTTATTGAACTGGCAAAACACGGACTTTCGGGTTCCTATAGCAACATCCTTCAGCCCACTTCAACCACCACCTGCCAATATGAATGCTCAGGCAGGGGAATGCTAACTAGAAGTTCCCATGGTTTCAATCGATACTCCTCATAACTGCCCTATGCTTTTACTAATGCACGTAGTTCAGCCGTCATGCCTGGCCAACACACTATACTTGTCGCTCTATGGATACACTTTGTCTCACCTTGGTAACCTGACTGGACCTTTTTCAGTACCCTATCTCCTTCTAGCTAGGGCATGTAAATTGTTGTCAAAGTAAACTACTCCTTGGATGGTTGTTAAGCCATCTTGGGAGGTGGACAATTGTCCCATTGATTCCCCAATCTTAGAAATTATGATGCACATCATCAACAACTTCCCTTCATTTTCCATTAAAATGGCTTTAATCCTGTTCAGCCAAGACGTCAATAGGCAGTGCATCTACCAACTCCTGGATGATCAGAGGTACCTTGTCAATTCCTCCTGATGTCCCTGAAAGAGAGGCCCATGAGAGAGCATCAGCCAGCACCAACTTCCTCCCCAGTATGCAGACTATCGTTGCTAAACTATATCATTTGTAATCTAAACCTCTGCACTGGTATCGATAACTTTGCCAACTCCAAGCATAGAAAGCACTGGTTTATGGTCAATCTCCACTGTAAAGTCTCGCCCTGATAGAAAGTAGATGAACTTCGCACAAGCCCAGCAGATGGCAAGTGCCTCTTTTTTTAATTTGCACATAACGCTATTACGCACTGCTTAGAAATCGTGATACAAATGTCACTGGTTTCCATTCTCCGTCTACTTGTTGCAGCAATGCTACACCCCGACCAAATGATGACGAGTCTGCAGTAAGCATGGTCTTATTCTCAAGCCTAAATGGGACCAGCATTGGTGTGGCTATCATTAATGACTTCAGTTTACTAAATTCATCTGCATGTTGGGTGGTCCAATGCCAGTCACTATCCTTACCCAGCAACTGCCTCAACTGCATGGTGCATCCAGCAATAGCTGTAGAGAACTACCCTGAGTAGTTTAAAATTCCAAAAAAATGCCTTAAATCATGCTAACTACGAGGGGGGGGGGGTTGCAAATTCTATGAGTGCTGTAGTCTTTGCCAGGTCTGCTTTGATACCCTCTGATGTTATGACATGACCTAGGAATTTAATCTCTGTCTTATTGATTTTCCATTTTTCTGCATTTTAAGTGACCTCACTCTCACTCAACTGTCAAAGACTCACATCAAGTTAGTGTCATGCTCCTGTTAATTTTCTGAAAAAACTAGAATGTCATCCATTTGACAAACCACCCTGTCTAAAGACACTAAAAGTTTGCGCATTTCTCACTGGAAGACCTCAGAGGCTGAATTTATTCCAAAGGGGAGCCTTTTGCAACAGTATCGTTATAAATGTGGTAAGTAAGAACTCTCACTCAGCTTCATCTGCCAATATCCACAGTTGGCAATCATCTTACTGAATATTTGTGCATTTCCTGATGCACTCAACGTTTCCTCTGAGTTTGATAGAAGGTGGTATTCTCCCCTTACAGCTTTGTCTAATTTCGTGTAGTCAATAGACACTCTCAATTTCCCATTTTTCTTGAAGACTACGACGCATGGAAAGCATCAATCAGTTGGAATTTTCACTTTCTCTATGGCTTCCAACTTCTCCATCTTCCTTAGCACTTCAAATAATGGCTCTTTTTGAGCTGCTACAACTTTCCGAGGGATGACCTGGACAAATGGCGCCACCTCCCCCTTCAGTTGAATGTCAACTTCAGTGGCCATTGAGCCAAGCCCACGAAATAGGTCTGGGTAACTAGCCTTCCAGTCCTGGCACTCACCAGGACACATTAGGTTTAGGCATTCACTAGACAGTTTCTCGGGAAGCGGCATCACTAGCCCTTCAATAAAATATACCATCTTTGAGACCTTTTGCCATTCAAGTCAAGTACAGCTTTTGCTTTGTTCAAGACTTTCAACCTGTTATTCTCAGCTCCTTTCCTTACTTTATGAGACAGTTTCACTCAGCATTTACAGGGCTCCTTCATGTAGAATGGTATTGCTGTGACTGCAGCATCTGTGTCAACTTTGAATTTTACTGGAGCGCTATTTACTATAGGTGTAATTAACCATGATTTAGCAGTCGTTTCCACTGACTCAAAGGCGGCTAGCCATAACAACTGATCTCCCAAGAACAATTCATCCATACCAGTCTCACAATCTACTTCTTTTGTCATTGACTCTTGTCTTCTTTTACAAGTCTTAGCTCAGTGTCCTTTAATTTTGCATTCATAACAAGTTACGTTATGCTCTGGACATTGACCTCTGGCATGTTTCTTCCAAGTACAATACGCGTACCTATTCTCACTTGCTTCAGATTTCTTGTCTCTATCTGGCCTCTTCGTTACTGCAATCCCTCATTTGAATCTTGGGTGTGAAACATAGTCGAGGTTATCTTCTTTAACCCTAATATTCATAATGGCTGTCTGCTTGCGATGAATGACATATTGTTTAGCACATTAGGCGTGTTCGGTGTGCTCAACGTTTACATTTAATCCTCAATGGCAGTTTTTTGTCGAGGGATTATCAGCCCCTTTGTAGCAAGTTTTTTTCAACGTGCATCAACGCTCATTTTTGCGTTTCTCAACGAGTTTACAGTGCACGTTGGCCAGCGAACACCTATAAAAGTCAACGCGTTGGTTTTCTAAAGGAGTCGTCTTCTCACTAATTACGGCACTGTACCCTTTTGCTGCAATATAACAACAACGTGCTATTAAAAGTTATGGTCTTTTTTCTTGTTTTTATTAATGGATGTATAGTACTTATTATTAATGTGATTGATTATTATTTTTACTACTGTCACTATTATTAATGCTATCACTATTGCCAATAATATTAATAATATAACTTTCACTAATTTTATTCTTATTGTCTTTGATAAAATATATTATTTTTATTTCATGACAGTGAATAATCAGCACACCATTATGATTATTAATTATTATTAATTAATAATACATGTTTTTGCTTGTTGCTGTCATTATTATTCATCATTGTCATTATTATTATTTTTATCACCATCAATAACAATACAATTTGTACTTGCTGGTTTGCTGAGTTTTAATAACACTTTGTATAAGTAGCAGATGATGCAGTTGTTGTTAGGGCAACAAAAATCTCGCAATGAACAGCTACTTTTAAACCCAAGAATTTAGGCTAACAAACTTATGATTGCGGGGCTATATTTATCACTGAAGACACAAAAAAAGAGGACAACTCTTGCAAAATTTTGTAAATTGTACGCACTCGCCTACTCTTTTAAGTTATCGTTCGAGGGATAAACGCATTGATCAAACTTTCTCAAACCAACGCGTTGAGACACCGAACACGCCTATTGTATTGTCTTTTGCAAGGTCAAGCCCTTCGTATAGATGAGGTATTCTCTCAGTTTATTGTCTGTCACTCTGACAACAATCCTGATGCAGGTCAAGTTATCCCTTACAGGCCTGTACTCACAGCTATCTGCCTGTGACTGCAGTTCTGTGATGAACTTATGTATTGTGTTGCTGCCTAGTTTAATGCTGTCAAATTTCACTCGTTCATAAATCAAATTTTCCACCGGTTCCAAGTAAGTATCAGTTAATCTAATGAAGCTTGCAAGTGTCTTTGATTGTGCTGGAACATCATTGTTAAAATGAAACTGGGCATGAATTGGTATACTTGCGGGTCCCATCAACACTAACAAGTTTGCAATATGTTCCTCAGCACTCATTTCACCATATTCTTTGAAATTTCAAATATTTCAAACTGTGCCTTGAAAGTTTTCCAGTCAAGTGCCAATTATTCACTTAAAAAACTCATTTTCTTTCAAAACGCTCGCCTCTGGCTGAGGAACCTTCTGCCACTTTATTATGAAGTTAATAAATAACTGTTTAGAGCTACATGGCAACGAAGTGCACTCACACTTTTAAGCAATTACGCTGATCTTGTTGTAGCCTCTACCTGATGATGTATGCATGAAATTCTAGTTCATCCAAACTAGTTTACAGCTACCAGATATCACAATCACAGGAGTTGTTCACCGATCTTCCTATACTCCAGCTCAGTTTATTATAATTTATTATTATTTTAACTCTTATTCAATGATAATAATGATTTTATAAACAACAACAACACCGGGACCTCCTAGAGCAATAGACCAAATGCCGAAATATTCCATAGCAACAACTTTAATTTATCTCACCAATTCAATCAAACTGGTGCTACTCAACATCGGCACACTATTTTTGGCATAGGTGAAACTGTTTTGACACCATGTAAAGTAACTGGTTACCTTTTCAAATTTTTGGCTGTTCACTTATCAGTATAGTACATCTTGCTGTAATTCAGTCTGAGCATCAAATGAGTTCTGCGTATTCAAAGAGAGGCTTCATTCACTTCTGGTTCCTGCGACGACAGTTACTGGTACATCTGTGTTTCTAAAGGTATGATTTTAAACCAACCAATATGGTGGTCTGTGTTTGATGGCAATTGCAAATTTGTTGCTTATGATTGGTTCAAAACAATTGTGGAAAAACAAAACAATCAAATTTAACTATTTATAATAGTTTTTTTTCCAGTCATGATGCATTGTCAAGTCCTGAATAGATGCGTTTTCTTACAAAGCTAGTATTGCAATTGACTAGCAGCCAAACTGAAGTTGAAGTAGTGTGGTTGTTGAAAAAAGTGGCGGGATGCTGAAAATAGTTCAGCCAATGAACAGAGCAATCACATGAATAGGGAATTGTAATTAATAATAACAGATTCAATACTGAAAATGTATTATAAATAAAAAAAACAAGCAAAGAATAATAATAACATTATTACAATAAAACAACAGATCTGCATAAAATAAAGGTGTTTTTCAATGGTTGCCTCTATTAAACAAACCAAAGACAACACTGTTATTATTATGCCAAATAAAACTTGTTTAAATTAAGTTCATGCCAGCTGTCAAATAAGGGAACTCAAACTGAAAAACGATAATTAAAAGATCCATGGGAAAACACAGTTGTGAAATTTTCTCTGTAACTCTCTGTCTCCACCACTGTTCCCTGACTGTTCACCTGATGACTGTTTTTCCCATAAACCTAGTATAATAATACTAAGTCTATGGTTTTCCTCACAAACTACCCTACCCTACCCTATATATAGTAATGTAGAATTCCTTGGACAGTTGACGACTTATCAAGAAAGTATATACTTTATATACTTACTCACCTTATATAGAAGCTTCATTTCCACAATACTAGTTACTAGCAGTCTGAACTAGGTGCTCCTTGTTGACATTGGCTGTTAGCACCTTGGTATTATTGGTGTATTTTATATTGTATGGTTTGTAATAATTGGGTCATTCTCAATAAGACAATGAAAGTTCCTAATAATTTGTTATATAAAACTGTGCTGTTGTATCTAAAGTCAATCTTTCGATGAAACCATTATTGCATACTTAAACTGTATGTAGGAATAATTAATGATGAAGTCAAGGGTTTTGTATGGGAGCCTAAAGTATCTACAGTCTGTGATAAAGTAACTCCTGGACGGAGTAGCCTCATGCTGAAGTGACTTAATGCTGGTTGTACTGTAGAAAGCACAAAGAGATAGCTGTACGTGAATGTCACATAGATGAGAACGGAAGCTGCTTAATTTGGGTTAGGATAACCCTGAGAACCCTAGGTGTACCGGCTCTGTAGGGCTATACCGGGTCGACATCAAGATGTCCACCATAGCAGAAGATATGAAAATAGCCTCAATAATTTGTCGCGTTGTTTTATGATAAACTACTTTTTTTATAGAAATTCTAGAAAATACTTGCCTATTGAAGACAGCAGACATCGCCTTCATCCTTGATGGTAGTGGAAGTGTGGACTTGACAGAGTGGAATCAGGCAAGTTTTATCATGTTTGTTGAAACGTTTAACTAAACTCATCATGTGATCACATGTTGATAAAAATGGTAAAAATTTTTCACAAAGTGATTATAATAAAATAATACATGAGCATTAAAATACTGCTAAAAATTAAACATACCAAACAGAATACAAACTTTCCATCTAAATTGAGTTTTATTGGTAAAAAGGCCTCTCCACACTCGGAGGTTAATGTCAGCGAATGCGTCACAATGATGGCAACTTCCCTCCCATGGTTTGCTGCTCCACTTAACACATGATGATTTTGCATGCTGTAATACTTAAGGACAGTATATAGCGGGCGATCACGGCTGAGAAAGCCTATACTACAAATCTGCGTTGACCAATCATCATGGGGGTAAATAACGATTTGTAAAACCAATAGCCAAATATCAAAAATGCTTGATATTCTTTGATTGGAGAAAAAAGGGAAGCAACTACTCATTTACAGTCAAATAAAAGCCTGTTTTTTTGCTTTTTATGGCAAACTAATGACAACATTATTGAGTTTGTAGAGGCCTTAAATTGATACATTTTGTTCCTGTAACATTGGAATAAATAAACGCAAGTTACCAGTTATAGACTACTGTTGCCATCTCTATGTGGACTACAACCCTCTGGATGTTTTATCCACTGGTTACACATTGACACTGAGACAAACAATCTTGGGGGTTTCCTGATGTTTTATAGGGTCTAGAGTACACCAACGATGTTATATATAATTATATAGGGTCTAAAGTTCACCACCAATGTTATATATAATTATACAGGGTCTAGAGTTCACCACCAATGTTATATATAATTATAAAGGGTCTAGAATTCACCACCAATGTTATATATAATTATATAGGGTCTAGAGTTCACCACCAATGTTATATATAATTATAAAGGGTCTAGAATTCACCACCAATGTTATATATAATTATATAGGGTCTAGAGTTCACCACCAATGTTATATATAATTATACAGGGTCTAGAGTTTACCACCAATGTTATATATAATTATACAGGGTCTAGAGTTCACCACTAATGTTATATATAATTATATAGGGTCTACAGTTCACCACCAATGTTATATAATTATATATGGTCTAGAGTTCACCACCAATGTTATATATAATTATACAGGGTCTAGAGTTCATCACCAATGTTATATATAATTATATAGGGTCTAGAGTTCACCACTAATGTTATATATAATTATATAGGGTCTAGAGTTCACCACCAATGTTATATATAATTATATAGGGTCTAGAGTTCACCACTAATGTTATATATAATTATATAGGGTCTAGAGTTCACCATCAATGTTATACATAATTATATAGGGTCTAGAGTTCACCACCAATGTTATATATAATTATATAGGGTCTACAGTTCACCACCAATGTTATATAATTATATATGGTCTAGAGTTCACCACTAATGTTATATATAATTATATAGGGTCTACAGTTCACCACCAATGTTATATATAATTATATATGGTCTAGAGTTCACCACTAATGTTATATATAATTATATAGGGTCTACAGTTCACCACCAATGTTATATATAATTATATATGGTCTAGAGTTCACTACCAATGTTATATATAATTATATAGGGTCTACAGTTCACCACCAATGTTATATAATTATATATGGTCTAGAGTTCACCACTAATGTTATATATAATTATATAGGGTCTAGAGTTCACCATCAATGTTATACATAATTATATAGGGTCTAGAGTTCACCACCAATGTTATATATAATTATACAGGGTCTAGAGTTCACAACCAATGTTATATATAATTATACAGGGTCTAGAGTTCACCACCAATGTTATATATAATTATACAGGGTCTAGAGTTTACCACCAATGTTATATATAATTATATAGGGTCTAGAGTTCACCACCAATGTTATATATAATTATATATGGTCTAGAGTTCACAACCAATGTTATATATAATTATATAGGGTCTAGAGTTCACCATCAATGTTATACATAATTATATAGGGTCTAGAGTTCACCACCAATGTTATATATAATTATACAGGGTCTAGAGTTCACAACCAATGTTATATATAATTATACAGGGTCTAGAGTTCACCACCAATGTTATATATAATTATACAGGGTCTAGAGTTTACCACCAATGTTATATATAATTATATAGGGTCTAGAGTTCACCACCAATGTTATATATAATTATATATGGTCTAGAGTTCACAACCAATGTTATATATAATTATACAGGGTCTAGAGTTCACCACCAATGTTATATATAATTATATATGGTCTAGAGTTCACTACCAATGTTATATATAATTATATAGGGTCTACAGTTCACCACCAATGTTATATAATTATATATGGTCTAGAGTTCACCACTAATGTTATATATAATTATACAGGGTCTAGAGTTCACAACCAATGTTATATATAATTATATATGGTCTAGAGTTCACTACCAATGTTATATATAATTATACAGGGTCTAGAGTTCACCACCAATGTTATATATAATTATATATGGTCTAGAGTTCACTACCAATGTTATATATAATTATATAGGGTCTAGAGTTCACCATCAATGTTATACATAATTATATAGGGTCTAGAGTTCACCACCAATGTTATATATAATTATACAGGGTCTAGAGTTCACAACCAATGTTATATATAATTATACAGGGTCTAGAGTTCACCACCAATGTTATATATAATTATATATGGTCTAGAGTTCACTACCAATGTTATATATAATTATATAGGGTCTACAGTTCACCACCAATGTTATATAATTATATATGGTCTAGAGTTCACCACTAATGTTATATATAATTATATAGGGTCTACAGTTCACCACCAATGTTATATATAATTATATATGGTCTAGAGTTCACCACCAATGTTATATATAATTATATAGGGTCTAGAGTTCACCATCAATGTTATACATAATTATATAGGGTCTAGAGTTCACCACCAATGTTATATATAATTATACAGGGTCTAGAGTTCACAACCAATGTTATATATAATTATACAGGGTCTAGAGTTCACCACCAATGTTATATATAATTATACAGGGTCTAGAGTTCACCACCAATGTTATATATAATTATATAGGGTCTGGAGTTCACTACCAATGTTATATATAATTATACAGGGTCTAGAGTTCACCACCAATGTTATATATAATTATATAGGGTCTAGAGTTCACTACCAATGTTATATATAATTATATAGGGTCTACAGTTCACCACCAATGTTATATAATTATATATGGTCTAGAGTTCACCACCAATGTTATATATAATTATATAGGGTCTAGAGTTCACTACTAATGTTATATATAATTATATATGGTCTAGAGTTCACCACCAATGTTATATATAATTATATAGGGTCTAGAGTTCACCACCAATGTTATATATAATTATATAGGGTCTGGAGTTCACCACCAATGTTATACAAGGATACGATGTAGGTCTAGACAGTGTAAGAATTGCTTTGATCACGTACGGTAGTTCTGCGTATCTAGAGTTTGACTTTGATGACTATCAGACAGAAGAACAAGTAATAAATGCTATAAACTCGGCTTCTAAAGATGGTGGTGGAACAGATACATCTGCTGCTTTAGATTCAGCTCGCATTCAGCTTTTCTTAGAGAGCAGAGGGATGAGGTTAGTGGTTACATCTTGTAGAAGCGGAACCTCCTGTTTTATCATTTTCTTTCACATATAAATACCAAGAAAGAGTATCACCAAAACTGACAATGTTACAGACCTGATGCGCCCAACATAGTCATAATTATTACTGATGGACAAAGCAACTCCTACAGCCGAACAGTAGCAAGTGCTGAAGCATTACATCAAACAGGAGTTACAGTAGTAGCTGTTGGAGTAAAGGGAGCTGTCAGTGCCGAATTGAATGCTATGGCATCCACACCTGACTTGGTCTATCAATACGATGATTATGATAAACTGGTTGACCTTACAGAAACCTTCACAAGTGAAACATGTCAAGGTATGATTGCTCCATGTGGTCTTAGTACTTTTTTGCAATACTATCACCATTAAAAGCGATACATAATTTGTTGGCAAACAAAGATCAGGTAAGAGTATTTTTCTATCACAAGAGGCCATGAAGTTTAATAAAAAACCTCTTAACGTTTTTAAATTTGTCTGTGAGCCCATCTGACCTTAACTGCTCAATGATTGCTTCAAAGCTAGTGGTGCGTCTTAAAAAGTTAAAGCTTAATTTTCAGCATTATGCACTGTTCATTTATTTATATATATCCAGGGATGTAGTCCTTAACTTCCTAGCACAAAATGGTACTCTCTCAGCACAAAACAGGCTCTTGTAGGTAAGCCAGACTCTCTTTTATGATTCCTAAAGATACATTGAAGAGTCCTTATGCCACTTTTTACTACTTAAATAATTATTTTTAACCTTTTTCTGCTCTCCTGCCTTCCAATGCTTCTCTCAGCTACAGTGATTCACACTCTACCCACAGAATGGCTCTCATTAATGGCTGACAAGTTCCACAGCTGAAAATCATGATACTATTGTTTGGTTAGCTCTAATGCTTGCATCTGTGGAGGACAAAACTGAGACCAGTCATTAACTACAGACTTTTAACTGATATACTAGAGTTTGCTAAACTCCTCAAACCAAACATGCTCTTACTAAACAATAGATAACAACTAAAACACTTGCAGGACAATCTAATTTGCTCTTAGTCAATACCATTTTTAAAATTGCATTTATATGGTAAATGCAACTGAGTCTTATCAAATCCCCCATCATACTGTAATGAACTCCGGTCTGTTATCACGGACATCCACTAGTCTCAAGTATTGTACCTCTCTCCAGAGGGGACACTATGCTGATTGACAGTGACAACTGTGCAGGGTAACCGAATTACCCGGTAAGGCAAGAGCCCATGGCTCAGACAAACAGTACAGAGTAGTGCTTGTATAAGTGGCTTTATTCTCAAAGGCAAGATGCTAGAGGGTAATTATTCCTCTAGGTGGCAGTGAGAAAGAATGCAATGAATATATAAAACGTCTCTCCTTTTATAGGAGAGCTCACAAATATCAATCATATAACAGTGATAGCGCAGGAAGTAATTAGACCAATGCAAATGCTCATATAAATAGTCAACCAATTAGGTAATCAATAGGGATTAAACAAGGGAGGTGCCAAGTGGCTAAGGGTGGAGTCCTGTCTCCTGCTGGCCAATCAGGCTGTCCTATAGAGTCTCAAGGCTACAGTTAGCTTGTGGCCCTGGTTACCGTAGATGTTAGGGTAAGTAGCTTCGGTTCCTGGTTTGGTGGTAAATCCTGGCTAATTTCGAAGTTCCTGGGCTATGGCAGCCATCTTGTACCGGCCCTGTGTCAGCATACCGGCCCTGCAGAGATCACTACCGACCCCGTAGAGGTCACTACCGGCCCGGTACCGGCCCTGTGTACTGTACTACCAGCACAGTATAGCTTTGCTACCGGCACAGCATCATACCGATGGCTGTAGGTGCATTGCCAGCGCATAGAGTGGAGAAGTGGTGTAGCAAACGCCCTGTTCACTATGAATATTCACCAAAATCTACCACAATATCTAACTCTCTATCTTTCTAAGTAGCCAACCTGATTTCTGCTGGGTGTTCCAGCTGCAGCCTATTGATTAGGTTTTTCTATAGGTTCAGAACAAATAACTGCAAAAAGAGACTTCACTGAACTTATATCCACAAGTTGGAAGACTTGAACATTTAGCAATGCTAATACAAGTGATTACAAATGCGGTGCATTGTTACAGCAGGACATAAACTATCAAATTGAAGATATTTTTTTTATCATCCAGTTAAAAACTGGTCACCTGTGCCATCACAAAATTCTTATAAAGACAAAAAATATGAAAATGAGATGGTTTAAACATTGTTCAATCTAAATACTTGCAGCAATAAAAAGTAGAGCAAACGTTGGTATTTAAATATTGTGAGCTATGAACAAAAGTGTCAAATAGTGAAAAGCTAACTAGTCAACACTTTTTGGCACATTTACTGCAGTTTTATGTAAAAGCTCAAAGGTCCCCAGAAAAAACTGCCTACTCTTCCTTATCATCATTATACAACTTCTCGCCCGACAAGTGTTTAAATCACTAAAATTTATCAGTGTTGTATAAGTTGTGGGTCAACTTGAACCACTTTTGCTGTCTTTGCAACTTTGAATTCAGCCTATAACGTATGGTTGAGTTTCCATGCTAGTGATGGTGGAGAGAGGGGTACAAAGTTTTAAGTATTTTACCATCCTCCTATTAAATTCATCTAAAACTATGGAGTGTAGCATTATTGAGGAAAAAATATGAGCCTCTAGAAGAAGTTTCAGAAAGTGAGTGTGAAGCGCAATGCTTATAACACAAAGCCGTCTGACTGCGCTTTAATAGCTGGGTTTGCGTGTGTTGCCGAAAATGTCCATGCTTACTTGACTGTGAGACAAAACTTGTGATAACTTTGACTGGAGTTTTGGCAACTCCAGAATACAGTTCAGGCTGTAATTTATCCTGGATGGGAATGCAATAGACTTCAGCTAACTTTTGACTGGAGTTATATAGATTATAAGATATCCCGGATTAGAATTCGCTTTAACAACGAATGTATCTCACCTATCCAGACTAATAACAACAATAGCTTCAATGATACAAGTACTTTATTCCTTACCTGTTCTGTACGGTACTCCAATCATGGTCTGGCTTACACTAGCTAATGTATACAAACAACTTGGTAACTTATAAACAAATCAATTTCACAAGCTAGGGTGGCTCAGTGGCAAAGCGCTCAGCACCTTCCTGCAGGGTTGAAAAAGTTTGCTCTCCTACTCGGCAACTTTCTCTACAACGGTCTGAACTAATGAGCGCAAATTTATCTCAGCGTAATAACTCTTTTGAGAAAATCTGTTTTTAGAGGAAGATTCAGAGAGCTCGAAACTTGTTATTTACCTGCTCGACCTTTTTTCTGGATTTACTGCTTTGTACATGACACTGCCAGACATCTATTTTTTAAACGCTACAGTGTAGAAGAATGTACAAGGGCAACAAAGATTGACTAAAGGATAATTGAACTGTTTGAATTAGTAAGAAGAACAACCTATAGATTAAAAAGAATGTTCTTATCAAGTCTATTTGCCACTTGTAGCGTTGAAGGAAACACAGGAGATTGAAAGTACAACAGAACAAGAGAATAGCAGAACAACCACAATACAAGAGACAACCACAATACAAGAGACAACCACAACACAAGAAACAACCACAATACAAGGAACAACCACAGCACAAGAGACAACCACAACACAAGAGACAACCACAACACAAGAGACAACCACAACATCTGATGGTGAGAATTGATCAATAAATGTAAACTCGACAGTAAATAGTAAATGTTATTCTATATTTCATTATTTCAAACTTGTTCTAGCTTGTGGCTCTTTTTAAAAATTGAACATTCAAAGTACAAATTCTCTCGGCATAAAATTTTTTCATACAAGTGTGGACAAAAAAGCGAAATACTTGGATAAACCAACAGCAGCATAATTTTCATGAATTAATTTTTTGGCAATCGAAGGGCAATTGTAGGCATGGAAGAGAAGGCATGTCCGTTGTTAAACAAAAATATCTGTCTGTAGTGCTGAAAATGTGGGAGATTTATACAATGCTTAGTTGATTTTGGCCCCCTTACCCCCTACCCCCACAACCCCCTACACCCCTTGCCCTGTTTATAGAAAGAGTGTGAAGTGACTCCAGAGCCTTTCCCCCTGTCTGTATTACACCATATTCACTGTCATTTGAATACCGGCTACCCCGGGCCTGTATCCACCCTGTATACTGTATATATAAGTATAGAGACCTAGCCCGGGTTACCCCGGGTCTGTACCCCAGGTCCACAGAGAAAAATGGCTGCTATAAAAAGTCTGAGGCCCTGGGAGCCCAGAAACCTACCCCCTATGGAGACCGGAATCTTACAAATAGCAAAGACCAGAGACTAGGAAGCCAGCCTATCAAATAAGGAGTGGAAAAGTTCCATTGCCTAAAAAGAGCAGGAAGGCAATCCCCAGAGCTGTCTACCATTTGCACACCTTTTTGGTTGGATTGCCTTGTTTATATTACTGTATTATGTATGATGATTTGTTGTATAATTGTATTGATATTTGTGATTTGCTCACCCTGATAAGGGGGTGAGAGTTCCTGGCCATCTCCTATAAAAGGAATTGCTGGGCATTGAGAAGACAGAAGTCTAGTGTATTTTTGTATAATCAACATATTGTATTGCTAAATAGAATTCATATACTAAATTATTCGTTCGTGCAACCTCTGTGTGGTTAGTCTGGGGCGCGGACCCGGAAGTAGTTGCTAAAATCAGTGAAGTTGACGCCGTTGTGTGGGTAGTGAAAAGTGAAAAAACACTACAAAACAATCACAAAAGATAGAAATAACAACAAAGGAGGAAAATACCAGAACAACGACAGCAAAAAGGACAACCACCACATCTGATGGTGAAAATTGTTTATTAAAGTTGAATTGAGATATTGCTTTCCACTATAATCAGGTGATTTGTGGTTAATATTTTGAAAAAATATCATTTGTGGGCTTGTGCAAGAGATATGAGTTGCCAATGAGTTGGCAAATTTAGCATAAGTAGCAAAACAAAATTAAGCATAGATACTCTCTATATCTGTAAAACCTGTAAACTAAGGTAGGAGCTATCATAAAATGTAACAATGCTGCTAAGTGCTGATTTTGTTTTTAGATTTCTGCATTTAGCTTTTCAACAATATTTTTGTTTTCTTCATGAGACTACAAATAAGGAGAAAGACTTCACACCAACAGTAGTAGAAATATCGACCACCACAACCACGATTAGTGGTTGAGTTTATTGTAAAATTTAGTTGCAAATAAATCTGCAAGTGTTTAAGTATTCTCTTGCACTGATTACACTTACCTCCAGGAAAAAAGTGTATCATATCATCAGCACATTTCATATGTCTGTATCAGCGCTTCTGGATACTTTTATGCGTTGAAATGTAAGCTCGCAATATGATATTAGCCTTTGAGCAGTACTACATATTGTAATGAATTCTGGTCTGGTTTCTACGAATATCCACTATTCTCAAGTATTATACCTCTCTCCAGAGGGGACACTGTGCTGGTCGACAGTGACAACTAATGCAACCGAATTATCCGGTATAGACAGAGCCCATGGCTCACACAAACAACACAGCGCGCAGTTTGAATACTGGCTATATTTCTCAACAATCAAAGTCCTAGGGTGGCAATTCACTAGGGTTATCGGCAAGACATGAGAATGAATGCAAAGAGTATGAACAGTTCCGGCTCTTTTATAGGTAGCTGGCAGGAAGTAATCAGCACAAAATCATATCGAGTAAAGGCACAGGAAGTGATTAGACCAATGCGATTACATATATAAACAACTAACCAATCATGCAATGTATAAGGTTTAAATGAAATAAGCGTCAAGTGGCTAGAGGCAGAGTCCTATCTCCTACTGTCCAATCAGAGTGTGCTACAGGGTCCCAAGGCTCTGGTTAGCTTGTGGTCTTGACAACTTCGGATACGAGGAAGGGTATTTCCTGTTCCTGTCCTAGAGCAGGATCCTAGCTGGTTTTGGAAGTCCTCTGCTATGGAGGCCATCTTTGACCGGCTCTGAGTCACCATCCTGGGTCGGTAGGGGTCAATACCGGCCCTGCAAAGGTCACTACCGGCCCTGCACACTGTGCTACCGGCACAATAAGGCTTTCCCACCGGCACAGCATCTTACCGATGGCTGTGGGTGAAGCTCTAGCGCATTTGGTGTGGAGATAGTGTAGCAAACTCCCAGTTTACTATTATTATTCACTAAAATCTACCACAATATCACAGTACGGTAATAAAAGGTGCTACATAATAGACCAGTAGTGATAGGTGGTGCTATATTCTATAGTAATTGGTAACATATAGCACTAGTTGTAATATGCCAGTTAGTGTATTATACCAAATAGTTATAAAATATTGTAGTGGGTTTTACTGGACACCAACAGTGACCACTACCTTGTAGAGGTCCACCTGATGGTTGTTACCACAGGCATGCCTCCCTTATGTACAATAGAACAAGACCAGGCTCTATTGCAGTGAACATATTGCGTTGGTTAAGCAATAATGTCAATAATTAATCATACCGGCACAGGGTATTTGTTACCCCGGCCCTGGGTAGCTATCCCGGGCCGGCATCAAAATGGCTGCCATAACCTGAGTAGGCAAAAATAGACCAAGAACCTCTAGGACCCATATCCAGGAGCTTACCATCCTCAGAAGTCGGAAAAGTTGGACCAAAGGCTCTCAAAGACCAAGGACGATAACAAGAAAGGATACTAACCGGTTACTGGTCAACTAGTTATAGACTCCGCCCCTCACTTCTGGGCACCAGTTCCTTTTATTCATATCTTATTGGACAATATTATTATACTCATTTGTACTGGCTAGCTATCATGCTTTCTATGCATGATGGAAATGTTTTGAACACTTCCTGTTACTTCCTGTAACTCTGCCTATAAATGGCAGAGCTTTCTCAAAATTCATTGCATTACCTAACAGCTTTGTATTGGAATGCCACCTTTGTATTCTGCTATGAATAAAGGTTATTATATATCACTCGAAAGCACCGAGTATATATGTTTGAGCGGAGGGCTCACCACAGTTGGTAAAGAAGTTTACTCTCTTCCCAAGCAGTTGTTTGTGCCATCCTGGCACGGGGTCACCTCTGGGGAGAGGTTGACTGTTCTTTATCAAGCCTTGAGAGGTTGACTGTCTAGTTGTGCTGGCAGACAAGCAGTCTGTGAAGTGACAGCACCTAGCGGAAAGTGGTAGGACGTAAAAATCTGCTACAATCTGCTAGAGATGTTAGCATTAATGTCATTATTACTATACATGTATGTACATACTTCGCTTGCTATAAGTTATGATGAACACGTTTGATTGTGTTGTACAGGATCTTGTGGTGGATCTTTCTACTTATCTAGTGGACGACTCAACTCACCCAATTATCCATCTAACTATAACAACTACATGTACTGTGTATGGCATATCACTGTACCAGAGGGTAACATAGTCCTCTCATTCACAGATTTTGACGTGGAATGTTGTAACTTTGACTGGCTAGATGTAAGTAACACAGAGTCACTATTTCGGAAAAAAGGCAAAAATAGACAAAAATTTATACAAAATGAAACCCAATGACAATAAACACCTTTGGAACCCTATTTAATATTTAAACGCGTTTTTTTATGTTCAAAAACTAATTCTAGTTTTCACAGAAAGAAGAAACAATTACCTCGCTTCACCCATATTGCAATACTTTCTACGTACAGATCTACAATGTCCACACAAATATAAAAGTAATGAGACTAGGTGGACAAATTGGCCCTCAGACAGTCCACACATCCACAAACTCTATCAAACTAGTATTTAGTACAGACCACAGTGTAGTACTTAGAGGGTGGAGTATGGCCTGGTCAGGTATGTTTGTTTATAAGACTTGTTTATCAGTTGATTGAGTTATACATTATTTACATATTACAATACTTTTGAGTTGATTAGCTTACAGCCTGTAAAAATTGAAAAACCTCGAGTTGTTTTGTGGCTTGGCTCAAAATTGCACTTGTTGTTTGTGGTATTACCATGCCAGGCTTTTACGTTTCTCGAACTACAGCAAAATTAACATAAATATTTACCACTAACTCAAATGTTTGAAAGTTTAATGAACTGATCTATTGTAACGGTTTTCCCCGTGTGTTAAGAGGAGTAACGGTTACTGGTATTACAAGATGCTATGTGTTGATGGCTGACTCTGTGATTCAGTGGTAGCTGTGGCTACAGAGTGTCAAGGCCAAGGTGTCTCTCTTAAACGGAGAGGACAGAATGCTGCTGGTTAGCAGGCACAACAATATTTGGCAACCGGCCAAACAGATTCGACCAGGTTGACAGTAAAAGCAATAACTTTATTACTACACACTCTAAACAACGCACAAAATTGTTACTAAGTATAAGCGTAAAGGCAACTGATTGTCTCTGGATACTGGTCGAGTATATGGAGCTAGGCGTCTGGCAGTATAGTCCTTTAGCTGGTCGTTGCTACTAGGGTCCTAAGCGTCTTCTCTGATACGCCTTACAAGAACTTCTTCCTTGTAGTCTCGAACAATCCTCAGCTGTCTCGGCTGTAACTGGCTAGTATCACACTAGGTAAGACACGCGCTACTCACTAGACAATATCTAGACAGTAATAAACAAAGACTGAACAATAACTGCCCTGCTGGGCTAAGAGCAAGCGTTTATATAAGAGGTATAAAATCAGGAGGTTTAAGAATAATATGATTGGTCAGTAACATGTAAACAAACTAGCGTGTGACACATTTCAGAGTTAAATATATCTACTAGAGGCGGGAAAAGTCCTTCCTGCTGGTTTGAGCTGAGCGGTAGTGCAGCTGCACTGTTGAAAGCATCCAAGCGTGCTCCAGTAGTAGTGGCTATATATATATATGGGTGGTCTTGAGTAGGTATAGGGTTGATTAGCATATTGATAGGACCGGCTGCAGATGATGGCAGCCCTGTGCAATTCCATTACAATATATTAAGCAACTTCACTTTGACGTTATTTTTCTAACACAAAAACTGCTCCAAAAAGTCTCTGAACTCAAACCCGATACTTTATAAAACTAATGTACACATTTACAGAATATTTGAAACAATTTCATTTGGTAGAGATTAGATAACAAACAGTAATAATAGAATGAGCCTAAAATGAAGGCCGCCCACTTTAATCGTATCTTTCTGTTCAGACATTTAATTTCCATGGTTGGAAAGTTTCAAATATATATATATTATAAATCTTTATTTGTCAACCATTGGTCATGCACAGCGGTTAAGAAAAGTGCCAACCCTTATAGGTTTTTAGCACAGTAGTTGAAAATCTATGGCAGCCTGAGTTGAAAAAGAAAAAAAGCGATTAATTAATAAAAGATTCAGTATTAGGAATAATAAAATTTACATAGAGTACTTCAAACAACCCTGATTTCCATACTTGAGAAAAACAGTGGAGCCTCGGAGTTTGGTTCTACATTTTACATCAGTCTGTCTTTGTTTGATAACTGATGATCTACACAGTGATGGGGCTGGTTTATTCAGCAGCCCATGGAGACAGTGTTTAGGCTGTTGAACTTTGTTTAGGTAGTTGGCACACATATTGTCAAGGGTGTCGACTATGGGTGTAATATTGTAATGGATTTCGATCTGTTACCACGGACATCCACTAGTCTTGAGTATTGTACCTCTCTCCAGAGGGGACATTGCGCTGAATGACAGTGACAACTGTGCAGGGTAACCGGATTACCCGGTAAGGCAAGAGCCCATGACTCAAACAAACAGTACAGCGTAGTGCTTGTATAAGTGGCTATATTCTCTATGATAGTCCTGAGGGTAATTATTCCTCTAGGGTTGGCAATATGAGAATGAATGCAAAGAGTAAGACAGTGTGCTCTCCTTTTATAGGAGAGCTAACAAGTACAAAACATAACAATCATAGTACAGGAAACAGATTAGCCAATACAATTGATTATATGAATAAGTAGCCAATCAACAATGCAGTACGGTTAAATAAAGGAGGTGCCAAGTGGCTAAGGGCGGAGTCCTATCTCCTCATTGTCCAATCAGTAGTCCTGCAAGGCTCCCAGGCTGTATATAGAATAGGGTCCATGAAGTTGGCAATCTAAGGGTAGGTACTTCCTGTTCTTGACCTTGACTGAGCTCCTACATACTTTTGAAGATCCTCATCTATGTCAGCCATCTTGTGCCGGCCCGGTACAGCTATACCGGGTCGGTAGGGGTCACTACCGGCCCTGCAGGGGTCACTACCGGCCCTGTTCACTATGCCACCTGCACAGTAGGACTTTCCACCCAGGCAGCTGTTAACCGAACGCTGTGGGTCAAAGTCTAGCGCATTGTTTCGCAAGGTTCTAGAGTAAACGACCTGTTCACTACTAGTGTGCATCAAAATCTACCACAATATTCATAGCGGCGAGGCGTTCCTGGTAGTGTTCCTGTGCTGGGCATATGATTTTCAGTATAAGCTTTTGCAGGCGGATTACCTTATCAATGCCATTAGATGATGACATAGGAAACCATGCTGAGCAGCTGTAACTCATCTTTGGTCTTATGCATGAGCTGTAGTATTTTACAAGAGCATCCTGTGGAATTCCTGCTCGTTTCAGTTTGAGTAGCACATACGTGAGTGGTCTGATGTCACTACTTATTTGGTCTATGTGGGTGTCAAAACTTCAGTTTTTATCAAACAAAAGGAAACAACAAAAGTGTTTTGCTATGCAGGAAAAATACTATATTTCTATTTTTACAAGAGGCTCGCTGTAATGGAAATTGTAAAGTATTCATGAACCATAACTTGTTTGTGTAATTTGTTTGCTTTGCTGCAAATGCACAAAACACCACAAAATGAAAATGTCAAATTTTGAGCAGTTACAGTCTCGAAAACATTAGGTTAAATATATTTTGCTGGTAAATTTTGTAAGTAAGAAAGTTTGGTCAGTCAAACAAGCTGTCAGGTGTAGTGTTAGTGTAATTAAAATGACACTGTTGACTGCATTCAAAAGTTTTTGGACATTAATTAGCAAAGTGAGCTGTTTATGTACCATAACCACTGGTTTTCCAAGCAAAGCAGCTCATTGAAAAGAGCAGGATCCATGCAGTTGTGTTGCTTGGCACGCTTGAAGGGTTAACGTAATGGTTATACCCGAACCTTGTGGTTCCTAGGTATTCTAGGCACAAGTTGATTCATATACGTTTATGATTGCTCTCATCACTAGAATTTCTTCTGCTGCTGTATGTGTACAAAAATAGTGATGCAAGTACTAAATATATGAGCTCCCAGGTAGAAGGTTCTGTTAAAGTTCCAGTTGGAAAATTTGTCTTTGTAGTTTTTTTACTGACAAAGAATTACATCGTCTGCCAATAATTGTTCTCCAATCCATAAAAAACAATTTAGAATTAAATTTTTTGCTAAGTGCTATTTTTATTACATGAAAATTTAAATCAATGCCAATGCTTATTTTTCATTTAATTCAACATTAAATGCGGGTTTGTTAACAAAAATGATGGAGCGCCTGAATCTATTACACGAATGCTGATGTATACATGTTACAAAACTTACGGGTGAAAAGCAGCACGGCCGACTCACTAGTTCATTTCTCAAAAAGGTTCCGAAATGTCTCGTGCTCATTGTTGGAAATCCTCAAGTCACTAGCTCAATTGTTGCAACTTTCCCTTCTGTTTATATATGTGTGGGTTGCTGCATTTAGAACAAGTCGTACTAGTCTGCTGTTAGTGTGTAAACAATGTACCACACTAAGGATAAGACAATCTACATGAGGTTCTTCATTAAGCATTTACCAAAAACTAACCAAAGTAAACTAGAATAGTTCAAACTACAATGGCTTAAATGCTTTCCTAATTTTACTTGAAAGGGAAAATTTATGAGACGGTTTTTAAAGAGATTTTGTTCACTAATTGATGTGCTTACAGTACAAGTGATTGAAAGTACAACGGAGGAAGACAACTTCAAAACTACGACCGAGAAAACAACAACCACTGCATCTGATGGTAAGAATTATATGTAAGAAGTAAATTATTGCATAACTATCCCACATATTTATACACCATTATAAAACAATGGCCGGCCGTATCTCGCCCATCCTCTCCCCCACAACTAGACCCTACGTATCTCGCCCCGATCAACTTCTCACCCTCTACATCTCCCTATTCTCTCCCAGCTCAATTTGAAAATGACACAGGAAGACAGTGTGCTGGCCATGGATGAAACATACCAGGATTGCCAGAAACCCAAATATGGTGTAACCAATTTTGGCTAATAGGAAGTGAGAAAGTGTCATCCATGGCGCCCATCTTGAATTGGATTTTCAGAGCGGAAACGTATGGTACTATAGACTACTATAGGAGCTCGCAAGATAACCGTAACTATTTATAATAATGCAATGTTCGACTTTTGCCACACGACAAGAGAGTTTGTAATTTCGGAGCGGAATCAATAAATTTTGAAACCGGGTTTGCTAGATACCAAAGATTATATATATATATATATTATCGTTGGCACATTCAAGTTTGTTTTCGGAGCGGATATGGTATTGTAAGTAACAATATTTGAATCGTCAAAACTATTAAATTATACCGCGGCATGGCTTAAGCTTATAAAAACTGATAAGAAAACGATATTGATTACGAGATCCAAGTGGTCTTGAAAATTTTGGAGCAGTATGGCGGCTCCCACAAACAGGTACATTTGGCTCGTCACAAAAGTTCTATTACGGCAATCCTGGTATATTTCATCCATGGTGCTGGCACATTGCGGTTGCTACTGAAACAATAAACTATTAAAAAAACGTTGTAAAATTGCAATCTATGCATCCTGGAAGGAAATAATGTGAATCAGAGACCAACACGGAATTGCTTACTTATTTCACACTGACATCATCTGGTAGTGACTTTGTATAATTTGTCTCCCCCTACATTATTGAAGGAAATATAAGATCTACAAATATCTACAGTTTGAGAACAAATGATAACTTTAAACTTTTGCCATCCAACCAATTGGTTCAGCAGTCTGTTTTACAGCCGTTTTCTTATCTCAGCAAAACAGTTTCGGCCCATATATCCATTCCACACTTGAATCATTGCCTTGTAGTAATAAAGTGGGCTTTCTGCAATTTTTCTCCCTTGGGTTAATTGAAAAAAATACCAAGCCTAGACACCGCTTTGCATCAATTTGATCGAATGCGCTGTTTGTACAGCAGGTTCTATTTCTTTCAGTTTATTAGCTTAGTCCTAGTTCCATGGCAAATAAACACAGATATATATGCGTATACAGAGACACACATACAAACATTTTTCATGTTCATGTATTTATCTATACATTACTCACCCAAACCATGTGCTTACAGCGCTCAAAGATTTTCATGGTATAAAAAGTACAACAGAAGAAGAAGATCCCAGAACTACTACAGAGAGAGAGACAACCACCACATCAGATGGTGAGAACTGTTTGGCTGAATTAAATGAATGGGTTTTAGCTCATATGATTAGGACTTTTATTGTGCCTGGTAAAAGGTTATGAGACCAATTTTCTTGTAAAAATATGTAAAACAGTTTGAAACTTGACATTTAAACTTCAATGTTGACTATAGAAAGTGTAAGGGTGGTTATCATCATAGTTCCTTGTGTAGTCAATGGTTGTGATTGTCATAAGCAGCTTTATTGAAGAAACTGCCCAGTTTTAGTTACAAAACTACAAACAAATTAGAAAACCCAATAAATTTTTTGACAAGTTACTCTAACCAGAAGCAAATAGCAGTTTGTGAGTGCAGAATCAGCTATATTGGTATGAAGGCAAAAAAGTAGACTGCTCAAAGTGAAATGCCATCTTGGGAAATCACAAGGAATCTTTTTATGACGACTCGTTGAAAAAATAAAAATACCCCTTTACCAAAATTTCCAGTTTTTTGTTCAAATCAATTAAAAAAATACCCTTCAACCATGAACTAAACATCTTTGATTTTACCATTACATCGTGAAATAAAATATAATTTAATCGCCCCCCCCCCCATTGGCATTAAATGTCCTGAAAATATTTGTGAGCTTTTCTAACTACAGAATAAAAGAATTCACCAGCAGTATTATTATGATAAACTAATATATACCGTTGCAACATACTTGCACCAGTGCACCAGTATTATGAGAATCATCATCATCATCAACACGCTGACAAATGTTTTTGCTTTCAGTAATAGAAATAACGTGTAAACTATCTGCCAATGAAATAACACAGAGCCTGTGGTTGTTGGTTCACTTTGATTTGAGGAAAGCTATTCATATGCATGTATGCGAGCCTATGAGTCTGAGACACCACCAAATGTGTACTGTGAAGTGGACAGTCCTTTCCCATTAACCGTCAAACTAGGCACATATGTAGATTACTGTATAAGTGTTTTATTAAAACTACATTGCAAAATCTGCACTAATTTTTTATTGTGATGTATTTAGAGTTGAGGATTGGCTTGTTAAGTTTGTTAAAAAAATAAAGATTAGCGATGTATTGGTTAACTAGCGATGTATTGGCTGACTAGCGATGCATTGGCTGACTAGCGATGTATTGGCTGACTAGCGATGCATTGGCTGACTAGCGATGTATTGGCTGACTAGCGATGTATTGGCTGACTAGCGATGTATTGGCTGACACCTATTTTCCTATCAAAACTCTGTTTATAGCAATCTCAAAAGAAAGCTGCGTATTAAAGGCAGCTGACATTGCCTTTATCCTTGATGGCAGTGGAAGCGTGGACTGGACAGAGTGGAACCAGGTAAATAATTACCTTGTTTATTCAAACTATGGAGAGACTTTCAACATCACGTCTTCAGAGTGGCACAACCTTATAACTAGTGAGATCGAGTATGAGTCTTTTGGTTTCGTGTGTGATAAACAGAAAGTGACCGACTGATTGTCGGCAATTGTAGCCATCTCTAGAAAAGTGGCACACATCTCCAAGGCTTTTCAGATTTTACCATTGCTTCTTTGAATAAATACAACCAACTCACCACTGGTGGTTACATATAAATATGCAGGTTCTAGAGTTCACCACCAAAGTTATATATAATTATACAGGGTCTAGAGTTCATCACCAATGTTATATTTAATTATACAGGGTCTAGAGTTCACCACCAATGTTATATATAATTATATTGGGTCTAGAGTTCACCACCAATGTTATAAATAATTATATAGGGTCTAGAGTTCACCACCAATGTTATACAAGGATACGATGTTGGTCCAGACAGTGTAAGAGTTGCTTTGATCACATACGGTAGTTCTGCGTATCTAGAGTTTGACTTTGATGACTATCAGACAAAAGAACAAGTAATAAATGCTATAAACTCGGCTTTCAAAGATGGTGGTGGAACAGATACATCTGGTGCTTTAGATTCAGCTCGCATTCAGCTTTTCTTAGAGAGCAGAGGGATGAGGTTAGTTGTTACACCTTGTAGCAGCAGAATTTCCTGGTTTATCATTTTCTTTCACATATGAATACCAAGAGAGTATCACGAAAATTGATAATGTTACAGACCTGATGCGCCCAATATAGTCATAATTATTACTGATGGACAAAGCAACTCCTATACCCAAACAGTAGCAAGTGCTGAAGCGTTACATCAAACAGGAGTTACAGTAGTAGCTGTTGGAGTAAAAGGAGCTGACAGTGCAGAATTGAATGCTATGGCATCTACACCTGACTTGGTATATCAGTATGATGATTATGAAAAACTCGTTGACCTTAGAAAGACTTTCAGTAGAGAAACATGTCAAGGTATGTTTGCTCCATGTAGCCAGTGGAATTTTTCAAATATTATATTAGAGTGATTTGACATTCTTTTGAATGGAAAACGGGGTACCTGAGTGTGTTTTCTCTAACTGTAGGGCAGGGAAAAGTTATAATATACAAATATTAAAAGCTTGGAAGTCTTGAGGTTAATAGCCCCTGTCTTGGAATGCTACAGCAATAATCAGTGCAGAGTCTGCACTAAATGTTTTGTATGTCTCCATTGATGCAATATTCACCTGTAAGAAACAATCATAATCAATGGGAAGAGATACGGTGTCTCAATAATTTTTGTATATCATTGATTGCAAAAGTACCTTCTTTCATCCAGTGTCAGTTCAAAATTTTCAGCTGTATATTTGTAGTTTTCAGCAACAAAAGAGTTTCTCTCTTCGAAAATCCAACTATATCAGTTTTTGCCAGGTTGGCAATTATTGTGATATTTGTATGTTCACCAAGAGTCAATTGTAAGCAATAGGGGATGTTTAGAGCATATTTGAGGCATGAAACTTCATTTGCTTTTTGCTCGTCATCCTAATTTTACATTGAGTAATTTGATTGATGTTTTTCAAAAAGAAAATGTCGTAGATTCTACTGTAAAATGCACAGAAGTATTAAAAGTAATCACAGTTCACCCTTCTAAAAATAATGCTGCATTGAAATGAGAAAGGGGATTTATGAACATGAAAAAAAACCATACACCTACAAAAAAGGTTTACCATTTTTTCTACCCGTAGTGCTAAAAAATTCACACGAGGTTGGAGGTACAACGGAAGAAGAAAATACCAGAACTACTACGGAGAAAGAGACAACCACCACATCCAATGGTAAGACTTGTTCAATATAATAAAACTATGTACTTTCATTAACTATGATAAGAGAAACGAATGTATTGACAATCAGTCTAGTAGAAACTATAACTGGCATTTACCAAAGTAACCGCATGAACAAGTACATACTTTACAGATAGAGCTTTTGTTCTTGACCAGCTCTTCAACAACTGTGTCGCATTCTCTAACGCTATGATGTAACTGCTAATTCCTTTACTTTCAGCTGCAAGTCCATCGAATGCATTTGATATCACAATAGAAGAAGAAGATATCAGATCTACAACAATAGATATATCCACCCCCACAACCACAACTGAAGGTTAGTTTTACAATAAAATCTACCAATGGGTATCAGAAAAAACATCATCGAATGAAACCTTGTTTCAATGCAGAAAGTATCACATGACATAAAACTCACTTGTGAGAGCTTTGCTTAAACCAAAGCAGTTCTGTTCAAAAACTTTCAATTTGCGCTATACTTCATTGCAAACTTGATTAATTGTATGGCGCATAAGCGTGTAAGATTTATGAGTTCGTACTTCAAACTTCAACAGTAGTCGCACCTAGCTCTATATATTATGATACAATGTATTATTATTAGTTATTAATATACTTATGGCATCAACAATATAAAATGCAATGCTACCTGAGCTTTCATCGCCCTTAAACTCACTATAATTTTGTTGTATAGGATTTTGTGATGGATCATTCTACTCATCTAGTGGACAACTCAACTCCCCCAACTATCCATCTAACTATAATAACAACATGTACTGTGTGTGGTATATCACTGTACCAGAGGGTAACATAGTTCTCTCATTCACAGACTTTGATGTGGAATGTTGTAACTATGACTGGCTAGATGTAAGTATACACAGACTCACTATTTCGGAAAAAAGGCAAAAGCAGACAAAAACGTATACAAAATGAAACCCAATGACAATAAACACCTTTGGAACCCTATTTGATATTTAAACGCGTTTATTTATGTTCAAAAACTAATTCTAGTTTTCACAGAAAAAAGAAACAATTACCTCACTTTACCCATATTGCAATACTTTCTACTTACAGATCTACAATGTCCACACAAGTATAAAAGTAATGAGACTAGGTGGACAAATTGGCCCTCAGACAATCCACACATCCACAAACTCTATCAAACTGATATTTAGAACAGACCACAGTGTAGTACTTAGAGGGTGGAGTATGACCTGGTCAGGTATGTTCCTCTACAGAAGGATTTTGGACTGGGAAACCTACACTGTTTAAAAATGAAAACGTTGATCTATTTAAAGAGCTTCTTTTTCATTTGGCAGCCATCTTGATGCCGGCCCGGGACAGCTATTCAGGGCTGGAGTAGTAAATACCCTGTGCGAGTATGATTAATTCTTAATACTTATTGCTTAAACAAAGCAATATGTTCACTGCAATAGAGCCAGGTCTTGTTCTATTGTATCTTAGGGAGGTAGGCCTGTGGTAACAACCATCAGGTGGACCTCTGCAAGGTAGTGGTCACTGTTGGTGTCCAGTAAAATCCACTACAATATAATGCCAAATTTGATTGCTTGGGCCAGACTCATGCTTGGTAATAGCTCCAAAGCATTGTTAAACACAATGCATTCACTGTTACCATTCCTGTGAACTCCTCCACAATTTGATTGGATAGCTAAGGCTATGAGAACTCTTGGGAGATTGTGATGACATGCGGTTCAAGTGACAGGAGTTTTCTTCAATAGCCGCTTTTGCATTGTGAACAAAAATGACAAAAAACTTTAACCAAAACAGCTATAATCAATAATTTTAATGCCACTATGACTTTAGCAGAGCATTAAAACTAAGGCTGACTTTTTCATATTCTGGTTTAGAATTTTAAGGGACCATAGAAAATGCTTTTGTACCTCTTTTGCCACATTCTAATATACAATTGTTTTGTTTGCAGGACTGAAGCAAACAAGTGCGTTTGAAACAACAATGGAAAAAGAAGATATCAGCTCTACAACACAAAATATACCTATCACTACAACCACCACTGATGGTGAGTTTCTCTTTACCATTGATCAAGTTAACCGATTTTTATGATAAAAGTCATTGATAACAGTATTTTTGCAAAAATGATAATAATTATTGCCCTTAAGAAAGATAATGATTCACTTTTTATCTTGTGTGTTCCACAGGAATAAGCAGCTTGCATGACCTAGTCAACGATGTAATGATACATCCATGCATTTATTTATTATAGCAATCACATTTCGGACATAGCCGTTGCATTGTTAAACACATTATTAAAAAGATTGGTTTACATGCCACAACAATGGTAGTAGTAACAGTAATAGTAGTAGTAGTAGCAGTAGGAGCAGCAGTAGCAGTAGCAGTAGTGACACTACAGCACAGCATTAGTAGTCATGATAGAAACTGTTTGAATGTGTTGTACAGGATCTTGTGGAGGATCATTCAACTCATCTGGTGGACAACTCAACTCACCCAATTATCCATCTAACTATAACAACAACATGTACTGTGTGTGGTATATCACTGTACCAGAAGGTAACATAGTCCTCTCATTCACAGACTTTGATGTGGAATGTTGTAGCTGGGACTGGCTAGATGTAAGTAAAACAGAGTCATTACGCACCAAAAGATATCATTAATAGAGATAACAAAAAGGCCTGTGGAGCATACAGTGATGGTTGAAAGTTGCTTTGAATCTCTTGTTTCATATTTGACTGGGTTTTTATAAACAAAAAATACAGTAATTCCAATTCAATAAGTATTCACATGTTTAATGTAGACGTAAAAGGCTGTTATATGACTATATTTAACTAAAACAAAATCATTATTCATGAAAAGAATATATCAGAAAATGATACATGTAAAGTTAACTTCATGCAGGAATTTTTAAAATTATGCTTAATATTAGAATTAATACAGTCAATAGTTAATTCTATTTCTTGCAGATATAAATATCAGTTTTAAACAATAATAAAATTTAACCACATTGTTATTTATTCTACCAACAGATCTACAATGTCCACACAAACACCAAAGTCAAGAGACTAGGAGGACAAATTGGCCCTCAGACAGTCCACACATCTACAAACTCTATCAAACTGATATTTAGAACAGACCACAGTGTAGTACTTAGAGGGTGGAGTATGACCTGGTCAGGTATGTTCCTCTACGGAAGGATTTTGGACTGGGAAACCTACACTGTTTAAAAATGAAAACGTTGATCTATTTAAAGAGCTTCTTTTTCATTTGGTTGACCTACAACTTTTAAACAGTAAAATTATGTAATAGTTTTACTGTTCAATTATGTTTGGTGATGACTTTTGAAATTACGCGATTACGAAATAAATTTTTGACCTTGTAAACAACAGTGAAAATTAAACACTACAATTTTTTTGCATCTAAGCAATGCAAAAGCAATTTTGTTGTGATAAAAAACCAGTAGTAGTTTTTGTCAGTTTTTAAACTATTACAGTGCTAAATTGTGTATTGGATTGTCCTGGTAGGGCTCCCACTACCTTCCACTAATTAAGAACTGTCTACAGTGTGCCAATTGTGGCCCAGCCTAGCAACACCTCTCCAAGAGGTAATGCAGGGTCGGTAAGACCTGTAGCGTACTAAGGAGAAGTTGTTCACAACCGCACAACAGGGTGAGCCCTCGGCTCAGATTCACTAAACAGAACTCAAGTGTAAGAACATATTGTATCAAGTCTACTCTCTAGGGAGGTAATGGCTTAGAGATGTATACAACAGCAGTAGTTGATAAAAGGCATTGAACTCACCAAAAGCCCACCTTTATCTAGCTTGCTTACATGAAGCTAATGGTGTGTAAATGATGCAACCAATGCTATGTACAGGAAGTAGTTTAAACCAATTAAATAGTAGAAATACAACAATACATACAATGATACACAAGGTTAAATAGATATGGTCGTTAGTGGCGAAAGTAAAAGACTATACTTATAGTTCTCAGTCTTATGTAGCCTCTGTTCCACGGAAGGCAACCTCTAGATACGGTAGGATCCTGAACATGCCCTTCTGTAGCGACTTAGGATATTTTGTTAACTCTGTATATGGTGGTAATTTTGTTCCCGACTCGATATGGTACTTCAGGGTTAGTAAGGAAGGTTGGAGGGTGGGTAAAGATCACTGCAGGGCTGGTAGAGAATACTGCAAGGTCAGCTATTTGTCTGCAGGGTCGGTAAAGCATTTGTATATTCTATGATGGTGGTGACACACTATGTCTGCACTTTGGGAGGCAAGTCTGGCTGAAACTATCAACCAGAGAGACCTCTATAATATGTAAAATGTAAGGCTGGCCACTGGGTAGGTGTGACATTAAACTCCACCACAATTGTACCAAAATGGTCCAAGCTAGCTCACTTACACTACTGGCGAATATCTGTGATAAGCTTAGTTGTTTCAAGGTATAATGGCCTGACGTTTTGTGTAACTTTACTTTAAAGTTGATTTTCCAACAAAAGTAATGCAAAGATTGCTAAAAAGGCAAAGCTCGGGTGTTTTTTTCAGAATAACATACACCATATATTTATATTTTAAACGATTCATTTTGAGTTTTGAATGAATAGTAATAGTAAGTCTGTAGTAAGACTAAAAAACACTGCTCTACCTGCTCTAACCTTTTTTCCAGACTTTGGCCTTCTACATCTAAAACTTTGAAGTTGGTAAACATGAAAAATGTTTCGCAAGTCAAATGATAAATATGCAAAGGTGAAACTTTTAAAGTTCATGTTTAGAAATGTTTCTGAATCGACGTTGCTCAAGTGTAACATGATTTTTAAATAAAAGTGTTGAATAAGTAAGCAAGAATCGATAGATCCAAAAAGAACATAAATTGCATGCATTTTTATTTATTGCTGTCTTTTCCCATTTTGAGTTTTTAGCAACAAATCGTAATCCATCCTGCAGTGGATCTTTACAGTTTCTCGCTTTTAAAAGCAAAGTTACTAATCTGTTAAAAAATTGTAACTCTTTATGTGGCATTATGTACCAGTGCACCACTTTAGACTTGGCAGCTATTAAACCAAACAAACTGAAATTATATATTTTTAAATTTGTCAAGCTCATAAGCCAAATTGAATTGATTCCCATTCGCAAGCTTCGAGTGAAAATGAAGTATGTACTCATACGCAAGATACAACTTTACTCTTGTACTGTAGCTATGTACATAATTTGTCTGTTTTGCTGCAAATGCACTGAATTATGGCTATTTGGTTGCTATTTGTATTTATTCATTTGATTGAAAAATACATTAAACTTCCTTTTATGGTTATTGATCTTCCTGTTCATCTACATACATGTACGCGTATATAAACATGGAAAAACATCTGTATGTTGGTCTGCCATTCCATATGAATGTACATCTAAACTGCTTCACTGAGACAAATGAAAACGCTGTAAGAGACATTTCATTGAATTGATCTAAATGATAACGAAAATTTCAATTTGCCGTTTGTTTAAAGATCGCAGATATTTATAGGCTCAATAACTTTTTCAATAACACTTTATGTGGATATAAATTGCATTTTATTGATAAAATATGATGATTGAAGTGTCTAATGGGTAGATACTTATAAACACTTAAGCTGAGAGCAATAAAAACTGCTGTGAAAGTATTCCCTTGGATCAGTATATGTAGGTGGAGATGAATCCCTAAAAGTTAAATCTTGCTAATACGTGGTAATTGAAGTGTCGATCAAGGAATTCTGGGTTGGTTTCTTTTGTACCATTGGTCTAACAAGTTGGTTGCCTCAGTAGTGACTGCAATTTGCCAGCACACCGTCTTCATGTGTCACCTTCTAAAGTGAGTGGGGAGAGACAGTTGAGAAGGGAGATGTAGAGAGGTTAGAACATGACAATGGAGGAACAGGGAAGAATTAGTGTAAGGCAGAGGGTGAGAAGTAGAGCGACGTTTACAATCGGCAAGGGAAGAGTAGACTAAGCATTGCGGGGGCTGGCATCATAATATTTAAGTAGAATGTGTCATACTTCTGTAGTTGTTTAAAAAGCTGAACACTTATACAGCTCAGCCAAACATTTCTGGATCTATTTTGACAATCTGGCCTTAAATTGAAAGAAAGACAAATATCATATAATTATACCAACTTACAAATATTACATTACTCATAAAAGTAGAATGATTTTGGTTAAAACTATGTCTTGTAATTTTAAAACATAGGTAGTTGAGGGGGGCCCATAGGTAGTTGAGGGGGGCCCAAATTCAGGAGTAGTGTTTGGAGGAGCTGGGAGAGATTTGAGCTTGGCTTTGACTCACAAAACAAAAAATAGGAGGTCTGTGGGTTTGCTTGTTCAAGCAAGGAGGAGATGTGGGGCTGAAAGAATCTGTTTAGAGAAGTTAAGAAATTAAGTAGAAGAGGAATAGCTTGTAAGGGTACCATTAAATGTGTCCCTAGGGGCGACAAAAATCAACTACACCATCCTAATGCTGACCCATTCAGAGCCGAACCTTTCCCATGTTACAGTACTCGGTTCAGATACCTTAGGCACAATTCAGGTAATCCAACATCTTCCGCTTTATATATTTACGCAACCGTAGAGTTAGGAATGGATTCTCTCAATGTTAAAGTTGTTAACTTTGGGCGTGTATGTAAACAGAAGCAGATGTGTAATGAATAATGATATGACTCAGGTAAAAGTTTTGGTCCAAGTTTCGGTTGGGCAACTTATCTTTGTAGGTTTCCAAGTTCTGTTTTACTGAATACTTTTGTTTTTACTCCGACAAAAGTTGACAATGCCTGCCAATTATTGTCCTCAAACACAAAAAAGGCGATATTGGAAAGTTATTTTTTATCAAGGGTTATCCGCTGTGAAATGTAAATGTGAAACTATGCTACTTTAATTTTTCTGTTCAAATTGAAGCTGAAAGCAGCTTATGAACTAAGGTTTTTTTATTTTGAAATGACCACATAAATGTTATACATGAATGCCAATACATATGTAAGGGGAAACTTACCTTCCCAAAAGCAAAAATACCCACTCACCAGATCACAACTCTAAAAAGTCTAGCCAAGTCTGAGACTCATAGTTGGAAACTATTAAAGTCTGTAAACAACAACAAAAAGTCCTATGTTAGCTAACTGAATTGGTAAGGCTTACCTTATGAATATATGCGTTTGTGACGGTGTGTAATGTGTAATACCTGCCCACAACCTACTATCCTAAGGACGGAACAATTTCACACGAGGCTCTTCATCAGTCGATTACCAGAAACTAGCTTGAGCAAACTTACTGTCAATCCAATGACCAGAGCTTGAATATCTGGCAGCGTTTACGTCTTTGACTGAAACCATTCGTGAAAATTTATGAAAATGCTTCTAAACAGATTTCATTTTTCATATCTTGTATTTACAGTGCTGAAGGGTTTACACGAAATTCAAAGTACAACAGAAGAAGATACCATAACTACTACAGAGGGAGAGACAACCACAACAACTGATGGTAAGAGCTGTATGCCAAAGTTAAATTGGGTGTGCTTATCTGATTTGATTAGATGCATTATTGTACTAGGGGAATGTTCTGTGAAGAAATTTCTCGTAAAAATATTTGAAACTATTAAAGTCTCTAAACAACAAAAAAAAGTCCTATGTTAGCTAACTGAATTAGTAAAGCTTACGTTATGACTATATGCGTTTGTGATGGTGTGTAATGTTAATACCTGCCCACAATCTACTATCCTAAGGACGGAACAATTTCACACGAGGCTCTTCATCAGTCGATTACCAGAAACTAGCTTAAGCAAACTTACTTTCAATCCAATGACCAGAGCTTGAATATCTGGTAGCGTTTACGTCTTTGACTGAAACCATTCGTGAAAATTTATGAAAATGCATCTAAACAGATTTCATTATTCGAATCTTGTATTTACAGTGCTGAAGGGTTTACAAGAAATTCAAAGTACAACAGAAGAAGTAAACATCAGAGCTACTACAGAGGGAGAGACAACCACAACAATTGATGGTAGGAACTTTATGCCAAAACTAACTTAGGTGTACTTATCTGATAAGATTAGACCCATTGTTGTACTTAATGTCCTTCTGTGAAGAACTTCCTTGTAAAAAAATATGCAAATAAACTCAGGAGAGGGACATGAAATGCCACTTTTAATCAGCTCACCACTTTGGCTCTTTCCCTTGCAACTCTTACACCAAAACTTTCAACTTCGTTTTAAAAATTTTTCTTAAGAGAAAACTCTGAACCTTCTAGACTCCACATTTTAAGTGTAGAAAATTGAGGAGGGAACTCACTCCTCGCTGACGCATTTTACCCTGAAGCGAAGTGCTTGTGGGTTTTTTAAACAAAAGAACGAATGCATTTATCGACAGTAGCTCACAACATAGCGCAAACCATTGCAACATCATAGTATCAGTGCAGAAAAAGGTTCATAACTATCATCGAATTGAAGCCTACTATTGCTTTATGTAACTGAAATGAACTGTAAAGTACCTGCTAAGAGAACAACCACAAAGCCTATAATCATTGATTCACTCTAATCTGGAGAAAATAATACATATTCATATGTATGCCAGACTGTAATTGTAAACTCCCTGTAAAAGCCTCTCCACACACAATGATTTTGTCATGGAAAACGAAAAACGGCTGATTATTTCATTCTGTATGGTCGGGCTTTCTCTATTAATAGTGATTGTTGAGGATCAAGCATACTGGATATTGGTGGCGGTCTCACAACAGCTATTCATTGCTGACACTGATTGGTCAATGTGGATTGAATGCTTTGACTTTTTCTTACTTAGATTTTTCCAGCCACGACTGCCCAAGCATGTACTATGAACTGTAGATGAGCACCAGCGTGTGAATAACAGGCGTCTTGTCATCAGTGCAGCAATGATCACAAGAGAAAAATTGCCCTTATTGTGATGCATTTGCGGCTGTAGATCACTGTGTGTGGATAGGCCGTATCTGTGCACCCTGAAAGTGGTGGTACTCCCCCTTCAAAACCACTGAACTATTCGTATATGCAGATTACTGTTTAACTGTTTTGTGAAAGTCCACATTGCAAAATCTCCTCGAATCCCCAATGTGCTGTATGCAGAGTAAATGATTGGGACGTTGATTTCGTTAAAAACAAGGAATACTAATTTTGGATCGAATCAAAAGTATTTTCCTGTCAGCCTCATGTTTTATAGAAAACACACCAGAAACCTGCTTATTGAAGTCAGCAGACATTGCCTTTATCCTTGATGGTAGTGGAAGTGTGGGCTGGACAGAGTGGAACCAGGTAAATATTCATTTTTTTTATTAAAACAATGAAAAGCATTTCAACACCGGGTCTTCAGGGTAGCAAAAACCTGTCACTAGTGAAATTGAGAATGCGTTTGGCAATCCCATATGGAATGAATTGAAGCGATTGTGATTGTAGGCAATTGTTGCCATTTCCAAAGTATTGTCATAATGTTTGAAAGTGTCTTGAAGGTTTGTGGTCTGACAACTAGTCAACTGTTGGCAATAGAAGTTCTTGACCAAGTTACTACTGATTGTTATACATACTTTCTTAGCATCTAGAGTTCACCACCAATGTTATATATAATTATATAGAGTCTAGAGTTCACCACCAATGTTAGTAGTAATATATGAGCAGATCTCCCTACCAAGTGTTTTTTGTGGATTGGATCTTGGAGTTGAGACAATGGGTTACGGCGTTGGATGAATTCGCCGAGTTTATATTGTATTTTACTTGAGGGGTACTTGAGTGGCATTTGAGTGGCATTTGAGTGGCATTTGAGTTTTGATTAGTTTTTTACTTAATTTGAACTTATATGGCATATAGATTTTGAATGTATGGCATTCAAGTTTTGATAACTTTTTTACATAACTCGAACTCATATGGTATCTTGAGAGAGAGGGGAGAGGAGAGAGGAGAGAGGAGAGATGGGAGATGAGAGAGGAGAGAGATTTTTTAGTTTTCTATACATTCATGTATATATGGTTAGTTATGTACATATTTATGGCTATATTTATATCTACATAGAGAGAGGAGATATATCTACATTGAACAAATATATTGATCAAAAATGAAAATTATATGATTATATACCTGATTACATAATAAGTAGGGAGTAACTGTATACATAATTATAACTCATAGGGTATCTAGATTTTGAATGTAAGGCATTTAAGGTTTGATAATTTTCTGTAATTCCGACTCATATGATATCTTGAGAGAGAGGAGATATATCTACATTGAATAAATACAGTGATTAAAAATGAAAGAATATGTGAATATATACATTTATTATGTAATAAGTAGGGAAAATCTCATATAATATAGCTAGAGTCAGTAAATACTAAGTAATAACAATTAATACATAGTCTTTTTTTCATTTCATTCAATTTTCATAAATTTTTTGCAAAAAGAAATCATTCTCTAAATGGTTAAATTTCATCTAATTGTACAAATTTACAAAAAAGGAGAATGTGATAAAATAGATATCATAATAGAGTGTAATAAGTTGAATATATAGAGTTAAAGTCTATAAAAACTTTTTAATTTGTAAAGTATTTGATGACTTTACAAGAAATATCATCACATTCAGGTTCAATGATGATGAGAAGATTTTCTTCAAGCTTAAGTTTACTATTTTCCGATATAGACAGAGAAAGTTTTGAAAAACCCTCCAAATCATTATAAATAAAAACTCTATAAATCGACGGTGTTGAATTTGTAATTGATACTGAATTGTTTTCGCATATGATGTATCTATCACACACACAATCAGAATTGTATATAGTAGAGTTTGTAGGGCTTGGTTGTTCCAAAATTAAATCGACTAAACCCAGAGCTTGTGGAAGAGATGGAATTGACGGTGATAAAGCCGGAACTACTGGCTTGTTTGTAGTGGTTGTCGTCGGGGTTGTTGTCGTCGTTGTCTGTGGAGTTGTGGTGATTGTTGTCGTTGTATGTGGAGTTGCAGTGGTTGTTGTTGGAGTTGTTCTTCGAGTCGTAGTTAGTAATCCTTCATCGTATAAACGAATGTAATTTAAAGCTTCGTCGGTTTTGCAAACAAAGTAGTGTTGAGGCCACATATCATAAGTGTCACAGCTTCTACGTAGGTGAGTAGGTTCCATGAAACATATGAGTCTACGCATACGATATTTTAAGTTTTTTCTTAAAATACGAGTTACTGAATCAACCGCTTCCATATTAAGAATTCCCCGAAAACATCCAGACGCTCTATGAGATAAAGTGAATGGTGTAAACTCTGTTACAAGACAATAACCGCTTAGGATTGGGAATAATAGGAGATAGATGCAATATCTCATTTTTTTTTTATTCAGAGAGAGAGACTTTTAACCTAGTTTATGCTTTCATCATCTAGAGTTAACTGTCTTGCATTTCGGTGGTCTTTGGTTAATATGCTTCAACTAAAGCTCTATATTTATAACCTTGGGATTGCATTTGTCTTTGGTATCTCCTTGACATGTGATACTGATGATAATCTTGTTTTGAACAGACTTCAAACTTTCAAAACTGGAAAATGACAAATTTACACCTTCAATACCATTGATGTTAGTGATGATAGTAGCTATTTTCGACTCCCTGTTGGTCAAACGATTGCATTCCACACATGCAAAGTTGGTTGTCTCAAACTCTTCTGTTGGCGGACAAATCAAACGTGAGGTGTTGTATTCAAATACACATAATTCATCATTCCAAAATAGTTTTGTATTTTGAGTAAGACCTTCCGTATTATTTTTAACCCCTATTGCGCATTCCTCCTGATTCAGAGTGTATTTTGTTGGTGTATCACAAGACACAGAATCTGTAGAAGTTATTTCCTTGCAGATCCAAGAAGCGCTTGGAGGGATGAAAAAACCACAATATAATAAGTCGGGAGGGTAGAGTCGCACACAGTTTTTTCCATTTTCATCTTTATATCGTATAGTCCTTTTGAAAGGTGAAAAAAACAAGACATCATTTTTATCCATAGCTCCGGCTATACATTCATCAATTTCGTTGGTATAGAATACTCCACTAACATTGGGAAATGTTAGTGCCAGTAGCAAGATAAATACGCAGCTCATTTTTTTAAATGTTTTCGCTTTCAGTGTTGAAAGTTGAATACTTTCTTTCTTGATGTTTTTTTCTATTTATATGTAAGAGGCTAGCGGCTTGTTCAGCTCTCTCAACCGATTTTGAAGATGTGAAACAATCTCATCAAAGTGGTTACCAAAATGTAAGTATGGTTCCAATCGAGATTGAGACAAAAGAACATGTGTTTCTGTCCAGCGAAATGAAGTCAAACCTCTTAAAATCGAAATATCTATCAAATCACCCAGTTCAGCATCTTTCAAACATTGCTTTATATCAACCAGTTCGATCGCTCTTTTGAGATCTTCAAAATCTATCAACTTGTCTTGCGGACAGCATACTTTTGGATCAAAGCTCCTAGAACAGTTTAAGCATTCGAGAGGATTTGCTCTTGAAATACAATTACAGCTCAAAAGCATGCTTTGTATTGATTTACGAACTAGATTGAATCCTAACACAAAATAAAATACTTCTTCGGTGATGAGTTGAACAAAAAGAGGATTCGAACGCTCTAAAGGAATGTGTTCAAAATGAGTCCTTATGAACTTAGGAACAAAATCAGCCAATGTACCAATTGACTTGAATCCTTGAGTTTTTCCACTCATGTTTCTGCTGTAGTTCAGAGATAAATGAAGCAACTTTTTTTGTAGCAGTTCTTTTATGAGTCTTCAGATATATTTGTTGAATCAATAGTTATTATCGGGTTGACTGAGTCTTCTTTTTCATCAAGAGTGTAAGCGTATGGATATCCTTCTGCTATCGCAAGTAATTTATCCTTTAGTCGTTGATAAGCCAGTTTGCTCTGACTAGTAGGTAATAGGTAGGGATTTAATCGTGCTCTCAAATTTGTTAACAAAAAGGGAGACTTCAAATCATCAGTGGAAAGATCCAAAAAAGCATTAATCCATTCATCATGCACCAAAAAACCCATTTTAGCATTTTTCAAAACTTGTCTTCTATCAATCCAGTCGATAGCATCACCCAATTCTTTTTTGGTAGGTGTAGCGCCTTCAACCATTTCAGCATATCTTTTACAAGTGATACATTTGTCATCAACGTGTGAACAGTAACAGTTTAGTAGCGATAGATTGGTTGCTTGCTTGTAAAAACTTCCTCCTAGTACACAGTATACACATTCCTCCGTAAAATAAATCCTCAACATTTCATCAGAAACCTCAGCCAAAAAAGTCTTAGGACCTATAGCATCGGAAGCTTCTTGGTGAGCAAAGTCTTCAACACGTAGCATATTTGTTGTTATTCCGTTAAATTACAAAACGCGAATGATACGTTTTCAAATTGAAACATCTATTTAATCATTCATTACTTTTTCTTTTTTTTGAGGTTAATTGTTATGCTAGCTCATGTAGATCTTCATAAATGCTTTAATTTCAACCTGACAACCATCGATTGGGCAAGGTTTTACTTCTGATGAGCATTCAGTAAGCGCTTTTTCCTTACACTCACTACAGTAAATGAGATGACCACACGGAAGAGAGATATGATTTGCAATTACTTTTTTTTCATGCGTCTCAGACACACATTGAGCGAGTTTGCTTTGCTTAGTCTGATCTTTATCTTTTTTTAACGAATCAATTGATTTAGCATCATTTTTTAACAGCGGATCTTTATCTTTTTTTAACGAATCAATTGATTTAGCATCATTTTTTAACAGTGTTGACGAATTCTCAACAGTTGTAAAATCATTTTCAAAAATATGTAAGGCTTCAATCATAAAACCTATTCGCTCAAAAGGTTTTCCATTTAACACTAAAACTTGTTCGATATCGTTTTGACTGTATCCTAGTTTTTTGCAAATAAGTTTCATTTCTTCGGTGTCATTGTTGCGCGTTATTTGTTTTAATTTTTCTCGATATTTTTCAACCCGTCGCTTACACCTTTTGCCTTTTTCCGTTCGCATGTAAACATCCTCAACATACTCTTCACCTTTACTCCCGAGTAAAAAATAACAGTCTGGGAACCATCGACAGTGTTCCTCCCATGGTAGATCACTCTCTTTCCATTCTTTAAGTTCACCTGAGCAAAAGAAGCATTTCACACTATCCCCGAAACTAGTATAGTAGAAACCTGCATTGGAAAGGAGTTTCATGGAGACTTTACCCTTCCATTGTTTGAAACTGTCTTCTCTAGATGTTTCAGTAGCAAAACGTGGTGTATCAGCACGATCAATTGATATACCTAGAGGTAATACTTCTGCAGTTAAATCTCCTCTTCTGATCTTTTGTTCTTCCATCGTATAACTTTTGACAATTGAGATGTTTTTCATTTCATCTGCAAGTAGTTTCCTAGGTCTATACAGACGATTGTGAGTGTTAAATCCTCTAACAAATCGACAAAACGGAAAACTTTTAGCGTGTTCTTTCATCGGATGTTCATCTTCATCCTTCCAGTTTAGTAATACCCCTTGGCAAAAAACACATCGAACAGCGTTGTCTTTTTCAAGGTTATAGAAACCAGCTGCAGCCATGTTTTCACCACAATGTTTACCTACTCGTCTCCAATTTGTAAGAAATGATTTTCTTCGATAACTTTCATCAAGCATTAAAGCCTCTCTTTCATAAAAAGAGAGTTCATTGTAAATGAACTTGAAAAAGTCCGATGGGGAAAGTTGCGCAATAGTTTTTTGTAATTTTAATGACAAAAGACTACAGTGATTATCCGGATAAGTTGCGACGACATAAGTTATTGCAGTGGTATCAGGAAAAGTTCGTTGTAAAAACAACGATGAAGTAACGAGTAAACTATCATCTATCCATTCAGCGCAGTCTTTAGTATTTTCAAAACAATTTCGAGTTTTTTGCATTTCTCTTTTTTCATTATAAATAGTGTTTGCTACATATCTGTTGTTTGTTACTCGACACATTATTTATATATAATATAAGTAGTAGCTTCAGTTATTACTCAAGTTGAAGTTTTGTTGGAAAGTTCTTTTCCTTTGATCTAGTTCGTTGTTATTCTAAAAAAAATGATAATGCTTTATAGCAAAAAAATAAAAAAAAGACTAAGGTTTCAATTTTTTTTCAATATACTTGAATTGATTACTATTATAATAGAACGTAAATACTTACATCAGAAATGAAGACTTGTCTTTTCTTTTGAATTAAAATGAATGATATTCCTAGTAGTTTGAACTTGAGAGCTGTTTTCTATAAAATTCGGATGAAGAAGGAGTACATTTTTCATTTTGAAGTCCTGAAATAATAAGAATAAACATAATTAAAACTTACATACAACATTTTTTTGATATCTTAAATAGTGAATAATCTTGTTTTTTATTCAGAAAATGTCTTCACGCTTAAATCGATTACAATTAAAACAAAATATAAATACTTACATCACAAATGAAGACTTGTTTTTCTTTAATGAATTATATACATAGTTGTTTGAACTTCAGCTGTTTCCTATGTAACTCAAATGATGAAGAAGGAGGGTTGTAGTAGATGATGATGTAGTAGATCTTCTTCCTTCAGTTAGTTTGAACTTGAGAGCTGCTTTCTATAAAATTCGGATGAAGAAGGAGTACTTTTTTCATTTTGAAGCCCCTGAAATAATAAGAATAACCATAATTAAAACTTACATACATCATTTTTTGATATCTTAAATAGTGAATAATCTTGTTTTTTGTTCAGAAAATGTCTTCACGCTTAAATTGATTACAATTAAAACGAAATATAAATACTTACATCATAAATGAAGACTTGTTGTTCTTTGAATTAGATGAATTATATACATAGTTGTTTGAACTTCAGCTGTTTCCTATGTAACTCAAATGATGAAGAAGGAGGGTTGTAGTAGATGATGATGTAGTAGATCTTCTTCCTTCAGTTACTAACGATGAAGTGAATGCTTTCTGTATGAAAACAGTGCTTCTTATATAGCTTAAGTTGCACTGCTATGAATCAGCATTATTTTCACATGAATGGAAACCGTTGCTTTCGCGGGAATAACAAAATTATTTTCACGCGAATACAAACCAATGCTTTCGCGGGAATAAATAATTTATTTTCACACGAATGGAAAGCGTTGCTTTCGCGGGAATAAAAAATTTATTTTCACACGAATACAAACCAATGCTTTCACGGGAATATATACTTTATTTTCACGCGAATGGAAACCGTTGCTTTCGCGGGAATAAATATTTTATTTTCACGCGAATACAAACCAATGTTTTCGCGGGAATAGATAATTTATTTTCACGCGAATGGAAAGCGTTGCTTTCGCGGGAATAAAAATTTTATTTTCACGCGAATACAAAGCAATGCTTTCGCGGGAATCAATATTTTATTTTCACACGAATGGAAACCGATGCTTTCGCGGGAATAAATATTTTATTTTCACGCGAATACAAACCAATGCTTTCGCGGGAATAAATAATTTATTTTCACGCGAATAGAAACCGTTGCTTTCGCGGGAATAAAAATTTTATTTTCACGCGAATACAAAGCAATGCTTTCGCGGGAATAAATATTTTATTTTCACGCGAATACCAACCATTGTTTTCGCGGGAATAAATAATTTATTTTCGCACGGATGGAAACCCTTGCTTTCGCGGGAATAGAAATTTTATTTTCCCGCGAATACAAACCAAAGCTTTCGCGGGAATCAAAACTTTATTTTCACGCGAATGGAAACCGTTGCTTTCGCGGGAATCAATACTTTATTTTCACGCGAATGGAAACCGTTGCTTTCGCGGGAATAAATATTTTATTTTCACGCGAATACAAACCAATGTTTTCGCGGGAATAAATAATTTATTTTCACACGGATGGAAACCGTTGCTTTCGCGGGAATAAAAATTTTATTTTCCCGCGAATACAAACCAAAGCTTTCGCGGGAATCAATACTTCATTTTCACGCGAATGGAAACCGTTGCTTTCGCGGGAATAAATATTTTATTTTCACGCGAATACAAACCAATGTTTTCGCGGGAATAAATAATTTATTTTCACACGGATGGAAACCGTTGCTTTCGCGGGAATAAAAATTTTATTTTCCCGCGAATACAAACCAAAGCTTTCGCGGGAATCAATACTTCATTTTCACGCGAATGGAAACCGTTGCTTTCGCGGGAATAAATATTTTATTTTCACGCGAATACAAACCAATGTTTTCGCGGGAATAAATAGTTTATTTTCACGCGAATGGAAACCGTTGCTTTCGCGGGAATAAATATTTTATTTTCACGCGAATACAAACCAATGTTTTCGCGGGAATAAATAGTTTATTTTCACGCGAATAGAAACCATTGCTTTCGCGGGAGTAAAAAAATAATTTTCACGCGAATAAAAACCAAAGCTTTCGCGGGAATATCGCGTGAAAAAACTGCTGAGTCATAGATATATTATAAAGGTTTCATAGGGTTAATTAGTACAGCTTTAGCTATTTAAGAACCAGTGTTTTCACACAGAAAGCATCCAGTTCTACAATAGCTAGCAAGGAAGCAACATCTACACACCAACTACTACATTTACTTGAAACTCAATAAGGTGAGAATTACTAAATAATTCTTTAACATATACTGATAAAAAACTTCAACTAGTTTTGCTATAATACTTCAGAAAGTTAATTTTATGTTTTAATATTTTGTTCTTATTAATAAAAGATCAAATAGTTTCACCATACCGCATCAGAAAAATTATTATGGTTTTGATTATGTGTTTATTTTATAAATATCTAGTTAGTTTATTCTTTTCAAAATATTTTTCAAATTCCAGCCATTTGTTACATATTTTTTACTCTCTTTTCAGTTCCAACTTCCGACTGAACGCTCTGAATATGAATGAAGACCGTAATACCTCATTTCTCTCAACATTCGAGCCATACTCTGATGATAAAGAAAATATCCCTCCTGATTCACATCTAATAAGAAGGAAACTGAACACAATTCGACCAAAGCCATGGGATTCGGATAGAAATAAAACGATTGACTATACTTGGACTTTGAAAGCGCCATCTCCTTCTCATCTTTCCTGCTTGTCAAAAAATGCTGCTAGTTTGCTCAATTCTTGCGATACCAATGACAGAGTAATGATTGGAAGGTTTCAACCACTTCACTTAAATCAAACGCCGTCACTTCTCGAGATAGTCTCCATCGAACAACCAACTGAGGATGTATATAAAAACTTATGCATTATCCGCTACAATATCGAAACATTTGGCAACAGACGACAAGTGAGGTCTATGGTGAGAAATGAGGATTACAACAAATTAGCTCCAACACAACCGGATGTTCCAAAACTGGTGGTTTTTATGGGATTCGATTCAGACAAGCATCCAATCTTTCACCCTATCAACTTCCCATCCAATATTTCCCTTGAGGAAGCTAAACAGCTAAGTAGATTAATAAAAAAAAAAACACCTACTCAGTTGATCAGTATGGTTCGTATCGCAACGCTCTCGCAATTTGCTGTTGGAAGTGTAATCAGTTTTGAATCTCCTCAAATATCAACTCAGTTAACATTACCTAATGGAGATGTGGTGATGAATGCGCTACTGGTAAACTACAGATGTTTGCAATATGATGGTTTGATGATGGGAGTTCTATATATACCTGAAAAACACGCTAGCAACATCAAACAAATTGGAACAGGAGTCATACTTGTAAGAAATCGTGAAGTTAGTAGATTTGGTTATCATCGACATGATATAATCACATTCACAGCATTACAAGCAATAGAAACGGCTCAAAACCTATCCAACAAACTTGATGATTCCAACCAGATGAAGTACTTTACTACAGATGAGGTTGTTGAGAACAAGGTCTTAGTGCTTTCAATGGGAGTGGGAAACACATCTTCTACATCTTTGAGAGAACCAGCGCCGCCTGGTGAAAACTATATTCAAAAAGAGCATGTCAGACAAGACAACACAGTGAGTATTTTTTATTCAATGTAAACTAACTGATATAAGTAATACTTCCAATTAGATAATATTTATTTATAAAGCAATTATTTTTTGTTTTGCTTTAGATAGAAGAGAGAGAATCAAAAACGCTTGATGAAAATTATGCTCAAGAAAAAACAAACTGAACAATATAACTTGGTGAGTTACTTCCCTTTACTATATAATGTTAACTAACCAATGTAAAAAGAACTATAATTCAAATTTATGTAATTATTTTACATTTTTGTTTAATCATCCTATACTAATACATAACTTTTGATTTTAGTTCATTATGGAATCAAAAGTACATAGAACAGAAGTCTTCCTTCCTAGTTATAACATCAGTACAACAATGACAACATTGTAAAGAAAAAGACTATCAACCATTGATTGTCATTACAAGTTGTAGTGCTTTGAATTACTTAGTATTTACTAACTCTAGCTATATTATACAAGAATATTTTGCTACTTGTTATGTAATAAATGTATATAATCATATATTGATTCAATGTAGTCTCCTCATTCTTCTCTTCTCTCTCAAAATATCATATGAGTTCGAGTTATGTAAAAAAATTATCAAAACTTGAATGTCATGCATTCAAAATGTATATGCCATAAGTTCAAATTAAGTAAAAAAATAATCAAAACTCAAATGCCACTCAAGTACCCCTCATTATGTAATCAGGTATATAAACATATAATTTTCATTTTTGATCAATATATTTGTTCAATGTAGATATATCTCCTCTCTCTATGTAGATATAAATATAGCCATAAATATGTACATAACTAACCATATATACATGAATGTATAGAAAACTAAAAAATCTCTCTCCTCTCTCTCCTCTCTCATCTCCCATCTCTCCTCTCTCCTCTCTCCTCTCCCCTCTCTCTCAAGATACCATATGAGTTCGAGTTATGTAAAAAAGTTATCAAAACTTGAATGCCATACATTCAAAATCTATATGCCATATAAGTTCAAATTAAGTAAAAAACTAATCAAAACTCAAATGCCACTTAAATGCCACTCAAATGCCACTCAAGTACCCCTCAAGTAAAATACAATATAAACTCGGCGAATTCATCCAACGCCGTAACCCATTGTCTCAACTCCAAGGTCAGATCCACAAAAAAACACTTGGTAGGGAGATCTGCTCATATATTACTACTAATGTTATATATAATTATACAGGGTCTAGAGTTCACCACCAATGTTATATATAATTATATAGGGTCTAGAGTTCACCACCAATGTTATATATAATTATACAGGGTCTAGAGTTCACCACCAATGTTATATATAGTTATACAGGGTCTAGAGTTCACTACCAATGTTATATATAATTATACAGGGTCTAGAGTTTACCACCAATGTTATATATAATTATACAGGGTCTAGAGTTCACCACCAATGTTATATATAATTATATAGAGTCTAAAGTTCACCACCAATGTTATATATAATTATACAGGGTCTAGAGTTCACCACCAATGTTATATATAATTATTTAGGGTCTAGAGTTCACCACCAATGTTATATATAGTTATACAGGGTCTAGAGTTCACTACCAATGTTATATATGATTATATAGGGTCTAGAGTTCACCACCAATGTTATATATAATTATATAGAGTCTAAAGTTCACCACCAACGTTATATATAATTATACAGGGTCTAGAGTTCACCACCAATGTTATATATAATTATATAGAGTCTAAAGTTCACCACCAACGTTATATATAATTATACAGGGTCTAGAGTTCACCACCAATGTTATATATAATTATATAGGGTCTAGAGTTCACCACCAATGTTATATATAATTATTTAGGGTCTAGAGTTCACCACCAATGTTATATATAACTATATAGGGTCTAGAGTTCACCACTAATGTTTTATATAATTTTACAGGGTCTAGAGTTCACCACCAATGTTATATATAATTATACAGGGTCTAGAGTTCACCACCAATGTTATATATAATTATATAGGGTCTAGAGTTCACCACTAATGTTATATATAATTATATAGGGTCTAAAGTTTACCATTAATGTTATATATAATTATATAGGGTCTAGAGTTCACCACCAATGTTATATATAATTATATAAGGTCTAGAGTTCACCACCAATGTTATATATAATTATGCAGGGTCTAGAGTTCACCACCAAAGTGATTCAAGGATACGATATTGGTCCAGACACCGTAAGAATTGCTTTGATCACCTACGGTAGTTCTGCATATCTAGAGTTTGACTTTGATGACTATCAGACAGAAGAACAAGTAATAAATGCTATCAACTCGGCTTTCAAAGATGGTGGTGGAACAGATACATCTGGTGCTTTAGATTCAGCTCGCATCCAGCTTTTCTTAGAGAGCAGAGGGATGAGGTTAGTTGTTACACCTTGTAGCAGCAGAACTTCCTGCTTTGTCATTCTCTTTCACATACGAATATCAAGAGAGTATCACCAAAATTGATAATGTTACAGACATGGTGTGCCAAATATAGTCATAATTATTACTGATGGACAAAGCAACTCCTATACCCGAACAGTAGCAAGTGCTGAAGCATTACATCAAACAGGAGTTACAGTAGTAGCTGTTGGAGTAAAGGGAGCTGACAGTGCAGAATTGAATGCTATGGCATCTACACCTGACTTGGTCTATCAGTACGATGATTATGAAAAACTTGTTGACCTTAGAAAGACCTTCAGTAGAGAAACATGTCAAGGTATGTCTGTTCCATGTAGCCAGTGTATTTTTTCACATATTACATCAGAGTGATTTGACATTCTTTTGAATGGAAAAAGGGGTACTTGAGTGTGTTTTCTCTCACTGTAGGGCAGGGAAAAGTTATAATATATAAATTTTGAAAGCTTTGAAGTCTTGAGGTGAATGACCCTTGTCTTGGAGTGCTATAGTAATGATCAGGGAACAGTATAAACTAAATATGTTGAATGTCTCTATTGATGCAATGTTCACCTGTAAGAATTAATCATAATTAATGGGAAGAGATAAGGAGGTGTCTTAAATACATTTTGTACATTATTGATTGCAAAAATACCTTCTTTCATCCAGTGTCTGTTAAAAAATTTCGGTTGTTTTTTTGTAATTCTCAACCAACAAAAGAGTTTCTCTCTTCTAAGAACTAACTATCAGTTTTTTCCAGGTTGGCAATTCTTGTGATATTTGTATGTTCACCACCAGCGAATTGTAGGCAATGGTAAGGTTGTGTTAAAAAGCATCGGACATAAAAAAAGGGAATGTTTACAGCAAATTTGAGGCATAAAACATCGTTTGCTTCTTGCTCATCATTCTACTTTTACATGGTGTGGCTTGGTGGATGTTTTTCAAAAAATAAAACGTCGTAGATTCTACTGTAAAATGCACAAAAGTGTTTGAAGTCATCAAAGTTCACCCTGTTAAAAATAATGCAGTATTGAAATGAGAAACGGGATTTATGAACACGAAAAAACCATACATCTACATAAAAGCTTACCACTTTTTCTACCCGTAGTGCTTAAAAATTCACACGAGGTTGGAGGTACAACGGAAGAAGAAAATACCAGAACTACTACGGAGAAAGAGACAACCACCACATCCATCGGTAAGACTTGTTCAATATAATAAAACTATGTACTTTCCTTAACTATGATTAGAGAAACCGATGTATTGACATTCAGTCTAGTAGAAACTACAACTAGCATTTACCAAAGTAACCGTATGAACAAGTACATACTTCACAGATAGAGCTTTTGTTCTTGACCAGCTGTTCTACAACTGTGTCGCATTCTCAAATGCTATGGTTTAACTGCTGGTTAATTTACTTTCAGCTGCAAATCCATTGCATGCATTTGATACCACAACTCAAGAGGAAGATATCAGATCTACAACAATGGACATATCCACCCCCACAACCACAACTGACGGTTAGTTTTACATTAAAATCTACCAATGGGTATCAGAAAAAACATCATCGAATGAAACCTTGTTTGGATGCAGAAAGTATCACATGACATAAAACTTGCTTGTGAGAGCTTTGCTTAAACCAAAGCAGTTCTGTTCAAAAACTTTTAATTTGCGCTATATTTCATTACAAACTTGATTAATTGTATGATGCATAAGCGTATAAGATTTATGAGTTTGTACTTCAAACTTCAACAGTAGTCGCACCTAGCTCTATATAATATAATACAATGTATTATTATTAGTTATTAATACACTTAAAGCATCAACAATATGAAATACAATATTACCTGAGCTTTCATCGCCCTTAAACACACTATAATTGTTTGTATAGGATCTTGTGGTGGATCATTCTACTCATCTAATGGACAACTCAACTCACCCAATTATCCATCTAACTATAACAACAACATGTACTGTGTGTGGCATATCACTGTACCAGAGGGTAACATAGTCCTCTCATTCACAGACTTTGATGTGGAATGTTGTGGCTGGGACTGGTTAGATGTAAGTATTTACATGTCTAATGTAGATGTAAAAGGCTGTTATATGACTATATGTAACTAAAACAGACTCATTATTTATGAAAAGAAAATATCCAGAAAAAGATACATGTAAAGTTAACTTCATGACAAGAATTTTTGAAATTATGCTTAATATTTAAATTAATACATTCAAAAGTTAATTCTGTTTCTTGCAGATAAAAAATCAGTTTTGAACAATGATAAAGTGTAACCATGTTGTTATTCCTTCTACCAACAGATCTACAATGTCCACACAAACACCAAAGTCAAGAGACTAGGTGGACAAATTGGCCCACAGACAGTCTACACATCCACCAAATTTATCAAACTGATATTTAGTACTGACTTCATTATTGGTCTTAGAGGGTGGAGTATGACCTGGTCAGGTATGTTCATCTACTGAAGGATTTTGGACAAAGAAACCTACACCGTTTAAAAATGAAAATGTTGATTTATTTAAAAAGCTTCTTATTTGATTTGGTTTACCAACAGCTTTTATACAGTAAACATCTTTTCTTAGTTTTCCTGTTCAGTTATGTTTTGTGTCGATTTTTATCGCAATTGTGCAACAACTTTCAGACGTTGTGAACAATTGTGAAAATTAACTACTACAAGTCTTTGCATCTACTCAGTGCAAAAGTGTTTTTGTTGTGATAAAAAACCAGTGGTAGATTTTGTCAGTTTTTAAACTATTACAGTGCTAAATTGTGTATTGGATTGTCCTGGTAGGACTCCCACTACCTTCCACTCACTAGGAACTGTCCACAGTGTGCCGATTGTGGCACAGGCTAAGAACACCTCTCCAAGAGGTAATGCAGGGTCGGTAAGACCTGTAGCGTACTAAGGAGAAGTTGTTCACAACCGCACAACAGGGTGAGCCCTCGGCTCAGATTCACTAAACAGAACTCAAGTGTAAGAACATATTGTATCAAGTCTACTCTCTAGGGAGGTAATTGCCTAGAGATGTATACAACAGCAGTAGTTGATAAAAGGCATTGAACTCACCAAAAGCCCACCTTTATCTAGCTTGCTTACATGAAGCTAATGGTGTGTAAATGATGCAACCAATGCTATGTACAGGAAGTAGTTTAAACCAATTAAATAGTAGAAATACAACAATACATACAATGATACACAAGGTTAAATAGATATGGTCGTTAGTGGCGAAAGTAAAAGACTATACTTATAGTTCTCAGTCTTATGTAGCCTCTGTTCCACGGAAGGCAACCTCTAGATACGGTAGGATCCTGAACATGCCCTTCTGTAGCGACTTAGGATATTTTGTTAACTCTGTATATGGTGTTAATTTTGTTCCCTACTCGATATGGTACTTCAGGGTTAGTAAGGAAGGTTGGAGGGTGGGTAAAGATCACTGCAGGGCTGGTAGAGAATACTGCAAGGTCAGCAAGTTGTCTGCAGGGTCGGTAAAGCATTTGTATATTCTATGATGGTGGTGACACACTATGTCAGCACTTTGGGAGGCAAGTCTGGCTGAAACTATCAACCAGAGAGACCTCTATAATATGTAAAATGTAAGGCTGGCCGCTGGGTAGGTGTGACATTAAACTCCACCACAATTGTACCAAAATGGTCCAAGCTAGCTCACTTACACTACTGGCGAATATCTGTGATAAGCTTAGTTGTTTCAAGGTATAATGGCCTGACGTTTTGTGTAACTTTACTTTAAAGTTGATTTTCCAACAAAAGTAATGCAAAGATTGCTAAAAAGGCAAAGCTCAATCGTTTTTTTCAGAATAACATACACCATATATTTATATTTTAAATGATTCATTTTGAGTTTTGAATGAATAGTAAATAGCAGGTCTGTAGTAAGACTAAAAAGCACTGCTCTACCTGCTCTAACCTTTTATTCTAAGCTTTGGCTTTCTACATCTAAAACGGTAAAGTTGATAAACATAAAAAATCTATCGCAAGTCAAATGATAAATTTGCAAAGGTGAAACTTTTAAAGTTCATGTTTAGAAATGTTTCTGAAACAACGTTGCTCAAGTGTAACATGATTTTTAAATAAAAGTTTTAAATAAACAAAAAAAAATCGATAGGTCCCAACTAAAATTAAATTGCATGCATTATTATTTATTGCTCTCCTTTCCCAGTTTGAGTTTTTAGCAACAAATCGTAATTCATCCTGCAGTGGATTTTCACAGTTTCACGCTTTTAGAAGCAAAATTACTAATCTGTTAAAAAATTGTAACTCTTTATGTGGCATTATGTACCAGTGCACCACTTTAGACTTGGCAGCTAATAAACCAAAAAAACTGAAATTATATTTTTTTAAATTGGTCAAGCTCTTGTGCCAAATTGAATTGATTATCATTTGCAAACTTTAAGTAAAATTGAAGTATGTACTCATATGCAGAATGCAACTTTGCTCTTGTACTGTAGCTATGTACATAATTTGTCTGTTTTGCTGCAAACGCACAGAAATATGGCTATTTTGCTGCTATTTGTATTTATTCATTTGATTGGAAAGTACAAAAAACTTCCTTATATGGTTATTGATCTTCCTGTTTATCTACATACATGTACATGTATACAAACGTGACCAACATGTGTATGTTTGTCTGTCATTCCATATGAATGTAAGCCTAAACTGCCTCACTGAGAAAAATGAAATTGCTGTAAGAAAAATTTCATTGAATTGATCTAAGCGATAACGAAAATTTCAATTTGCCGTTTGTTTAAAGATTGGAGATATTTATAGGTTTAATAACTTTTTTCAGTAACACTTTATGTGGATATAAATCCCATTTTGTTGATAAAATATGATGATTGAAGTGTCTAATGGGTAGATACTTCTAAACTCTTAAGCTGAGAGCAATAAAAACTGCTGTGAAAGTATTCCCTTGGATCAGTATATGTAGGTGGAGATGAATCACTAAAAGTTAAATCTTGCTAATACGTGGTAATTGAAGTGTCGATCAAGGAATTCTGGGTTGGTTTCTTTTGTACCATTCGTCTAACAAGTTGGTTGCCTCAGTAGTGACTGCAATTTGCCAGTGCACTGTCTTCCTGTGTCATCTTCTAAAGTGAGTGGGGAGAGACAGTGGAGAAGGGAGATGTAGAGAGAGTGGACCCTGACAATGGAGCAACAGGGAAGAATTAGTGTAAGGCAGAGGGTGAGAAGTAAAGCGGCGTTGAAAATTGGCCGGGGAAGAGTGGACTAAGCACTGAGGGGGCTTGCATTAGGATAATTAGATAGAACGCGTAACACTTCTGTAGTCGTTTAGGAAACTGAGCCTCATACAGCTCAGCCAAACATTTCTGGATCTCTTTGGACAATCTGGCCTTAAATTGTTAGGAAGAGCGTTATCTTATAGTTGTAAATGTATCAACTTGCAAACATTGTATTACTCATAAAAGTAGAGTGACTTTGGTTAAAATTATGTGTTGTAAATTTGAAACATAGGTAGTTGAGGGGCCCCAAATTCAGGAGTAGTGTTTGAAGGAGCTAGGAGAGATTTGAGCTTGGCTTTGACTCACAAAACAAAAAATAGGAGGTCTGTGGGTTTGTTTGTTCAGGCAAGGAGAAAATGTGTGGCTGAAAAAATCTGTTTGGGGAAATTAAGAAGTTATATAGTGGATGAATAGTTAGTAAGGGGAACCATTAAATGTGTCCCTAGGGTCTACAACAATCAACTACACCATCCCAATGCTGACCCATTCAGAGCCGAACTTTTCCCAAGTTACAGTGCCAGGTTTACATACCTTAGGCACAATCATTTAATCCAACATCTTCCGCTTTATATATTTACGCAACTGTAGAGTTAGGCACGGTTTCTCTCAATGTTAAAGTTGTTAACTTTGCGTGTGTATGTAAACAGAAGCAGGTGTGTAATGACTAAATGTATGACTCAAGTAAAAGTTTCTGTTGGGCAACTTATGTTTGTAAGTTTCCAAGTTCTGTTTTACTGAATAATTTTGTTTTTACTCCGACAAAAGTTGACAATGCCTGCAAATTGTTGTCCTCAAACACAAGAAAAGGCAACATTGGAAAGTTATTTTTTATCAAGGGTTATCTGCTGTGAAATGTAAATGTGAAACTATGCTACTTTAATTTTTCTGCTCAACTTGAAGTTGAAAGCAGCTTATGAACTAAGGTTTTTTTTATTTTGAAATGACCACATAAATGTTATACATGAATGCCAATACATATGTAAGGGGAAACTTACCTTCCCAAAAGCAAAAATACCGGCTCACCAGATCGCAACTCTAAAATGTCTAGCCATGTCTCAGACCCATAGTTGGAAACTATTAAAGTCTGTAAACAACAACAAAAAGTCCTATGTTAGCTAACTGAATTGGTAAAGCTTACCTTATGAATATATGCGTTTGTGACGTTGTGTAATGTGTAATACCTGTCCACAATCTATGATTTTCGCGTGAGGTTCATCATCAGTCGATCACCAAAAACTACCTTAAGCAAACTTACTTTTAATCAAATGACCAGAGCTTGAATATCTGGCAGTGTTTATGTCTTAGGCTGAAACCACTCGTGACAATTTATGAAAATGCATCTAAGTAGATTTCCTTATTCGTATCTTGTATTTACAGTGCTAAAGGGTTTACAAGAAATTCAAAGTACAACAGAAGAAGTAAACATCAGAACTACTACAGAGGGAGAGACAACCACAACAATTGATGGTAGGAACTTTATGCCAAAACTAACTTAGGTGTGCTTATCTGATAAGATTTGATCCATTGTTGTACTTGACGTACATTCTGTGAAGAACTTTCTTGTAAAAAAATATGCAAATAAACTCAGGAGAGGGACATGGAATGCCACTTTTAATCAGCTCACCACTTTGGCTCTTTCCCTTGCAACTCCTACACCAAAACTTTCAACTTCGTTTTAAAAATTTATCTTAAGAGTAAACTCTGAACCTTCTAGACTCCACATTTTAAGTGTAGGAAATTGAGAAGGGAACGCACTCCTCTCTGACGCATGTTAACCAGAAGCAAAGTGCTTGTGGGTTTTTCAAACAAAAACACAGATGCATTTATCAACAGTAGCTAACAACATAGCGCAAACCATTGCTACATAATAGTATCGGTGCAAAAAAGGGTTCAAAGCTATAATAGAATTGAAGCCTACTATTGCTTTATGTAACTGAAATGAACTGTAAAGTACCTGCTAAAAAAACAACCACAAAGCCTATAATCATTGGTTCACTCTAATCTGGAGAAAATATACATATTCATATGTACGCCAGATTGTAATTGTAAACTCCCTATAAAAGCCTCTCCACACAGAATGATTTTGTTATGGAAAACGAAAAACGGCTGATTATTTCATTCTGTATGGGCGGGCGTTCTCTATTCTGTGTGGGCGGGCTTTCTCTATTTATAGCGATTGTTGAGGATCAAACATACTGGATATTGGTGGCGGTCTCACAACAGTTATTCATTGCTGACACTGATTGGTCAATGTGGATTGAATGCTTTGACTTTTTCCTACTTAGATTTTCCAAGCTACGACTGCCCAAGCATGTACTATGAACTGTGGATGAGCACCAGCGTGTGAATAACAGGCGTCTTGTCATCAGTGCAGCAATGATCACAAGAGAAAAATTGCCCTCATTGTGGTGCATTTGCGGCTGTAGATAACTGTGTGTGGATAGGCCGTATCTGTGCACCCTGAAAGTGGTGGTACTTCCCCTTCAAAACCACTGAACTATTCGTATATGCAGATTACTGTTTAACTGTTTTGTGAAAGTCCACATTGCAAAATCTCCTCGAATCCCCAATGTGCTGTATGCAGAGTAAATGATTGGGACGTTGATTTCGTTAAAAACAAGGAATACTAATTTTGGATCGAATCAAAAGTATTTTCCTGTCAGCCTCATGTTTTATAGAAAGCTCACCAGAAACCTGCTTATTGAAGGCAGCAGACATTGCCTTTATCCTTGATGGTAGTGGAAGTGTGGGCTGGACAGAGTGGATCCAGGTAAATATTCATTTTTTTATTAAAACAATGAAAAGCATTTCAACACCGAGTCTTCAGGGTAGCAAAAACCTGTCACTAGTGAAATTGAGAATGCGTTTGGCAATCCCATATGGAATGAATTGAAGTGATTGTGATTGTAGGCAATTGTTGCCATTTCCAAAATATTGTCATAATGTTTGAAAGTGTCTTGAAGGTTTGTGGTCTGACAACTTGTCAACTGTTGGCAATAAAAGTTCTTGACCAAGTTACTACTGATTGTTATACATACTTTCTTAGCATCTAGAGTTCACCACCAATGTTATATATAATTATACAGTGTCTAGAGTTTACCACCAATGTTATATATAATTATATAGGGTCTACAGTTCACCATCAATGTTATATATAATTTTACAGGGTCTAGAGTTCACCACCGATGTTATATATAATTATACAATTTGTAGAGTTTACCACCAATGTTATATATAATTATATATGGTCTAGAGTTCACCACTAATGTTTTATATAATTTTACAGGGTCTAGAGTTCACCACCAATGTTATATATAATTATATAGGGTCTAGAGTTTACCACCAAAATTCTATATAATTATATATGGTCTAGAGTTCACCACCAATGTTATATATAATTATATATGGTCTAGAGTTCACCACTAATGTTTTATATAATTTTACAGGGTCTAGAGTTTACCACCAATGTTATATATAATTATATAGGGTCTACAGTTCACCACCAATGTTATATACAATTATATAGGGTCTAGAGTTCACCACCGATGTTATATATAATTATACAGTTTGTAGAGTTTACCACCAATGTTATATATAATTATACAGGGTCTAGAGTTCACCACCAATGTTATATATAATTATACAGGGTCTAGAGTTCACCACCAATGTGATTCAAGGATACGATATTGGTCCAGAAACCGTAAGAATTGCTTTGATCACCTATGGTAGTTCTGCATATCTAGAGTTTGACTTTGATGACTATCAGACAGAAGAACAAGTAATAAATGCTATCAACTCGGCTTTCAAAGATGGTGGTGGAACAGATACATCTGGTGCTTTAGATTCAGCTCGCATCCAGCTTTTCTTAGAGAGCAGAGGGATGAGGTTAGTTGTGACACCTTGTAGCAGCAGAACTTCCTGCTTTGTCATTCTCTTTCACATACGAATATCAAGAGAGTATCACCAAAATTGAGTATGTTACAGACCTGATGCGCCCAACATAATCATAATTATTACTGATGGAAAAAGCAACTCCTATACCCAAACAGTAGCAAGTGCTGAAGCATTACATCAAACAGGAGTTACAGTAGTAGCTGTTGGAGTAAAGGGAGCTGACAGTGCAGAATTGACTGCTATGGCATCTACACCTGACTTGGTCTATCAGTACGATGATTATGAAAAACTTGTTGACCTTAGAAAGACCTTCAGTAGAGAAACATGTCAAGGTATGTCTGTTCCATGTAGCCAGTGTATTTTTTCACATATTACATCAGAGTGATTTGACATTCTTTTGAATGGAAAACGGGGTACTTGAGTGTGTTTTCTCTCACTGTAGGGCAGGGAAAAGTTATAATATATAAATTTTGAAAGCTTTGAAGCCTTGAGGTGAATGACCCTTGTCTTGGAGTGCTATAGTAATGATCAGGGAACAGTATAAACTAAATATGTTGAATGTCTCTATTGATGCAATGTTCACCTGTAAGAATTAATCATAATTAATGGGAAGAGATAACGAGGGGTCTTAAATACATTTTGTACATTATTGATTGCAAAAATACCTTCTTTCATCCAGTGTCAGTTAAAAAATTTCGGTTGTTTTTTTGTAATTCTCAACCAACAAAAGAGTTTCTCTCTTCTAAGAACTAACTATCAGTTTTTTCCAGGTTGGCAATTCTTGTGATATTTGTATGTTCACCACCAGCGAATTGTAGGCAATGGTAAGGTTGTGTTAAAAAGCATCGGACATAAAAAAAGGGAATGTTTAGAGCAAATTTGAGGCATAAAACATCGTTTGCTTCTTGCTCATCATTCTACTTTTACATAGTGTGGCTTGGTGGATGTTTTTCAAAAAATAAAACGTCGCAGATTCTACTGTAAAATGCACAAAAGTGTTTGAAGACATCAAAGTTCACCCTGTTAAAAATAATGCAGTATTGAAATGAGAACTGGGATTTATGAACACGAAAAAACCATACATCTACATAAAAGCTTACCATTTTTTCTACCCGTAGTGCTTGAAAATTCACACGAGGTTGGAGGTACAACGGAAGAAGAAAATACCAGAACTACTACGGAGAAAGAGACAACCACCACATCCAATGGTAAGACTTGTTCAATATAATAAAACTATGTACTTTCATTAACTATGATTAAAGAAACCAATGTATTGACATTCAGTCTAGTAGAAACTACAACTAGCATTTACCAAAATAACCGTATGAACAAGTGCATACTTTACAGATAAAGCTTTTGTTCTTGACCAGCTGTTCAACAACTGTGTCGCATTCTCAAATGCTATGGTTTAACTGCTGGTTAATTTACTTTCAGCTGCAAATCCATTGCATGCATTTGATACCACAACACAAGAGGAAGATATCAGATCTACAACAATGGACATATCCACCCCCACAACCACAACTGACGGTTAGTTTTACATTAAAATCTACCAATGGGTATCAGAAAAAACATCATCGAATGAAACCTTGTTTGGATGCAGAAAGTATCACATGACATAAAACTTGCTTGTGAGAGCTTGGCTTAAACCAAAGCAGTTCTGTTCAAAAAAGTTTAATTTGCGCTATATTTCATTACAAACTTGATTAATTGTATGACGTATAAGCGTGTAAGATTTATGAGTTTGTACTTCAAACTTCAAGAGTAGTCGCACCTAGCTTTATATAATACAATACAATGTATTATTATTAGTTATTAATACACTTATGGCATCGACAATATGAAATACAATATTACCTGAGCTTTCATCGCCCTTAAACACACTATAATTGTTTTGTATAGGATCTTGTGGTGGATCATTCTACTCATCTAGTGGACAACTCAACTCACCCAATTATCCATCTAACTATAACAACAACATGTACTGTGTGTGGTATATCACTGTACCAGAAGGTAACATAGTCCTCTCATTCACAGACTTTGATGTGGAATGTTGTAACTATGACTGGCTAGATGTAAGTATTTACATGTCTAATGTAGATGTAAAAGGCTGTTATATGACTATATGTAACTAAAACAGACTCATTATTTATGAAAAGAATACATCCAGAAAAAGATACATGTAAAGTTAACTTCATGACAAGAATTTTTGAAATTATGCTTAATATTTGAATTAATACATTCAAAAGTTAATTCTGTTTCTTGCAGATAAAAAAATCAGTTTTAAACAATGATAAAGTTTAACCATGTTGTTATTCCTTCTACCAACAGATCTACGATGTCCACACAAACACCAAAGTCAAGAGACTAGGAGGACAAATTGGCCCTCAGACAGTCTACACATCCACCAAATCTATCAAACTGATATTTAGTACTGACCGCAGTGTAGTACTTAGAGGGTGGAGTACGACCTGGTCAGGTATGTTCATCTACGGAAGGATTTTGGACCGGGAAACCTACACTGTTTCAAAATGAAAATGTTGATTTATTTAAAAAGCTTCTTTTTTGATCTGGTTTACCAACAGTTTTTATACAGTAAACATTTTTTCTTAGTTTTACTGTTCAATTATGTTTTGTGTCGATTTTTATCGCAATTGCAAAACAACTTCCAGACCTTGTGAACACCCGTGAAAATTAACTACTACAATTCTTTGCATCTACTCGGTGCAAAAGTGCTTTTGTTGTAATAAAAAACCAGTAGTAGATTTTGTCAGCTTTTAAACTATTTCACTGCTAAATTGTGTAGTGGATTGAATAAGTAGATGTGGTTAGCATATGGGTAGCGCCGGCTGTAGATATAGGCAACATTGTGCAATTCCATTACACTATTACAGTTCTAAATTGTTTATTGGATTGTCCTGGTAGGACTCCCACTACCTTCCACTAACTAGGAACTTTCCACAGTGTGCCGATTGTGGCACAGCCTAACAACACCTCTCCAACAGGTAATGCAGGGTTGGTATGACCTCCGGCGTGCTACGGAGAAATTGTTCACAACTGCACAACAGGGTGAGCCCTCGGCTCAAATTAACTAAGCAGAACTCAAGTGTAAGAACATATTTATTGTCTCAAGTCTACTCTCTAGGGAGGTAATTGCCTAGAGATGTATACAACAGCAGTAGTTGATAAAAGGCATTGAACTCACCAAAAGCCCACCTTTATCTAGCTTGCTTACAGGAAGCTACTGGTATGTAAATGATGCAACCAATGCTATGTACAGGAAATAGTTTATACCAAATAAATAGTAGAAATACAACAATACATACGATGATACACAAGGTTAAATAGATATGGTCGTTAGTGGTGAAAGTAAAAGATTATACTTATAGTTCTCAGTCTTATGTAGCCTCTGTTCCACGGAAGGCAACCTCTAGATATGGTAGGATCCTGAACATGCCCTTCTATAGCGACTTAGGATATTTTGTTAACTCTGCATATGGTGGTAATTTTGTTCCCTACTCGATATGGTACTTCAGGGTTAGTAAGGAAGGTTGGAGGGTGGGTAAAGATCGCTGCAGGGCTGGTAGAGATTACTGCAAGGTCAGCAAGTTGTCTGCAGGGTCGGTAAAGCATTTGTATATTCTATGATGGTGGTGACACACTATGTCAGCACTTTGGGAGGCAAGTCTGGCTGAAACTATCAACCAGAGAGACCTCTATGATATGTAAAATGTAAGGCTGGCCGCTGGGTAGGTGTGACATTAAACTCCACCACAATTGTACCAAAATGGTCCAAGCTAGCTCACTTACACTACTGGCGAATATCTGTGATAAGCTTAGTTGTTTCAAGGTATAATGGTCTGACGTTTTGTGTGAATTTACTTTGAAGTTGATTTTTCCAACAAAGATAATGCAAAGATTGCTAAAAATACAGGCTCAATTGTTTTTTTCAGAATAACATACACCATATATTCATATTTTAAATGATTCATTTTGAGTTTTGAATGAATAGTAAATAGCAGGTCTGTAGTAAGACTAAAAAGCACTGCTATACCTGGTCTAACCTTTTATTCTAAACTTTGGCTTTCTACATCTAAAATGGTAAAGTTGATAAACATAAAAAACCTATCGCAAGTCAAATGATAAATTTGCAAAGGTGAAACTTTTAAAGTTCATGTTTAGAAATGTTTCTGAAACAACGTTGCTCAAGTGTAACATGATTTTTAAATAAAAGTTTTAATTAAAGAAAAAAAAATCGATAGGTCCCAACTAAAATTAAATTGCATGCATTATTATTTATTGCTCTCTTTTCCCAGTCTGAGTTTTTAGCAACAAATCATAATCCATCCTGCAGTGTAGTTTTACAGTTTCACGCTTTTAGAAGCAAAGTTACTAATCTGTTAAAAAATTGTAACTCTTTATGTGGCATTATGTACCAGTGCACCACTTTAGACTTGGCAGCTAATAAACCAAACTGAGATTAAAATTTTTTAAAATTTGTCAAGCTCTTGTGCCAAATTGAATTGATTATCATTTGCAAGCTTTAAGTAAAATTGAAGTATGTACTCATATGCAGAATGCAACTTTGCTCTTGTACTGTAGCCACGTATGTACATAATTTGTCTGTTTTGCTGCAAATGCACAGAAATATGGCTATTTCGCTGCTATTTGTATTTATTCATTTGATTGGAAAGTACAAAAAACTTCTTTATATGGTTATTGATCTTCCTGTTTATCTACATACATGTACACGTATACAAACGTGACCAACATGTGTATGTTTGTTTGTCATTCCATATGAATGTAAGCCTAAACTGCCTCACTGAGAAAAATGAAAACGCTGTAAGAAACATTTCATTGAACTGATCTAAACGATAACGAAAATTTCAATTTGCCGTTTGTTTAAAGATTGGAGATATTTATAGGTTTAATAACTTTTTTCAATAACACTTTATGTGGATATAAATCCCATTTTGCTGATAAAATATGATGATTGAAATGTCTAAAGGGTAGATACTTCTAAAATCTTAAGCTGAGAGCAATGAAAACTGCTGTGAAAGTATTCCCTTGAATCAGTATATGTAGGTGGAGATGAATCACTGAAAGTTAAATCTTGCTAATATGTGGTAATTGAAGTGTCAATCAAGGAATTCTGGGTTGGTTTCTTTTGTACCATTGCTCTAGCAAGTTGGTTGCCTCAGTAGTGACTGCAATTTGCCAGCACACTGTCTTCCTGTGTCACCTTCTAAAGTTAGTGGGGAGAGACAGTTGAGAAGGGAGATGTAGAGAGAGTGGACCCTGACAATGGAGCAACAGGGAAGAATTAGAGTAAGGCGGAGGGTGAGAAGTAAAGCGGCGTTGAAAATTGGCAGGGGAAGAGTGGACTAAGCATTGAGGGGGCTCGCATTAGGATATTTAGTTAGAACGTGTAATACTTCTGTAGTCGTTTAGGAAACTGAGCCTCATACAGCTCAGCCAAACATTTCTGGATCTCTTTGGACAATCTGGCCTTAAATTGTAAGGAAGACCATTATCTTATAGATGTAAATGTATCAACTTGCAAACATTGTATTACTCATAAAAGTAGAATGATTTTGGTCAAAACTATGTCTTGTAAATTTGAAACATAGGTAGTTGAGGGGGGCCCAAATTCAGGAGTAGTGTTTGAAGAAGCTAGGAGAGATTTGAGCTTGGCTTTGACTCACAAAACAAAAAATAGGAGATCTGTGGATTTGTTTGTTCAGGCAAGGAGAAAATGTGTGGCTGAAAAAATCTATTTAGGGGAATTAAGAAGTTATATAGTGGATGAATAGTTAGTAAGGGGAACCATTAAATGTGTCCCTAGGGTCTACAACAATCAACTACACCATCCCAATGCTGACCCATTCAGAGCCGAACTTTTCCCAAGTTACAGTACCAGGTTTACATACCTTAGGCACAATCATTTAATCCAACATCTTCAGCTTTATATATTTACGCAACCGTAGAGTTAGGCACGGTTTTTCTCAATGTCAAAGTTGTTAACTTTGCGTGTGTATGTCAACAGAGGCAGGTGTGTAATGACTAAATGTATGACTCAAGTAAAAGTTTCGGTTAGGCAACTTATGTTTGTAAGTTTCCAAGTTCTGTTTTACTGAACACTTTTGTTTTTACTCCGACAAAAGTTGACAATGCCTGCCAATTATTGTCCTCAAACACAAGAAAAGGCAACATTGGAAAGTTATTTTTTATTAAGGGTTATCCGCTGTGAAATGTAAACGTGAAACTATGCTACTTTAATTTTTCTGCTCAACTTGAAGTTGAAAGCAGCTTATGAACTAAGGTTTTTTTTTATTTTGAAATAACCACATAAATGTTATACATGAATGCCAATACACATGTAAGGGCAAACTTGCCTTCCCAAAAGCCAAAACGCCGGCTCACCAGATCACAACTCTAAAGAGTCTAGCCAAGTCCCAGACTCATAGTTGGAAACTATTAAAGTCTGTAAACAACAACAAAAAGTCCTATGTTAGCTAACTGAATTGGTAAAGCTTACTTGATGACTATATGCGTTTGTGATGGTGTGTAATGTGTAATACCTGCCCACAATCTATAATTTTCGCGTGAGGTTCATCATCAGTCGATCACCAGAAACTACCTTAAGCAAACTTACTTTTAATCAAATGACCAGAGCTTGAATATCTGGCAGTGTTTATGTCTTAGGCTGAAACCACTCGCGAAAATTTAAGAAAACGCATCTAAATAGATTTCCTTATTCGTATCTTGTATTTACAGTGCTAAAGGGTTTACAAGAAATTCAAAGTACAACAGAAGAAGTAAACATCAGAACTACTACGGAGGGAGAGACAACCACAACAATTGATGGTAGGAACTTTATGCCAAAACTAACTTAGGTGTGCTTATCTGATAAGATTTGATCCATTGTTGTACTTGACGTACATTCTGTGAAGAACTTTCTTGTAAAAAAATATGCAAATAAACTCAGGAGAGGGACATGAAATGCCACTTTTAATCAACTCACCACTTTGGCTCTTTCCTTGCAACTCTTACACCAAAACTTTCAACTTCGTTTTAAAAATTTATCTTAAGAGTAAACTCTGAACTTTCTAGACTCCACATTTTAAGTGTAGAAAATTGAGAAGGGAACTCACCCCTCTCTGACGCATGTTAACCAGAAGCACAGTGCTTGTGGGTTTTTCAAACAAAAACACGGATGCATTTATCAACAGTAGCTAACAATATAGCGCAAACCATTGCTACATAATAGTATCGGTGCAAAAAAGGGTTGAAAGCTATAATAGAATTGAAGCCTACTATTGCTTTATGTAACTGAAATGAACTGTAAAGTACCTGCTAAGAAAAAAACCACAGACAGAGCCTATAATCATTGGTTCACTCGAATCTGGAGAAAATATACATATTCATATGTACGCCAGATTGTAATTGTAAACTCCCTGTAAAAGCCTCTCCACACACAATGATTTTGTCATGGAAAACGAAAAATGGCTGATTATTTCATTCTGTCGGGCTTTCTCTATTAATAGTAATTGTTGAGGATACTTGATATTATTGGCGGTCTCACAACAGTTATCCATCGCTGACACTGATTGGTCAATGTGGATTGAATGCTTTGACTTTTCCCTACATAGATTTTCCCAGCCACGGCTGCCCAATCATGTACTATGAACTGTGGATGAGCACCAGCATGTGAATAACGTGCGTCTTGTCATCAGTGCAGCAATGATCACAAGAGGAAAATTGCCCTCATTGTGGTGCATTTGTGGCTGTAGATCACTGTGTGTGGATAGGCCGTAACTGTGCACCCTGAAAGTGATGGTACTTCCCCTTCAAAACCACTGAACTATTCATATATGCAGATTACTGTTTAACTGTTTTTTGAAAGTCCACATTGCAAAATCTCCTCCAATCCCTAATGTGCTGTATGCAGAGTAAATGATTTGGACATTGATTTCGTTAAAAACAGGGAATACTAATTTTGGATTGAATCAAAAGTATTTTCCTGTCAGCCTCATGTTTTATAGAAAACTCACCAGAAACCTGCTTATTGAAGTCAGCAGACATTGCCTTTATCCTTGATGGTAGTGGAAGTGTTGGCTGGACAGAGTGGAACCAGGTAAATATTAATTTTGTTTATTAAAACAATGAAAAGAATTTCAACACCGGGTCTTCAGAGTAGCAATAACCTGTCACTAGTGAAATTGAGACTGCGTTTGGCAATCCCATATGGAATGAATTGAAGTGATTGTGATTGTAGGCAATTGTTGCCATTTCTAAAATATTGTCATAATGTTTGAAAGTGTCTTGAAGGTTTGTGGTCTGACAACTTGTCAACTGTTGGCAATAAAAGTTCTTGACCAAGTTACTACTGATTGTTATACATACTTTCTTAGCATCTAGAGTTCACCACCAATGTTATATATAATTATACAGTGTCTAGAGTTTACCACCAATGTTATATTTAATTATATAGGGTCTACAGTTCACCATCAATGTTATATATAATTTTACAGGGTCTAGAGTTCACCACCGATGTTATATATAATTATACAGTTTGTAGAGTTTACCACCAATGTTATATATAATTATATATGGTCTAGAGTTCACCACTAATGTTTTATATAATTTTACAGGGTCTAGAGTTCACCACCAATGTTATATATAATTATATAGGGTCTAGAGTTTACCACCAATGTTATCTATAATTATATATGGTCTAGAGTTCACCACTAATGTTTTATATAATTTTACAGGGTCTAGAGTTCACCAACAATGTTATATATAATTATATAGGGTCTACAGTTCACCATCAATGTTATATATAATTTTACAGGGTCTAGAGTTCACCACCGATGTTATATATAATTATACAGTTTGTAGAGTTTACCACCAATGTTATATATAATTATACAGGGTCTAGAGTTCACCACCAATGTTATATATAATTATACAGGGTCTAGAGTTCACCACCAATGTGATTCAAGGATACGATATTGGTCCAGAAACCGTAAGAATTGCTTTGATCACCTACGGTAGTTCTGCATATCTAGAGTTTGACTTTGATGACTATCAGACAGAAGAACAAGTAATAAATGCTATCAACTCGGCTTTCAAAGATGGTGGTGGAACAGATACATCTGGTGCTTTAGATTCAGCTCGCATCCAGCTTTTCTTAGAGAGCAGAGGGATGAGGTTAGTTGTTACACCTTGTAGCAGCAGAACTTCCTGCTTTGTCATTCTCTTTCACATACGAATATCAAGAGAGTATCACCAAAATTGATTATGTTACAGACATGGTGTGCCAAATATAGTCATAATTATTACTGATGGACAAAGCAACTCCTATACCCGAACAGTAGCAAGCGCTGAAGTATTACATCAAACAGGAGTTACAGTAGTAGCTGTTGGAGTAAAGGGAGCTGTCAGTGCAGAATTGAATGCTATGGCATCTACACCTGACTTGGTCTATCAGTACGATGATTATGAAAAACTTATTGACCTTAGAAAGACCTTCAGTAGAGAAACATGTCAAGGTATGTCTGTTCCATGTAGCCAGTGTATTTTTTCACATATTACATCAGAGTGATTTGACATTCTTTTGAATGGAAAATGGGGTACTTGAGTGTGTTTTCTCTCACTGTAGGGCAGGGAAAAGTTATAATATATAAATTTTGAAAGCTTTGAAGTCTTGAGGTGAATGACCCTTGTCTTGGAGTGCTATAGTAATGATCAGGGCACAGTATAAACTAAATATGTTGAATGTCTTTATTGATGCAATGTTCACCTGTAAGAATTAATCATAATTAATGGGAAGAGATAACGAGGGGTCTTAAATACATTTTGTACATTATTGATTGCAAAAATACCTTCTTTCATCCAGTGTCAGTTAAAAAATTTCGGTTGTTTTTTTGTAATTCTCAACCAACAAAAGAGTTTCTCTCTTCTAAGAACTAACTATCAGTTTTTTCCAGGTTGGCAATTCTTGTGATATTTGTATGTTCACCACCAGCGAATTGTAGGCAATGGTAAGGTTGTGTTAAAAAGCATCGGACATAAAAAAAGGGAATGTTTAGAGCAAATTTGAGGCATAAAACATCGTTTGCTTCTTGCTCATTATTCTACTTTTACATGGTGTGGCTCGGTGGATGTTTTTCAAAAAATAAAACGTCGTAGATTCTACTGTAAAATGCACAAAAGTGTTTGAAGACATCAAAGTTCACCCTGTTAAAAATAATGCAGTATTGAAATGAGAAACGGGATTTATGAACACGAAAAAACCATACATCTACATAAAAGCTTACCACTTTTTCTACCCGTAGTGCTTAAAAATTCACACGAGGTTGGAGGTACAACGGAAGATGAAAATACCAGAACTACTACGGAGAAAGAGACAACCACCACATCCAATGGTAAGACCTGTTCAATATAATAAAACTATGTACTTTCATTAACTATGATTAGAGAAACCAATGTATTGACAATCAGTCTAGTAGAAACTACAACTAGCATTTACCAAAGTAACCGCATGAACAAGTGCATACTTTACAGATAAAGCTTTTGTTCTTGACCAGCTGTTCTACAACTGTGTCGCATTCTCAAATGCTATGGTTTAACTGCTGGTTAATTTACTTTCAGCTGCAAATCCATTGCATGCATTTGATACCACAACACAAGAGGAAGATATCAGATCTACAACAATGGACATATCCACCCCCACAACCACAACTGACGGTTAGTTTTACATTAAAATCTACCAATGGGTATCAGAAAAAACATCATCGAATGAAACCTTGTTTGGATGCAGAAAGTATCACATGACATAAAACTTGCTTGTGAGAGCTTGGCTTAAACCAAAGCAGTTCTGTTCAAAAACTTTTAATTTGCGCTATATTTCATTACAAACTTGATTAATTGTATGATGCATAAGCGTATAAGATTTATGAGTTTGTACTTCAAACTTCAAGAGTAGTCGCACCTAGCTTTATATAATACAATACAATGTATTATTATTAGTTATTAATACACTTATGGCATCAACAATATGAAATACAATATTACCTGAGCTTTCATCGCCCTTAAACACACTATAATTGTTTTGTACAGGATCTTGTGGTGGATCATTCTACTCATCTAGTGGACAACTCAACTCACCCAATTATCCATCTAACTATAACAACAACATGTACTGTGTGTGGTATATCACTGTACCAGAGAGTAACATAGTCCTCTCATTCACAGACTTTGATGTGGAATGTTGTGGCTGGGACTGGTTAGATGTAAGTATTTACATGTCTAATGTAGATGTAAAAGGCTGTTATATGACTATATGTAACTAAAATTATTATATGTAACTAAAATTATTTATGAAAAGAATACATCCAGAAAAAGATACATGTAAAGTTAACTTCATGACAAGAATTTTTGAAATTATGCTTAATATTTGAATTAATACATTCAAAAGTTAATTCTGTTTCTTGCAGATAAAAAATCAGTTTTAAACAATGATAAAGTTTAACCATGTTGTTATTCCTTCTACCAACAGATCTACAATGTCCACACAAACACCAAAGTCAAGAGACTAGGTGGACAAATTGGCCCACAGACAGTCTACACATCCACCAAATCTATCAAACTGATATTTAGTACTGACTACATCATTGGACTTAGAGGGTGGAGTATGACCTGGTCAGGTATGTTCATCTACTGAAGGATTTTCGACAAAGAAACCTACACCGTTTCAAAATGAAAATTGGTTTACCAACAGCTTTTATACAGTAAACATTTTTTCTTAGTTTTACTCTTCAATTATGTTTTGTGTCAATTTTTATCGCAATTGCAAAACAACTTCCAGACCTTGTGAACACCAGTGAAAATTAACTACTACAATTCTTTGCATCTACTCAGTGGAAAAGTGTTTTTGTTGTAATAAAAAACCAGTAGTAGATTTTGTCAGTTTTTAAACTATTACAGTGCTAAATTGTGTATTGAATTGTCCCGGTAGGACTCCTACTACCTTCCACTAACTAGGAACTGTCCACAGTGTGCCGATTGTGGCACAGTCTAACAACACCTCTCCAACAGGTAATGCATTGTCGGTATGACCTCCGGCGTGCTACGGAGAAATTGTTCACAACCGCACAACAGGGTGAGCCCTCGGCTCAGATTAAATAAACAGAACTCAAGTGTAAGAACATATTGTATCAAGTCTACTCTCTAGGGAGGTAATGGCTTAGAAATGTATACAACAGCAGTAGTTGATAAAAGGCATTGAACTCACCAAAAGCCCACCTTTATCTAGCTTGCTTACATGAAGCTAATGGTGTGTAAATGATGCAACCAATGCTATGTACAGGAAGTACTTTAAACCAATTAAATAGTAGAAATACAACAATACATACAATGATACACAAGGTTAAATAGATATGGTCGTTAGTGGCGAAAGTAAAAGACTATACTTATAGTTCTCAGTCTTATGTAGCCTCTGTTCCACGGAAGGCAACCTCTAGATATGGTAGGATCCTGAACATGCCCTTCTGTAGCGACTTAGGATATTTTGTTAACTCTGTATATGGTGGTAATTTTGTTCCCGACTCGATATGGTACTTCAGGGTTAGTAAGGAAAGTTGGAGGGTGGGTAAAGATCGCTGCAGGGCTGGTAGAGATTACTGCAAGGTCAGCAGGTTGTCTGCAGGGTCGGTAAAGCATTTGTATATTCTATGATGGTGGTGACACACTATGTCAGCACTTTGGGAGGCAAGTCTGGCTGAAACTATCAGCTAGAGGGACCTCTATGCTAATATTGTAGTGGATTTTGGGGGCTGTAAACCCACTAACTGAGGTCGGTAGCTTGCTGCCACCAGTTGTTATGTTTTACCTGCTACAACAGCAGGGTCGGTAGCATATCGAAGAGAAGTTAGATAGAGTATCAACTCTACAACCAAAACGGAGCCCTCGGCTCAGACACATTACTCAGTGCTTTCGAGTAATTAGACATTTATTCCTCCAGAATAAAAGCGAGTTAGTTAAAAGGCACAAGTTGCAACAATACAATAACAATAACTGAACTTAAAGGGTACATGCTCTGCCTTTTATAGGCATCTCACAGGAAGTAATCTTTGTCATAACCAATCACAAGAGAATAATATACAATCAAGCAATAAACAGTCTTATAATAATAGGTGGCAAATCAAATGGCTAGGATAAGTATGGTGCCATCAAAGGTAGGTGGGGTTATCAGGTAACTGTTCAATCAACGGCCTAAGCACTTCCTGTCCCGCCTCTGCAGCCTTTGTATCGTCTCTTCATCCAGGTGGTTATGTCCCAAATTCGTCTCCGTGGGTCTTTTAAGATACTTTGTGGTTCTCAGCCTATGCTGAGTCATTTCCTGCCGGCCCTGCAAGGTCGGTAATGTGTCATACAGGGTCGGCATTGCCCTATACAGGGTCGGTATAGTCCGATACAGGGTCGGTACTTTGCTTAGATGCAGGGTCGGTCAATTCGGTATGATTGATTATGACCGTTTCCTTGTCTAGCGATTAATATAGGGTGCTAGACTTTGTAATAATAGTATGCGCAGGAGTGTCTGACATGAAAATCCACAACACACCTCTCTTCATTAAAGACATTCTCTTGTCTTTAATAATCCTTATTCAAACAAGAGAACAAGTAGCTGGGAGTATCAACCGTACTCAGATTAAAATGTATTTGTGAAATCTTTGTTCACCAAATAGAATAAAAAATACAGAGAGGTCTATGGAGACTATGTCCATAGAGCGGTAATACATGTGAATAAAATATGTATGTACACACGAGAGAATACGTAGTCTCTCAAAACAGGTCACCACCCAAATTGCTGGTTTGGGTGCGTAGTCGCACTACTTCCTCGGTTACTGCTCTAGCTTCTGCTTTAGCAAGCGTAGTGTCCTCAGCAGTAAGGAGCTGTCCGACGATCATTCGCCGGAGTTCTGGTAAGGTTCGCCCTAGACTGACCACGTGTTCATCAATGGCCTCCGCCAATCTGTTGTTGTGATGTGTAAACATCAGTGTGGGTCTGGGTACCACTGGCTCTGACTTGAGCTCTGGCAGGTTCACGACCTCGGTCTGTGGAGCAGGCGGCGCTGACTGGGCACACCTCTTACCCAACTTGGGTATCTTGTAAGTTTGCAGCGGCAGTGGTGTCACTGGCCGAGTGCAGGAGGTACTAGCTGCCACCTCTGGTGAGCGACCTCTCTTCAATGTTCTGCCCTGCTGTGTAGGTTGGCATTTGCGGAACTTCGCCGGGTCCTTCCATTGAACGAATTGACAAAACCTTCTATAACTGGCCCTGTCCACTGTATATACAATACTCGCCTTTTGGCAGTGTACAGGGTCACCAGGAGCGTCGTACTTGGCCTGGTGGGAGTAGACAGCGTCTCTACTTTCGCTCCCATAGCGACAGCGGCAGTAATGTCGTAGATAGTGTTGCGCCACATGCACTCTTAGCTGTCTGGAGTTGCGTACCCCAAAGTCACACTTTGGGCACTTAGAGTCAATGGCACTTCCCATCAGTGCGTTGATTCTATCTTCCGTCACTGCAGTTACCCATCGTAACATCCTCCAGCGTGTCGGGTTCCTCTTTCCTTCCTTAGTCCAGGAAGTTGTCGGCTCATCTTCCAACGTGAGCTTCTCCTCAGGTAGCTCGCCCTCCTCTAGGTCAGTAGGAGGGGTGACCTGCACCAACCGTACTGCCAACTTCGGCTTAACTTTGATCTCTGAGCGAGAGTCAGCAGCTGCAACATCAATATGTTTATCAGTACATGATTTATGAACTGGCATTGATACATCGCAGGGGGAAGCAGGGGGGACCGGTTGTGGGGTTGATGCCCTAACAACGTCCTTGAGGGTCGTTGGGTTACCGCCCAACGAAGCTAGTGAAGGAGCAACGCCTCCTAGTGGAGGGTACCGGAGCCTCCGGTTCTTCCTTCTCTCTTTTAAGAGACTTTTTCTACCACCCCGGGTTGGTGTGGCAGGTACAGGCAGCACAAGGGTGTTCTCTACACCTTTAGTGCACTTAGTGCCTGCATTCTGAGCTGTGGCATCTCCCTCCTTATCCTGAGGGGGCTGCGAAGGGTTTCTAATGCCTTCTGAAAGTTTCCTCGACTTGCTGCTTACTGCAGGGTGCCCCCGGGCCGGTATAAGGTGACCCCGGGCTGGCATAGAGTGCTGCAGGGTCGGTATCAAAGACTGCCGGGCCGGCATAGAGTTATCCTGTCTTACAACAAACTTCTTTTTGCAAGATTTCACTACTACTACCTGTTTACCCGCCATATATGAATTTAAATTCACTGGGGAAGTTAATCTGTCAGTACTACTTGACCGAGGCCCTTGGGTTTGGGGCTGAAACAATTTGGGACTGCCACAACGTAGCGCCAAAGGATCAGTTCTTGAACCGTTTTCGAAAATCCGAATAGCCATCTGTGATTCGTAAAACTCACCGTCCTCTATAGCAGGCGACGTGTCTGTGACTTTCTTCTCAAGTGCTGGCTGGCTCTGCAGCAGGTCTGCTGTTGGCATAGCCAACAGGTCTTCCTCGCTCAGTGCAGCCGGTGGCTTGTACTCAGTTAATCCAGCCTCAAGTAATAGGTGCTCATCATCTTCCTCTAGATCCAGGAAATGCGAGCCAGCTTCTGTCATTTTGTTGAGTGAGAGTGGTGCTTTAGGTGCTCTCCACTGGTCACTGTCGTTTGAAAGAATGAGCAATTTGTTTCCGCTAAACTTTCTCTCATCAATGTGACTCATTCTATCTGCAGTCACAGGAAGTGGAACTGTAGTGGAGGTACTAGGAGCAATCTTTGCTGCCTCTTGGTGGCTGTCAGGCTCGCTGCACAGCTGGAGCTTACAGGTGTTGAGAGAGAAGGTTTGTGGGGGTTCTTCTGACACCAAACACGACCTTTCTGGTGTGAGCGGTTTGGCAGATACAACCATTTGAAAGTCTTTCCCCAATTTTCCATCTACCGCATCACAGGTGATCTCTCCTCTTCTTCCTGTTGATTTCTTAAAATAGCATCCTGCCATGCTTGCGATTTCTTCCTGTTGATTGCAGGGCTTCCTCCACTGCTCCTGACTGTTGGGGATTCCCCTGACCGCAAGGGGTGTAGCCAACAGGGGCGGGGGGTTAAATTTCACCGTTTTGCCTATAACTCCTTCAGTTCTTGTCGGATTCGACTGAAATTTGCTGGATAGGTACTTCTCTCCTCTCTCCAGAGTGTGAATAGGTGTTCTTGCAGCTTGCTCTGCTAGGAACGGTTTTGTAGGGGGAAATCCATCCCTACAAAGGGGGAACAGCGCGTTTTTATCTCCAAAACGACTTGTTTTTGCTGAACCTGCGTCTAGCAACCTAACACTGTCTCTTAGCAACTGTCCATGCTTATCAGTGCAAGGCAGTTCATGGCCATCAATTATGATGGTAGAGTCTGCGAATCGCATCATGCACTCATGTGCTGTGACTAACGGCATTCCTACAATGGCGTCCTCATGTATATTGCTGATGACAAAATTGACATCTGTCCGTAGTCGACGGAGCTGGAGTGACACTTGTATAGTTCCATAAAATTGAATCTTTGAGCCGTCTGCCATCAGACCATGTGGCTCACTATCCTGTAGAGTGTCCTGTACCCACTGTGGCAGTCTACAGTATGCATGCCGTGACAAGAGATTAGTCCTGCATCCCGTATCTACAAGGATGGATATCAGACGTCCGTCCATCTTGCCGGACAGAAAATAACTGGCCGTGTACGGACGCTTTAGACTAATTCTGGCAATCTCCGTTGCCTGTCTTGGTGGAGGTTCATTCGCAGGAGCATAGCTCGCCTGCTGACCTCGAGTAGGCGGTTTACGGCTGGCCCTGTGGCAGCTAGACGCCGTCTGGTCTACTGCGGCCGGTATCCGTTTCCCTTTTGCAGTGGTTGGCTAGCTTTCGCTTGCCAAGGTTTTTGTGTACAGGCTCTCTGTACGTGCCCAACTCCACCACAGCCCCAACAGTGCAGTGTGGGCGTAGCTTCCAATGGTGGAGTGGCATCCGGGGAGTTATCCTTCCTCAGTGATTTAATCTCCCTTGCTAAAACTTGTAAGGTCTCCATTACCAACTGGAGAGGGTTCTGTTCAGTGCTGGGCAGCGCGCTACTGACTTGCTGAACAGGCGAGTTGGGTGGAGCTGGAGTGGATGGTGACAGAGGGGCAACGCCTCCGTACTCGTCCTCTGAGTCCGTCTCGTCTCCTACCGCTCGCACATGAGTAGAGCGCTCATCGTGTGCAGTCTTAATCTGCAGGTACTCATTGCCTGCTCTCATTGCATCTGCCAGGTCTGCTGGCTGTATAGCCAGGAGGTGCCTCTGCAGGTATGCATTACCAATTGTGGAGCTGAAAGTGTCCAGCGTTATACGTTGCACCACTCTAGGTGGGAGGTCTTTGTAAGCCAAACGAATCAGACGCTCCACCTCGTAAGCGTGCTCTTGTAGCGAGGTCTTGTAAAACCTACGAAGGCTAGTCAGCTTCGACATCGCCTCTCTGGGAGTAACACCAAAGCGTGCTCGTAACGCTGTGAATATCCCTTCGACGTGTGGAGGTTTTCCACACTCCAGTGCACTGCCCCTCAAAGATGCACGCAGGTGCAGCATGGCAGTTTGTTCCGTCCATTCGTTCACTTCGGCCACCTCAGTAAAGCGTGCGATAAAATACTCAACGTCACCTTCACTTTCGTACCTAAGCGCCTTGAACTTTGGATGTGTGTTAGCATTGGCTGGTCGCATGACAGCTTGCAAAGCTTCAGTCAGACCATCCATAGCGTTTAACTCAGGGTTGACAGCAGGAGCTCTTCCCACACTACGTGCTCTGTTGGCCGCCATTGTTACGACTAGAGGAACAATCAACTCGATAGTCTACAAGTGGGGCTGAAAAACAGGTTGCTGCACCGGTCTTAGCGGTCGCAGGGTTGGTAGTGAGAGATGCAGGGCCGGTATAGATACTATACAGGGCCGGTATAGACAGTGCAGGGTCGGTATTGACTGATGCAGGGTCGGTACCAAGAGTATGCAGGGTCGGTCTGTCAAGAAATTGTCCGTGTAATCTCAAAATATAATGTGTGTGAATTCGCAAGACGGAGTCTAGGCTCGACGTCGATTGCTGTGGCAAAACTGTTGCAGGCGGAAAAGAGTCAATGCCTTTCGCAAAGCTATATTGCTCACTTGGTAGGGGAGCACTGCTGCAGTCGGAAGAAGTCAACTACTTTCGCAGGAGTGTCCGTTTTTTCCTGTACTGTGAATACAGGATCGGGATGCCGGTTCTGTTTAGAGCAGAGCCAGGGTAAGCATGGCTGAGTAGGGTGTGCAACGGATCCCACCGCTGCCACCAATGTAGTGGATTTTGGGGGCTGTAGACCCACTAACTGAGGTCGGTAGCTTGCTGCCACCAGTTGTTATGTTTTACCTGCTACAACAGCAGGGTCGGTAGCATACCGAAGAGAAATTAGATTGAGTATCAACTCTACAACCAAAACGGAGCCCTCGGCTCAGACACATTACTCAGTGCTTTCGAGTAATTAGACATTTATTCCTCCAGAATAAAAGCGAGTTAGTTAAAAGGCACAAGTTGCAACAATACAATAACAATAACAATAACTGAACTTAAAGGGTACGTGCTCTGCCTTTTATAGGCATCTCACAGGAAGTAATCTTTGTCATAACCAATCACAAGAGAATAATATACAATCAAGCAATAAACAGTCTTATAATAATAGGTGGCAAATCAAATGGCTAGGATAAGTATGGTGCCATCAAAGGTAGGTGGGGTTATCAGGTAACTGTCCAATCAACGGCCTAAGCACTTCCTGTCCCACCTCTGCAGCCTTTGTATCGTCTCTTCATCCAGGTTAGGGGTGGTTATGTCCCAGATTCGTCTCCCTGAGTCTTTTAAGATACTTTGTGGTTCTCGGCCTATGCTGAGTCATTTCCTGCCGGCCCTGCAAGGTCGGTAATGTGTCATACAGGGTCGGCATTGCCCTATACAGGGTCGGTATAGTCCGATACAGGGTCGGTACTTTGCTTAGATGCAGGGTCGGTCAATTCGGTATGATTGACTGCGACCGTTTCCTTGTCTAGCGATTAATATAGGGTGCTAGACTTTGTAATAATAGTATGCGCAGGAGTGTCTGACATGAAAATCCACAACAATATGTAAAATGTGAGGCTGGTCAAGGAGTGGGTGTGACATTAAACTCCACCTCAATTGAACCAAAATGGTAGCAGCTAGCTCACTTACACTACTGGGGAAACCTCTATGATAAGCTTAGTTGTTTCAAGGTATTATGGCCTGATGTTTTGTGTAACTTTACTTTAAAGTTGATTTTCCAACAAAAGTAATGCAAAGATCGCTAAAAAGGCAAAGCTCAATTGTTTTTTTTCAGAATAACATACACCATATACTTATATTTTAAACGATTCATTTTGAGTTTTGAATGAATAGTAAATAGCGAGTCTGTAGTAAGACTAATAAAAACTGCTCTACCTGCTTTAACCTTCTTTCCAGACTTTGGTCATGTACATCTAAAACTTTAAAGTTGGTAAACGCGAAAAATGCTTCGCAAGTCAAATGATAAATATGCAAAGGTGAAACTTTTAAGGTTCATGTTTAGAAATGTTTCTGAAACGACGTTGCTCAAGTGTAACATGATTTTTAAATAAAAATTTTAAATAAATAAAAAAGAATCGATAGATCCAAAAAAATTTTTAAAATTTGTCAAGCTCTTGTGCCAAATTGAATTGATTCCCATTTGCAAGCTTAAAGTAAAAATAAGGTATGTACTCATATGCAGAATACAGCTTTGCTCTTGTACTGTAGCCATGTACATAATTTGTCTGTTTTGCTGCAAATGCACTAAAATATGGCAACTTGGTTGCTATTTGTATTTATTCATTTGATTGGAAAGTACATTAAACTTTCCTATATGGTTATTGATCTTCCTGTTCATCTACACAAATGTACACGTATATAAACATGAAAAAACATTTGTATGTTTGTCTGCCATTCCATTTGAATGTACAACTAAACTGCTTCACTGAGACAAATGAAAAAGCTGTAAGAAACATTTTATTGAATTGATTTAAACGATAACGAAAATTTCAATTTGCCGTTTCTTTAAAGACCGCAGATATTAAAGCTTAGTTTCCATACATCTCCCAAGTAATCGCAGCATCTCCTGCGAGCACTGGCGACTCACGAGGAGTTGCGATCCCTGGTTTCCATACTTTTGCATTTGCTGGTGACCGGCTGCGATTCCTTTGTAAATACATGGTAGATTTAGTTATTATTATCATCCTATTAATTAATTTATTTTATTAATATGTGAAAATTAGCTATTTTTATCATGCAAAGAGCTTTTATGTTAATAATTATTATGATAAGAAGCAACCATAATAATAACACAAGTTTATTGCTACTGCAGTTTAAGCAGTAAGTAATAAATAATAATAAATTATTATTAATTATAAAAGGCTGTTGTTATTAAATTATTATTACAATTATTATTATAATTATTATTCATAATAATAATGATCAACTCAATAGCATTATTATTATTATTTAATTAATCATAACAATTTCACCAGTGAAATTCCCAAAATTATTTTTCATTTATCGCTCACTGGTAGCTATTGTTATATTTAATAATTTAAATACAATTATTCAATCGTTATTTATTATTATTAATATCAACGAACAAACTACGGCTATTGTTGCGCTTTTTATTATTAGAAGCTATAGGTTTTATATGAATGAAGTAAAAAAAATTATTATTATTGATAAGTCAATTTTTTTGTCAATGACAAAAAAATAATTATTATTTTTATAATAATAATAATAATATTACTACTACATGATTTCTTCGGCCATGGTCAACTTTCCTGACCTTTACCCTGATCTTTTAGGAAAAAGACACAAAACGATGTCGCCTAATCTTCAGAATCTATGTTTGGTCGCATGTGCACGGTCTCCATAGATCCTTGGCGATCGCCAGTTGTTCCTGATCGTGGGTGCGTCGCAGAAAAGTACTTTGCAAACAACTTTCGTGGGACGTCGCAGCAACCTCGTAGGAAATCGTGGCACATCGCACAATCACGGTCTCCATAAATCGCAGATCGTGGCAGAAGCTTCTGCGACCTCGTGCGAGCGCTTGGGAGATGTATGGAAACCAGGCTTTATAGGCTCAATAACTGTTTTCACTAAAACTTCATGTGGATATAAATCGCATTTTGTTGATAAATATGATGATTGAAATGTCTAAAGGGTAGATACTTATAAACACTTAAGCTGAGAGCAATGAAAACTTCTGTGAAAATATTCCCTTGGATCAGTATATGTAGGTGGAGATGAATCACTAAAAGTTAAATCTTGCTAATACGTGGTAATTGAAGTGTCAATCAAGGAAATCTGTGTTGGTTTCTTTTGTACCATTGGTCTAACAAGTTGGTTGCCTCAGTAGTGACTCCAATTTGCCAGCACACTGTCTTCCTGTGTCACCTTCTAAAGTGAGTGAGGAGAGACAGTGGAGAAGGGAGATGTAGAGAGAGTGGACCCTGACAATGGAGCAACAGGGAAGAATTAGTGTAAGGCAGAGGGTGAGAAGTAAAGCGGCGTTGAAAATTGGCCGGGGAAGAGTGGACTAAGCACTGAGGGGTCTTGTATTAGGATATTTAGATAGAACGTGTAATACTTCTGTAGTTGTTTAAAAAGCTGAGCCCTTATACAGCTCAGCCAAACATTTCTGGATCTCTTTGGACAATCTGGCCTTAAATTGTTAGGAAGACCGTTATCTTATAGTTGTAAATGTATCAACTTGCAAACATTGTATTATTCATAAAATTAAAGTGATTTTGGTTAAAACTATGCTTCGTAAATTTGAAAAATAGGTAGTTGAGGGGGGCCCAACTTTAAGAGTAGTGTTTGAAGGAGCTAGGAGAGATTTGAGCTTGGCTTTGACCCAAAAAAAAACAAAAAATAGGTGTGTGGGTTTACTTGTTCAAGCAAGGAGGAGATGTGGGCCTGAAAGAATCTGTTTAGAGAAGTTAGGAAGTTATATAGTGGAGGAATAGCTTGTAAGAGGAACCATTAAATGTGTCCCTAGGGGCGACAACAAACAACTACACCCTCCTAATGTTGATCCATTCAAAGCCAAACTTTTCCCAAGTTACAGTACCAGGTATTGATGCATTAGGCACAATTCGTTTACTCCAACATCTTCCACTTTATATATTTACGCAACCGTAGAGTTAGGAATGGATTATCTCAATGTTCTTAGCTTTGCGCGTGTATGTAAACAGAAGCAGGTGTGTAATGACTTCATGTATGACTCAAGTAAAAGTTTCGGTTGGGCAACTTATGTTTGTAGGCTTCCAAGTTCTGTTTTACTGAATACTTTTGTTTTTACTCCGACAAAAATTGACAATGCCTGCCAATCGTTGTCCTCAAACACAAGAAAAGGCAACATTGGAAAGTTATTTTTTATTAAGGGTTATCCGCTGTGAAATGTAAGTGTGAAACTATGCTACTTTAATTTTTCCGTTCAAATCGAAGCTGGAAGCAGCTTATGAATTCAGTTTCTTTTTTATTTTGAGATGACCTCACCTCATTAATGTTATAAATGAATGCCAATACATATGTAAGGGTAAACTTACCTTCCCAAAAGCAAAAATACCGGCTCACCAGATCACAACTCTAAAATGTCTAGCCAAGTCTCAGACTCATAGTTGGAAACTATTAAAGTCTGTAAACAACAACAAAAAGTCCTATGTTAGCTAACTGAATTGGTAAAGCTTACTTGATGACTATATGCGTTTGTGACGACGTGTAATGTGTAATACCTGCCCACAATCCACTATCCTAAGGACGGAACAATTCCGCATGAGGTTTTTCATCAGCTGATTACCAGAAGCTAGCTTAAGCAAACTTACTGTCAATCCAATGACCAGAGCTTGAATATCTGGCAGCGTTTATGTCTTTGACTGAAACCATTCGTGAAAATTTATGAAATTGCTTTTAAACAGATTTCATTTTTCGTATCTTGTATTTACAGCGCTGAAGGGTTTACAAGAAATTCAAAGTACAACAGAAGAAGAAAACACCAGAACTACTACAGAGGGAGAGACAACCACAAAAACTGATGGTGAGAACTGTATGCCAAAGATAAATTAGCTTTACTTATCTGATATGATTAGACCCACTATTGTACTTGATGTCCTTCTGTGAAGAACTTCCTTGTAAAAAGATATGCAAGTTTTTATTAAGCTAGTTCCCAACCATAATATTAGCTTTAAAATGCAAAAAAATTTATCACCAAACCAACTTTCAATGATTGTTGTTTTTATCAGAATCGTTTTCGAAGGACTTCCTCAATTCCTAGTAAAAAGTAGGCAAAGCACCAGGAAACCCAGTGTAAACTTTGATAAGTTTAATTGAAGTGAGTTGGTAGTAAGTGAGTGCATAGGTGAAAAGGTAATAAAATATATTACATAAGATCTATATGCTCCCTAAGACAACACCAGGTTTTCTTATTATGGCTGATTGACAGAAACAAACGAATGGAAAAAAGCAGCTCAACTTTTTCCTGTATAATTTGATTTACAATGAAGAAAAGTCATTACTGAGAAACTAAAGTTTATGAGTTGTGATAAATGCTATGCATGTTATCCATATTATCCGGGTTTCATGTCACCCTATCCATCTCGATAGGCTCTGAGTTGAAACCTTCTCATTCCTGTATGAACCTCTAAGGTCAAACACTGCTGACGAAACAGTCTACATGCTTTTCAAAAAGTGAAAGTGCGCTTTTTAGCTTAAAAGACGGAAGTTTTTGCTGATGTTTGAACTTCGTCTAAATCCCACACAACTTCTAACTCTCCTTCACAACATTCTTAACGCCAAACTACCTCTCAACCTAACCAATCACCTACTCTGAATATTGCTGACAAATCCAAAAATGCTGGTCAACTTCCAAAAATAAAAAGAACTACCCCATTTCACTAAAAACCACATCATTACCAAATGTAACTCCACGATCATAAAACAAAATCTCAATGAACAGTTGGTCCTCATTAAGCAAAATACTGCTGCCCAAGTGGTTAAAAGAAAACAAATAAATAGGTAAACAAAATGAAAACAATAAACTCAGGAGAGGGATATGGAATGCCAGTTTTAATCAACTGATCACTTTGGCTCTTTCCTCGCAGCCGGACACGAAAAATTTCAGCTTTCTTTAAAAATAAATGCGGAGAGAAAACTCTAAACCTTCTAGACCCCACACCTTGAGTGTGCAACAGTGAAGAGATAATTCACTCCTCACTCATGCTATTTAACCTGACGCAAAGTGATTGTAAATTTTTCAAACTAATGAACAGATGAACTTATCAACATTAGCCTGACAATATAGTGCAAACCATTGCAACATAATAGTACCAGCTCAAAAAAGGTCTCGTAACCATCCTTAAATTGAAGCCTATTTTTCCTTCAAGTAACAGAAAAAAACTGTAAAAGTACCTGCTAAAAGAACAACCACAGAGCCTATAATCATTCGTTCGTTCTAATCTGGAGAAACTAATATGTATGCCAGGCTGTAATTGGAAAATCCCTGTAAAAGGCCTCTCCACACATAACGATTTTGTCAGGAAGAATGAAAAAAAGCTGTTTGTTTTCTCCTGTACGGTCGGTCTTATCCGTTATTAGTGATCGTTGAGAATCAAGCATTCTTGATTTTAGCCAGTCTCGTGAATAGTTATTCATTGCTGATGCTGATTGGTCAATGCGGATCAAGTGCTTAAACTTTTCCCTACTTAGATTTTCCAAGCCACGACTGTCCAAGCATGTACTATGAACTGTGGATGAGCACCAGCGTTTGAATAACGTGCGTCTTGTCATCAGTGCAGCAATGATTACAAGAGGAAAATTGCTCTCATTGTGCTGCATTTGTGGCTGTAGATCACTGTGTGTGGATAGGCCTTAATTGTGCACCCTGAAAGTGATGGTACTCCTACTTCAAAACCACTGAACTATTCACATATGGGAATAACTGCTTAATTGATTTTTGAAAGTCCGCATTGCAAAATCTACTCCAATCCCTATTGTGCTGTATTTAAAGTAAATGATTGGGACGTCAATTTTGTTAAAAACAAGAAATACTAACTTTGGATTGAATCAAAAGTATTTCCCTGTCAGCCTCATGTTTTATAGAAAACAAACCAGAAACCTGCTTATTGAAGACAGCAGACATTGCCTTTATCATTGATGGCAGTGGAAGTGTAGGGTGGACAGAGTGGAACCAGGTAAATATTTATTTTACTTATTAAAACAAAATAAAGCTTTTCAACTTCGTGTCTTCATAGAGGCTTTAACTGAAATTGAAATAAAGAATGTGCTTGGCAATCCCATATGGAATTAACTGAAATGACTGTAGGCAATTGTTGCCATTTTCACGCAATCGCCAGAAAGGTTTACAGGTGTCTTGAAGGTTTGTGATCTGAAGGCTAGTCAGCTGTTAGCAATAAAAGTTCTTGACCAAGTTACTACTGAATGCTATACATATTTTTTTAGAATCTAAAGTTCACCACCAATGTTATATATAATTATATAGGGTCTAGAGTTCACCACCAATGTTATATATAATTATATAGGGTCTAGAGTTCACCACCAATGTTATATATAATTATATAGGGTCTAGAGATCACCACCAATGTTATATATAGTTATATAGGGTCTAGAGTTCACCACCAATGTTATATATAATTATATAGGGTCTAGAGTTCACCACCAATGTTATATATAAGTATACAGGGTCTATAGTTCACCACCAATGTTATATATAATTATATAGGGTCTAGAGTTCACCACCAATGTTATATATAATTATGTAGGGTCTAGAGTTCACCACCAATGTTATATATAATTATATAGGGTCTAGAGTTCACCACCAATGTTATATATAATTATGTAGGGTCTAGAGTTCACCACCAATGTTATATATAATTATATAGGGTCTAGAGTTCACCACCAATTTTATATATAATTATATAGGGTCTAGAGTTCACTATCAATGTTATATATAATTATACAGGGTCTAGAGTTTACCACCAATGTTATATATAATTATACAGGGTCTAGAGTTTACCACCAATGTTATATATAATTATATAGGGTCTAGAGTTCACTACCAATGTTATATAAAATTATATAGGGTCTAGAGTTCACCACCAATGTTATATATAATTATACAGGGTCTAGAGTTCACCACCAATGTTATATATAATTATACAGGGTCTAGAGTTCACCACCAATGTTATATATAGTTATACAGTGTCTAGAGTACACCACCAATGTTATATATAATTATACAGGGTCTAGAGTTCACCACCAATGTTATATATAATTATACAGGGTCTAGAGTTCACCACTAATGTTATATATAATTATATAGGGTCTAGAGTTTACCACCAATGTTATATATAATTATATAGAATCTAAAGTTTACCACCAAATTTATATATAATTATACAGGGTTTAGAGTTCACCACCAATGCTATATATATTTACATATGGTCTAGAGTTCACCACCAACATTATATATAATTATATAGAATCTAAAGTTTACCACCAAATTTATATATAATTATACAGGGTCTACAGTTCACTACCAATGCTATATACAATTATATAGAATCTAAAATTTACCACCAATGTTATATATAGTTGTACAAGGTTTAGAGATCACCACCCAGAGGAGTGCTGGGTACCCCCGACCCCCCGAACATTTGGGGGTCAAACTCCCAACCCCCTAACGTTAGGGGGTCAAAATTTGTCGGGTATTGTTTTGGTTTTCGGGGATTGATTTTGTTCCTGGTGATTGTTTTGAAAACACTTAGCATTACTACAGGAAACAGAAAAAACCTAGCCCAACTACCTGTTTTTTCTTCTTTTGTGGATTGACATTGACCCACCCTCGTGATAAAACAATAAAGTTATCAGTAAACTAACTAGGCACATCATTGGCTCGTGAACATGTGGTTGACCAATCAAATAAAGGGATATTCGTGCTTTTGGAAAGAAGTTAAAAGGCAGGGCAACATAAAGAAATATTTCTTTACATTATTAAACAACATGCAAATGAAGCTGCTATACAACAACTAACAACTGTCTGTGTGTGGCTTGGTGGTTAAAATTATTATTACTACTACTATTATTATAACTAATAATTGGATTTTCCCTCACTTCACTACTTATTGTTTATAATCATTATTATTATTTACGATTATTGTTATTATTGTAACGGTTTTCCCTGTGTAATGAGAGGACTACGGTCACTGGTACTGCAAGATGTTATGTTACAATGGCTGCCTCTGTGTTTCAGTGGTAGCTGTGGCTACAGAGTGCAAGGCTGGAATGTCTCTCTGAGTTAGAGAAGACAGGATGCTGCTTGTTAGCAGACACAACGGTATTTGGCAACCGGCCAAACAGATTCTAGTAGATTGAAAGTGCTAGCAATTACTTTATTACTTCATTTTACTCAACACGCACAAAATTGCTACTAAGTATAAATATAAGTGGTTGTATTGTCTCTGAATTCTGGTGTCTGAATACTGAACACAGGCGTCTGGCGGTATAGTCTCTTAGCTGGGCGTTCCTACAAGAGTTCTAAGCGTCTTCCTTTGATACACTTCTGGGAACCTTTTCTCCGTAGTCCTGAACAAATCCTCAGCTGTCTTGGCTATAGCCGGCTAGTATCCCACTAGCTAAGCACGCACTACTCACTAGACAGTATCTCACAAACACTGAACACTGTCTGAGCAAAACTAAACACTAACTGCCCTGCTGGGCTAAGAGCAAGTCTATATAAATAAAGCATAACATCAAGGAGGCGTATAATAATACGATTGGTTAAAAGTATATAAACAAAACAGCATGCGACACATGCCATGATAAAAATAACTACTGGAGGCGGGAAATGTCCTTCCTGCTGCTTGAGCTAAGCTGTAGTGCAATCGCACTGTTGAAGGCGTCCAAGAGTACTCCAGTAGATATATAGATGATCTTGAATAGGTAGATATGTGGTTAGCATATGGGTAGCGCCCGCTGTAGATGCTGGCAACACTGTGCAATTCCATTATATTATAATGATAATTATAATAATAACTGTTTTAAATTATAAATAACAGTTAATAATAATTTGAAGCAGTCAATTTATTATTACTAATATAATAATTAGGATGATACTAATAACAATTTTATTTTTATAATAAATAAATGTATATTAATAATAAAAAAAACAATGAAATACATGTTGTAATAATAATAGTTAGTAATTATCATCATTAATAATTATTAAATTACAAAAATTAAAAAAATGAATAATGATTAACTGCTAAATAATAATAATAATAATGATAATGATAATGATAATGATAATGATAATGATAATGATAATGATAATGATAATGATAATGATAATGATAATGATAATGATAATGATAATGATAATGATAATGATAATGATAATGATAATGATAATGATAATGATAATGATAATGATAATGATAATGATAATGCTAATGCTAATGCTAATGATAATGATAATGATAATGATTATGATTATGATTATGATTATGATTATGATTATGATTATGATTATGATAATGATAATGATAATGATAATGATAATGATAATGAAAATGATAATGATAATGATAATGATAATGATAATGATAATGATAATGATAATGATAATGATAATGATAATGATAATAGTAATAATAATAATTATAAAACTCGACCTCCTAACACTCATGGTGAACCCCCTAACAGGCAAACCCCTAACAATTTCCTCCAACCCCCGAACAAAAAATTTTCTGCACCTCGTGCGGTTCCATTTTGTTAGGGATTAGATTTTTAACTCAAAAGGCCCCTGTCACCACCAATGTTATATGTAATTATATAGGGTCTAGAGTTCACCATCAATGTGATACAAGGATACGATATTGGTCCAGACACTGTAAGAGTTGCCTTGATCACATACGGTAGTTATGCACGTCTAGAGTTTGACTTTGATGACTATCAGACAAAAGAACACGTAATAAATGCTGTAAACTCAGCTTTCAAGGATGGTTTTGGAACGGATACATCTGGTGCTTTAGATTTAGCCCGAGTTCAGCTGTTCTTAGAGAGCAGAGGAATGAGGTTAGTTGTTACACATTGTTGCTGCAGAACTTCCTGTTTGATTATTTTCTTTCATGTATGAGTATTCTGAGAGTATTACAGAAAAGTATAATGTTACAGACCTGATGCGCCCAACATAATCATAATTATTACTGATGGACAAAGCAACTCCTATACCCAAACAGTAGCAAGTGCCGAAGCATTACATCAAACAGGAGTTACAGTAGTAGCTGTTGGAGTAAAGGGAGCTGACAGTGAAGAATTGAATGCTATGGCATCTACACCTGACTTGGTTTATCAGTACGATGATTATGATAAACTGGTTGACCTTACAAAGAGCTTCAGTAGAGAAACTTGTGACGGTATGTTTGCTCCTTGCAAGCGGTATTTTTTAAAATCATTGTATCCGAATTATGTTACTATCATTTTTAGAGAGAGGTGGAGGCCATTTTAGTGTGCTTTCCCAAACTGCAGGAACTGGCTACAATATATATGTTACAAAACTTCTTGAATCTTGAAGGAGAGATTTTTTCTTGGAGTGCTGCAGTAATGATTCATACAGAGTGTTTAATAAACGTTTTGTATGTCTTTATTGATTTAATGGTTCATTTCCAAGAATTAATCAACTGCTTTTATAATGGTTGCTAAACTTTGATTAAAAAAACTGCCTTCTTTCATCTACTACCAGCTAAATATTTTTCACTTTTTTTAGTTCTCAATCAATAAAAGAAATTATCAGCAAAAGCTCTTTCAAAATCCTACTTTCAGTTTTGGCCCAGCTGGCAATTCTTGCATTTTTGTGTTTCCCACAAATGAATACAGGCCAGTTGCAAAAGTGTAGTGGAATCATCAAACAGACAGAAAAAAGGAAGTCATGTTCAATGCTATGCAGGAAATTCCTTTTGACTTTCGCTCATTATCTCACTTTTACCTTGAACAACTTGAGTGAAGTATTTTTTAAATTAATGCTTTAGATTTTGCTGTAAAAGGTTGTAATAATATTAGGAGTAAAATCTTACTATGGATGAAATATTGTTGTCTTTTCATGAAGAAGAGATGCAAGATCCTGAAAACAAGCAAAAATCTACTTGTCAGTTGACTACTTCCTCTATTTTAGTGCTGAAAGATTCACACGAGGTTGGAGGTACAACGGAAGAAGAAAATACCAGAACTACTACGGAAAAAGAGACAACTACCACATCCAATGGTAAGCCTTGTTTATTACAACACAACTTAGTATTTTCATTATAGGTAAGTAAACTTATAGATGTATTAGCAATCAGTTTAGTAGGAACTACTTTTGTCAAGTTTTTCGAAACAGAAGGTTTCTTTTCAACAGCAATTTTAGCAAGCTAAAAGTGAGAAACAATAGTCCAAAATAGAAACGCCCAATACTAATATTCTTGAAGCAGTTACCAAAGTAATTAACATATACAAACACCAACTTTACAGACAGAGCTTGTGTTTCAACCAGTTTTTCAACAGCTGCTTCTCATTCTCAAACGCTATGATGTAACTGCTAACTCACTCACTTTCAGTCGCAAACCCCTCACATGCATTTGAGACCACAATAGATGGAGATGATGTCAGATCCACAACAACAGATATATCTACCACCACAACCACAACCAATGGTTAGCTTCATAGTATACTTGTTAATGGGTAACATATCGAAGTTGATCAAAGGACATTTTGTCTGATTGTATAATGTATCACATAACATAAAACCTGATGGTAAGGGTTTGGCTTGAACCAAATTGGTGGCGTACAGGAAAATTTTATTTCTTTTTCATATAACTTTAAAATGTTAGCTAACAATATTGTAGGAGATTTGTATGATAAATAGTGCTAACCCCCCCAACCCCCCCCCCCTTACACCCCTGGTGCCCTTAGTAATAAGTTATTACCCCGCCAGAGCCCTACCTCCCCCGGGGTTACTCCGAATCCCCTGAGAAAGGGATACCGGCAGCCTCGGGTCGCTATCCCCCTATAAATATCAAACTTTGGCTATCCCGAACCTACCCTGAACCACCCCGAACCACCCCGAGGACCCCGATCCGGGATCCAACTACATCGATCCTAAGAGCCTGTGCCTCCCTGAAGGGGATACGCTTCACAGAATGGAGACCGGAGCCTTCCTTCTCCCAGGATCCCAGACTAGGATGTGGGCTACCCTTATAAGGAGTGGAAGATTTGTGTGCAGAAAAGAGCGGGAACTGAAGTCTAGTCCCCAAGCTACCATGTACTCGCTCCATGATTGGATCACCTTGTTATTGTTTGCTGTGTTTTATGTTATGATTGGCGCATTCTTGTATTATCTATTATCATTGGTCATGCCTTATATGGTAATGAAGTTGTACCCTTTTTCTCTATAAATAGAGCTGCTGTGCCTTGGGCAGGCAGTTGTTATAGTGTAAGCACCCCTTTTACTTGTTAATAATAAAGTATATGTATTGAGAAACACACTTCTACTACGTTTGAGTCGAGGACTCTGTGAGTTGTTAGCGTCGTTGGAGATAGAGATAGAAAGGAGTGGAAGGAGGAGAGAGGAGAATCCGTTGTGGCAGTTAATAGAGGACACAAATCTATTACAATATTACATGTAAGTGTACTAGAATGATAAGCAACTCAAACTATAGTATAAAATACCAGTAGTACTACGTACTACAACAGTAATCACACTCAGATTTACATGGTATATTACTAAATATTAGTACCAGGTATCACTGTTACCATGGCAATAAAAAATAAAGCGGCTATGTTATATTCAGTTTGATTCGTGGTAGTAGTATAGTAGTGGTAGCAATAACAGGAGCAGTAGTGTAGCAATAGCAGCAGCAGCAGCAATAACAGTAGCAGTAGTGTAATAGAATTGTGCGAGTGACAGTGTGTGGACAGACGAGCCAGAGTAGTCTTACCTAAAAGAAGCAGATGTATTACCTTGGGAGCTTAGCAACCAGAGGAGCCTCCGTTCTTACCAGCCAAAGAAGGTACAGCCGTTGAGATTGAGCAAGAGAAACCAAGCTAACAGTCCCGGTAGCCATCTTGACTTATATACTTAATTAATTATTATCGTTAACCTGGCGGAGAAGCGCCTGCTTATCTGATTGCATGGTGTATATCTATGTTTGATTAACCTGGCGGAAAAACGCCCGCTTGTCTTTATATTATATATGTCTGTTTTGGCGCTATTATGTATCGTTAGCAATGCGCCTGTTTTGCATCCACAAATCATATTATATTTTATTAACCAATTATATCTCGTGATTTTCAACTGTTAGCATGCTGTATAAATAGAAGAGCAGATCGCCCAATGGTTACAGTTAGTAGTAGTCGTGTAGTGAATGCACCAGGGTACGTTAGGGTTAACTTGGTGTATTCTTATAGTCTGGACTGGATTATTAGTGGGATCTAATTATCGTCAGCTATTGTACACTTCGAAACATCTGTCGTTTGTAAGGTTTTGTATCTTCACGTTGAATACATTATTGTTGATAAATCTACAACTCTTCTCATACTGTCATTGCCTTGCCTACAGTATTATATTGTCAATAACACGTTCTTAGATATTACTGTACACTCTTGGACATTGCCACAAAGCTGCCTAACACATTACTGCTTGCAATTAATTTGTGAATATAAAGTGAAACCGGATCTGCGCGTAGTTGAACAGATCTCAGCCGTTAGAGAACAGGAAGTCTCCGGATCAATATAGATATAGACTGATCACTACCATATACATCGGAGTAACTACTACCGGGATAGTAGCCTTGTACGACGGATTGTTGCCTTGTCACTGAGCAGCTACGCTACCACTAATTGCTCTAGTGCACCCGTGTACTCTGTACAGTATACCAGTTATCCTCTCACAGGTGTCGGTAAAGTTTCTGTTGCAAACCACGCAGAAAACCTTTACAGTAGCAGCAGCAGTAGCAGCAGCAGTAGCAGTAGTAGTAGCAGTAGTAGTGGCAGCATAGCATAACATTAGTAGTAAAAAGGTATGATAAATACACACTGTCCTGATAGAAACTGTTTGATTGTGTTGTACAGGATCTTGTGGTGGATCATTCTACTCATCTAGTGGACAACTCAACTCACCCAATTATCCATCTAACTATAACAACAACATGTACTGTGTGTGGTATATCACTGTACCAGAGGGTAACATAGTCCTCTCATTCACAGACTTTGATGTTGAGTGTTGTAACTATGACTGGCTAGATGTAAGTAACACAGAGTCACCATTTGAGAAAAAAACAAAAAGCGGAAAAACACTTATGTAAATAGAAACTCAATGACAACAAACACTTTTGAAACCCTATTTAATATTTAATTGAATTTTTAATGTTTAGAGACTAATTCTAGGTTCCACAAAAAAGAAAGAACTTCCTCAATTTGCCCATATTGCTATAATTTCTACTTACAGATCTACAATGTCCACACAAACACCAAAGTCAAGAGACTAGGTGGACAAATTGGCCCTCAGACAGTCTACACATCCACCAAATCTATCAAACTGATATTTAGTACTGACCGCAGTGTAGTACTTAGAGGGTGGAGTATGACCTGGTCAGGTATGTTTAAGTACAAGAGGTTTGTTTCAGTTGATTGACCTACATCATTTACACATTACTATACTTTTGGAAGTTTTGTGGTCCTTCAAAATTTTGCATTGATTTTTTGATCGTAGTGGTGTAGTGGTTGGCTGTAAGACTTTTAAAATTGAAATCTATTGAATCTGAAATATGGGTTTGTAGCATAACAAAACATCACTTAGATTGCATTAACTTGATGTCTTTGAACTGTTCTTAAGTAATTGACTTCACAGATATTAGACTGTCTGTTTGTAGCGCTGAAAGAAGCACAAGTGGGTGAAAGTACAACAGAGGAAGAAAATGTCAAAACTACTTCAGAAGAAAATACGACCACTACATCTGACAGTGAGAATTGTATATTAGTTATATATAATTTGCTACTTCATTTCACCTTATCACTTCTGGGTGATTTTTAGTTTAGTAAAAAAATTTGTTTAAATGATTGAGTACAAAAAAGTCACATGAACAACAAAACACGTATTTAGAGTTAACAAATCAATTAAATACCATAGTAAGATCACGCTTTTTGCTGCAACTTCTTTTGGTAAGGCATCGGGAAGAGCCAACACGATGAAGAAAAAGATCCAGGTAGTTTACGCGCAACTTTTTAGTTTCATATGTTAAAAACATCGATCTCATTTTTTCTTTCACAGCTCTCATCTCATTGCCTGACGTCTTAAATTTCTTTTCAGACAAGCCCACAATCAGTAAAAAAATACCCGAATTTTTTTTGTAAGCGATAGTATTCGGAACTCCTAAAATATCATTAAAGCTTCTTAAAAGTTTACTCATAACCTTTACTTTGTGATTTGATCACATTTTTGATCCAATCAAAATCCTCTTATTATGGAAATTGGCGTCTTAAAGCAGCTGAAAACGCTCTAGAAAGGTCTTTCGATCTGAATAAATCAAACACTTGTTTTTGTAAGTTACCAATTTTTGTAAGTTTCTGACACAAACTATACTTCGCAAACAAATTCTTACAGCAATCACAGAAAAACCCTGCTTATTGAAGACAGCAGACATTGCATTTATTCTGGATGGCAGTGGAAGTGTGGGCTGGACAGAGTGGAACCAGGTGAATAATTATCTTGCTTAATAAAACTGGAGTGAATTTCAACTGCATATGAAAACAGGGTCTCCTGCTTGAAATAACAAAAAATGTAAAAATCATCCATAAAAGTGAATGTGTGAGAATTTTTGAAGAAAGACACAGATAATACAAACAATCATTTTCAGCCATAAGTTTGTTTGTGTAAACATGCATTTATTCCACTCTGGTTTGTAAAGAAATGAAAGTTGATAACCAAACTGTTGGCAGCTCTATCCACTTTGAGAAACTTTCACCCAATTGATATTATTGCCAGTTTTTACCGCTATTAGATTGCCCAGACAAGCAAATGGTAACTGTATGTTTTATACCATTGTATAGGGTCTATAATTCACCAGTAATGTCATATATAATTATACAGAGTCTAGAGTTCACCACCAATGTTATATATAATTATATAGAGTCTAGAGTTCACCACCAATGTTATATATAATTATATAGGGTCTAGAGTTCACCACCAATATTATATATAATTATATAGGGTCTAGAGTTCACCACCAATGTTATATATAATTATATAGGGTCTAGAGTTCACCACCAATGTTATATGTAATTATACAGGGTCTAGAGCTCACCACCAATGTTATATATAACTATATAGGGTCTAGAGTTCACCACCAATGTTATATATAATTATACAGGGTCTAGAGTTCATCACCAATGTTATATATAATTATACAGGGTCTAGAGTTCACCACCAATGTTATATATAATTATACAGGGTCTAGAGTTCAACACCAATGTTATATATAAATATATAGGGTCTAGAGTTCACCACCAATGTTATATATAATTATATAGAGTCTGGAGTTCACCACCAATGTTATATATAATTATATAGGGTCTAGAGTTCACCACCAATGTTATATATAATTATATAGGGTCTAGAGTTCACCACCAATGTTATATATAATTATATAGAGTCTGGAGTTCACCACCAATGTTATATATAATTATATAGGGTCTAGAGTTCACCACCAATGTTATATATAATTATATAGGGTCTAGAGTTCACCACTAATGTTATATATAATTATATAGGGTCTAGAGTTCACCACTAATGTTATATATAATTATATAGGGTCTAGAGTTCACCACCAATGTTATATATAATTATATAGGGTCTAGAGTTCACCACCAATGTTATATATAATTATATAGAGTCTGGAGTTCACCACCAATGTTATATATAATTATATAGGGTCTAGAGTTCACCACCAATGTTATATATAATTATATAGGGTCTAGAGTTCACCACCAATGTTATATATAATTATATAGGGTCTAGAGTTCACCACTAATGTTATATATAATTATATAGGGTCTAGAGTTCATCACTAATGTTATATATAATTATATAGGGTCTAGTGTTCACCACCAATGTTATATATAATTATACAGGGTCTAGAGATCACCACCAATGTTATATATAATTATACAGGGTCTAGAGTTCACCACCAATGTTATATATAATTATATAGGGTCTAGAGTTCACCACCAATGTTATATATAATTATATAGGGTCAAGAGTTCACCACCAATGTTATATATAATTATATAGGGTCTAGAGTTCACCACCAATGTTATATATAATTATACAGGGTCTAGAGGTCACCATCAATGTTATCTACAATTATATAGGGTCAAGAGTTCACCACCAATGTTATATATAATTATATAGGGTCTAGAGTTCACCACCAATGTTATATATAATTATATAAAGTCTAGAGTTCACCACCAATGTTATATATAATTATACAGGGTCTAGAGGTCACCATCAATGTTATCTACAATTATATAGGGTCAAGAGTTCACCACCAATGTTATATATAATTATATAGGGTCTAGAGTTCACCACCAATGTTATATATAATTATATAGAGTCTAGAGTTTACCACCAATGTTATATCTATTTATACAGGGTCTAGAGTTCACCACCAATGTTATATATAATTATACAGGGTCTAGAGTTCACTACCAATGTTATATATAATTATACAGGGTCTAGAGTTCACCACCAATGTGATACAAGGATACGATGTTGGTCCAGACAGTGTAAGAGTTGCTTTGATCACATACGGTAGTTCTGCATATCTACAGTTTGACTTTGATGACTATCAGACAAAAGAACAAGTAATAAATGCTATAAACTCGGCTTCTAAAGATGGTGGTGGAACAGATACATCTGGTGCTTTAGATTCAGCTCGCATTCAGCTTTTCTTGGAGAGCAGAGGGATGAGGTGAGTTGTCACACCTTGTTGCTGCAAAACTTCCTGTTTGATTATGTTCTTCCATAGATGAGTATTCTGTGAGTATTACAGAAAAGAATAATGTTACAGACCTGATGCGCCCAACATAATCATAATTATTACTGATGGAATAAGCAACTCCTACACCCGAACAGTAGCAAGCGCTGAAGCATTACATCAAACAGGAGTTACAGTAGTAGCTGTTGGAGTAAAGGGAGCTGACAGTGCAGAATTGAATGCTATGGCATCTACACCTGACTTGGTCTACCAGTATGATGATTATGATAAACTGGTCGACCTTAGAAAGACCTTTAGTAGAGAAACATGTCAAGGTATGCTCACTTGATGTTGCCAGTTTTTTTGTAATGACTATAATCAACGTCTTGTCACATTCATGCGCAGTGGAAGGAAAAGTTTTGAAAATCTAAATTACCCGCTACTGTTCTGCTTGCAATTTTTTCTATGCTTGAGTTTCTTCTTTTAGGACAAATGTTGCGGTGAATTATAAACTAATTTTTAAAAACTGATATAAATAGAGACATAAAAATTTGTTTTTTAGCGTAAAACTCAAGTATGTGAATGCATAACTTTGAAAGAAATACTTTTAAAACATTTTAACTCACAGCAAATCAAATGTAAAAATGAGTAAAAATTGGCCTTTTAGCTTTCAAATGTATTCGTTGGAGTAGGATACAATTGACAAAAGTTGACGATGTTTTGTGGGATTTAAGTTTTAATGTTTATTAATGTGTACTGATAAATGAAATTATTTGAAATCGATGCCGAGGCGGCCATATTGATTTTTCAAAGAGAGTTTTAAATGCAAAACCGCTTCCCATTTAAAAACTAAGAGGTCAAATTAAGGTAAAATTTTCAACACAGTTGTATCATATTGTATCATCGCATCATTTTAAACTCTAACATAATAGCATATGATGGCTGTTTCAAATTTATCCATTTTCAACCTTCAAGTTTAACCAAAAACGGTATGTTTTATCGGTTTTCCGGATTAAAATTGAACAAAGCAGAATGAAAACAAAATGCCGAACACGCAGCCAATTATGGTGTCTTGAGTTTTCAAGCCTCTCATAAAAAGGACAACACCGCTATCGCATTTATAGAAAATTGCTTCAAAATTAAAATAGGGGGGTAACTCAAGAACCAAAACCTTGATTGACGTACATTTTTGCGATTAAACACTCGCTGGAGGCCATTTTGATTACAAGGCTGAGTTTAAGGCAACATGTGGATCTCCAGAACCGCTGAAGCTAGATATTCTTTGTTAACAATTAGTTGAATGAAAAAAGTTTTGTCAGGCAAGACTACTAGAAATGGCGTTTAGGTGGCTAGTAGAATAAAGGTTACTAACATTTGAAGTTTTTTGAGGGATATTTCGCAAAATAAAAATACGAAATATGCTTCTGTATGTATGCAAAGCAAACAACTATTTATAAACAGCTACTGCTGTGCTGGTGGTTAATTAGCTTGATGGTTCAGAGGATAACTCTGTGACCTGCAGGTAACAAGTTTTGGGTTCAATCAGCGCGTGTGAAAATCTGTTTCACCTTATAGCTTTTTTTGCTGTGAAGTAGTTGTTGATAATACATTTGATCAGCAAGATTTAGGGTGCTTTCAATGCACTGTATCTAAAAAAAAACAACGTGATGGCTTGTAGGTTGAGTGTTTGGTTGCTGTGGTGTTGAGCCTGGGTTCATTAATCAAGGAGAGAAAGTTATCGTTGTATCTGTTTCTCTAAAATATTCCTGTCTTTACTTGTAAACATAGATCTCTATCTAGTTGAGTTTGTTTGCTTCATCTGTAGAGGTCAAGAAAGGGTACAATATGTTTATTAAAAAGCCTGAGATCATTTGGAGTAAGGTGTTTGCATTGGAGCGATGCAGAGCTTATTTGATCAGCAGATCTCTGACATATTTTGTGTAAAACCATCGATGTAATGTTCAAATTTTACAAAATAATCCGAAAACTCATGACAATAAAAAAAACACATAATACGTAGATCAATAAGTCTATCTATTAAGTTTGTTTATGAAAGGTTTTGAAGGCTTATTGCAGAGAAATTATGCCCCCTTTCATTTGATGTAAATTAAATTTCTCTGACTTTTCTGTACTCTCCGGTCATCTAAAGAGTCTGTAACTGCCCTCCTAGAGACTAGTGTTGAGTAACATACTGGTGTTGCATTTTGTGTAGTTAATTTGTATACTTCTTTGACACCGTGAAAGTACAATCTTGTTATAAGAAGGATTGATATATTTTTAAGCATTTAAGCAATTATCAAAATATATCACAAACATTAAAAGCCATAATGATAACAATGGTTTAAGCAAAGCAAAAATAATAATTGATTAAAACAAACCTATATCACCCTTCTAGGAGAAAGTTGAATAGATCAAATCAAAGTGTCTCTAAATAGTTGTTGATTCAAGTAAAGCATAAGAGGTTTAACAAACATGGCCTCACTCCATAGTACATCTGATATAATCGTACCAGAAATATTGCTAAAAACTTGAGATGAAGAAAAAGTGGAGAGCCATTGTTTTGCAATAGACACAGCGCAAGGGCAGCAAAAGGTGAAATCCTGTTCAGTGCTTTGTGTTGTATCAGTTCATAGCTTGTTTTTAGTGCAGAAATATGAATGATTCTGCCTGTGCAAACAAATTGGACTAGCTGACTCCGTGCAACAGTAAACAAGCTTAGCAGTCAAGATTAGGAAATCTTATTACTCTATCCAAAATGATATAGAGTCTCTCAGCTAAAATCTTCTGAAATCAAATCTCTAGTTTCTGACAGACACAAGCAGAGACATCTTTAGATTTTCACTTGTTGTCTTGCTTTATCTGGAGAAGCATTTTACAGAGATATTTCAGCTCTTACATACTTTAAAGGGTTACAGAAATGCTATGAATAACCACGGGTCACTTTGTAAAAACTAATACTGCATTGACATGACAAAGGTAACTAAAAAGTATACGAAAACTTGACATATTGCAGATCTATTTTCTATATTTGCAGTACTAAAAGAGGCACAAGAGGTTGAAAGTACAACCGAAGAAGAGAATACCAGAACAACGACAGAACAAGAAAGAATCACCACACCTGAAGGTAAGACTGGAGAGTTAAAGCTCGCCAAAATTATTTTTGTCTCGTGTAATTAAATGCAAACAGAATTATGGCAATCAATCCAGAAAAAGTCCAATTGGCAAGTTGCGCAAGAGACACAAAGTTTTCGTGCAGGTGGTTAAATCAAATTAAAAATGAGCAATAGGTAATTAAGAAAAAATTTGGTCAAAGCTAATATCTCTTAGGTGCTTACTAAAGGAATTGATATAAAAAAATGGGCCTCTTTGATGTGTTCTTTAACAAGCATTTCCAATTCTCACATGCTATGGAGTAACTGCTAATTCATTTACTTTCAGTTGCATATCCCTCACATGCATTTGATACCACAATTAAAGAGGAAGATATCAGATCTACAACTGATGGTTAGTTTGTAGCTAAAATTGCTAATGGTTAATGTAAAAAAGTTGGCTTAATAACATCGTGCTTTACTGCATAATGTATCACATGACATAATGTATCACATGACATAATGTATCACATGACATAATGTATCACATGACATAATGTATCACACGACATAATGTATCACATGACATAATGTATCACATGACTTAATGTATCACATGACATAATGTATCACATGACATAATGTATCACATGACATAATGTATCACATGACTTAATGTATCACATGACATAATGTATCACATGACATAGTGTATCACATGGCATATTGTATCACATGACATAATGTATCCCATGACATAAGACAAACTTGTGAGAGTTTTGCTTGCACTGTGGCTATTTGTGCAAGAAAACTTTCCGTACATTTTAAATCTCGTTTTAAAAGTTGGTACTTTATACCTGCGTTTATAGAATATCTCTTTATGAAGTGTGATATGTCAATGCACCGCTTTAGACTCGAAAACAGTTAAACTAAAAAAAATTCCAATCTGTGATTTCTATGTTTGTGAAACTGATGAGCAAACTCAGTTAATTTTTAAGCTTCTAATTTCAGCAAATAGGAAAAAAAACACTCACGGACAAGCATCAGTTTTCTGATATAGCGGTGTGCACTTTTTTATGTGTTTTGACAATTTAAGATTCTACATGTACCATTAAAATTCCTATTATATCTTTACGGAAGATACAAAATTGATACTTATCGAAGAACTATAACTTTGATGTATAGATTGATTGTTATGCTGCAAAGGATGCAAACAACATGGTAAACTTGTTAAAAAAAGTTGAGTAGGCTCAGGTGGAAATGCTTGAAGGAATGGGACAATACTATTTTGATAAGGAATACGAAATGCTCATTTTAATCTACTCACTATTTTCTCTCTTGTTTTATCTCCATTCAACCAATTCTTTAATTTTTTTTTAAACAGCGCCCAAAAAACAGTTCTACCATGCTCTAAACTTCCCAGACCCTATATTTACAGTGCAGCTTAGCGAGAAGAAAATGCATCCGTTACTGGTATGAATTGTTAAAAAACGAAATATTTGTGGACTTTCCTAACAAAATGAAAACAGAAACATCAATCAACAAGTAGAGTGAATCCATAATGCAATCATTGAATCATGGAACCATTAATACATCAAAGTGTTATTACTTGTCATCAAGTTGATGCAATTTTTTGCTTTCATTATGATAAATCTATTGTGGAGATCCTGCTAATGGAACAAACACATAATTTGGAATCATTGGTTGATTTGGACTGGAAAAGATTAAACATATAAGAGTACGCCAGGCTATTAGTATAAAACCTCACTAACTGTGCAAGTGCTGATGCCTTCTCTTTATCATTACTGAGCAGATGCAGAGCAAATGTAGATTCCTGTATATTTAATTCTTAAAAAACTCCATTGCAAAATCAGCGCTCATCTCTTTTTATTATTACTTCGGTGTTAATGGTAGGCTAGTTACTTTAGTTGAAAACATGGAATGCTAAAGTTATGTTGGCTGTAACACGCTTTTTTATGAACACTGTAATTTATAGCAAACACAAAAGGAACCTGCTTATTGAAGTCAGCAGACATTGCCTTTATCCTTGATGGTAGTGGAAGTGTAGGCTGGATAGAGTGGAACCAGGTAAATATTCATTTTGTTTATTGAAACAGTAGAAAACGTTTCAGTATGTGTTTGTCGGTCTCTTATGTGCAAAAAAGATGTAAGAAGCTGATTGTATACCATTGCTGCCATTTTTACACACAAATGTGGTGTCGAGAAAACTTCTCAGCTGTTAGCACTAATTTTTTTTTTTTTTTTACAAAAGAACAATTAACTCACCACATGTGGTTTTTATACAATTATTTAGAGTCTAGAGTTCACCACCAATGTTATATATAATTATATAGGGTCTACAGTTCACCACCAATGTTATACATAATTATACAGGGTCTAGAGTTCACAACCAATGTTATATATAATTATACAGGGTCTAGAGTTCACCACCAATGTTATATATACTTATATAGGGTCTAGAGTTCACCACCAATGTTATATATAATTATACAGGGTCTAAAGTTCACCACCAATGTTATATATAATTATATAGGGTCTAGAGTTCACCACCAATGTTATATATAATTATACAGGGTCTAAAGTTCACCACCAATGTTATATATAATTATACAGGGTCTAGAGTTCACCACCAATGTTATATATAATTATACAGGGTCTAGAGTTCATCACTAATGTTATATATAACTACATAGGGTCTAGAGTTCACCACCAATGTTATATATAATTATACAGGGTCTAGAGTTCATCACCAATGTTATATATAATTATACAGGGTCTAGAGTTCATCACCAATGTTATATATAATTATACAGGGTCTAGAGTTCACCACCAATGTTATATATAAATATATAGGGTCTAGAGTTCACCACCAATGTTATATATAATTATATAGAGTCTAGAGTTCACCACCAATGTTATATATAATTATACAGGGTCTAGAGTTCACCACCAATGTGATACAAGGATACGATATTGGTCCAGACACTGTAAGAATTGCTTTGATCACATACGGTAGTTCTGCATATCTAGAGTTTGACTTTGATGACTATCAGACAAAAGAACAAGTAATAAATGCTATAAACTCAGCTTCTAAAGATGGTGGTGGAACAGACACATCTGATGCTTTAGATTCAGCTCGCATTCAGCTTTTCTTAGAGAGCAGAGGGATGAGGTTAGTTGTCACATCTTGTAGCAGCAGAACTACCTGTTTTATCATTTTCTTTCACAACCTAATACCTTGTGAGTATTATCCAGAGCGGTATTGTTACAGACATGGTGTACCCAACATAGTCATAATTATTACTGATGGACAAAGCAACTCCTATACCCAAACAGTAGCAAGTGCTGAAGCATTACATCAAACAGGAGTTACAGTAATAGCTGTTGGAGTTAAGGGAGCTGACAGTGCAGAATTGAATGCTATGGCATCTACACCTGACTTGATCTATCAGTATGATGATTATGATAAACTGGTTGACCTTAGAGAGACCTTCAGTAGAGAAACATGTCAAGGTAACTTTGCTCAAGATAAGTAGTATGTTTCCCAAAGAGTGTATCAGAGTTATGCCATAACCATTTGCTGGGAAGTGAAAGGCTAATTAAGTTTGTGTTCTCCAACTGTAGGATGAGAAAGAGGGTACGATATAGCTCTTAGTTACATCTTAGATAATTTGGTAAAAAACTTTTGTCTTTGAGTGCTGTAGTTTTGTTTAGCACAGCATATATGTTACATATTTTGGGTTTCTCCATTTATGTAAAGTTCAAAATTTTATGAAACAATCCGACCAATTGCAAATCGGAGATCCTTGAAAATAGAGAGGTATTTCTATCAGCCATTTTGAAGGCTCATTAGGCCTCTTTTCATCTTCAGTTATTTTAGCTGTTTTCTGTACTTCCCAACCAACTAAAAGCTCTTTCAGCTAAAAAGCTTCTGATTCTCAATCTTTAGCTTCTTTCAGACACAGGCAGGCAATCTCTTTTGATTCTTGCTTGTCATCCTGACTTTACGTCGATGACTTGAATACATTTTCCACAAAGAAGTTTCAATTCGTTATGTTAAAGGTTGCAAAACTATTAGGGTTAAACGCAATTCATTTTGTAGAAAATGGAACTGTCCTAGCAGTAGAAAGGATATCAAAAATCAAGGAAAAAATTTGATTAGTGGTTTGTTTTCTATATTTGTAGTGCTGAAAGAGTCAAAAGAGATTGAAGGTACAACGGAAGAAGAAAATACAGAAACTACTACTACCGAACAAGAAACAACCACCACATCTGATGGTAAGAGTGGATTGTTGAAGTTAAACCAAAGTATTTCATTAAATATAATTTAGCTCAATACTAATATTAGTAATCGGTCTAAGCTTCTAATTGTAAAAGTGTTTCAGAATTTTTTTTTTCTAAAAGCTATTTCGTCAAACTAAGACGGAGCATTTGGCATTTGAAAATTAAGATGCCCAAAACTACCATCTTTAAAGCATTTACCAAACTACCAGATATCGAAAAATACATCTCTTTGTTGTGTGCTTAAGAAACTGTGTCGCATTCTCGAATGCTATGATGTAACTGCTAATTCCTTTACTTACAGCGGCAAATCCCTCACATGTATTTGATACCACAATAGAAAAAGAAGATATCAGATCTACAACAATAGATTTATCCACCCCCACAACCACAACCGACGGTTAGTTTTACAATAAAATCTACCAATGGGCGTCATATCAAAGTTGATCTAATAAAATCTTATTTAATTACATAATGTATGATGGGACATAATGCACACTTGTGACAGCTTTGCTTCCACCAGGCCAAATTGTATAAGAAATGTTTTTGTAAGTTTCATTTTTTATTACAAAGTTGGGTAACTGTATTCATTAAAAACATCATAGAAATGTAAATACTTAAAATATGGTAGAAACTGCAGTTAGTTTACGTATACACTGCAACAACAGCCACAGTTGGTTCTAGATATCATAGCATTAAGTATTGTAGTGGATTTCGGGGGGCCTGTCGAAATACCACCAACAAAATCTTTCTCCAGCAGATTCTAGGCATTTTCGGATCGAGAACGTTCATGCCAAAATGGGCGAAATCTTTGTTTTTCGGCGAGTACAAAACCTGTTTTTTGGAACTCTATGCTGAATGGTGGTTTTACCATTCAGGGGGTTGTCCACCCTATGAAGTTCTTAATCCGAATGCATAGAGTTCTACTATAATAACTACTTTTGCAAATAATGAGCCCCTTTACGTTAACTACAATAACAAGACAAGAGTGATGAGGCCTCAAGTTTCATTTCGAACAACAATAATAATAATAAATAATAACAAGTCTTGAAGCATGTTGAAATTATTTTTGGACACATTTACTGAGGATGGTGAATTAAAATAAAATTATAATAAATAATTTTAATACAACAAAAAGGCATGATAATCATTACTTTTTTATAACTGTTATTCAAATGATATCATCATTAATATAAATATTATTACAATTTGTTAGTTTTTTAATTATTTTATTATACTTTGGTTAGTAAAAAAACAATTATTCAATTGTTTAATAGCCAAATAGCATCAACTGATAATAAACATTGTTAAAAAATGAAAAATTGTAATTAGTAAAACACATAGTAGTTGGTAATAATTCTCAAAATGATTATTTAATTTTTTATAACAATCAAAACCAAAAAGTTTTCACCTCACCAGGATGCGTTTTTAACTATTCACTGCGACACTGGGAAAAGAGAAAAAAATAACTCCGATTAAATAAGCTTTTGATTTTGAAAGTTCATGCATAGAAATTATGCCAGGAACGAACGTCAAATTGCATTCGGAAGCACTTTTCCGTGCCAAAATTTTCAAAGCATGGACGTTCTTGATCCAAAAACGCCTATTATTTATCAATCAACTCAACAGAGGAGTATCTTAAACTCCACAACTGCTACAGAGCCCATTGCTCAAACTCAATACTCAGTGCTTCAAAGTAATAAACATTTTATTACTTCACAACACTCAGTGCAAAATAACAGTGGCAATGTATCGCGCTAACTTGATACAGCCACAAGTAGCATCCTGATAGAAAGTGCAATGAATACAGGCAAAACTCTGTCTTTTATAGGCAGAGTCACAGGAACTGATTGTCCTAATTACATATGTAACAAATAACAGACAAGTAAGACATAAATATGAGAATCAACAAACAGATTATAAATATCAAACCATCAGATATGGTAAATATGGTCAAATAGATAAAACGCCCAGAATTAGGAGGAAGAGCTTTAGTAGCAATTACTGCTTAGTGATTGAATGTATTACATCATCACTTCCTGGGCTAGGTTCTAGGGCTGGTATAGCATGTGTTCCAAGACTTTAGGTACTTCTGATGGTGAATAGGTTGCAGGCTCAGGCTAATGCATCTTTTGAGTCCACTCTTGGTCCTCAAGCTACATTTGTTCTTCTCTCTGTGGCCTGGTGTAGATTGGTTACAGGGCCGGCAGGGTTGCTGCAGGGCCAGTAGTGATAGCTGCGGGGCCGGCAGGATTGGAACCTGTCTTTTATAAAATTTTTGGCAGTGCCAAACTCAAGGTAGGCTTGCCTGACACTTTACAGTTGTCAGAGAGACCTTAGCGCACATTATGTGGTCATAAAAATCCACTACAATATTATTATTAGATATCACTATGTGAGTGAATTTAGTAGCAGAGTATGATAAAAGCCCTCCCATTCCACCCCATACCACCCCTGATATACCACCCCATTATAAGTTATATAACCTATACCGGCTCAGCATATGTTGCTATATCGGCCCTGTATCCAACCTTAGATCCCTCTTATAATTTGTAAATGGCCTATCCCGGGCCACTATCTAGACTTAGACGACTGGAGAGCCTTGCAAGTGGAAGCCTGAGGACCAGAAGATGAATTACCTACCTATATGCATAAGATATCTGAGTACCCAAATAGACAACCTTCAGACTGTGGAAGGTAGCCTGCTTCGTATGAAAGACAAGCTTCCCCTCTATCCTGATTGGCTGAAGCAGGCTTTAGTGACATTACACCTTGAATGTATTAAGCGATTGGCTAGTATTATTTTGCCCTATGATGCTTTATATTAATGTATTGGTGCATATCTTGTGATGATATGTGTAATTGGCTCATCTCTAATTTAGGGATGGGAGTTTCTTTGTAATTCCTATAAAGAGAGCTGCTGTACATTAAGAACTTCAAAGTCCTGCGGATTGTGTAGATGTCTATTATATTGCTAACGAATTGTCTCTAATAAAATGTTTATTCTTATACTATGATGTGTTTGGTCTGAGTCGAAGACTCCATTGCAGTTGGTAACAACAATGTTTGAGTAGTCCCCAAGCGGAATTGAATCTATTATTCGACTCAAAAAACTCCGTAAAAATCTGATGGGTGGAACCGATGGAATGGAATGGAGAGGGTATACAGAAGTGAACACAAGGGGTGTTCATGAAAATCTACGACAACTACAACGTACTGCATCAAAACCAACGAAAGCTATGTTATATTCATAACTGAGCTTTTAGCTGTCTTGAAAAAAATGCTTTGAATGTTTGTTTTTTTTTTGCAGAATCTTGTGGTGGATCATTCTACTCATCTAGTGGACAACTCAACTCACCCAATTATCCATCTAACTATAACAACAACATGTACTGTGTGTGGTATATCACTGTACCAGAGGGTAACATAGTTCTCTCATTCACAGACTTTGATGTGGAATGTTGTAACTATGACTGGCTAGATGTAAGTATACACAGACTCAATTGAGACGTGAATGTAGAGATGCATCATCCCAAAGTGCTAAAAATAATGGAATAAACAGAAAAAAGTGTAAGAACAGTGACGACCAGAGACAGTGAAAAGTTTGAAAATGCTGAATGATAGTTCAATAAGTTTATATTTTCAGAGGCTAAAGATAATTTTTGAAAAAAATTACAAGTTTTGAACAATTGTCTAGTTTAAGCATATTTGCCTTTCTTGTACTTACAGATCTACAATTTTCATACAAACGTCAAAATAACAAGATTAGAAGGACACATTGGCCCTCAGACAGTCTACACATCATCAAACTCTATCAAACTGATCTTTAGAACTGACCTCAGTGTTGTATTCAGAGGGTGGAGTATGACTTGGTCAGGTTTGTATATACAGAAAGGCTTTCTTGGGTAAAGTAACCTAAGCTGTTGGTCTACATCACAAGATTTTATTTCTAGTTGGTTTATCCATAGTTTTTGGGTAGCATAGATGTTTTACTAATTATGTGGCTTGGCAAAAGTTTGTGTTCTTTTAAGTGATGTTACTAGTTCGTCCTTTGTATTGTGAGCAACAGCAAAAAATGAACCCTTAGTTTCCTAGCAAATATACAACACAAAATTTTTATTGTTGGATGAACAACAAATTGTAGAGCTGAACAGTTTGCAGACTGTTAAAGTGCTAAACTGAACAAATATGGTAACGGTTAGCCCATATAACTGCTGGTAAATATCTACAATAGCTTAAATGCTTTAAAGTGCATTGCCCTGAGGTTCTTGTGTAAAAAGTTGTTTCAAAGCGTGTATTTTCACTCCGAAATGCATTAAAGAATGGTAAAAAGTCAAACTGAGTCTTCCTTCAGAATAATGTACACATGTTACACAAATAATTTTTGGCTGTGAATGAATAGTAAAGAGAAGGAGTGTAATAAAGCTGAAACACTGTTTTACTTGGTTCAACTTCATTTTATTGCAGGCTTTGGCCTTCTGTAACTAAAGTTTTAACGTTAGTAAAAATGAAAAATATTTGGCAAACCAAAAGCAAGGCTTTCAAGTTAAAAATCTGAAAGGTAATGTCTGGGGATGATTCCGAAAAAAATGTTGTTCAAGAATAAAAGGAACTTGAAATATACAAAGCATCGTATACTACTGTGTTGTACAGCTACTGCTCATGACAGCATTTAGAGTATTAGCGACCTGTTCGTCGAACAAAATACACAAAATAATAGGTGTTCGTAGCTCAATACGTCGCGAATGCAACAGAACATTAGTTTAGAACAACATAAATATTCAATAAAATGTTATAGTTTACCTAACAAATCATAAAGAACAAAACTCTCAATTTTCAAAATACTCAAGAAAGTAACAAAATTTAAACTGCTACAAACTGGAATAGTTTGTAATGCCACCCTTCAATTTAGTAAATTTTAAATGCATGCAATTATTTTTGAATTATTTTCAAGGATATGAAACCGGTCTATGAAAATGAAAAGATTCAACTCGCTCGTTATTATTTATTTTGTGTTCAGTTTCATTCACGACCTATGAACAATATAAATAATTACTCGTTGATTATTTTTTTTATTCAATGAGCTACTTTTTGTTGACCCATGAGTTCCAAACAAAATGATTATTTATTGATTAAACTTATTGCCGGTCTGATTATTTTCATTGCAATGTGTTCGACGAACAGAGGTCGTGAATACTGTTAATGAGTCTTCACTCAACTTTCTATCACACAACCGCAATAGCGTAGGGTCTTCACTTTGCCCTACAGTACCAATACCATCTCTTTATTCAATAGCACTGGCCAGTTGAGCTCCTAGTTGTTTCAAAGAAACCTATTATATATTTGCACAAAACCGACCACATTGGAAAAATGAAAGTTATTCAAGCGCTATAAATTTAATGAATAACATTTTGGTTTTGCTGCAAATGCATGAGAACAAAGCAATAAAAAAATTTCAAAAAACTTGAGGGGGTTGAGTTGAAGAAAGAATTGTTGAAAGTAATAAAACATGAAATGCCAGTTGTAATCAGCTCACCCCTTTTACTCTTGCCCTCTTGCCTCTACTCCAAGTATTTCAGCTTTTTCTTTGAATAAATTCCGAAAGAAACCCTGCTCCCTTCCTCTTACCCTCTTAGACCTACACTTACAGTAGAATAATGAAAGTAAAAATTAGTCTTCACTAACATAAGCTGTCCTGAAGCAAAATACTTGTGAGTTTTCGTATCTAAAAAGCTTATGCTTTTATAAAAAACAGTATAACCCCAAATCATTAGTACATCAGAATTTTTATAATAATCATCAACTTGATGTGATTTTTTGCTATCATTAAGATAAATAGATTGTAAAATAATTGGCAATCGAACAAACCCAAAGGATGTAATCACCAGTTCAAATTGATCTGGTAAAAATTATACATATCCACTCATGATAGGCTATGAAATCCAAACCCCAGTAACTGTGTACTGAGCAGATGAAAATGTCTTCTCTTTCACACCGTAAAAGTGTGCATACATGAAGATTACAGCATAATTGTGTTTTAGAAACAACGTTGCAAAATCTGCGATCATCTTTTTTTATGATGTTTTTGGAGCTAATGATTGGCTTATTACTTTGATAGAAACAAGAAATACTAAATTATTGTTGGCTGTAACAGTTTTTCCAACGTAAACTTTGTTTTATAGAAAACTCACCAGAAACCTGCTTATTGAAGGAAGCGGACATTGCCTTTATCCTTGATGGTAGTGGAAGCGTGCAGTCCACAGAGTGGAATCAGGTAAATATTCATTTTGTTTATTAAAACAATGAAAAGTATTTCAACATCTTGCCTTTAGAGTAGCGAAACCTTTCAACTAGTGGGATGAATAGAAATGAGAGACTGATTGTGGGTAATTTCTTTCATCTCTAGACCATTGCAACATGTCTGGAAAATCTTTCAGCTGCTAGCATTGCTCCTGAAAATAAATACAGCTAGTTTACCACCAGTGGTTTTATATAATTGTACAGGGTCTAGAGTTCACCAGCAATGTTATATATAATTATATAGGGTCTAGAGTTCATCACCAATGTTATATATAATTATATAGGGTCTAGAGTTCACTACCAATGTTATATATAATTATATAGGGTCTACAGTTCACCACCAATGTTATATATAATTATATAGGGTCTAGAGTTTACCACCAATGTTATATATAATTATACAGGGTCTAGAGTTTACCACCAATGTTATATATAATTATACAGGGTCTAGAGTTCACCACCAATGTGATACAAGGATACGATGTTGGTCCAGACGCTGTAAGAGTTGCTTTGATCACATACGGTAGTTCTGCATATCTAGAGTTTGACTTTGATGATTATCAGACAAAAGAACAAATAATAAATGCTGTAAACTCGGCTTCTAAAGATGGTGGTGGAACAGATACATCTGGTGCTTTAGATTCAGCTCGCATTCAGCTTTTCTTAGAGAGCAGAGGGATGAGGTTAGTTGTCACACCTTGTAGCAGCAGAACCTCCTGTTTGATTATTTTCTTTCATAGATGAGTATTCTGTGAGTATTACAGAAAAGTATAATGTTACAGACCTGATGCGCCCAACATAATCATAATTATTACTGATGGACAAAGCAACTCCTACACCCAAACAGTAGCAAGTGCTGAAGCATTACATCAAACAGGAGTTACAGTAGTAGCTGTTGGAGTAAAGGGAGCTGACAGTGCAGAATTGAATGCTATGGCATCTACACCTGACTTGGTCTATCAGTACGATGATTATGATAAACTGATTGACCTTAGAGAAACCTTCAATAGAGAAACTTGTCAAGGTACATTTGCATCAAGTTGCTAGTATAGCTGTCATGATCAAATAGCTATATCAAAAACAACTAACCCTATCACTCGCCATAAAATCTGGTGGTAGATTAACATATTTTATTTAAATGAAGGTGTGGCTAAACATGAAACATGTTTTCTATAACCTTTGTCTGCCACCAATATTAGTATTCAACCATTTTTTGTGAATCAATGGCTTTTTCCTCTAAATTGGTATATTTTTCTTGCTTTGATCAATTTTTTTTCGCAAATGCTTTTTAGCTTCTTGGAAGCAATCCAGTAAAGAAACTTATCTTCTTTGTTAAGCCAGACAATGTATTTACAGTGCTTAAAAAGTCCCATGGTTTGGAAAGTACCACAGAGAAAGAAAATACCAGAACTACTACAGAGGGAGAGACAACCACCACATCTGAAGGTAAGGCTTGTATGCTGAAATGAAGATGAAAGGTATCTAACTATGCTTAATCAGACTGCTACTGATTAGGCGCCTGTAGTAGTGGTAGTAGTGGTAGTAGCAGTAGTGGTTGCTCGCAATTGTGTGCAACCATACTAAAATCGTCAATGAGAATATGAGCAGATGAGCAATTGCTCATTATGACCATGTTTACTATGCTTACTGTATGCAAGTAAGTTATCAGTTTTAAGCCAGACAAGTTCATTACAAACTACAAGAGTCAAGTAAGCATACATGAATAATAAAAATGATGGAGAATGCTAAGGGCTTTTGTATAGTAGCAAATTATTGAAAGTCTCCGCCAAAACTGGTAAAAAAATTGTGTTTTGGCCATTCCAAAATATATTTTTTTGCCCTTATGACATTTTTGGTCCGAATCCACACAGTTCCGAATTGTGATGAAAGTATTTATCATAAGCAAGTTATTTTACATTGACAACAATATTTTATGATAATGCTGTGTCTTCAAAGTTTTAATCCTATCATTGTAGATAAGAAGTTTTGAAACATTTGGAATTTAATTTTTGGACACGTTTATGGCAAAAGAGCCGCTGCTCTAATAATATAAAGAAGCATAATATATATATTATTATTGTTGTTGGTGTTATAGTTGCTTTTGCTATTTTTAGCCATACAGATATAATCTGTATGGCTATTGTTTTAGTAGGTTTTATTAGCCATACAGATATAATCTGTATGGCTATTGTTTTAGTAGGTTTTATTATTATTATTATTATTATTATTTTTCTTTCGCGAACTTTCTTCTTCTATAACTACAGATTCGCTGATCGGAACTCTCTAAAAAATAGTTGGTTACGTAGGGACACATCTGAAATTTTATGAAAGTATTTTTCTCGAGTTAAGAAAGTAACTGTGTCACAGCTATTCCACTTTCCGCAAGCCTCTTCAACAGCTATTTTTGTTCAATAAATGCTAAATAGCTCTGTCACTTTTCATCAAAACTGCATGATTTTTATATGGGGGTGTGCAGCTATGGTATATGTACACAGGCATCAACAGTTTTCAATAGTAAGCTTACAAGTTTTTCAAGGAGAGGCAATTTTTAATGATTTTGTGAAAATTTGAACTTTTTTGCTGGAAGAAATTCCAATTTAAACTGTTGAAATTACAGGTAGATATGGCGTGTTTTCTCACAGGAGGGGCCTATTAGGACGTTATGTCATGACACGAAGTTGTTGAGTGAACTGCAGTTTGATCAAGGACTTTGCGTCATGACACACCGTCATAGTCTGCTGGAAGAAATTCCAATATAAACTGTGGGAATACAAGTAGATATGGCATGTTTTCTCACAGGAGAGGCCTATTAGGACTTTAAGTCATGACACGACGTCTTTAAGCAAGCAGCAGTTTGATCAACGTCGTTGTGAAGTGAGCTGTGTAATGACACAACGTCATAGTCTGCTCAAACGAATAGAGCCATGAGCATTGAGTAACCTACTTGGAATGTTGCCAAGTGCATGAGTACTTTGACATACCATTTAAAGAGTTGCCTGCCCTCTCGGAGAAGATAACTCCGAACAAAACACTTATATTGCTCTTTAACTTTTGAACCGTTTGTCGCAAGTCACTCAAACTTTTTTTAATCAAAGCCATGTGTGCATGTTTTACAGCCAATAATGCCGCATACAATGGTTTCACACCACAACACGCTCTTCCATTTAAACTCAAAGAAATACCAGTTTTTATTGGTTCTTACGTTGATCATAACCGATCTTTGAAGACACATTGATTAAGTCACATTGACTAACATTCCGAAAAAATAATGAACAGTAGTAATATATGAGCAGAACAGGGTTGTTTATGTTTTTGAATGTTAAACATTCTACAGAGAGGACAACTCTTAGGTTGCATGTAAATATATCATCAAATTGCGCAGCTTCTCTCATCAAAATATTATGTTCTGTCACTATAGTAACTGCCTGAAACTTTGAAAGTTTTGTTGAGAGGGTAACTCCCAAAATAAACCAGTTTCTGTCTTGACAAGGGAAGTTAGTCGTGTAAAAACAACTGGATGCGTTCATAATCATTCAAACCATGAGCTGTTTACTTGGAAAGCTGCCAAATTGTTTTGCATCTTGTAATTTCATTAATAGCTGCGTTTTCCATCAGATACCGAGAGGATAACTCCTCAAAAATCGCATTTTTCTCCATAACTTTCGAACCGTAAGTCGAAAATGGATCATTTTTTTTTCGTCAGACTGAGCATCTGTATGGCTTTTAATTTTTCTACAGAAAAAATAATCTTTTCTAGTTATTATTAATTTCATCATCATTATAAACTATAATTATTATAATTTATCATCTGCTCTTGTTACTGTTTTATTTTCTCATTAACACAAAATAATGATTTGTTTGTTACCAACAAAAAACAATAATTTATGACATTTAGTTTCATAAAATGAGAAATAATAAATACTAATACAGCAGTTTGGAAAATTTTTCGTGTATTACTGTTTTCTATGGTTAGTTAAAAGTTGTCAGTTTAATGTACTTCACAAATACTATTATCATTCTTTGTTTATCTTGCAACAAAAGAGCACTAATTACATCTGAAAAACTGATGTTTTTGTAAGTTATCTCAACAGTGATCTCTGCAACTATAGATGGACATTGCATTTGGATACGATTTCCTGTATCAATTCTATTAATTATATAGACATCGTCGTATGAAAATGCCTTTGTCACACTATTGGCTAGTACTGTTGCGTTATTCTGGATGACATTTATTGATTGTTGGCTGGGCTATATAGAAGATAAATGTGAAGAATAGACTTCACTCTTATAATTACTTCAATGTCATGTTGCAACTCAAAAATTTCAACTTGATCAAACACATCATGAAAAGATAATGTACCTAAAAGAGAAATAAGGGAAGATAACTTTAGCAAATGTAAAACAGTCAGTTTACACCACAGTATTGTAGCGGATTTTTACGTCGCACTACTTTCCGCTAGGGGTTGTCACTGCACTGACGATAAGTTTGTCATACATCCGGTGTATTAGTATCACACTGGCCGTTCGTCCATCCTTCCTGACAGGAAGTGACTGGCTTGGTAGGAGCGCTCTAACGCAGGCTGATTTGCGCTGGCTGCTTTCACTTCTTGGGGAGCTACGCTTTGCCTGTGTACCCCGGGTTTGTCTCTTTTGACAGGTGTATGGCTTGCCCGTTCCCAGCTAGAGGCCATCAGCTCTACTGCAGGCGTTGGCTATTTCCCGTCCATTTAGCTGGGTAGTTGGGTCTGGTAGCCCGTTGTTTTCTGGGACACGTTCCTGACATGTGTCCCACCTCTCCGCAGCTCTAACACCGCGGTGTGGGTACGGTCTCCATCAGTGGCATTGAGGTAGGGTTCCTTTCTTGTTTTAACAACTTTATTTCTATCGCTAGTGCTTGCAGCAACTCAACCATTCTCAGCAAAGGATCTTCTGTGGCTGCTGTCGGGATGTTGTGTACATCCCGACTTGCAGGTACGTTGCCTGCGTGTACTGCAACAGCCAGGTCTGCTGGCTGTATGGCTAGGAGGTGTCGCTGTAGGTACGCATTTCCAACAGTTGTGCTGAAGATATCCAGCATCATGCATTGCATAGGTCGGGTAGGGAGGTCACCGTATGCGATGTTCACCAACCGTTCCACCTCATTAGCATGCTCTTGCAGATTTGTCTTATACATTCTGCGGAGATTAGCCAATCTGGACATGGCTTCTCTAGAAATTAAACCAAACCTTGCTCAAAAGGCAGCAAACATGCCTTGCAGCTGTGGAAGTTTTCCACAGTCGAGTGCATTACCTCGTAACGACTCTCCCATATGTAGCACGGCCTTTTGCTCCGGCCATTCATTGCCTCAGCAATTTCCATTCAACTGGCTATAAAATATTCGACATCGCCAGTTTCTTTAAACCGCAGGTGTTTGAATGGCATGTGCACATTAGCAGGGGCCACATAGCAGCCTGTAGGTCCTCAGTGAGGCAGTCCATCACATTCAGTTCGAGATTGATGGCAGGTACTCTGCCAGCACTGCGAGCACTTTGGTTTGCCATTGCTGCAACTAGAAGATAAAGATCAACTCCATAGTTTACAATGTTTAATCAACTTAGAAGCTGGGCCGTATCAGTGGCTCTACAGTGTTCAGTTCTGTCTGTGGAATCTCTAGGTCAGTACTTGAGGGTACTGAGTGGTGGCAAGTGGTGTGTACTAGCAAGTACCACACCAGCAGTAGTGTCCGCAGGGTCGGCTTTCTAGACGCAGGACTGGTAGCACTTTGTAGCAAAGCTGGTACCCGAGGATACTGTGCCGGTATCAGGAATGACTGTGCCGGTATCAGGAGTGACTGTGCCGGTATCAGGAGTGACTGTACCAGGATCAGGAGATGCAGGGCTGGTATCAGTTTGGCAGTGCCTGTAGAGCTGTTACAGGGCTTGGTAGTGTCGCTACAAATGGAGTGAGACTCAATGTTAATGTAGGAACGTTCACACAAAGATCACTGCTGCTGGCGGAGTAAGACTAGACGACCATACAGAAGTATCTTGTTTCTCTGTCTTTCACAAAACAGTACAGAGCCTGTGGTAATCGGATCTGCTGAAGCAGACTCCAAGGTAGCAAAGCTTACACCGCATGAGAATCCAACTCACTGCTGCCACCAATGTAGCAGATTTTTATGTGACACTAATTTCCGCTATGGGTTGTCACTGCACAGGACTGCTTGTCTGCCAGCACAACTCAACAGTCAGCCTTCTTAGGCCTGACAAACAACAGTCAACCTCTCCCCAGAGGTGACCCCGTGCCGGGATGGTACAAACAACTACTTGGAAAGAGAGCAAACTTCTTTACAAACTGTGGTGAGCCCTCGGCTCAAACATATATACTAGGCGCTTTCGAGTGATATATAATAACCTTTATTCATAGCAGAATACAAAGGTGACAATCCAATACAAGGCTGTGAGGTAATGCAATGGGTTATGAAAAAGCTCTGCCTTTTATAGGCAGAGTTACAGGAAGTCACAGGAAGTGCTCTGAAACATTTCCATCATGCACAGGAAGCATGATAACTAGCCAATACAAACACAAACAATAAAATTGTCCAATTACATATGAATAAATGTATTAAAGTGAACTGGTGCCCAGAAGTGAGGGGCGGAGTCTATAGCTATCTGTCTAGTAATAAGTTGGTATCTCCTCTAGTTATGGTTCTTGGTCTTTGAGAGCCTTTGGTTCAACTTTTCTAACTTCTGATGTTAGCCAGCTCCTGGATATGGTCTCTGGCGGTTCTTGAGCTATGTTTGCTCCCTCAGGCTATGGCAGCCATCTTGATGCCGGCCCGGGACAGCTACTCAGGGCTGGGGTAGTAAATACCCTGTGCCGGTATGATTAATTATTAATACTTATTGCTTAAACAAAGCAATATGTTCACTGCAATAGAGCCCGGTCTTGTTCTATTGTATCTTAGGGAGGTAGGCCTGTGGTAACCACCATCACGGGGACCTCTGCACAGTAGTGGTCACTGTTGGTGTCCAGTAAAATCCACTACAATATAATGCCAAAGATGATTGCTTGGGCCAGACTCATGCTTGGTAATAGCTCCAAAGCATTGTTAAACACAATGCATTCACTGTAACCATTCCTGTGAACTCCTCCACAATTTGATTGGATAGCTAAGGCTATGAGAACTGTTGGGAGATTGTGATGACATGATGTTCAAGTGACAGGAGTTTTCTTCAATAGCCGCTTTTGCATTGCGAACAAAAATGACAAAAAACGTTAACCAAAACAGCTATAATCAATAATTTTAATGCCACCATGACTTCAGCTGAGCATTAAAACTAAGGCTGACTTTCTCATATTCTGGTTTAGAATTTTAAGAAACCATAGAAAATGCTTTGTACCTCTTTTGCCACATTCTAATATACAATTGTTTTGTTTGCAGGGTTGAAGCAAACACGTGCGTTTGAAACAACAATGGAAAAAGAAGATATCAGCTCTACAACACAAAATATACCTATCACTACAACCACCACTGATGGTGAGTTTCTCTTTACCATATGATCAAGTTAACCGATTTTTATGATAAAAGTCATTGATAACAGTATTTTTGCAAAAATGATAATAATTATCGCCCTTAAAAAAGATAATGATTCACTTTTTATCTTGTGTGTTCCACAGGGATAAGCAGCTTGCATGACCTAGTCAACGATGTAATGATGCATCCAAGCATTTATTTATTATGGCAATCACATTTCAGACATAGCCGTTGCATTGTTAAACACATTATTAAAAAGATTGGTTTACATGCCACAATAATGGTAGTAGTAACAGTAATAGTAGTTGTAGTAGCAGTAGGAGCAGCAGTAGCAGTAGTGACTCTACAGCACAGCATTAGTAGTCATGATAGAAACTGTTTGATTGTGTTGTACAGGATCTTGTGGTGGATCATTCTACTCATCTAGTGGACAACTCAACTCACCCAATTATCCATCTAACTATAACAACAACATGTACTGTGTGTGGTATATCACTGTACCAGAGGGTAACATAGTTCTCTCATTCACAGACTTTGATGTGGAATGTTGTGGCTGGGACTGGCTAGATGTAAGTAAAACAGAGTCATTAGGCACCAAAAGATATCATTAATAGAGATAATATCATTAATAGAGATAACACAAAGGCCTGTGGAGCATACAGCGGATGGTTGAAAGTTGCTTTGAATCTCTTGTTTCATATTTGACTGGGTTTTTATAAATAAAAAATACAGTAATTGCAATTCAATCAAAACAAATGGGGCTCCCTGCACATGAGGCTGTCTTCAGAATCTTAGGACTGAACAACGCAATCTTCAAATCTTCAATCTTAAGCAATAAAAAGTTCTTTATTCTAATCGTTGTAAAAACATTTGCTAAAGACTGGTTTATTTTGATGTTACACGACAATTCAAAACCAAAATTGAAAAACAACTGATAAGTAATGATAAAAGTTGGGCAATGTTGAAGTGAAGGCTAATGTTATTGTGATATTGATTTGCCAAGTTGGTTCGCAAGGAAATGTGGAAGAAGATAGTTTAAGAGCTTTTCACTGAGCTGTGCTCAGATTTTGTGGCATTAAGTTATCCAACACACAAATGTAATGCCACCAAATCTGTGCACACCGCAGTGAAAAGCTCTTGAAGTAGGAGGGGAGGATAAAGTGGGCACAGATCAGGTGTTGCAAAATTCCTTTTGGGTTCAAAAATACTTTTTAGTAGTTTTTTAGAGTGTTTTAGGTTCAAATCTGAGAATGTTTCCTGATTGTGGACGAAACCCTTCATGTCTTTGGAGTTTTCAACAACCCACATGGTTTTCAAATACTAATTTTCTCTGTTCCTGAAAACTCCTGAAATTTGAATCGCCTACTTGAAACCTCCTGCAAACTTCACTAATGTTTTTCTATTAAGCAAAGAGTAGACTTTCAGATGACTCAGGGTGGACATTGTTTTTACATTATTCTTCTACACTTTTCTTTAGTTTGTTCGACATAGTAGTTTTTGTTCTGCGTACCAAATTTAAATTGCATTAATCTCAGCAGTAACTGTTGGCTTTCTGAATTAATAAACAAACTAAATTATTGACTTTGAGTCTATCCAATCACCCTATCTTTCTATACCCTCAAACCCAGTGGTTACGACTTGAAGCAACAATTCCAATGTTATATCTTCTTGTTTTCTCAAGCCAACATTACAGGTACGCTGTGGACTATAATCCTCGTAGAAGCTACAGCTATATTACATACAATGCAGAACCAATCACTAACACCCAGACTTTACGAGAATAAAACAGTTATCATTTATTTCAATTTGTAATTGTTTTTATCAATTATTAATATAGTAAGAGTTGTGATGAATAAAAAAAACACTAAAACAAAAAACCGGATCTTCCAATATATAACTACATAAAACTTATTGTTTGCTGTTATTCATAAGCCATAGATTTTTTAAAAAAAAATAAATACTAATAAAAACGGTATATACCATTAATAATAAATATTAATAATTAATTTAATAATAATTATTATTATTTATCAAACTTGATAATTGGAAGGGTACTGATGAAAAACTTTCAGTTGGTGAACTACAAAGAAATGAAAAATTCATATTGGAACGTAAATGCACAGAGCGGCCATGCGATGGACTAGTGCCTGCTAACTATCAACACAGTAATTGCGGTAGATGAGAAGTGGTTTGCTAATGAAGTGTAGTCAAGATCAAGCAATGACAAGTATAGTAAAGAATCCTACCAGATGAGCCAGACAAGCACAGGGCCCGTAGCTGTAAAAATCCAATGCTAGGAGTGCCAGCCAAGGACTGTTGAGTGACGCCATTTTGTGCATGCCATTATTATTATTAACACTTGAGTTATTTGGCGGCTAGCTATTCTCAATGCGCCTGCTTGTAATAATTATTATATTTTTAATCCACCACTGTTGTGATTACATTTCTAACGCAATTGCTCTTATGTCTAGCCAATCATTGTTGTTTATTTTCAACTGTTGTCTTTTTGTATAAATAGTGAGGCAGATCGCCCACTGGTCAGAGTTTGCTTAGCTTTGCGTGAGATAACGTCTAGTTGCTCTGGAGGTGTATTCAGCGATATTCTTGTACCATCTTAGTGTGAGATCTAAGGGACGTCAAGTTTTACTGTACGCTTCGAGAACTATTTTTTTGCAAGGTTTTGTATGTTGATAATATATTATTATTAATCTGAAACTCGTATCTTTAGTGTGGCCGGTTGCGCCTGTAACACTAAGTTTGCATACCTTGTTCTACCGGATCTGTCTGCTATACAGATCTCCTACAACAGAGAGCCATTATTACCATCCGTTAGCGCCTGCTGTTCTCATCTATTATTACTTTCTACGATAAAGGACATTACTACCGTACCGGTAGCATTTGATAGTTGTAATCAATTGCCTTGCACAGAGAGCTAACGCTACCAACTGACTTGCACTCCGCAACGCCGTATTGCCTCTACTCACAATACGGGCTACTCTTATCAGTGTCGGTAAAGATATTTCAAGATCACAACGAAAACCTTTACAATATCTATGTTACAAACAACAATTCTGATTTGTATTGTATGGTTAATTAAAAATTAACATCAGCATTATACCTCATTAATAATAACATTCGCCATAGCATCATATTTTATAGAATCACTATTAACTGCACCCACTATGGCGTTGACCCCCAAAATAACCTAAGTTTTACTAAATGGTTCGAACATTAGCAGTTATCAGCAAATCAGATTTGTTTATTTCATTAGCCAGCCAATGATAACAATCAAAGAACTGCACACTCTTCCTGGCTACTGGGTAATCATGCTATAGGGCCATGTCATTTGTAGTAAAAGTAATCAGTAAACAGATTAATCTTACACCCGCTTTCAACTCACTGCCCTTAATTATGGTCAACTATAGACATACTACTCAATGCAACTATAAACAATATTTTCATTGTCAATAATAAACACCAATCTTCTTGTCTTCAGTCTTAAAAATTAGATCCCTGTTAGGGTGAATCGTCACGTCACACTTGAGAAACTGCAATCATCAGCCTTCAAGAAAATGCGCGGGGAACCCTACAAATGATAAATTCCAAACATCCACCGCCATTTTACCCATATTGCTATACTTTCTACTTATAGATCTACAATGTCCACACAAATATAAAAGTGAAGAGACTAGGTGGACAAATTGGCCCTCAGACAGTCTACACATCCACAAACTCTATCAAACTGATATTTAGTACTGACCACAGTGTAGTACTTAGAGGGTGGAGTATGACCCGGTCAAGTATGTTCGCTTATAAGGGTGTTTTTTTGTCAAATAGCCTAAGCCATTTAAATATTGAAATGTTTGCAATGGTTTTGTTGCTTTGCTCAACTTTGTATGAATTTGTACTGTAATTGGTATGATATTTATTGAAACTACATCATCAGCAGGAGATGCTAACCTTACATTTCCTCTAAATTGAACAAAAAACCGTCCATAAATTATGACAAATAAACATTAACTTATCGTTATACAATTTATGAAACGCTAAAGTGCTAAGAAACAACAAGATAATAACCCATAAACATGATACCCATTGATTTATTTAAGCTGTTAAGCTCTTGAATTGCTGTTAATAAAATTTGTTTTGCTTTTTTCATATTTATAGCACTGGAGCAATCACAAGAAGTTAAAGGTACAACAGAAGAAGAAAATACCAACACTATTACAGAGAAAGAGACAAGCACCACATCTGATGGTAAGACCTATTGTATTTAAACGAAATTATGATATTTTTATCAGATATGATTGATTATATTATTGTTGTGCCTGGTATTAAATTCTGTGAGGAATTTTCAAGCTACAATTTATCTATTAAAATGATTTATTTGAGTACTACTTTTGCAAACTGAAACTAGTGACAAAACAAACTTTTTCTGGTATTTGATACTACGTTTGTAAATAATTTTATTTGTTGTTTCATGCTTTCGTGAGCCCTAAAACTATTTAAACCTTAATTTTCTGCATCGAAGACTTCAATCTGCCAATTTGAGTTTTAGCAATGAAGTCTATATTTACGAACTTCCTGATAACAATTACCTAAATGGAACAATGAAAAGTCCTTTTGAGTAATATTAGGTGGATTATTTGTCACATTTGGAAAAGAGCAAAAGCGGTTTGGTATATTTTTTGTCATTTCCTCTTTACACCCCCTATCCCTCTCCCATCAGTTGGCTGACTCTTGCTGTGTTTTCCTCCAGCAATTGCCGCTTCTCGTAAACTTTCATTTAAATAAACTTTCTGCCCACAAAACAAAAGAAATTTAATTTGTTCAATATGCTAATTTCTGTGTAAAAATGTTCAAACGTTGACAAATTTAAACTTCCAGTCACCAAAACATTACTTTTGATAAATTTTTATACCGGATAGATTATAAAAACTCGTAATCATATAAATCTGTCAACTTTCATTCACAACTTCCTACTTCTGTAGACCAAATATGAGCTCAATAACTGAATTTGAATGTATGTTCGAACTTGAACAGCTATGATTCAGAAGTTCTACAAGTTTAATTTTTTAACCCTAATCATGTAAACTAAATGCCATTTGCTATGGCAAAAAAGATTTCTAGCTCTACTTATCATGGTTTGCTCCAAATAAGCTCAAACTTTGCAAAAAAGTACCACTAAAATCAAACAGAATGATAGTATTTTGGAAACTGTATTATACTGATTATTCATCAATCATCAAAGTACCTTCACAGATGCAGCAACCATCAACTTTAGAGTCTAACTACTTGCATCACTTCCAGCTGTTCGATTGCTAAAGTTAGCCTTCAACCACATCCAAGATTCCCTCCTCTTTTTAAGCACTCAGATGGCATCTGGATTACAGCTTGTTTAAGTTATTAAACTTCATTTAACGAAATCTCTCCCTATCTTCCCCCTCCCTCTTTCAACCTCCCTTAACTCTCCTCCCTTAACTTCCCCGGCCTCCCCCTCCATTCCTCCCTCCCTCCCCCCTCTCCCCCTTCCCCCTCCCCTTTCCCTCCCCCTCCACTCCTCCCCCCGCCTTCCCCCCCTCCCTCCCTCCCTCCCTCTCTCTCTCTCCCGCCTCTCCCTTTTTTCATAGAATAAATGCTTGCAAAGTCAAGTGAGATATTACATAGCAATCAACAAGCCATTTTCTATCAATTTGCTGCAAGATTCTTTTCATATATAGGATGAGAATAGTCAAATTCATGTCAAAAATAGATGTCAATATCTAAGAGCACAGACATTTGGTAGCACTAATAAGATGTGTAGCGAAATACTAAATGAACAATGCGTTTAGCATTCAAACCAAGATATACCCTTCTTCAGAGTCAATCAGGGTCAGAAGATTCAGACTAGCTTAGGCTCCAATCTCTATCTAAGGCATTTATTACATGCCCATTCAAAGCACGGGTCCTATTAGCTCAGCAACCACTTTTCTCTGTCAGGTTAGCCCTTTGTGGGTGTATTCATTCCCTTAAGCAAAATGCTAAAGACTTGAAAACTTGGGCCTTTATAATATACAGACCCAAAGTTGAAGGAGCTTGCGATGTCGAAAAAGTATTGCTATGATTGATTTTTTTTCAATTACTGTTATTGTTTTGATCTAAAAAAATGTAGGGAATTATGATTTTACTTTGTTCTTTTATTCTGAGCAGTACGCCCTCAGATAAATATTTTATATGGGTTGCTCAGAAAAAGGTCCTTGTCCAGCTGTGAAATAAACTTCAGTAGTAAGTATCAGCTGCAGGTAGGTATTAGCTCCTCCAGGTACAAACTACAATACTAAAGGTATGTTTTTCTATAACCGAGTACATACGCCTGTACACATCATTGTCTCTTTCCATCACATTCTTACATACACAGACTCCTTGATAACAGAAGGAGCAGATGAGGTTTTTGAAGATCTGTATGAATTACAAGTTAGCATATTTAATAATGCTAAACTATATAGAAATGAGTATTTAGAAACAAATGCTGTCTATTCAATAGCTACGCATAAACTAACTGTGTAGAAATCTATTACTGTTATTTACACTGGAAAGAAGTGCTGGAGCCAAGTACTCGAAATAGTTCAGTTCAGTATTGTGGAGACAACTCCACTATGATAGTTTAATGATATTAATTAAACCTGTTTACACAGACTTTACTACTAATAGCCACCTACTAAGATGATGGTGCAGCCAAAGATGATCAAGGGTGTTTACACAGTTGCCCTAATTCATAGTTGTTAACCTCTACCAGATTCATCAATAATATAATAATATAAGAACAATATAATAATAATACAATAATATTGGTATATAATCATGAACTCATAACTTGGTAAGTTAAATGGCAATAGTAATTTGCAAGGACTTTATTGAAGGAACTTTTACCTACTGCTACAATTTCAACCTATTGAAAACATAAATTTTTAGAGATCCTGAAAGAAACCTGCTTATTGAAATCAGCGGACATTGCCTTTATTCTTGATGGTAGTGGAAGTGTGGGCTGGACAGAGTGGAACCAGGTAAATATTCACTTTGTTTGTTGAAACCACAGAAAAATTTTCAACTTCGGATCAGTACATTAGCGTCCACAAAAGTCATGCGAGTGTAAACTTTATAAAGACGAAACATAGATCTGTAAAACCATTCCAAACAACTTTATGTAATTTACTAATACTTTTATTAATTCTTGAATAATTTTGTGCCATAGGTTGTTAAAATCAAAACATGAAAAAGAATAGAAAAATAAACTAAATTACGGATGCGTGGCGAATTTTCTATTTTCTTTTTTTAAAACGAGGTTTGAATTTTGGTTTAGCTATTTAGCTGTCAACTACCTTTTTTGATGAACTATTTTTACATTCATTAAATTTTAGTTATTTTTAATAGATGGGACATAACATAGAGTAAAATATTTATAATATGCATTTCAGAAGGCCGGTACATATAAAATATTTAAGAAGACATGCATATTAAAGTTGATAATGCCGAAGTTAGTATACATTAAATCAACTATGTTTTTATAACGCTCTAGTAGATTTAATTGGTACACTGTCTGAACAGACTTGCCTCAAGTGTAAATGTATGTAAATGCTGCTGACATAACAGTGAGCTTGAAAAACTTGGTTTGAAAGTGCATTGTAAACCTACAATCTGCAATAGCGCTGTGGGCCCTCAAGGTACCAGTTTATAACATTATGTTTCCCTATTCTCTTGCCGACCTATGGGTATACTATTCTTTATAAACCATTCACATTTGTTAAACTAATAACAGGCCTAACGTGAGTCATTCTGCAGTCAAAACACAAAACTTGAATATCTTGTAATAGGCTGGGTACTCCGCATTACTACTCTACTCGAGTGTGGTTACACATCGCTGATTTTATACCATTGCAACATAAAGGAGTGTTATTAGTCTCGTTATTGATACACAAAATTACCCGCTTTTTAAGCAGTGATGTTTTGTTTTAATTATTTTGTTATGAGGCAACCACCAGTGTGACACAAGTAACCTTGCACCAATGGACACATAAAATTTTAATCTAAAAAGAAATTGTTTTGAAAAAATAGTTGTCCAATTAAAAGAGCTAATATATTAAAAAACTAATAATATAAGGTACTTATCCATGAATGTTGACATGTGAGAACTTCTAAAAACCTGCGCCAATGAGAAAACAAACTTTTTCAAATTATATTTGCCATTTGTTAGCATGCAATTACTGAGTTTTTGTCTGTGCACAACAGAAGAATTACAAGTTGGTGGAAACCATAAACAACTGTCGTAAGCTTTGTGATACTTTTTCTTGCTTGAAAGCCTTGTCAGCTGTTAACACTATCAATTGTAAAGGGATACCTTCAAGTACCCCTAAAAGAATTTATATAAGTCTGTGGGGTCTAGAGTTCACCACCAATGTTATATATAATTATATAGGGTCTAGAGTTCACCACCAATTGTTATATATAATTATATAGGGTCTAGAGTTCACCACCAATTGTTATATATAATTATATAGGGTCTAGAGTTCACCACCAATGTTATATATAATTATATAGAGTCTAGAGTTCACCACCAATGTTATATATAATTATACAGGGTCTAGAGTTCACCACCAATTGTTATATATAATTATATAGGGTCTAGAGTTCACCACCAATTGTTATATGAAATTATATAGGGTCTAGAGTTCACCACCAATGTTATATGAAATTATATAGGGTCTAGAGTTCACCACCAATGTTATATATAATTATATATGGTCTACAGTTCACCACCAATGTTATATATAATTATACAAAGTCTAAAGTTCACCACCAATGTTATATATAATTATACAGGGTCTAGAGTTCACCACCAATGTTATACAAGGATACGATGTAGGTCCAGACACTGTAAGAGTTGCTTTGATCACGTACGGTAGTTCTGCGTATCTAGAGTTTGACTTTGATGACTATCAGACAAAAGAACAAGTAATAAATGCTATAAACTCGGCTTCTAAAGATGGTGGTAGAACAGATACATCTGGTGCTTTAGATTCAGCTCGCATTCAGCTTTTCTTAGAAAGCAGAGGGATGAGGTTAGTTGTCACATCTTGCAACAGTAGAACTTTCTGTTTAACCATTTTCGTTTACAACCTTATACGCCGTGAGTATTACCAAAAATCATATTGTTACAGACGTGATGTACCCAATATAGTCATAATTATTACTGATGGACAAAGCAACTCCTATACCCGAACAGTAGCAAGTGCCGAAGCATTACATCAAACAGGAGTTACAGTAGTAGCTGTTGGAGTACGGGGAGCTGACAGTGCAGAATTGAATGCTATGGCATCTACACCTGACTTGGTCTATCAGTACGATGATTATGATAAACTGGTTGACCTTAGAGAGACTTTCAATAGTGAAACTTGTGAAGGTCTGTTTGCTCGATGTGATGTGGATATAGAGTGCTTTCGGTTAGTATGCGACGCAACTGTATTGGATGCGTGATTGGGCTTATCTCGCATCCAAATGGGTTAGTGCTTTGGATATGGGCCATTGATGCGTATCACCGAACAGCGACGCATACTGCCATCGTATTCTAAACATTCCTGGCCAAATACGACGGCCTGTCGCTTCGTAGAATATCGGATGTGATGGATTAGCAGGGGGATTATACGACGCCTTGCCGAAGGTGTCGTCGCGTACGGTCATGCCTGACCACGCATCACTAGATGCGATTACTAACCGAAAGCACTCTTATTGAAACATTTTTATGATCGTTTTATAAAGTTTTGACGTAGACCTCTATTCTTTTCCTTGATACCAGTAGTAGACTTGTCCTTAATTCGATTGGGATAACAATAACCTCTTGGTACTTCTCATTAGTTTAGCTTGCTTTCTACAAAAGTAATTGGTTTTTGTTACTATTTCATTCCCTTCTTCTGAGATGTCATTCTTTGAGTTCCCTAAATGCGATTGAAAATTGAGCTAAAATACTTTAGCAAATTGACATTTCCGCTTACAGCGCTGAGGCATTTACAAGAAGTTGAAAGCACAACAGAAAAAGAAAACACCAGAACTACCACAGAAACAGAAACAACCACCACATCCAATGGTGAATGACATAATTTAATTCAACTCCATTTTAAGCACTTGAGCATGACTCATACAAAACAATACCAAATCTACCAATAATAAAATCCCTGCAAGGTGATTGGAAATATGAAATAATTTTCCAGCCCAAACCAAAATTTGAATCTTTTTTAATAGTCTTATATTCTAACAACTCTAATTTTTCTCTTTTTCATACACAACTCTTTTATTCCAGGGCTGAAGGAAACACATGGATTTGAGACCACAATCAAGGAGGGAGCTCTCAGATCTACGACAGAAAAATCGTTTACCACCACAACCACATCTGATGGTTAGTTTTGTTTCATTATTTGTTTCACTAGGTGATACAGGTGGCTTTATCTGCCGCTTCTTTGTTGGTAGCCGATTGATAGTTTTATCAAAAGTGTTGCTTTTTATCAACTGACTGATTTTTTTGTAGTAGTACATACAAATGATTACTACATATGCAGCTTACTACTTACTGAGATACAAAATAGCTTACGGGGGATACCAAAAGAGCATGGTTTAATCAATCACAAGAATTATCATCAAAAAACTTGTAGCAATATTTTATGCTCAGTGTAATACAACTGATATTGGAATAGCATTCAACCTGTCAGATATTTGCTATCGCTGTTCGCAAACAGACAGGAAGGTTGTAGGTTTGAAGGTGTAGAAAGAACTACTCGTTGGATAGATATAAGCAATAGTTCAGTTTTCATGCGCAGAGTGAGCTAAAAGGATTGTTTTGAAGTTGCCTGGCTCATTAATGGGAAGAATTGTAACTTTGAAAAGAGGTTGTTAAGTGGAAAGTAGGGCATTATGAAACAAAATTCACAGTGTTCTTTTCTGTATAAAACAGTATTACTTAAGACGTAGATGATGCATTTCCCCAGACGCCTAAACAACAATTAATTTTGCTGTTTAGGCCTATTAGGCTGCTATACCATAAATGTTGGAGAAATCTATAGTGGAAATTGAGAGGCTTGGTAAATTAGGCGGAAACTTTGTCTAAACTTTTTTCGTATATTCTGGATGTCTGGAGACCAGTTAATATTATAATTATCCCAAAAACATTATGGAATCTACAGCAACTACTTTCTCATCATCAATAATTATATCTTAGGTTAGTTAACTTCTTTTGTTTTTTTTTATAATGATTAGAGGCGATTAATGATGGAGAGGTAGTGGGGTGCACGCAAAGAGTGCACACGAAGAGTTGGAAGGTGTGTCTGTAGTAGAGGGTGGAAATCTACTAGAGTATTTAAATATGGCTAATTTACAAAGCACAAAGTTAGGCCCTGAGACCCGGATTTATCATATCAGTGACCTGGTTTGATTTGATACTGTAATGGAAATGCGCAGTGTGCCATTCATCCGAAGCCAGCACTGCATCAATTCTACTCAACTTATTCAATCAACTATTATCCTTATGACTCATCCGCTTGAGCACTCACGGCTGTGCAGTGCACTATAGTTGGCTTCGAGCCAACAGACGAGACATTCCCGCTCTTTAAACCCCATGTACATATTGTAATGGATTCCGGTCTGTTACCACGGACATCCACTAGTCTCGAGTATTCTACCTCTCTCCAGAGGGGACACTGTACTGACCGACAGTGACAACTGTATAGGGCAACCGAATTACCCGGTAAGGCAAGAGCCCATGGCTCAGACAAACAGTACCGAGTAGTGTTTGCTATAGTGGCTTTATTACAAAGCAGTCCTGAGGGTAATTATTCCTCTAGGTGGTTAGCAATATAAGAATACATGCTATGGCTCATTGTAATGAATGCACAGAGTAACAGTAGGAGCTCTCCTTTTATAGGAGAGCTAAGGAACACAAAACATATAAGAGACAATGCACAGGAAGTAATTCAACCAATGACATTAATTATATAAATACTTAACCAATCACAATGCAATGCAAGATAATACAAGGAGGTGCCAAGTGGCTAAGGGCGGAGTCCTTTCTCCTAATTGTCCAATGACGGCTCCTACAGGGTTCCCAGGCTGTATATAGAATCAGGTCCACTAAGTTGGTACTTTAGGGGTAGGCACTTCCTGTTTATGACCTTGACTAAGTTCCTGGACATCTTTACAGATCCTCGTCTAAGGCGGCCATCTTGTGCCGGCCCAGTACAGCTGTACCGGGTCGGTAGAGGTCACTACCGACCCTGCAGGGGTCAATACCGGCCCTGCTTACTATGCTACCGGCACAGTAGAACTTCCTACCCAACAGCTATTAACCAAATGCTGTGGGCAGAAGTCTAGTGCATTGCTTCGCAAGGTTTCTAGTGTAAACTACCTGTTTACTCCTAGAGTGCACTGAAATCTACCACATACCTCTCTCCATTAAAGTCATAGCCTGGCTTTAATAACAAAATATCAAGAGCAGATATGTGTGGGGGTAACACCCGTACCCAGATTATATATTTGATTATATATAAAGTCAGGTACTATGCCATGAGATGACATAGCACCTCTCTCCAGAGAAGGTCGCCCTTGCAGGTGACCTCCCATAACTCAACTCCTCCTGGATCATAGGGGAAGCTAGTAATCAGCTCCTTTTCTTCCTCCACGGGAGGGCTTGATGCTTGTACCAATCGTATGGTAAGCATTGGCGTCACGTTCATTTGTGAGCGCGCGTCTACAGCAACATGTGCATTACCAGTTTTATGCAACATGTCAATGGGCTGCCTATAGTGCAGCGGGGCTTGCTGTACCATAGCGGCATGTATGGGTGCGAGCAGTGGCCCTGGAAGTTCTAGTGCTGGCAGAACCTTCCTTATCTCAACTTTAGGAGACCGCCGTTCCTTTTCTAAGGAAAGCCAGCGCCTTCTCTCCTCTTCCCACTGTACCGTGGGGGTACAAGCAACATCCCGGGCCGGGGTGTGGTGCACTGTGCTGTGTGGCACTAAGGTTGGTGGTGAAGACGTCGTGGGACGTTCACCCTTAGCTGCCACCACAGGCTTTCTCTTTCGGTAAGCTCTACAAGGGTAACTACTGCCTTGTAACTTCTCAGTCTTCCCTGACTGGATCTCTGGAGGACCCCGGGCCGGTAGGGAGTCATCCCGGGCCGGCAGGCAGGCAGCATCAAGTGGTGAGCACTTGATCTCCCGCTTTTTCTTATCTACTGCCCTTATGAGGGTGTCAGCAGTCCCAACTTGTGGGAGAGCGCATACTCTACTGTCACCAGCGCATGGTGAGTCTAGAGGTACAGGTTTAGCATAGCCAGGTGGGCTGCCACTCCGTAGTGCTAACGGATCTCGTGGTGTGCAGTTCTCAAATAACCATTTTGAAAATGCTGCATTTAATTGCTCACCCTCTTTCTCTTTCTCTGCTAGCTTGACCTTCTCTACTTTGGTATACAGCTCTGCCGTTGGCATCGCTTCCAGTACTTCTGTGTCTGCACAGTTGGCTGATGGACAATTATCAAGGCCTGCATCCTGCAGCAAATCTGCCTTTTGGTCCTCGAGCTCTATGCATTGATCAGCCGCCATGGCTAGTTGGAGGATGGTCCTGTCACTGTCACTGCTAGGTACGAGTGGCTGGTCTGTGCTGCAGAGTTGTTTACAACTTTGTCTCACTCTGCCCGGCTTAACAGGAAGGGTTCGAGTACTGGGAGGTTTTGGCCACTTCTCCAACATCTTTAGACGGTCAGCTACAGTGATTCTGTTCACTGGAGGTTGTCGGGGAGCTCCTCGGGGTAGTCTACTTTTCTTTGTAGGGGTTGGATGGCTGGAGGGTGGCTGCCTCTTTCCAGCAGTGGGGGTCTCCTCTCTCCATCGCATGGGTGTAGCCAACGGGGGGGAAAACACTGTTTTGCCTATAGCTTCTGCAGTTATTGTCCGATCCGGCTCAAATCTTCTGCCATCTACCTGTGGCGGGGGGCTCTTCACAGCCTGATACATTCCACCTGTAGTTCTCTCTACAGCGGGTGGTTGTGTGGGGACGTCCTCTTCTTCAGGGGTGTAAGGGGGGTTCTCCGTCAGCTCTGCTTGCGCTAGACGGACACTGTCATTAAGTGGCCGCCCGTGCTTGTCCGTGCAAGGTAACACATGTCCGTCAATGATGACATGGGAGTCTGGAAACCTTAGGGCACACTCGTGTAAGGTGAGAAACGGCATGCCAATTATGGCATCTTCATTGATGTCACTAATGACGAAGTTAACGCTCGTTCTCAGTTTACGAAGCTGCAAGTTTACTTGCAGGGTACCGTAAAAGGGAATCCTAGACCCGTCAGCCATGAGTCCATGTGCCTCGCTGCGTTGCAGCGTGTCTTTTACTGACTGTGGCAATTGCTGGTACAGATGTTTCGACAGCAAGTTGGTTGTGCAGCCTGTGTCAATCAACAGGGAGGCTGGTCTACCGGCTAACCTTCCAGCCAGGAAGTAGCTGGCCTGGTAAGGTCGCTCCAGCGGTGGCGCTGCCATTTGTGTGCTCCTGGGGGGTTGTCCACTCTTCTTCAGAGTTACAGGACTGTAAGGGGGTTGACGAGCAATCCGGCTACTGTCAGTCTGTGTTCTCCTGGGGGGTTGTCCACTCTTCTTCAGAGTTACAGGACTAATGGGGGCTTGTCGAGCTGTCCGGCTGTCCTCAGCGGGCGTCTGTGCTCTCTTGGGGGGTTGTCCACTCTTCTTCAGAGTTCCAGGACTGTACGGGGTGTCAGGAGTTGTCCAGCTGCAGTCAGCGGGTGTTGATGCTCTCTTGGGGGGTTGTCCACTCTTCTTCAGAGTTCCAGGACTGTACGGGGCATCAGGAGTTGTTTGGCTTGTCCAGCGTTGGTTGGTTGCTGTCGGTTGTATCTTGGGAGGTTGTCCACTCTTCTTCAGAGTTCCAGGACTATAAGGGGTTGTGGGTGTGGTCCGGCTTGCCCAGCTGCAGTCAGCTGCCGGTGGCGCTACTGCGGGCGCCGGCCGTTTCCCGTCTGTCTGGGGTTGTTTGCAAAGTGAGCTGCGCGCTGAGTTCGGGGGCAGGTACTCATCATGTGACCTGGTTGTCCGCCGCCCCAGCAGCGTGTTGCAGGCTCTGCCTCCAACTGTGGAGCGGGAGCCGCCTGTCTTGCCGCTCTCAGCGACTGTAGCTCTTCTGTCAGTAGCTTTAGGCTGTCCATGACTGTTGTCATAGGATCCGGTATGGCAGGTGTAGGGGTGTGGTGTGTCTGCTGTACGGCAGTAACGGTGGAGACACGTCGAGACGGGCCCTTGGCAACCGTCCTCATCCATTCCTCTTCCTCCTCGTCGGCATCCTCTTCCAACATCCGTACATGAGCCTGGCGCTCTTCAAACGGTGTCTTTATCTGCATATACTCGTTGCCGGCCCTGACTGCTTCTACAATGTCAATGGGCTGCATGGCCAACAAGTGTCTTTGCAGGTAAGCATTTCCAACTGTGGTGCTGAAGATATCCAGCATCATCCTCTGCATGGGTCGGTGAGGTAGATCTGCATACGCAACGCGCACTAGGCGCTCTACTTCACTTGCATGCTCTTGGAGCGACGTCTTGTGTTGGCGGCGTAGGCTGGTCAGCCGGGACATAGCTTCCCTGGGTGTTAGCCCAAAACGTGCTCGTAGTGCAGCAAAGATACCCTGCAGTTGTGGAGGCTTTCCACAGTCCAATGCTTTACCTCGTAATGCATCCCTTAGGTATAACATGGCCGTGTTCTCTGGCCACTCATTCATTTCGGCTACCTCAATGAATCGGCTGATGAAGTACTCAACGTCTCCTTCGCCGTCGAACTTCGGAGCCTTTAGCCTAACTGGTGCATTGCCTTGGTTGGGCCTCATCATAGCCGTCAATGCTTCGGTCAATCTATCAATGGCTGTAGCTTCTGGGTTGCCAGCGGGTGCTCGACCAGCGCTGCGTGCTCTCTGGGTGGCCATTCTTTGCAGATAGAGGAGTGATCTCAACTCAAATCTAAGAAATGGTCAGTACAACTGGATCCCGGGCCGGTATAGGTTAGATCCGGGTCGGTAGCTGTGTTTCCAGTGGCTCTAGCAGATCTAGGGGTTGGTCCAATGGATACTGTGGCAGTATCTGGCACTCCGTCGCTTGTAACAACCGTTACGAAACTTCTTGTACTGCTGCAGGGCGGAGCGAAGCTCTACGGGCCTACAGGCAGTAGTGTAGGGACACTGTAAATGGATACAGTGCCGGGGTCACTGTTACCAGCTGAGTAGCACTCCAAGCTGAATAACCTCTGGTAGCTGAGTCTGTATAGCGGATACACGACTCTCTCATTCTTCTGTACAGTGCCGGTATCTCTATGTCCAGGGCGGAGCGAACTCTACGAGCCTGTAGAAGATACGGTAGCGTCTGTACTGGACTGCTGCAAACGGAGCAAGCTCTACGGTTGATGCAGACAGCCTTTAGTAGTGGATACTGTGCCGGGATAGCTGCTGCAGTTCGGAGCGCACTCAAACGAACCTGCAGAGAAATCCGGTAGTATCTTGTGTCAATTGCTTCTTCAGATCTACTACTTCGGTAGATCAATTTCTCCTCCTCTCTCCAGATCTACACCCGGTAGATCACTTCTCCTTCCTCAGTGGTAGCTGGCCTGCAGTGCATTCGCAGGGCCAGAGGGTAGCGTGAAAGAGCACAGCGTGGGAAGGTACCGTTTATCCCACCGCTGCCACCAATGTAATGGATTCCGGTCTGTTACCACGGACATCCACTAGTCTCGAGTATTCTACCTCTCTCCAGAGGGGACACTGTACTGACCGACAGTGACAACTGTATAGGGCAATCGAATTACCCGGTAAGGCAAGAGCCCATGGCTCAGACAAACAGTACCGAGTAGTGTTTGCTATAGTGGCTTTATTACAAAGCAGTCCTGAGGGTAATTATTCCTCTAGGTGGTTAGCAATATAAGAATACATGCTATGGCTCATTGTAATGAATGCACAGAGTAACAGTAGGAGCTCTCCTTTTATAGGAGAGCTAAGGAACACAAAACATATAAGAGACAATGCACAGGAAGTAATTCAACCAATGACATTAATTATATAAATACTTAACCAATCACAATGCAATGCAAGATAATACAAGGAGGTGCCAAGTGGCTAAGGGCGGAGTCCTTTCTCCTAATTGTCCAATGACGGCTCCTACAGGGTTCCCAGGCTGTATATAGAATCAGGTCCACTAAGTTGGTACTTTAGGGGTAGGCACTTCCTGTTTATGACCTTGACTAAGTTCCTGGACATCTTTACAGATCCTCGTCTAAGGCGGCCATCTTGTGCCGGCCCAGTACAGCTGTACCGGGTCGGTAGAGGTCACTACCGACCCTGCAGGGGTCAATACCGGCCCTGCTTACTATGCTACCGGCACAGTAGAACTTCCTACCCAACAGCTATTAACCAAATGCTGTGGGCAGAAGTCTAGTGCATTGCTTCGCAAGGTTTCTAGTGTAAACTACCTGTTTACTCCTAGAGTGCACTGAAATCTACCACAATATAGCGATTACTAAGCGATTTCCTTAGCGATTGCGTGATTTTGCAGCTTCTGTTTCCTACAAAATCGCTAAGCAATCTCAAGCATTTTATTTGAGGTTATCCTCAGGTTTTGATCGAGATCAAAAAATTGCTAGCGGATTCGTTGATCAGCCAATCACAACGTAAAAAAACTTTACCCTTGTTTCCAATATGGTGTTGTCATATCCAGCGCTCCGATCTATTAACGATCCAGTAATAAATTGAAGGCTACGCTTTGTAACAGCGAGTTTGACCGGAATCGCTGAAGGATTGGCAGTAGTGAAAAATTGCGCAATTTGGGAGAGGGACTTCCCCAATCGCTAAGCAAAATCGCTAACACGATCGCTGTATGTACATGAAGCATTAGTATCTCTAGCATTGACATGTGGTACATGCAGTAATGTTTACCTTTTTATTAGCCAATCAAATAATTATATACTCTTGTGATTTCATTGCTCATACTTAAGGACTTGCATGCAGCCCAGCCAGGCAGTATTGTTTAGGTAGCAGTAGCGCTGAGATATCGTAAGCGACTGTATAGTACTCGTGTGTGCTTTGCGTTGGCAAGACAAGCTGAGGAGGATTCGTATACTATCGAGAAGATCCCACAAGCCAGGAAGACGCTTGGAATCTCATAGGAATTTGTACCAGTTTAGGACCGCGCCAGAAGACACTCACTTACCCGTACAGGAAACAAACAGTATCAAAGAGACATTACTACTTGTTACTACTTTTGTGATCATTTTTCTACCAATTTTTTGCGTTCTAGGAGAGTGAAGAATAAAGTTTATGTTCACACTTTCAACTACTTGAGATCAATTTGGCCGGTAGCCAACCATCGTTGTGACTGCAGTTAAGCAGCATTCTATCTCATCTCATATAGAGGGATAATAACCTTGCACTCTGTAGCCACGCTACCACAAAAGCACAGAGTAGGCACAAATCAATAAGTTCTTGCAGTACCAGTAGCAGTTCTCTTGCACCTAACGCAGAAAACTACTACAATACTTTGAAAAAAGACGTTCGTGTCATCAGCAAACAAAAGGTTTACAATATAGTAGGATGACTTACAAGAACGTTGCTGTATAATAGGAACAAGGTAGGTCTTGATAAAGAACCTTGAGGAATTTCACACACAATATTTCCAGACAAAGATGTTACCCCATTTACAGTAACACACTGAGATCTATCTGTGAAGTAAGTTTTTATCAACTTTACTGCTGAAACGCAGAAGTTTATGTTTCATAGCTTATTGAGTTTGATCTTATGATTGATTGTATCAAAGGCCTTGGAAAAGTCGATAAAAATACCTATTGTGGGGGGTTTGTTTGATTGGTAGTGACCCCAAACCTCTCCCCCCTCAGTTCCCCTGACTTTGTACCCCTTGTTACCCCTAAGAGTGTTGTCAGAACCCCCTCCCTTGATTAAAAGCGCCCCGAAATTGATGTAGCATAGAAACCAATTACCCAGGTCCTGTATCCACCCTGTATAATAGGTATTTAAGTATATAACAGCTTTACCGGCTCTACCCCGGATTTGCCCGGGAAAAATGGCTGTCAACACTGAGCAATATAGAGAAAAATGGCCCCCAAGAGAAGCCTGAGCTACTGACAGATGTAGGAGCCTTCCGAAATGGAGCCCAGATATAGAACACTGGAGTTGAACCAAGACTAAACTAGGAGGAGAGAAGCACTTACTAAATTGTGTGCCATGTGCAAACGACTGTGATTGATTGATACTGTTTACTTCATTGTGTTGGCTAGATTGATTGGTTAATGTATTGTATTATTGTGTAGGATTTGTTCACCCTAATAAGGGAAAGTACCTTCCTGGTCACTTCCTATAAAACGAATCGTTGTAGATCAGGAAGGCAGAAGTTTTGTGGATTGTGTTAGAGTTATATTGTATTGCTAAATAGAATGCGCCAAATATATTATTATTATTATTAGAAACTCTGTATTATTCGTCTGAGACATGGTCCTTTCGCTCGTTGTCTAAAGTCATAGTAAATGGATGCCGTTGTGTCGGTAGTGCAAGAGGAAAAACACTACAGTATTATCACTTTGCTAGAGTTTGAAACTGAGAATGCATTGCTGGTAAAAATATGTGATACTAATTGTGTACCACAGCATCAGCGGTGGAAATATCAATTTGATGCCTACTTCAGAGCTGAGTACCTGGATTGCGCTTTATAGGACTGTGTGATAGATCGTTCTATTTATCCATAGCAGTAATGACAGCATAGCATAGCATTAGTAGTAAAAAGGTATGATAAATACACACTGTCCTGATAAAAACATCTTGAATGTGTTGTATAGGATCTTGTGATGGATCATTCTACTCATCTAGTGGACAACTCAACTCACCCAATTATCCATCTAACTATAACAACAACATGTACTGTGTGTGGTATATCACTGTACCAGAGGGTAACATAGTTCTCTCATTCACAGACTTTGATGTGGAGTGTTGTAGCTGGGACTGGCTAGATGTAAGTATTACAGAGTGATTCATGTCAAACCATAGATTACCTGAATGTATGTAAAGTATAACTGCATGACAAAAACAGTTTTTAATGTGCGTATTAAGACATTATTAAGCTCTTATAAAAAATAATACTGCAGACCTTACAAAAGACAAAAAGGAATGAGTTTTAAACAACCACACCAACTTGCCAATATTGCAATACTTTTTACTTATAGATCTACAATGCCCACACAAATATAAAAGTGAAGAGACTCGGTGGACATATTGGCCCTCAGACAGTCTACACATCCACCAACTCTATCAAACTGATATTTAGTACTGACTTCAGCGTTGTATTCAGAGGATGGAATATGACTTGGTCAGGTACACCTGTTCAGAAGCGTTCCTGTTGGAGCTGATTGACCTACCTCATTTACAGATTACTAGATTTCTTGAAGTTTTTGCGATTATTTAGAACTTTGCATTGGTTTTGTGGTTTTATTTGCATAGTGGTTCATCAAATTGTTTTTGAAATTGAAACCTATTGAATAATAATGTTTCAGTTACTTCTTGAATTATTTGTTAAAAGTTTCGTTTGCTGTATTTCTTCTTATAGCACTGAAGCAATCACATAGGAGAGAGAGCACAACAGAAGAAGAAAATTTCAGCACTACTACAGAGAGAGAGGCAACCACAACATCTGATGGTAAGAGCTGTTTCTGAGAACTTGTTGAAACTTATTTGATAAATTTGATTGTTGTACCAGCCAGTAAGGGCATTTTAGCTATGAAGTGCAGACACAGGCAATTCATTTGAACACCAAGTTTACAAACTGAAATAGAAGTGAAAACTAACTATATAATTATTTGACACTGTTTTTCATTGCATATTGTTTGGTGTTTTTATCAACTATTAAGTTCTTGGAACTTCAAATTTTTTTGCGTCAATAACTTAAATAGGCAAATTTGATTAATGGAGATGAGGCTTACGTCTACCAATTGATTGGCAATCACAAGAATAGTTACCCAAATATTGCTATAAAAAAAGTTTTTGTTTCATACATGTCCTAACTGCAATATTTTTTCACAAAAAACAAACAAACAAAGGTAAATAGACGTACTCACTGCCACCTTCCGTGTCACCTCTTATCTCCATCCCAATACTTTGGCTGTCTTCTCGAGTGAGTTGCCGAAAATCCCTTTCCCCTAAAAACACCCTCTCAAATAAACTCAGTTTGCTGTCAAAATTGAGTCATTTTCAATTATTGACTTGAAACAACTACATATTAAAACATTTAAATGTAGACAATCTTTTACTTCTATGTACCAAAACACTGTTTCTGATGATGTGTAGACTATCAAAGATTAGTCGCTTTGAAAAAACCGTTGACGGAAACATCTTTTATGAAATAAAAAATCAGTTTTTGAACATGAAGGCAACAAAAACAGTTTTTAAAAAACTTTAGATATTTGGAAACGAAAAAAATTGTAACGATTCTGCACAATTACTTTGAAGTTCTAAGTGATGCATTGGTACTCTATGTTGCACGGGTGTTGCAAGGTCTATTATTGATCTTGGATAAATAAAACTAAATATAACAGCAAAATGTTTTGTTCACAAAGTCCTACTTTTTAGACCATATACGGGCTTAATATAAACTAAATTTTAAGGTATTTTCAAATAAATACCTGTGACTTGGAAAGTTCTAAAAGTTTATTTTCTCAAGCCCACTCATTAAACTAAATGCTATTAACTATGCGGGAAGACTTACTGCTCTACTTAGCACGGTTGTTCAAATTTTGTGAGTAAATGATAATGATAAAAAACAAGCAGAACAATATGTAATCATCGCATAATATGCATATCGATGATAATAATTGGATATACTTTCCTCACTGTCATGGACACACCAACAATCAATTTCAGTTCCAGTAATCCCAGCAGTACTATCACTTTGTGCTTGTCTGCGAAAACTCAAAAGTCTTCCCTTTTTACTGAGTACTCAATCTCCAACTATTTACAGTTTGTTTCAAAAAACTAACTCAACTTGCAACTATCTTTTCACTCTTTCCTATAAAGCGTAATGCTCGCAGCAATGTGAAAGTAAAGGACAATAAGCTCAGCGCTCTGATCAATAAATACTTCTTCGTAGTCAAAGGCAATCCAAACTCCGCGGGTTAGTTTAGTTTCCTAGCTACATCTATACAACACTTCATTATATGTTTTTCATATTTCAATTTTTATTGGCTGACAGGCTGACTTCCATTGCCGGGGTGACCAGGTGTGTGAGACTTTGAACTCTGACATGGAATATTACGCACTCAGTGTCATGGCAGTTACATTATGTAGACTAAGAGTTTTTGTGACATCGGGTTGCCTCACAATTACTTTTGTTATCGAGTTCTATCAACACTGTTAGCGGTTCTATTGTCGCTAGGGTGCCTGGTGTCCTATATTTCTCACTGATTTCTTCAGTAATATGGCTTAACAGTCAAAAGCAATCAAGTGCGTTTGCAGTGTACCCAGTGTAATTACATTTTATGTTTGCCAAACAAATAACAAAAAAGATAACTCTCAATTTACAAAACAATTAGGAGAAAAATATAAATGATGGTGCTGCAAACTGAAATAGTTGGTGAAGTAGCCCGTTTCATTTGGTAGATTCTAAATGATTGTAATCACTTTGTAGCATCTTTTAAGGATATACAGCCAGTCTATGAAAATAGACTAACTAGACTCGTTCATTACAATCTACTTAGCGTTCAGTTTCATTCGCGGCCCACGAAAAATATAAAAATGTTTGCTAAATATCTTTATTAATCACTTAGCTACCTTTTGTTGACCCGAAAATTTTTTTCCTTAATTGATCAAACTTATTGCCGATCTGAATATTCTCATCGCGATTTGTTCGGTGAACATTGGTCGCGAATGCTTTTGATATGTCACTCTTGAAAATTAGGGATGAAAAGTAAACTATTCATGGTTCGCATTAAGCGGTGATAAGCAGATGGTTTAGTGAACAAAGTGCCAGTATCAACTTCACAAGAACTCACTACAATAATGTTTACTAACTAATGCAACTCCAACCGACAATAATCTTTTTGTAGAAACTGTAACAGAAACTTGCGATTTGAAGTCAGTGGACATTGCCTTTATCCTTGATGGCAGTGGAAGTGTGGGCTGGACAGAGTGGAACCAGGTATAACTTCATCTTGTTTATTGAAACCCTAAGGAGCCTTCACAATTTATAGCATTGCTTGAGCTCTAAATAATATCAAATAAATGCAGTATTTGTACAAAAATATGAAAATGTGATGACTTGAAAAGAAAGTGTATAAAAAATGATAAAGACTTTTGACAACAAGAAGCTTTTTGTGAAGATGCATTTATTCATTTTCTGTCTGTCAGCTATTGCATAGATACAAATTGATAGGAAACTATGAGCAAATCCTGTCAACCTTGCAAGATGATCACTTGTTTAAAAGTATCACCAGTTGTGAAACTTACTAGCAGTCAACCGAGTAGCAACAAATTTATAATTGGGAGTTACGTATAAATTTACGGGGTCTAAAGTTCATCGCTAATGTTATATATAATTATATAGGGTCTAGAGTTCACCACCAATGTTATATATAATTATATAGGGTCTAGAGTTCACCACCAATGTTATATATAATTATACAGAGTCTAGAGCTTACCACCAATGTTATATATAATTATACCGGGTCTAGAGTTCACCACCAATGTTATATATAATTATATAGAGTCTAGAGTACACCACCAATGTTATATATAATTATACAGGGTCTAGAGTTCACCACCAATGTTATATATAATTATATAGGGTCTAAAGTTCACCACCAATGTTATATATAATTATACAGGGTCTAGAGTTCACCACCAATGTTATATATAATTATATAGGGTCTAAAGTTCACCACCAATGTTATATATAATTATATAGAGTCTAGAGTTCACCACCAATGTTATATACAATTATACAGTGTCTAGAGTTCACCACCAATGTTATATACAATTATATAGGGTCTAGAATTCATCACCAATGTTATATATAATTATACAGGGTCTAGAGTTTACCACCAATGTTATATATAATTATATAGGGTCTAGAGTACACCACCAATGTTATATATAGTTATACAGGATCTAGAGTTCACCACCAATGTTATATACAATTATATAGGGTCTAGAGTTCACCACAAATGTTATATATAATTATATAGGGTCTAAAGTTTACCACCAATGTTATATATAATTATATAGGGTCTAGAGTTTACCACCAATGTTATATATAATTATATAGAGTCTAGAGTTCACCACCAATGTTATATATAATTATATAGAGTCTAGAGTTCACCACCAATGTTATATATAATTGTATAGGGTCTAGAGTTTACCACTAATGTTATATATAATTATGCAGGGTCTAGAGTTCACCACCAATGTGATTCAAGGATACGACATTGGTCCAGACACTGTAAGAGTTGCTTTGATCACATACGGTAGTTCTTCATATCTAGAGTTTGACTTTGATGACTATCAGACAGAAGAACAAGTAATAAATGCTATAAACTCGGCTTTCAAAGATGGTGGAGGGACAGATACATCTGGTGCTTTAGATTTAGCTCGCATTCAACTTTTCTTAGAAAGCAGAGGGATGAGGTTAGTTGTCACACCTTCTAGCAGCAGAACTTCTTGCTTTGTCATTTTGTTTTCAATATGAGTGGCCAGAGATTACCACCAAAATTGATAATATTACAGACGTGGTGTGCCAAATATAGTCATAATTATTACTGATGGACAAAGCAGCTCCTATACCCAAACAGTAGCAAGTGCTGAAGCATTACATCAAACAGGAGTTACAGTAGTAGCTGTTGGAGTAAAGGGAGCTGACAGTGCAGAATTGAATGCTATGGCATCTACACCTGACTTGGTCTACCAGTACGATGACTATGATAAACTGTTTGACCTTAGAGAGACCTTCAGTAGAGAAACTTGTCAAGGTATGTTTGTTCCAAGCGAGTTTGATGCATGGTAATATTTTTGTCACTTTTTTTAGATTTATGGTAGCATACCAGTATCTTTTCTCATGGTCTCAGTACTGAACTTGTCTGCATTTAAAACCAGATAACAGTGATATTGTTGTTTTTAAGAGATTTGAGTATCTTTTAAGGAAGCATTAATCTTTTTCTTGTTCTTTTATTGTGTTTCTTCAGACATTTTATCAGTAATTTTCTTCAAATAGACTTACTAATAAGCACACATTTTTTTTTAGTAAACTAAGCCATCTATTTGCAGTTCTGAAGCAACCACACGGAGTCGAAAGTACAACAGAACAAGACAATAGCAGAACTACTACAGAAGTAGAAACAACCACAGCATTGTATGGTAAGATTTGTTTATTAGAATTAAATCACTGAATAACAAACTAACAATAGTGGAGCTCAGTAGAACTTACAGTCTTTACTGCTGTCAAAGTGGCATGAGCATTATCAGCAGCGCCTTCACCAGTGCCTTCAGCAGCTGGCCACAACAGGTAGAACCAAATTCTAAACACACCAATGTCAGTCAGTGGAGTTCGAAATAAAAAACTATTGGCATACTTGTTGAATATTGTAGTGATTATTTTCCTTCACACTACCGACACAATGGCATCCACTTGCTCGACTTTAACAACTGGTGTAGGGACCGCGCCCCAGATGAACTATACAGAGTTTCCACTTAATAATAATTTATTATCTGACTTTGTTTAGCAGTATAATATCTTACTACTGTCCAATACACAAAACTTCTGCCTCCCTCACTCACAGCAATTCCTTTTATAGTAAGTGGTCAGGAAGGCTCACTACCTTATTAGGCTGAGCAAATCATAGGCAATTACACAATTCATCAACCAATCAATACAGTTCATACAATAAGGTAAATAATACTGCAGTGGATTTTGGGGGGCCGATCAAATATCCACCAACAACACCTCACTCCAGAGGTCAACTTCCAAATGGAGGAGTATACCAACTCCACAATCGTATTCAGAGCCCACGGCTCAAACGCACAACTCAATGTCTCAATGAGTATATCATAATGTATTATACAACAACAACCCAGTGTAGTATAAGACAGGCAATGTATTATGCTGTTTGGGACAATCACAAGCAGAATCCCAATACAAGTACACAGATTAGTGAACAGTCTCTGCCTTTTGTAGGCAGAGTAGGAGAAAACATATGCCCAAATAAGGGAGCAACAAATCAGCAGTAACAGGAAGTAATATTACGAATAGAAAGATACGATATAATTAACACAATGCAGTATTGGCTAGGATAGGGTTAAATGTATAAGGCGCCCAGAAGTAAGGGGCGCAGCTTCTCAGTCAATAATGCTGAATCACGGTGGTGCAATAAGTGGCTCAAGTTCCTAGCCGTTATGGCTTGTGTTCCCTGTCTTTTGTCCTTCCGGTGGTAGCTAGGCTGCAAAGTTGAGCTTCTGAATTTTATGTACTATTTTGGGTCCACAGGCTATAGCCCTTCTTCCTCCCCCGACCCGGTATAGGGTCGGTAGTGACACTGCAGGGCCAGTAGTGCTTCTGCAGGGCCGGTAGTGCTTCTGCAGGGCCGGTAGTGCTTCTACCGGCTCTCTTACATGTTTTCTGTCTGTGCCAGACTCAGTTCAGGTGTGCCTGATACTCAGCAGTTGTCAGGGGACCTTGCGCACATGTATTGGTCATGAAAATCCACCACAATACTAGCTAATCACAAGGGTGCACGCATGGCACACAGTCCTGTAGGGTGCTTCCCATTCCTATTAGCCTTCGATTCACTCCACTGCTTCAGCTCTGCGCTTTGCTCTAGAAGACTCCTATTTTACCTAGACCTCAATTTTTCCTTGGCAGCCATATTTTTCTGTTAGATCCGGGGTACAGAGCCGGTATAGCTGCTAAATGTACATTTACCTTGCATACAGGGTGAATACAGGCCCTGGGTAGCCAGTATCCAAGTTATACCAACTTCGGTGTACTTCTAATTAAGGGGGAAGGCTCTGGCAGCATAGTATACTTCTTTCCAAGAGTAGCAAGGGGTGTAAGGGTCATGGAGGCTAGGGGGGGGGGAACGGTTTGGGTCGCTAACAGCACACAAATCTCACACAATATGAACACTAATGGTATAAACACTAGAAAATTGCCCTAAAAGACTAACTTGTAATGACTTTAACCTGTTAATCTGTTTAGACCCAGCCCATTTTATGCTAGTTAATCTGTTTAGACCAAGCCAATTTTATGCTAGTTAATCTGTTTAGACCAAGCCAATTTTATGCTAGTTAATCTGTTTAGACCAAGCACATTTTATGCTAGTAAATCTGTTTAGACCAAGCACATTTTATGCTAGATAATAATGAGAAAAATGATGGCCTAGCAATTGTTGTTTATTAAAAACTGCACAATGATGGAGAAAAGTCAGTTTACCACAAAAAATGATAACCGCAGCTGTGATAGGAAATTACAAGTGATTTAGTTGTTGCGTTAAGTTGTACTAACCTTTCTGAAACAACAGAAGCTGTTTGGTTGTGTTGTACAGGATCTTGTGGTGGATCATTAGTAATAAAAAGGTATGATAAATACACACGGTCCTGATAGAAACTGTTTGATTGTGTTGTACAGGATCTTGTGGTGGATCATTCTACTCATCTAGTGGACAACTCAACTCACCCAATTATCCATCTAACTATAACAACAACATGTACTGTGTGTGGTATATCACTGTACCAGAGGGTAACATAGTTCTCTCATTCACAGACTTTGATGTGGAATGTTGTAACTATGACTGGCTAGATGTAAGTAACAGTAAATGATTTATATTGAAACATATTATTGATAATAAAGAATATATAAGTAAAACAATGAAATGACAGAAAAAAACTTTTCAAAGCCCATTCTTAAACATGAAAAAAATCACGAAACTATGCTACTGCAGTTCTGACAAAAATGAAAAAGAATTTAGTGCCAAACATCCACCACCAATTTGCCCATATTGCTATAATTTCTACTTACAGATCTACAATGTCCACACAAACACCAAAGTCAAGAGACTAGGTGGACAAATTGGCCCTCAGACAGTCTACACATCCACCAAATCTATCAAACTGATATTTAGTACTGACCGCAGTGTAGTACTTAGAGGGTGGAGTATGACCTGGTCAGGTATGTTTAAGTACAAGAGGTTTGTTTCAGTTGATTGACCTACATCATTTACACTTCACAATACTTTTGACAGTTTTGTTTTCCTTTCCACTTTTGCATTGATTTCTATGCCTAATAACATCTCAGCCAATAAAAATAACGTAAACGAAAACAAAAAAGCCATCGTATTTTATCTTAGCAGACAATAATCAAAAGTATGAAACCATCCTTCATTAAATTGAATTGTCTACTTGCAGTGATGAAGCAACCACAAGGAATTGAAAGTACAACAGAAAAAGAAAGTATCAGAACCACTACAGAGGAAGAAAAAACCACCACATCTGACGGTAAACCTGGTTGATTGGGATTAACTTGAAACTCACTTATTAAGTATGAGTGATGATATATCGCACCTGGCTGCCAGGCTGTGAGGAGCTCTTGAGCAGCAATGTAGCACTATAAACAGTTTAAGTATACACTAGCTAGTCAAAACTAAAATGAGCCACCCAAACTCTTTTGTATTATTGTAGTAGTTTTGCACTATCTACTCAGACACAATGGGGTCTCTCCAAACAACTTCTTCAATATGCTCCGGAGTCACTCCGAATAGATTTTAATAACCTTCACGGGGTCCTAGACCCAGACAGACAATGGCAGAGTTTTACGTTAATAATATTTATTTCATAAGCTATTTAGCAAGGTATAAGGGTATTTAGCAAACTCAACTAGACTTCTGACTCTAACTCACAAACAAAGCTCCTTTTAAAGGAGAACAGAGAAAAGTTCACCCCCGTATTAGGGTGAACCAACCGTATAACATAATAGTAAAACTACAGCAATCACAATACATGATACAATTCCATAAACAAGTTTAGCCAATTATAGTAACGGCATATGACAGTTTGCGCTGGGCACTTTTTGCCGCTCTTTTCTTTAGCTTGGGTATTTTCCATTCCTTATTAGGGCATGCAGCTTTTGGTCTGACCTCCAAGCTATCGTATATTGCTCATCTACTTCTTGAGGTGGGTAGCAGGCCCTATAGACCCCAGACTAGCTCTTACATCTTCTTTTGATCCAGGCCCGGAGTAGCTGACCCGGGGTAGACCCGGGTAACTCCTATATGTTGTATAATGCCTATACGGGGTCTAAGTCTTTGGTATTCACTTTTGTGGGGATAGTTTGCGTTTAGGCCGAGGGAGAAGGGGTTGGAGGTTACGTTTAGCCGGCCAGTAGACAACAAGAGTTGGGGGGGGGGTATGGGGTGGGGGGGGGGGGGGTATGGGTGGGGGGGTGAAGGGAGGTGGCTACCTTATATAAATCTCTCACATTATTTACCACTGAAATTCTTTGAAATCAGTTTTCTAGAGAATCTAGAATGCATAGTTCTACCTGCTCAAGTTTTTTCAATATAGGTCATGTTGTTCTAAGTAGAGGTGTGGGGAAGTTTGTAAATAATGGCCTAATAGTAAACATAATAAACAGAAATGAGTGCAGAGGAGAACATTGAAAAAATAAATTAAAAACTTTTCCAAATAAAAGCCGTTTAAACTTGATAAAAAGAACAGATTGAAGAAAGAAGTTGACAAAAGATTGCGTTACTATTTGTTCTTTTAAATATGTTTAAGATGACCATATAGAGTTTTGCGGAAAAGCTTCTTGTTTGAGTGAAAACTGATTAGTCGATTGGTTAAAAATGTGGTGTTGTAAATGAATGCACCGATTGGCACTTTTAAGCAATCGTGGTTCAGGTTTATGTTTTTCTCTTTCCAAGCTCCCAAAAGTGAATAAAAAGGCATTTTTCAATGTTCTCCAAAAGTCTGATTGCAATCAAAAGTTTGGACATATAACCACATAAATTTCGTCTTTGAAATACATAAAACTTCACTTTCTCTATCTCAAAAACAATGCAGCTTTCCGATTTTTGCAGGAAGATTGCCGGAATCAATATTGGACCTAACTAAAAAAACAACTCTTATTTATGTAGTTTACCTGTGTTATAATAATCTTTACGTAAACTTTTTTTCTAGATGTTTGATGGTAAAGGCGTTTTGTAACGCATAAAGTTATATCTTGAGAAATGAATAAGCAGAAGGTTTTTGTTGCTAATACTTAAAAAAAAGTATGCCAGTCTGAAAAACATGACAGGAAGTGGTGTGTTGAAGGCTAAAATATATAACTAACCAAACCGAAGAGGTTCTACACAGATTGCTTTGAACTTGAAAAATTAAGGAATTTTTATTATTCAGTTCAGGCAAAGCGCTTTGTGACTTAATGATAAAGTCTGCACTTATATAAAACTAGGGTACTTTAACAGCCTGCACACTTTTTTATCTTTGATAAATAGCTTTTAGAAAAAAGGTTGTTACAACAATCAAGTTGACAGCAATGGCATTTCCAATGTGTATGTGTTTTCAAGACTCGTGAGCATGAACAAGTTAATGGTGTAGTGGTTTGCTGTATGATTTCTAAACTATAAATCTATCGAATCTGCAGAGTTGTTAGCAGCACGAACAAAAACATCACTTAAATTGTTTCAACCTGATATCTTTGAATTGATTTTAAATAATTTACTTCACTGATATTGGACTGTCTGTTTGTAGCTCTGAAAAACTCACAAGCCAGTGAAAGTACAACAGAGGAAGAAAATATCAAAACTACTACGGAAAAAAAGATAACCACCACCCTTGATGGTACGAACTGTTAGTTGAAATTAAAATAAAGCTACTAATCAAATATAATTAGGTAAACTAAAATTATTTGATAGTTCAGTAGAAACTATTTTGGACACGGCTATTCGAGTGATATAAACTTTTATATCAGCAGTTTCAGCAATGGAAAAAATATGATACCGAGCACATCAATAAAATGACAGTCATTATCTAATTAAAATTTAAAACATTACAGCGTTCTACAGCCTAAATCATTTTTCTGAAGTTTTTTTTATTAATCTTATAATCTAACAACATTACTATGACTCTTTTCCATAAAGAAGGTTTTGCAGGGCTGAAGCAAACACTTGGATTTGGGAGTACAATGAAAGAGGGAGATCTCAGATCTGTTAAAGCAGAATCATTCTCCACAGAAAGCACATCTGATGGTTAGTTTTATTTCATCATTTTGTTCATCTAGTAAGTCATATCACAAATTTTGTTTGTTGGTGAACTTGTTAAAAAAAACAACTGACCGAGCAGCTTGTGTCAGTAAAACCAGGTTTCTATCAGAGTTTGTGAAGTTTCATTGGAAAGAACTAATGGTTTTTCTCTACTTTTTTGATTAGTTTTTGTCCTTGCCTTTTGTCCACTTTACTGTCTTTCAAAATTTTTCAAAATGAAATGCTCTACAGTTTGCTCACAGCTAAAGTCTCAATCAATCTTCACACAATCTTTATGTGATACACAATCTGGCACCTATCGATAAACTTCCTGTTCTACATTTGAGTGAAATACACTTCTTGAAATTTGAAGCTATCATTATTTTTAGCGCTCAAATTGATCAAATACGCTGTGTTTTCGCCTAACAAGAGTATACGTTTGTACCAAACAGCATGTAACCTAAAGAGCACTTTTGTCGTCCATTGATTAATCTAATTATAGTCTACCAGCTCTTTAAAAAATTGTGTAGCTTTTGCTATAAAAGGGAGAGATCAACAAATAAATAGAGATAATGTTAGCCAATGTAAAACAAAAAAATGGGTAGAGCTCAGTTCAATAGATGAAAATTTTTGTTCTTATTTCTTTGCAGCCACTAATCTTTGATACACTTTCTAATCTGTAAAAGAATGTTAGAATATAACATTTTGAAGCAGTTTTCTGTTTCTGACTTACCTTTTTTTAAAGCACTTGTGGTGGAGATTTGTTGAAGCCTGTATTTTGACTTCCATGGAACATATTAAAAAGGACAAAAACGGTTGTTTGTTGCTGAAAGCTACTTCACACCCTTTGCTTGATTTCTTAGGCAGAGTAACTCAAATATGGATGAATTGCAGGCAGTTTCAAAGTGATTGATTGATTGGGGTTGGGGGTAATTGCTTTTGGAAAAAAGAGCTTCAGATAGAAGTCAAAAATTGACTTCTAATTTGCATCAGCTAGCAGTGTCTATAAAAAGTTTCTGTAGGTTTCAGCCATAGAAAGGAGGTTAGATGGGCTCACTGGAAATGGTTTTGAAAAAGGCGGTTTTCATGGAAAAAAATGGAGTGTTTAGTAAGGTACAATAGTAAGGGACTGCTATGATTTTGTCGACAAAAATGATTCTATTAAAAATTATTTAATGACCAAGTAGGCCTAATTAAAGTTATTTATGCCAAAAAACCAAACAGCTTCATGAAAATGGGGATGGTAAAACCACAGCCCTGAATGAAGCATGCATTTACTAGTTGGTTACACTCTCTATTTGTAGAACTGAAAAACTCAGAAACTACTGTGAAGGCTATTGTTGAAAATACCACCAGAACAGTATCAAGAAGTAGAACATTGACTACTACAACACCGACTATGACAACATCTAATAGTGTACCACCTGCTACCACAACATCAAACATTGTCACACCTACTACTGCAACATCAAACAGTGTAACACCTACTACCACAACATCAAACAGTGTAACACCTACTACCACAACATCAAACAGTGTAACACCTACTACTGATACATCAAACAGTGTAACACCTACTACCACAACATCAAACAGTGTAACACCTACTACCACAACATCAAACAGTGTAACACCTACTACTACAACATCAAACAGTGTAACACCTACTACTGCAACGTCAAACAGTGTAACCTCTACTACCACAACATCAAACAGTGTAACACCTACTACCACAACATCAAACAGTGTAACACCTACTACTACTACAACGTCAAACAGTGTAACCTCTACTACCACAACATCAAACAGTGTAACACCTACTACCACAACATCAAACAGTGTAACACCTACTACCACAACATCAAACAGTGTAACACCTACTACTGATACATCAAACAGTGTAACACCTACTACTGCAACATCAAACAGTGTAACACCTACTACCACAACATCAAACAGTGTAACACCTACTACTACAACATCAAACAGTGTAACACCTACTACTGCAACGTCAAACAGTGTAACCTCTACTACCACAACATCAAACAGTGTAACACCTACTACCACAACATCAAACAGTGTAACACCTACTACTGCAACGTCAAACAGTGTAACCTCTACTACCACAACATCAAACAGTGTAACACCTACTACCACAACATCAAACAGTGTAACCTCTACTACCACAACATCAAACAGTGTAACACCTACTACCACAACATCAAACAGTGTAACACCTACTACTGCAACATCAAACAGTGTAACACCTACTACCGCAACATCAAACAGTGTAACACCTACTACTACAACATCAAACAGTGTAACACCTACTACTGCAACGTCAAACAGTGTAACCTCTACTACCACAACATCAAACAGTGTAACACCTACTACCACAACATCAAACAGTGTAACACCTACTACCACAACATCAAACAGTGTAACACCTACTACCACAACATCAAACAGTGTAACACCTACTACTACTACAACATCAAACAGTGTAACACCTACTACTGCAACGTCAAACAGTGTAACCTCTACTACCACAACATCAAACAGTGTAACACCTACTACCACAACATCAAACAGTGTAACACCTACTACTGCAACGTCAAACAGTGTAACCTCTACTACCACAACATCAAACAGTGTAACACCTACTACCACAACATCAAACAGTGTAACACCTACTACCACAACATCAAACGGTGTAACACCTACTACCACAACATCAAACAGTGTAACACCTACTACTGATACATCAAACAGTGTAACACCTACTACTGCAACATCAAACAGTGTAACACCTACTACCACAACATCAAACAGTGTAACACCTACTACTACAACATCAAACAGTGTAACACCTACTACTGCAACGTCAAACAGTGTAACCTCTACTACCACAACATCAAACAGTGTAACACCTACTACCACAACATCAAACAGTGTAACACCTACTACTGCAACGTCAAACAGTGTAACCTCTACTACCACAACATCAAACAGTGTAACACCTACTACCACAACATCAAACAGTGTAACACGTACTACTGATACATCAAACAGTGTAACACCTACTACCACAACATCAAACAGTGTAACACCTACTACCACAACATCAAACAGTGTAACACCTACTACTGATACATCAAACAGTGTAACACCTACTACTGCAACATCAAACAGTGTAACACCTACTACTGCAACATCAAACAGTGTAACACCTACTACTGCAACATCAAACAGTGTAACACCTACTACTGCAACATCAAACAGTGTAACACCTACTACCGCAACATCAAACAGTGTAACACCTACTACCACAACATCCAACAGTGTAACACCTACTACCACAACATCAAACAGTGTAACACCTACTACCACAACATCAAACAGTGTAACACCTACTACTGCAACATCAAACAGTGTAACACCTACTACCACAACATCAAACAGTGTAACACCTACTACCACAACATCAAACAGTGTAACACCTACTACTGCAACATCAAACAGTGTAACACCTACTACCACAACATCAAACAGTGTAACACCTACTACTGATACATCAAACAGTGTAACACCTACTACTGCAACATCAAACAGTGTAACACCTACTACTGCAACATCAAACAGTGTAACACCTACTACTGCAACATCAAACAGTGTAACACCTACTACTGCAACATCAAACAGTGTAACACCTACTACCGCAACATCAAACAGTGTAACACCTACTACCACAACATCCAACAGTGTAACACCTACTACCACAACATCAAACAGTGTAACACCTACTACCACAACATCAAACAGTGTAACACCTACTACTGCAACATCAAACAGTGTAACACCTACTACCACAACATCAAACAGTGTAACACCTACTACCACAACATCAAACAGTGTAACACCTACTACTGCAACATCAAACAGTGTAACACCTGCTACCACAACATCAAACAGTGTAACACCTACTATCACAACATCAAACAGTGTAACACCTACTACTGCAACATCAAACAGTGTAACACCTACTACTGATACATCAAACAGTATAACACCTACTACCACAACATCAAACAGTGTAACACCTACTACTGCAACATCAAACAGTGTAACACCTACTACTGCAACATCAAACAGTGTAACACCTACTACTACAACATCAAACAGTGTAACACCTACTACTGATACATCAAACAGTGTAACACCTACTACCACAACATCAAACAGTGTAACACCTACTACCACAACATCAAACAGTGTAACACCTACTACTGATACATCAAACAGTGTAACACCTACTACCACAACATCAAACAGTGTAACACCTGCTACCACAACATCAAACAGTGTAACAACTACTACTGCAACGTCAAACAGTGTAACCTCTACTACCACAACATCAAACAGTGTAACACGTACTACCGCAACATCAAACAGTGTAACACCTACTACTGCAACATCAAACAGTGTAACACATACTACCACAACATCAAACAGTGTAACAACTACTACTGCAACATCAAACAGTCTAACACCTACTACCACAACAACTAATAGTGTAACACCTACAATTACAACATTAAAAAGTGTTACACCTACCACTGCAACACCCACCATTGCAACACCAGTGACTACAATATCACACACCGAAACACCTGCTAGTACGACACCGACTACTATGACACCTACCACTACAAAACCTACCACTACAACACCTACCAGTACCATACCTACCACTACCACACCTACCAGTACCAAACCTACCACTACAACCCCTACCAGTACCACACCTACCACTACCACACCTACCAGTACCACACCTACCACTACCACACCTACTACTACAACACCTGCTACTACCACACCTACCACTACAACACCTACCACTACATCACCTACCACTACAACACCTACCACTACAACACCTACTACTACCACACCTACCACTACAACACCTACCACTACAACACCACTCACAACTATTACCACAGCATCTGCTAGTGCAATGCTTACCACAACAAGGTCAACCACTACAACACAGCCTACAACAATCCTCCCTATTACTACCGCTGCAACAAAATTGACAGCACAAACAACAACAGAAGAACCACGTGAGTGTTTTAACATTACTAAGTTAGAAATAGTCTTAAAATGTAGATGTACTGGAAATGATCCAAAAAACTCCATTGCTTTGTAGAATCACTTGATGAGTGGCATTATTAAAGCCGGTTTCTTCGTGATGCTAAATTTTTCCTCAGCTACAAATATCTATAATTTCTGTTTAAAATCAGTTTTTGAAACAGAAAAATAATTTTGTTGATAACATCTACTTGGTTGAAACTATCACAAAGTTTATGTGCCCTCCAGAAACAGCACTGTTTGATCATGTTTACTTAGTGTAGATTCGCTTGTACATTTTGAGGTTAATGGGTTAAAGTGTGCTTCAGACGGCAATTCGTATTTTTAAACAATCCAAGACAAAATTATGTTGAACGCTTTTGACCAGAGCTAGGAAAATTTGTGTTTTCAAAAACGGTTGGAATACCATCTTCCAAGTTCCATAAACTGCAAACTTTAAAAACTTTGATGGTTTACCGTTAGGTAAAACATGCATAAGATGACATCTACCATTCCTTAAACATCTGAATTAGCGCAGAAGTTTAATAGTATGATAGTCAACATAGGCAAGCTTATTGTGACTCATTTAGTTCTACTCATTAAAAATTTAAGTTTCAAAGCCTGAGCAGGTGTACTGGTTGCCTCTCAAATGATATCATTCAAGTAGAACATACAATTAATATGTCTAGAAAACTTGCTTAACTGGTCAATTAGGCTGAGAAAATCATAATATGGAAACTGAAAACTAAACAGAAACGAAGTCTGCTTTATGTGAGAAATTCATATACTAAGAGACACTTGCTATTAAAGATACCCAATACAAAGCACTTAAGTAAATTATAATGCAAATATTACGGTTCAAATCTTTTCTGCTTTTAGCTGAAAATTAAATTTAAAGACATAACTAGGAATGTAAAACGGACTAAACGATACTTTGCTATTTTACTTTTAGCGTATGAATGCGTCTCCGGGATGGCTGATGACACTTATGACAAAAGATGCAGCAACGGCTGCTTTTCATTGCTGAAGAATGACGTGTAAGTTCACTTACGCTATTGAAACAACTGCTGAAAACTTGAAGCCCCTGTTTTGACAAAGTAATGTTTAGTTACAAAAGTATTCAGTGGGTTTTGCTAATCTCAAGCTTGTGAGAATAGTACCTCACATCTGCACTGACCATCAAATCAGCTACTGATTAAAAATATCTCAAAGAAATCATTTTATAAAAAAATCGGCATTAAAAATCTAATCAATCGATTAACCACTTCGTTTTGCATAATTAAACCATTTCATTCTGCACCATCAATTATGTCGTTATATGGGGTAAATGTCCTTTCGGCTTGCGATGATCATTAAAAAAAAAAAAAAAAACTTTTATTATAGTACTGTTTATGATGAACTCTAAAACATATATATGCTGTTGTAATAACCTTTTTTTCTCTCATATAGAGATGCCAAAGTTGGGCTTTTGGAGGTCATAGTTAGAAAATTTATATGAATCGTGGAAATGTTGGAAGGTGTATTCCAGTTTTGGTTTGCCATCAGTACTATTTTTAAACTTTGACTTTTTACTATAGTTTGTTATTATGACCATGTAGCAACTTACCCTGTCACGAATCCATAGCGCTATTAAGTAGCACTACAAAATATTGGCTTACGGAAATGGGTATATTGCCACCGTTGTCAAGGATGGTTTAGGGAATTTGAATGTCACTACTCAGTGGGGACTTATAATAGCGCCAGAGCACTGAAGCATTATGGAAAAATAGATTACTGTAGCGTGACTGGTTTGCACATGCGTGCATTGAATTTTCAACATCGTTGTCATTAAAATAACTAAATAATAGGGCAGACATTTCAGTGATACGAGACAGTGGCCTTTCAAAATGTTTATTAATAAAAAATGATGGAGAATAAGTGTTCACAAATATATGTGATTTACTTTCATGCTATTTATGTTTTGTCCCTATTTTAGAATTTAATGATATAACTTAAATAAATAGTCAATTAGACATAGTTAAATAATAACAAATATATTTCTGATATATCTTATAATGAATAACACATTAGACAGGAACTGTTACTTCAAAATTTTATTTGAAAAATATGCAATATTAGATGAAACAAACATAAAAAGTGTATTTAAACTAATTCGATGGTCTATCACTATTGAGAAACACTGAGCCATGACACTATTGAATAGTGCTATGAAGTCATGACATGGAAAGCTAGTTACACTTGCACACTCACTCTGTGAACAAACATCAGATGGTTCTATAACCTGATTTACTGACAGCTGCGACTGCATAAACAAGTTCTTAAGTAATTGGCCTATGAAACAATGAATAAACAAAAACGGCATAGTTACTTAGTGCTTATGGAAAAAGTTAGAAAATGAGTGAAAAATACCAAAAAATTAAAAGCGCCACAATAATCTTAACAGATTGTCAATGAGTTTTTACGATCTCATTTACTTATTGTAAAAAAGCAACTTGTGACAAGGCGTTGAAAACAGCACTGTAATGTTAATATTGTGGTAGATTTTGGTGAACATTCATAGTAAACTGGGAGTTTGCACCACCATTTCCCCACTCAGTGCGCTATCAACTCACCTACAGCCATCGGTAAGATGCTGTGCCGGTGGCAAAGCCATATTGTGCCAGTAGCACAGTGTACAGGGCCGGTACATGGCCGGTAGTGACCTCTACAGGGCCGGTATGATGACTCAGGGCCGGTCTAAGATGGCTGCCATAGTTGAGAGCTTCCGAAACCAGCTAGGACTTTCCACCAAGCCAGGAACCAAAGCTACCGCCTTAACATCTGCGGTAACCAGGACCACAAGCTATCCAGAGACTTGGAACCCTGTAGGACACTCTGGTTGAACAGTAGGGGACATGACTCTGCCCTTAGCCACTTGGCGCTTTATATCTATTTAATCCATATTGATTGCACAATTGATTAGCTATTTATATGTGCACTTGTATTGGTTCAATTACTTCCTGTGCTCTTTCTGTTAAACAAATTATGCTAATTAGTTCCTGTGAGCTCTCCTATAAAAGGAGAGACTTTTGCCACAATCATTGCAATCACTCTCATGTCTCCCCACAAATACCCTAGAGAAATAATTACCCTTAGGACTTTGTCTTGTGAATATAGCCATTATACAAGCACTACTCTGTATTGTTTGTGTGAGCCATGGGCTCTTGCCATACCGGGTAATTCGGTTGCCTGTTAACACAGTTGTCACTGTCGAGCAGTACAGTGTCCCCTCTGGAGAGAGGTGCAATACTTCAGAATAGTGGATGTCCGTGGTAACCAGACCGGAATCCATTACATTGGTGGCAGCGGTGGGATAAACGTTACGTTCCAAAGCTGTGTTCTTTCACGCTACCCTCTGGCCCTGCGAATGCACTGCAGGCCAGCTACCACTGAAGAAGAAGATTGATTTACCGGGTCTAGATCTGAAGAAGGAGGAGAAGAAGATTGATCTACGGAGAGTAGATATGAAGAAGCTAGTGACACAATATACCACAGGATTTCTCTGCAGGCTTGTTGAGGCCCTCCGCCCTGCAGCAGCTATCTCGGCACAGTATCACACACTAAAGACTGTCTGCATCAATCGTAGAGCTTGCTCCGTTTTCAGCAGTCCAGTACAGGCGATTACCGTATTCCCTACAGACTCGTTTAGTTCGCTCCGCCCTGAACATAGAGATATTGGTACTGTACAAGAAAGAGGGAGAGTCGTGTATCCGCTATACAGACTCAGCTACTGAGGTTACTACAGCTTAGAGTGCTACTCAGCTGGAAACACTGACCCCGGCACTGTATCCTTTTGCAGTATCCCTACACTACTGTCTGTAGGCCCGTAGAGCTTGCTCCGCCCTGCAGCAGTACAAGAAAGTTTCGCAAGGGTTGTTACAAGCTAAGGAGTGCCAGATATTGTCACAGTATCCCCTACACCGACCTGTAGATCTGCTAGAGCCACTGGAAACACCGATCCCGGCCCGGGATCCAGTTGCACTGACCATCACTTAGATTAGAGTCGAGATCACTCTGGATGGCCACCCAGAGAGCACGCAGCGCCGGTCGAGCACCCGCTGGCAACCCAGAAGCTACAGCAATTGATAGATTAACCAAAGCATTGACGGCCATGATGGGGCCCAACCAAGGCAATGCACCAGCTACTTTCAAAGCTCCCAAGTTTGATGGTGAAGGAGATGTCGAATACTTCATCAACCGATTCATAGAAGTAACAGAGATGAATGAGTGGCCAGAGAACACGGCCATGTTAAACTTGAGAGATGCACTACGGAGTAGAGCACTGGACTGTGGAAAGCCTCCGCATCTGCAGGGTATCTTTACTGCACTGAGAGCATGTTTTGAGCTAACACCAAGGAAAGCTATGTCCCGGCTCACCAGCCTTCGCCGATCACACAAGACGCCGCTCCAGAAGCATGGTAGTGAAGTAGAGCGTCTAGTACGCATTGCTTATGCTAATCTACCTCACCGACCCATGCAGAGGATGATGCTGGATATCTTCAGCACCACAGTTGGAAACGCCTACCTGCAAAGACACTTGTTGGCCATGCAGCCTGTTGATTTAGCTGATGCAGTCAGGGCCGGTAATGAGTACCTGCAAATAAAAACACCATTTGAAGAGCGCCAGGCTCATGTGCGAATGTTGGAAGATGATACAGATGAAGAAGAGGAGGAGTGGATAAGGACGACCACCAGGAGCCCGTCCCAGCGTGTCTCCCCCACTACTCCAGTGCAGCAGACAGTTCCCCTCCGCTGTTGGAGACAGCACCTACACCACACTGCTGGGGCTGTGGACAACCATATCACCTGATAGGTATCTGCCCCCAAACTCAGTGTGCAGTTCGGTTTTCAGACACCCCCAGGCAGACGGGGAACAGCCGGCGCCCGCATTAGCGCCACCGGCAGCTAACTGCAGCTGGGCAAGCCGGACAACTCCCAAACCCCCTTCTAGTCCTGTAACTCCGAAGATGAGTGGAAAAACCCCCGAGAGAGTACAGACGGCAGCTGACTACAGCTGGACAGGTCAGACAACTCCAAAACCCCCTTCTAGTCCTGTAACTCTGAAGATGAGTGGACAACCCCCCAAAAAAGTACAGACAGCAGCACCACTGTTGGAGCGACCATACCAGGCCAGCTACTTCCTGGCTGGAAGATTAGCCAGTAGACCAGCAGCCCTGTTGATTGACACAGGCTGCACAACCAACTTGCTGTCAAGACACCTGTACCAGCAAATGCCATAGTCGGTAAAGAACACGCTGCAGCATAGTGAAACACATGGACTCATGGCTGACGGATCTAGGATCCCCTTCTACTGCACACTGCAAGTTAACTTGCAACTTCGTGGGCTTAGGACGAGCATCAACTTGCTCATTAGTGACATCAATGAAGATGCCATTATTGGCATTCCGTTCCTTACCATACGCGAGTGCGCCCTGCGATTTCCAGACTCCCAAGGTCATCATTGATGGACATGAACTACCGTGCACAGATAAGCACGGGCGGCCACTTAACGACAGTGTCCGTCTAACACAGGCAGAGCTGGTATAGATACACCCCTTATCTCAGAAGAAGTCTCCATACAGACCCCACAGTGGAGAGAACTACATGGGAAACCTACCAGGCTGTGGAGAACCCCCCACCACAGGCCTGTAGAAAGAGATTTGAGCCAGATCGGACCAAAACTGTTGATGCTAGAAGCAAAACAGTGTTTTCCCCTGCTGGCTACGCCCCTGTGATGGGGAGAGGGGATCCCTGCTGCTGGAAAGAGGCAGCCACCCTTCAGCCATCCAACCCATACAAAGAAGAATAGACGATCCCCCGAAGTCCCCCGATAACTTCCAATCAAGAGATTGAAGACACAATGCCCCAAGAGAGAGTCAGAAAAGTGGCCCAAAACCCCAAGTACCCTGACACTTTTTGCACTTCCGGCACAGGTGGACAGAGTGAGTCAAAGTTGTGAACAACTCTGCAGCACAGACCAGCCACTCGTACCTAGTCTTGGCAGTGACAGGACAATCCCCAGCTAACCATGGCAGCTGACCAGTGCGTAGAGCTCGAGGACCACAAAGCAGATCTGCTGCATGATGCAGGCCTTGATAATTGTCCATCAGCCAACTACTCAGACACAGAAGTACTGGCGATGCCAACAGCTGAGCTGTATAGAGACCTCCATTCTCTGGTAGTAGAGACAGTTGAGGAGAACTTGCTGCTGGAGCATACCCTCCATAACCACCAACCGCCCACCTCGGCTGAGACAGAACTACCTACCATACAAACCCCTGAGTTATGCAAAGACCCCACTCTCTCCCTATGTGAAGTTAATGAAGAAACCACCCCGGCCAGTAGAAGTATTGAGGAAACGCAGTCACAAAGGACTGCAAGTGCACCAGGTGACTCTCATCCTTTAAGACAGTACCGGCAGAAGAAGCCTGTTGTGGCGGCTAATGGTGAAAGTCCTACAACCTCTTCACCACCAACCTTAGTGCCACACAGCACAATACACTACACCCCGGGTCGGGCTGTAGCTGACACTCCTGTGGTATCAGGAAAGCAGGAGAACAAGTGCTCACATTACCCTAATAAGGGATGACGCTCTCCTGAGGTGAAAATACGGAAGATCTTGCCAGCACTAGAACTTCTAGGGCCACTGTTGTCATTGATACATGACATTGTATCCCAACAAACCCACTATCAATGCAAGTGACTGGTTGCAGAGTTGCCTGTGCAAGCTGCTGTGGAGACACGATCCCGAGTGGATGTGAAACCAACAGTCATGGTACGTACAGAAAAGACGGTGAGCCCTCCAATAGAGGAGAAAGTGGAACTGATTACCAGCTTCCCCCATGATCCAGGGGGGAGGTGATTCAAGGGATGTCACCTGTACAGGGGACCTTCTCTGGAGAGAGGTGCTATGTCATTTCATGGCATAGTATCCGGCTATATATAATCAAATACATTTTATCTGGGTACAGGTGTTACCCCCCACACATATTATTCTCGATATGTTGTAATTAAAGACCGGCTGTGTCTTTAATGGAGAGAGGTATGTGATAGATTTTGGTGAACATTTATAGTAAACTGTGAGTTTGCTCCACCATATCCCCACCCAGTGTGCTATCAACCCACCTACAGCCATAGGTAAAATGCTGTGAAGGTGGCAAAGCCATACTGTGCCGGTAGCACAGTATACAGGGCCGGTACAGGGCCAGTAGTGACCTCTACAGGGTCGGTAGTGACCTCTACAGGGCCGGTAGTGACCTCTACAGGGCCGGAATGATGAATCAGGGCCGGTTTAAAATGGCTGCCATAGTTGAGAGCTTCAGAAACCAGCTAGGACTTTCCACCAAGCCAGGAACCGAAGCTACCTACCCTAACATCTGCGGTAACCAGGACCACAAGCTATCCAGAGCCTTGGGACCCTGTAGGACACTCTTATTGGACAATAGGGGACAGGACTCCGCCCTTAGCCACTTGGCCCCTTATCTATTTAATCCATATTGATTGCATGATTGGTTAGCTATTTATATGTGCACTTGCATTGGTTCAATTACTTCCTGTGTTCTTACTGTTATATAAATTATGTTAATTAGTTCCTGTGAGCTCTCCTATAAAAGAAGAGACTTTTGCCACAATCATTGCATTCATTCTCATGTCTCCCCACAAATACCCTAGAGAAATAATTACCCTTTAGGACTTTGTCTTATGAGAATACAGCCATTATACAAGCACTACTGTTTGTGTAAGCCATGGGCTCTTGCTATGCCGGGTAATTCTGTTGCCTGAACACAGATGTCACTGTCGAGCAGTACAGTGTCCCCTCTGGAGAGAGGTATAATACTTGAGCTTAGTGGATGTCCGTGGTTACCAAACCGGAATCCATTACAATATTAGCTAAAAATAATAAATGTAAAGCTACACAAACCACATTGCATGAAGAACTGACAATTCAAGAAAAGAAGATCAACCAATTACAATTTCTAGTTTAAATTCAAAGAACTCATCTAAAATCTCTGTGTATAATTTTTAATGTGTACAACATTAACCAGTTCCAAAATAATTTTATAATTTCGTGTATGCAAAGATAAAATACGTATGTTAGCAAAAGACATAGTATGTGCAAATTGTGAGTTATTTCAATGGCATCTTCAATAACTGATACTAAAATATCTTATGCTTATCTATATAAATCTTAAGAGAGTCAGAGAAAATTATTCCTGCAACAAGTTACAGGAAAAACTTCCAATATTAGATTGAGATCTGATGGTACCTTTGCAGCTCATACTACGGGTGCTTGTCACAGTTGTATTTGGCAGAATCAGGATTTTTTGGAGTGACAGAGTGTAGCAGAAGAGAAGAATCAGGATACTGCATAGAATATGAAGACTCCGAGGTGAGTAACAATATTGTCATGGATTTGGCTGGTAGACAATCAGGTTTATTTTCTGTTTAAACTGAGAGTGGATGCAATGTTTTGGAATCGTCTATTCCTGGATAAACAGCTAGAGTTCTCTGAATTAAATCACTTTTTATTTAGTCATTATTCAAATGTTGAGTGTAACTTTACAGAAAACAAAACTTAGAAAACAGCTGTCTGTTGCATGAGCACAAATCCTATTTACATAGATTTTTTGTCTCCAGTGATCTTGCAATCGGTGTATTTGCAGGGTTTTGTGGTGGAGAACTGCATGAGATGCTGCACTGAGGGCAATAGATGTAACGAGAAATTCAAGAGGAAATGTGACTTCATTCCTGTTGAATGCAGGGCAACCAATCATCTTGTGTCGATTATAGTGATGATTGTTTCGCTATTGGTACAATGTCTGATATGAGTTTGTTAGCACCAGCAGTCACTCACTTGCTCTCAAAACTTGTGCATGATGATATTTTTCAATGTTTATATGAGACCGCTCAAAGCATGCAAATTTTGAACTATTTTTTTTTAGATTTTGACATTTTTCTACAGCTGTGTAAAATATACCGCTTGGTTAGGATAATGCAAGTATTTTAATAGTGCATTAAAAAGTTTGTTTCTCTCTATGTACAATATCGAGTGACCTGTTAAGGTCGAAATACAAGGACATAATGTATATGTAAGTAGATATCGCTATATAAAATGAATGGAATACTGGACATTACAAAATAGATACAAGAATTTTGAATAAAGTGTCTAACCAAACATCATAACAAGGTCCTGAAACATGTGATTTACATAGTTAACAACAATTGTAGTTTTGGAATCACACATCAAGCTCATATCATGAAACATAATTATAAATGGTGGGCTCTCATTGATGGTATTACTAAAATTGGGATTGGGTGGCCTTCGTTGGCATATAAATAGTTGCTGCCAGACATCTGGAAACATGCCATAAGCACCATAGAAGTTTAAAAATTGTGTTGATGAATAAACAGCAGGATTGACCTTGTCAAAAAAGTTAATGTACTTGGTTCCCCAAGCTAAAAACATCTAGTTTTGGCGGCAAGATATTTAAACAAAAACCATACTTTCAATAAATACACCAATAAGAACTATGTGTTGTGTTGATCAGAATGTTGTGATACCATAGTAGCTGCTTGCAACTGGTATTATACTCATACTTTATTGCCTTTTAATGTGTTTCTACCGAAATTGTTTTGATTCTAAATGACCCATAAAAACAGCGATGTTGCCTAGATGTGATAGTTTTCATTGAATCCATGATTTTTCAACTTCACATATTGTTTGGTGTGTAAGTATTTTTATTGTTGAGCAATTGTGGTGTAAATTATATGTACTCAACTATTTGTGCGTTTCCCAGATTCACTTAGTTAAATATTTTGCAAAAATCCTTGAGATATTTTAAACTTGGCGACATAGTTTGGTTTGGTATATCGAGTGATATTGTAGCGGATTTTTATGTCCACTACCTTCCGCTAGGGGGTTGTGCTGGCAGACGCGCCGTGTGTGCAGCCACAACAAGGCAGTCAGCCTCTTCAGGCCTGACAAGTGGTGGTCGACCTCAACCCAGAGGAGACCCTGTACCGAATCGGTACAACGCAGTGTTGCAAAGCGAGTGGCTAACTTTAACAACGGTAGCAAGGAGCCCTCGGCTCAGACATACACAGCATAGTTTTGTGTGTATAGACCATTTATTCATTACAGAATAACAGGTAAGACTGGCAATACAAAGCAAGAGAACACACTCTTGCCATATCAGAAAGTGCAATGATTATGAGAAAACTTCTCCCTTTTATAGGCAGAGTTGTGGAAAATAACTGCCATGCACAGGAAGCATGGCAGGAAGTTATATGATACAAAGGCACAATATAATATAAATAGCAATGACATTGTCCAATAAGATAGCTAGGTAAGTAAAACATCACTGATGCCCATAAGTAAGAGGCGAGTTCAGAAGCAACTTGGCCAGTGATTGGCTAGTATTGTTCCTGGGCGTTACACAGCCTTGGGTCCACTGTCTCCTTTATCCAAGGGTAGTTATCTTTGGGAGGTGGCATCTGAAGGCTCTTAGGCTAGGTTACGTCATCCTGGCCATGGCGGCCATCTTGTTGCCAACCCGGGATAGCAACCCAGGGTCGGTATAGTAAATACTGAGTGCCGAAGTAATAATAATTACTTATGAGAGCGATATAATTGCCATAACAGATGCTGGCCTTCCTCTGTCATAATCAGGGGAGGCATGCCTGTGGTAACCACCAACAGGGGGGCCTCTGCGCAGTAGTGGTCACTGTATGTAGTCAGTAAAATCCACCACATACCTCTCACCATTCAAGGCATTCGGTCTTTAATAATAAAAATATCAAGAGCAATCAAGGGGGGTGTGTCTCCGCACTCATTAGTATATATTTGGATATATATATAGATTTACAGAAGAGCATACATATAGGTAATATAATTAATAAAGAGTCAATCTTCTGATTCTAGAAGAGCTCTCCTCGGAGGCTATCGGCCTGCGCCGTCAACCGACTTATTTCGGTAGTGATCAGCCTTGCTTCAGCCTTGACTATCCGTATCTCGCTTTCGGGCAGATGTCCTCTGATAAGGAGCCATCTCAGCTGTTGCAGGCTGTCTTTTAGCTTGCCTACTTCTACCTCGATCCCTTCTGCCAAACGGTTGCTCGTTTGCAGGAACTGTAGCGATGGTCGAGGGATGGAGGTTTGGGCTGAATCCTCAGCGGGCGGTTTGTCATTACTTGACACTTCGCCGACCTCCAGAGGGGCCGTCCCTGTGGAGTGAGCAGTTGACTTGTTCCATTTCGGAATTTTATAGGGTTGGAGGGTCCTCGTAGCAGTAGAAGGGGTTTCCCGCGCCTTCTTTGTCTCCTTGCTGGTTGGGGAGAGCCTCCTCTTTTTAGGAGCAGCTTCTTTGCCGTCCTTCTCACCGGTTTGCGTTGGCCTGCATTTCCTAAACTTAGGGCAGTCAGTCCATTGCACAAACTGACAGAACCTAGTGAAACTAGGTCTGTCCACCGCATACACTATCCCGGTCTTTTGGTAGTGTGTAGAATTGCCAGGGGCGTCAAACTTTGCCTGGTGGCTATAGACGGTGTCCCTGCTTTCACTGGCGTACTGGCATCGGCAGTAATGCCTGATGTAGTGCTGAGCTACGTGGATGCGCAGTTGCCTCTTGTTAGGTGCCTGGTACTGGCATTTGACGCAGATACTGTCTCTGGCGTCCGTCACCAGGGTATTAATCCTGTCTTCGGTGACTTTGGCTACCCACCGTAGCATACGCCATCGGGTAGGGTTCCTTTTACCGTCTGGTCCATACGAGGTGGTTGGCTCGTCCTCTATGGTAAGGTCGTGCTCAGGAGCGTCACCCATCTCCGGCAGTTCCTCTTTCTCCTCCTTGGGAGCCACTTGTATGAGACGTACTGTCAGCTTGGGGGTTACCCTCACCGCAGACGTGGATTCGGTTCCTACAACAATATCATCTCGGTTACGAGGGCTGCGGACATGCGCAGAGGTTGTTGCTACAGAACTATTATTACAAGTCTGAGTGGAGGGACTGGGTAACTGAGTATTAGTCAGCTTAGCCAGTTCGGCTGGAACAGCGTCCAACGTGGTGGTTGCAGTGACACGGTAGGCCGGCGCTTTCGGCTTTCCTTTTTATCAATTTGGCTCTTTCCCAGAGCTTTCTCCTGACCCCGGGTCGGGGTAGCAGATAAGGGTGGCTTTAGTATCTCTACTATAGCCCTGGAGGGTGTACTGCCTCCTTTGCTATCCTTCGTCTCAGAGTTCTCACTCCTGAGAGCCTGCGAAACATTCTTAATCACTTCGCATCCTCTGGTTAACCTGTTTGAGGTTGCCAGAGGACCCCAGGGTTGGGTAAGTGTACCCTGGGTCGGGATAGGTGTACCCTGGGTCGGCATAGAGTTATCTCTATGAGTGGGGGGTTTTTTCCCGCCTAAACTGGGTTCTGCCTTCCTGCAGACGGTCTGCGCCAAAAGTATTTTTGGCTGAGACCTGTCCTTGCCACCATACTGTGGCAAAGGCCCTTTGGTTTGGGGCAGCGCTCTATTCACTCTCGTGGGACTGCCTTTAGTCAAAGCTAACGGATCGTGTAGAGATCTATGCTTGAAAACCCAAGCGGCTATTTCAGAAGGTGTGAGCTCACCATCTTTTGTAGACTTTTCCTCTGCTTCCTTTGACTTCTTCTGGGTATCCCTGGTAGTAATAAGAGGGGCTGTTGCTGCTGGGGGTGGCTTGAATAGATCCACTGTGGGCATGGCTAATAGCTCGTCTTCGTTGGCTGTTCCTGTGTAGGCTGCTAAGTTTTCTTCCAACAATGCGCCATCTTCTCCGTCGCTCAGGTTTAATACATCCATTGCAGTTAGTGGTAAGTCCAGTGGTGTTACTGCACTGCTTTCACTATGTTGAATGAGCTGGCTGGCTGTACTGCATGTCTGCTTGAAGTGATGACTCATCGAACTTCCTGTGGGCATGGATGGCTTGTGTTGACTGAGGGTATTGGGGGTAACTTTGGAGGGTTTTGGTGGGTGGTCGAGCGCAGTAAACCGTTGAGGCTGTAGACGAATCGGTTCAGAATTGTTTACTGATTCCTTTAAAACTAAGCACGACTGTGCCGCTTCCGTTTGTCTGTCCATTGCAGCCAATTTACTGTTTCTCCCGAGGTTTCCCACTATTGCCTCATAGTGTCTCCTGGCCCCACTCCTCTTCACACAGTTTGCACTGTCCTTGGTCACACAAGGCAGTGGCTCTGGTTGGCTAGTGGATGCTCTCTTGTTCTTCAGTGTGCAGGGCACTTCTCTAAGGGGCGTAACAAACAGGGGCGCGGGGGGAGTATGCGCATTACTTGCCCTGTAGGCCGCAGTTTTTGTCCGATCTGACTCAAACTTGCTGTGAGGGTGCTCCCCACCTCTCACCAGCGTTGGCTCTCTCTTCCCTGCAGATAACTCTGCCAGGGGGGGTAATCGTAGGGGTTTTTACTTCCCTACAAGGGGGTTGTGGCCAAATTTCATCCCAGAAATTATCTCTTGGCTGCAGCAAACTTATGCTGTGGTAGGGGTGCTCTAACGCAGGGTGGTCTGCGCTGGCCGTCTTCACTCGGAGAGGAGGCGCACTTTGCCTGTTCACCTTTCGCTTGTCTTTCTTGGTAGATACATGGCTTGCCCTCTAGCAGCTAGAGGCCATTGGCTCTACTGCGGGCGTTGGCCATTTCCCGGTCGTTTGACTGGATAGTTGGGTCTGGTCGTCCTTTGTTTGCTGGGGCAGGTTCCCGACATGTGTCCAATCTCTCGACATGTCCAACACCGCGGTGCGGGCATAGTATCCATCAGAGGTGTAGGGGTTGACATCCTCTGTTGCTTTAACAGCTTTATTTCGGTGGCTAGCGCTTGCAGTGACTCTGCCATCCTTAGCAAGGGTTCCGTTGTAGCCGCTTCTGGAACTTGTTGCACCTTCTGTGCTGGGGAGTTAAGGGGTGCTGGAGGTGGCGTCTGATGAGTGGCTGGGTCTTGCTCATCCTCTGCTTCTTCCACCATCCGTACATGAGCGGGCCGCTCATCATGGGGTGTCTTCACTTGCAGGTACTCGTTTCCCGCGCGTACTGCGTCAGCTAAGTCTGCTGGCTGCATGGCCAGGAGGTGTCGCTGCAGATACGCATTTCCAATGGTGGTGCTGAAAACATCCAGCGTCATGCGCTGCATGGGTCGGGCTGGTAGGTCGCCATAGGCGATGTGCACCAACCTCTCTACCTCATTCGCATGTTCCTGCAGAGTTGTTTTGTACAATCTGCGGAGACTGGCCAGTCTAGACATGGCCTCTCTGGAGGTTAAACCAAACCTCGCTCTTAGGGCAGCAAATATGCCTTGAAGGTGTGGGGGCTTCCCACAGTCGAGTTACCCCGTAACGACTCTCTCATGTGTAGCATAGCTGTTTGTTCTGGCCAGTCATTGGCTTCAGCTATCTCCACAAAACGAGCTATAAAGTACTCCACATCGCCAGTCCCTTCAAACCGTGGTGGCTTGAATGGCGTGTGAGTATTGGCAGGGGGCCGCATAGCAGTCTGTAGCCCCTCGGTGAGACGGCCCATTGCCGTCAGCTCTGGATTTACGACAGGTATTCTGCCTGCACTGCGAGCACGTTGGTTCGCCATTGTTACGATTAGAGGATAAAAGTCAACTCGATAATCTACAATGGTTAGTCAACTCTGGGGCTGCAGTGTCCAGTTGCGTCTGTGCAATATCTAGGTCAGCACACAAGGGTACTGAGGGGGGCAAGTGGTCTGTACTAGCTAGTACAGCACCAGTAATAGTGCATACAAGACTGGTGTTCTAGACGCAGAGTCGGTATCACTAGGTAGCAGAGTAGGTCACAGAATGACAGACTCGGTATGGGAAAATGACAGATTCGGTATAAGAAAATGACAGATTCGGTATCAGTTTGGTAGTGCCTGTAAAGCTGTTACAGGGCTTAGGCGTCTCTACAACGGAGTGAACTCAACGATATTTGTAGGAGCGATTTCACAAAGACCACTGCTGCTGTCGGAGTGAACTCGACGACAGTACAGGAGTGTCTTGTTTCTCTGGTTTGTACAACCCAGTACAAAACCCGTGGTAGCTGAATCTGCTTGAAGCAGACTCCAAGGTAGCAAGTTTTCACAGCGTGAGAATTGTATCCCACAGCTGCCACCAATGTAGCGGATTTTTATGTCCACTACCTTCCGCTAGGGGGTTGTGCTGGCAGACGCGCTGTCTGTGCAGCCACAACAAGGCAGTCAGCCTCTTCAGGCCTGACAAGTGGTAGTCGACTTCAACCCAGAGGAGACCCTGTACCGAATCGGTACAACGCAGTGTTGCAAAGCGAGTGGCTAACTTTAAAAACGGTAGCAAGGAGCCCTCGGCTCAGACATACACAGCATAGTTTTGTGTGTATAGACCATTTATTCATTACAGAATAACAGGTAAGACTGGCAATACAAAGCAAGAGAACACACTCTTGCCATATCAGTAAGTGCAATGATTATGAGAAAACTTCTCCCTTTTATAGGCAGAGTTGTGGAAAATAACTGCCATGCACAGGAAGCATGGCAGGAAGTTATATGATACAAAGGCACAATATAATATATATAGCAATGACATTGTCCAATAAGATAGCTAGGTAAGTAAAACATCACTGATGCCCATAAGTAAGAGGCGGAGTTCACAAGCAACTTGGCCAGTGATTGGCTAGTATTGTTCCTGGGCGTTACACAGCCTTGGGTCCACTGTCTCCTTTATCCAAGGGTAGTTATCTTTGGGAGGTGGCATCTGAAGGCTCTTAGGCTAGGTTACGTCATCCTGGCCATGGCGGCCATCTTGTTGCCGACCCGGGATAGCAACCCAGGGTCGGTATAGTAAATACTGAGTGCCGAAGTAATAATAATTACTTATGAGAGCGATATAATTGCTGTAACAGATGCTGGCCTTCCTCTGTCATAATCAGGGGAGGCATGCCTGTGGTAACCACCAACAGGGGGGCTTCTGCGCAGTAGTGGTCACTGTATGTAGTCAGTAAAATCCACCACAATATGTTATGCCAATTGAATAAATAAAGATAGAAAAAAACCATTTGGTTAAGGATATGAGAAAAAATGAAAACTTCTTTAAAAATGCTGATACCAGTTAGAAAAAACAAAACATCAAGATAAATTAATGTACAATTGTAGCATCAACAACTCTTGTAGTAAATGGTGATGTTGATATAAATTTGTCCATTTCATGCACTTTCAAAAACCCATTTATTGCTCATGGCTGCCTGTCAAAACATCATGTAATCACTGTTTCCTCATTTTAGCTATCACTCTCTCATCATAGGCAAAAATAATCCTGAATTACTTTCTACCTTGTGTCGCTGATTTTAGCGCCCTGCTACTTCTTCACTAGTCGTTTTCACCGGGCAAACTGCTCTCTGCCGGCACACGACAGTCAGCCTCTCAAGGCCTGATAAGGAGCAGTCAACCTCCCCAAGAGGTGACCCAGTGCTGGGATGGCACAAACAACTGGTTGTAGAGAAGAAACCTCAACATTAACAACTGTGTTGAACCCTCGGCTTAGACATATACTCAGTGCTTTCGAGTGATATGAACATTTATTCTTCCTCAGAATAAAAAAGATGGCAATCCAAGTAGCAAGTAAAATATGCTGTAAGGCAATGCAATGAGCTGAACAAAAGCTCTATATTTTATCGGCAGAGTTACAGAAAGTGACAGGAAGGGTTTGGCTTGGTTTGCCAAACACTCCAAGCACACATAGGAATAATACGAACAAATCCATAGAATGATACATAGAAATAGTAACCAATGTAATGTGAGTAAACAAGTTGAAGGCGTGAGGGGCGGAGTCTATAGGCGTTTCAGCCAATAATAGTTAGGTATCTCTCTCTCCATTGGTTCTTGGTCTTACTTGGCCTTTGATCCTACTTTCTTGACTTCTGAGGGTAGTTAACTCCTGGATACTGGTCATAGAAGATCTTAGGCTAGTTTAATCTCTCAGGCTATCTCTGTCATCTTGCTGCTGGCCCGGGATAGCCATCCAGGGCCCGGGTAGTAAATACCCTGTGCTGGTATAATATAATAATTATTCTGTTACATCTAATTTAGCAACTAGGTTAGCCTCAATTGATACCAGGCTTTGTTAATTGCTTTATAAAGTTTGCCTGATGTCTACAGACTATCAGGGAGACTTTTGATAAGTAGTGGTCACTGTTGGTGACCAGTAAAATCCACTACACTTGCATCATTTCTTGCCATATTGAGCATAAACTACTTTAATAACTGGGAGCAGTGAAGGCATTGTCATTGGGAGCACATATGAAGTGTTCATTATTAGCATAGAGAAAGCTGTTGAGCAATGCAACAAAATGCCCTTTACATCAGTATACCTCAGCCTCTTCAACCCCAGACACCCATCCTGCAGCTTCCATAAACCCACCGCCTAGCGGACACAACTTGCACGAGTAAAAACCAAAACAACCTTGGCCATTCTCCTCATAAAAGGTTTTTACCGAAATCCCTCAATATGTGGGAATACTTCATGAAAGGCTATCCAGTACTCCTCAGTGCTACCCAGGATAATGCATAAAACTATGTAATACTTCCCCTTAACCCTATCAGGTGTGGGAAACAAACCCTATTGGTTAAGTAGACACAGGATGTGTAATTGCAATGTTCCCCAAAACAATACACCATACAGGCCTCAAAGGCAAGCTGGAAACCACCCTGGACACTGTCCTGGATTCCCTCAGCAACTTCAGATTTTATGAAGTACTGTCAACATGAGATTGGTGAAATGTTTTAGCAGTGGGAAAAAAAAAGATGCAGTCATCCCTTCAGGTAAAAAAAGGAAACAAAAAAGACCAGTGGCTGAGGAAAAGGACAACGTAGATAGAAATGATTGTTGGAATTGTTACATTAGTCTACGACCTATTTATTTGTATTTATGAAGAGCATTGCTGTACGTGATTGACTTGCTGTAACTTGCTGTTGCCTTAATTGTATTGTAAGGACGCCATCGCTGACAACAACTACTTTCCTTGACAACCTTTTTTATATATATAGATATATATCTTACCATCACGAACATTTATTCTAAGAAACTAAATATATTTGATATAATTGTTATTTATATTTTAAAAGGTTTTCCACGAAAATAAGCAAATTATTTTATAGTAACAGTAAGGTGTGGCTCACAATTTCTTTGTTCTCCTCTTCTATTTAACCTCATGTCTTGTCAGAATAAAATTAAAGTTAACCTAGCTCTCAAAAGATTCTCCCACTACGCTGATTGAGAAGAATAAACACAAGCAGAAGCTATTGGAAACAGCAACTTGGTCTAGCCAACAACCCATGCAGGCAAAGCTCAGAAGGAAAATGTTCGGTCAGATTGGCCATCACTGCATACGACCGCAGTCATACAGCACTAAGTTTATTGTTCCTAACAGACTATTCAGTTTAAGTCAAGTTGACCCTAATGGCTCTTACTGTCGACCTTGTCAAGAAAGCACACAAATAACACACAAAATAATCATGACACTGTCTTCACAAGTAATAACAGCAATTGTGGGAAACTCTGCAGGTGCGCAGCTACCCCCCAGATAAAAATCCTGCACAGTATTATTGCATTACTGTGTAGATTGCAACAAAAGCCTACTGAAAAGATCGACTGGAAGTTTACATTAAATGTTAGTAGTATCAAACTTATTACACTGAAACCTTGTGTTATCTGTTGAGTCTGTTGGCTACTAACTGAAAATATGACAAATAGCGTTTTGGACAGAGGAAAAAAGTTTGAGAGATTTTATAACTGTTGTTGGATTCCTGGAACAGCTGGTGTAATTGTGGATTTTGGAAAAGCAAACAGCTACTTGACTTCCTGTCTGTTGATGCTAGAAGTGGATTCTCAGTGTAAAGTAGGTTGTTGTGTTCCTCTGCAGAGCTGGTGTGTCTTGTAATCAGTAAAAAAGTGCATAGAAGTTGTGCCCGTCAAAGAGGGATAAAACTCCTACTATTTTTGCCTAGTCATCGATAATGTGAAGCCTATAACTGTGAAGGAGAGGAAAATCAAAGTTTAGTAGATATGTATTGCAGAACTTTCAAAAGTAATCATTGTAACGCTACATGAAGGGAAAGCAACTCTGACTTTATTATTTCAGCTGCTAGTAAAAGAAGGCAACTCCAGTATTGTTCAACAGCTGGTATGAACAACATATCATGGATTGATGACGGTTTGGAAAATTGGAATTTGTTGAGTAAGCCTTGCAAAATGCTGACTCCAAGTGAGGCAAGTGTCAGGCAATAGGAAAGGGGTAAAAATTCATATTTAAGGAGCCAGATCAGCTGCTATAAAACGCAGTTCTGCTTGGGAGAGCACAAAAGAAGGATTTCCCGACAATGACTCTGGACAGCAAAGCCTTTTAAATTATTGGAGCTCAGATATTCAATCAGGAGAGATTTATCAATACAATTAGAGATGCAGACGCATCAGACAGGACACCAAGCATTGGACAAGCAGGAGCAGGAGGTTTTATGTCTTTACTTATATCTTATTTGGTATCAAGCCAACATGTTTCTATCACCTAATGTGATGCCCTCATTTAAACTGTACTTCATGTCAGGTCTGAACTTATATATTACTTGCTAATGTCTTCACTTTTATGTTACATGAGGTGGTGAACGTTCCAGTTTCTCGATGTTCTTTCATTAATACATTAAACAATTTTCGCAATAATACAAATAATTGCATCAAAACACGTATAAAGTACACCAAACACTAGAGTGCTCAAACAATAATGTAATTTTTGCACCAGGTTAGCAGTGTTTCATGCTCCTGCGAATCTGCTCAACCAAACTGAGGTGAGAGAGCAATTTTGTTTTCAGTTTTACAAATGGCGTCAATCACTTGACCACCACTATGGCTGCTGATAAGACGACCTCTTTGCCAGTGGAATTGACTAATCATAGTGGTGCCACCCTCCACCTATTTTTGACAGCAATGAAATGGCTCTGTATTTCTTTAGGGATTATATATTTACTGGTTGATCAGTGGAGGTGGAGCCTAAGCCCACTGAGCTTGGTAATTTCACAAAACCTTGCTTGTGCACTCTCACTCAAGTGTCCATTCTGTCTGCATAAATAGCAAACTACATATGGCTTCTTCTGTATACGAATAACTGGCCAGCAGGAGAGTAGTAGTTGAGGGACAGTAGGGTGGTAGTACTAACTGACTCATTTGCTGTTACCAAAGCTGCGGGCTGACAGTTATTTGCTGTTTGAGTCCTGTTTAGGCCTGCATTTGCTCCTCAGATGCATTCAGCTGTTGGCGCAAAATGGGCAACTCAGAGGCTTTTATAGTTTTGGCCCTTCATGGCTTAGGTAGTGCTTCCTCATATATGCGAACCATATCAACAATTTCAGGCAGGTCACATTGGGGCATTTGTTGCAACTCTAAAGGAAAGTGGTCTGAGGTAGGGAAGGTGAAGGGGGAAGAAGCTTGTAAAGCTGCGTACACTCTAGAACGATTTGGTGGCCGAAATCGGTGCAATTCCACAACGGGCTAGTGTGAATGCAATAACGGCCGATTTTTATCATATTGGCCGGCGTTATTGCCATTTAAGCACTGCTCAAAATCACCAACGGTTTTTAGCAGATTATCAAGGAAACTACATCACAAAATCAGTGCGGAAGTAGCTTGTGGTCATAAACGATGATGATAAAATAATAAAAATCATCATATCTCCCAGCAATAACCAAATGATAATAATTATTATCATTATTATTTATTAAAACTCACCAAGAAAAATTCATTATAAATTACCATTCTTATTTCAACATGGTTGATCACTCATTGATAAGCATAGGTACGAATAATTTTAATTTATTGAATCAAATATTTGGTAACGATGAAAAATAAAAAAATGCTCTGTTCAGAACGACAGATATATAATTAATATTGACGCAGCAACAGCTAGTGCATTTACTAATAACAACCATAGACATGGTGAATAATTTTGAAATAAAATGCAGCAATATGATTAGTAATGCTATGGTTATGCTGAAAAACAAAATTTGTCTATCTCTCTCACCAAAGACCAAATGCTTTTTCGGGCGAATTCTTTTCTAGTGTGTAGCAACCATCAGCCGAAAAAATGCACAACTCAAACATGAACGATTTTTTGAACAAAAATCATTCCAGTGTGTACGCAGCTTAACAGTTCATTGACTGCCTATTTGTGAAGTTGTGTCTGTGTCGGCTTGGGCAGCGCTGTAGGCAGTACCTTCAATGATAAATCATTGAGTTGCTACGCGTCTTCTCTTGTCCTCAACACCACTTGGCATAGCAGTTTGCTCAATCTTAATTTTGAGAGCTGATATCTCGACCTCAATGAATGCAAGATCATCTCCTCAGAGTCAAGAATTTGAGTTTTGTAATCGACCTACCTTATCCAATCACCATTTTGATATAGCTGAGAGACCTACTGATGCACAGCAGTAGCATTGATCTAAATATGATGGCTATGGCCACAGACATACTTAAAACCTTCAAAAAAGTTATGTCTAGCCAAAGGCACAGAACTGGTCTTCCAGTTAAACCTCTTCTGCATAAACTGATTCTAAGAAGCAAACGTGTGGAAGGTGAACCTGCAACTCTTTACCAAGCAAAAGCCAAATGGTATTATGACCTTCTTAACAGGTGAGTGATATGAATATAAGTTGTAATTATGATTTGCTGCCAAAATTTATCGCTATGGTCAAGAGTATAATCTAAATTTAAGCCAATGAATAAGTCTGATGATAATTCTCATGTAGTTGCCTCCAAGTATTTGTTGATTTTGACAAACCTAATAAATACTATACTAACACATTGCTTGTTGTTTGCATCACACTTCTCACAAAACCTGGGTAACGTTTTACAGGTTCTCTGCTAATGACTATGATCAACTAGATCAGTACTGGTTTCCCAACCCTCAGACGCAAAGTCTAGTTTATCCATGTTCCAAAAGACAGGCTAAGTACAACAGTTTGCCATCAAGTAGGATGATCAAAGGGGATCCAAGGAATGAATTACAAATTGAACAGCTGCCACTACTTGACAACATCAACCTGCTCTCAACTATACTAGGTGACTACACTACACCGTCAAAAATAAGTAATTTTGTGGGGCAAGAGTTTCAACACTACCTTGAGGACATTGAGTGTGACACGAACACATCACCATTACAAAAGTAAAATTGTATCAAAGAAACAAAGTTGTTTACAGCCTATTGCTGTAAACATGGTAGTTGTGAAACAAACCCTACCAAAATCAGTACTTATGTCAATTGATTGTTAAACAGTAAGTAGAACTCAGCAGTTTACCTCTACAAAGTGTAAATTTTTTTGCCTCAAATGCATATACATAATAGATACATACAATATGAGTAACACTTTGTTTTATATTGCGATCTGATACCTCTATTAACTGCTGGCATATCTTTTACACCTCAGCACGTTCTTGTTTATACTATAAATGCGAAACCACATAATTTCATGTTTATCAATAACTATTGTTTAGTGGCAACTGAAACAGCATGAAAACATCTATTTACAAAAATAAGAAACTCTAACAAGCAAAATAGCTCACAAATACTAAACTGCTACAATATAGTTTGCACACATCACTGAAATATTCTCCATTGCCAGCAGAGCAATAAAAACTATGTTTTAAGTGATAATAAGCAGCAAAACTAAACATTGTTGTGAGCATGCAAAATTCAATTTTGACTCGCAAACCTGAGAATGATTCTAAAGGTGATTAAAACAGAACAAATACCTGACTTGAAACAACAACTCAGGGCACCATGGCAGCAATTACCAGCTTGGAGTCAAAACATAGTGATCTTCACTATCTTTCTAGTTATTAGTTTCACGCATTGGCAAAACAAATTTCAGTACCGCTTCGAATGTAAAATTAATGTTTATGTAAAAGTAGATCACTACTATGTTTGCTACTATTTGGTCACTAGTCTTTTTTCGAAAGATAAACTGAAAGCATCCTTTTGGGTCATAGAGCCAAATCTAAAAGTGTGATGCTCATTTTAATTTTTCACCATAAAAAATTATATTGCAAATCTAATTAATAGCGCGCAAAAATAAGTCAGCATTTTTCAAGCAAATTTTTTCAAATTTCGAATAGCCCAATAGTAAGAACAACAAATATTGCTTCCTAAACTAATGTTATGAGATGATGGTTGTGGGAAACTGCATATTGTATTACGTTAATTTGGTTACAAAACAGATGCTGCTGTTAGTAAAAAGGGCAAGCACATGTCGGAGATTGTCGCTGCATTAAGCTAAATATGAATTGCAACTAAAGTAGGCAACGAGGATTATTGTGGTGGATTTTTATGGCCACCACATCTGCGCAAAGTCCCCTGATAACTGCTGAGTGTCAGGCACACCTAAATTGAGTCTGGCACAGTCAGAAAACCAAGTGAGAGAGCCGTTAGAAACACTACCGGCCTTGCAGAAACACTACCGGCCCTGCAGAAGCACTACCGGCCCTGCAGCAGTCACTACCGGCCCTGCAGCATGCACTACCGGCCCTGCAGTGCCACTACCGACCCTATACCGGGTCGGGGAGAAGAGAAAGGCTATAGCCTGTGGACCCGAAGTACTAACAAAAGATGCAGAAGCCCAAGTTTGCTGCCTAGCTAATACCGGAAAGACAAAAGATGAGAAACACAAGCCATAACAGCTACGAACTTGTGATACTATTGCACCACCCTGACTCAGCACTATTGACTGTGAAGCTCCACCCCTTACTTCTGGGTGCCTCGTATATTTAATCCTATTATAGCCAATCCGATACTATGTTATTTATATTTTGTCTTTTCATTCGTATAATCACGTCGTACAACTGGTGATTTGTTACACCCTTCTTTGGGCATATGTTTTCTGCTACTCTGCCTATAAAAGGCAGAGCTTTCTAACTAATATTTACACTTGTATTGGTATTTTGCTTGAGACTGTTCTAAGCAGCAAAATACATTGCCGCTATTATACCACACTGGGTTGTTGTCGTATAATATAATATGGTTTACTCATTGAAACACTGAGTTGTGCATGTGAGCCGTGGGCTCTGATTACGGTTGTGGAGTAGGGATACTCCTCTGTTGGAAGTAGATTGGAAGGTGACCTCTGGAGTGAGGTGTTGCTGGTGGATCTTTGGTCGGCCCCCCAAAATCCACTACATTGTTGCTAAGCGAACAATTTTCAAATCACTTGGGGGCCCTTGCCTTGGAATTTTGTCGTTGTATTTCAGCAGAATAACCACACAAGTCATCAACACCTCTATAGCTGTCTAACAGAGTGTGATTATGATAACGTAAAAAGAAATCAGAAGTTTAGCATTCAGTAAAAAAAAAATTCTAGACTGAGGTTAAAGCAAGAGGAAAGGGGTAAATCAGGGGTGCGAAAACTTTTTAAAAACTTTATTGCATAGTTTTCACTGTGAACTTTCATGGAACTTGACTGTTCAACAGAAGTTGTTCATAAGAACTCAATCATAAATATTAGTTTATACCATGTAATCCTATTCCACTGTATTTTTCCAAAGGTTTCTCGCTTTCTTGTCCAGTTGTTTTATTGAGCTTTGTGTGGGAGATTTGCATGATGAGTGAGTGGTGTCAGTCCCCTCCCCACCCCCCCTCTATCCACCCCCCTGTGTACACCCCTGGTGCCCTAATAATGGGTTACTACCCCACCAGAGTCCTACCTCCCTCGGGGTTACTCCGAATCCCCTGGAAAAGGGATACCGGTTGCCTCAGGGCACTATCCTCCTGTATTCATCAAAATTAGCTATCCCGAACTTACCCCGAACCACCCCGGACCCCGACCCCGATCTGGGATCCAACTACATTGATTCAGATAGCCTGAGCCTTCCTGAACGCGATGCACTTTACAGAATCGGAATCGGAGCATTCCTTCTCTCAGGACCACAGGATAGGATATGGTCTACCCTTATAAGGACTGGAAAGTTACCAGCTACCAAAAAGAGCGGCAACAAGTGCCCAGGGCAAAGCACCATGTGCTTTGCTACGTGATTGGACTGTTTTATTGTTATGTATTGTATTATGTATTACCATTGGCAATTGCCTTGTACCCTGTATTGTCATTCGTTGTGCCTAATAAGGTAATGAAGTTGTACCTTTTTCTCTATAAATAGAGCTGCTGTGCCTTGGGCAGGCAGTTGTTGTAGAGTTGATATAGTGTAAGCACCCCTTTTACTTGTTGATAATAAAGTACATGTATTGAGAAACACACTTCTAGTACGTTTGAGTCGAGGACTCTGTGAGTTGTTAGTGTCATTGGAGATAAAGATAGGAAGGAGTGGAAGGAAGAGAGAGGAGAATCCGTTGTGGCAGTAAATAGAAGACACAAATCTATTACATTTGCTCCTTTAGTGTATACACAATGCATAGAACAAGTTATCTAACAAGTTAGTTGTTCTTGTTGCTCAGAATTTTCGAACTTGCTTTGGATCAGAGCAATGAAGCCAGTGTCTTAGCAGTTTTCCAATGTTGTAGGCTACACCAGCCACTTACAACACTAAAATACTGCTCAATAGTAACAGCTAATTATAGCAAGTACATGCTCTGATGCAGATAAGCGGAACTTGTCACACTATCCACATGATTGATTGGAAACTAAACTGAGGCAATATTCGAGTTGGTTGTTTGTGTTCAAGCGTATAAGTGGACAATTACATTGTCTTATAAAAGCAGTTGCTCTGTAGAGACAGACTCCACCAATGCTGCTGATAAATAAATGAGAAAACAACATAGAAATTGATTCATAGTCGTCAGCATTCCTTTTACCAACTAAAACACCAATTGTTTCCTAACTGATAATTAGTATACAGGGCTAGCCTAACAATTTTAATGACTAAAATTTAGCTGAGCATGTTTACCTCTGTTAAGTTTTCTTTCTATACCAGTAAGCATCGGGCTATCAAAATGTTGTAAATAGTTATTAGAGGTAAAATAGAAATGCTAGGACTTTAGGCACCATCGAAATCCCACAACGTCCACTTTTGCAATAACCATTGACTTTAATGCAACTAACTGCCCTTCCAATGTAAACGCATTCCGCAAAATGATTGAAAAAAGTTGTCATTGTTCAAAATTTGACGCTTTTTGAAACTATATGTTCCCTCAGATGATGTGGATTTGTTTCTTGCAGCTATAACGGAGATGCGAGGGGTAAGTTAACTGGATGCAATTTATTACCTTCAGTGCTGCCAGGCAGCGTTTTTCGAAAAAAGGACACTTGCATTGATTATTTGCTGTCAAAGCTTCAGCAACTAACTTATTTTACAGCAAATGATATCTTCTAACGATAATAGACTTTGATCAAAGACAACTTTTCAAAAACTTTTAAAAAAACTCGGTATTTGTGATCCAAAAGATATGAAAACGAAACACAGACTTGAAAAGCAATCATAAAAGTGATCCGTAAGTTTTAAAATAATTGGTCAAATAAGTTTAAACTTTATGCAGTACTTACTAAACAATCAGCTTTCATCAATGGTTTACTAGTACAAAATAGTTATACCAATTTTGTTGTAGATAAAGAGAGCAGACAATTCCATCATTGACATCACAATTACAATAAATCTTTCATCTCAAGCTACTCTCAATACTCGATGACATAATATTACATTGTAGACCTTTACCTGGTGCACAGGTGGGACCAACCTTTGCTTGCTTGCTAGGATTACAGTTTCAGCGACTAAAAGATGGCGACAGATTTTGGTTTGAAAGTCAAGACAGTTAACCAAACCCTTTTACAACCAACCAGATCAGACAACTCTCCAATGTGAGCGCTAAAAATGTTTCTTGGCACAAACTGTGGTTTTTTAACTGCATTTAGTTATTTTTTATAAAAATTCTTTTACTTTTATTGATCAAACTTGTAAAACTGTAAAACAAAATGATCAATTAATGTACAATGCAAAAAAAGTTTTTCACTTTTGGTAGTTTTAAAATATGGAAAAGCGTTTAAACTAGAAAAATCTTTTGTTTGTTGAAAACATCTTTTTGAACTATATTGGTTGTATCTAAACCTCAGTAAAAAAAAATCAACTGAAGAACAATGGCTGTGTTTGTTTAAGTGTCTAATGGAGAAGTTAATCAACTTCTTTTAGAGATTTTTTACAAAATAAGTTGAATGGAATCGATATCAAAGCAATTTTCTCAAAAGTGGAAAGTATTAGAAACAACCTGATCTGTTAGCATTGAAGTCATTTATTTGAATTACAAAGTTTCCTTGTAGGAAAAAGTATTTATGCTTGACTCCATAAAGAAGAAGCTATTGCTAAGAAGTTACTTTCTCAGCAAGTAATTTGTGTGAAAATATGTTGGTATACTTTTATCACCATATTGTTGGTACAACTGTAGTAGTTTTTACACTGGCTACCAGACACAACGGAGTCACTCCATCAACTTTTGAATATTACTTCGGAATCACTCCGAATCAACGCTACCAACTGACGGGGTCCTAGACCCAAACACACAATGACAAAGGTTTAATTAACAATACTTTATTTATGCACAATCCATTTAGCAAGATATAATGGTATCTAACAACTCCACTTGACTTCTGCTTCAAATCATGCAAGAAAGCTCCTTTTATAGGAGAAGGGGAGGAAAACTCACCCCCTTATTTGGGTGAGCCAACCATACAACACAATAGTAAAAACAAACAAATCACAATGCAGTATACAAGATTGTTTATACAGTTATCCAATTAAAGTCCTGAGCACATGGTGCTTTGCTCTGGGCACTTGCTGCCGCTCTTTTTCTGTATCTGGTAATCTTCCAGTCCTTATTAGGGCATGTTGGTATTTTTCCATTCCTTCTTAGGACATGCGGGTACTTAGCTTGCTCTCCTGGCCGTTGTATTTGTCCGATTGAGTTCCTGATTGGGGCATTAGGTTCCTTAGATCCCAGGCTACCTCTTCCACCCTCTTTCTACCCAGGCCCGGGGTAGCTGACCCTGGGTAGATCCCGGGTAACCCGGGGTAGTTTTTAGGTGTGGCATAGTGTCTACACAGGGTCTAGGTCTTTGGGGCTTGATTTCGTGGGGGTAGGAGAAAGGAGAAGGGGTTGTACGTTATGTTTAGGGGGTGTAGACAGCAAGGGTTGGGGGGGTATGGGGTGGGGGTGGGGATGAGGGTGGGTACTTTATACAAATCTCTCACATAACCCGCTCCATTAGCGGCGTAGTCTCTAATTTACATTCATTACTTGTACTCTGTTCGTCACTAGTGTGGGTGGCCTTGGGGAAAGGGGGTGGGGAAGAGGAAAGGTGCTCTTTTAGGGGTATCAGCTTATGCCCAGTGGGGGCAGTGGCGCTCGCCATTCCGGTTTGCTGGTGGTCCATTCTGGGGGGCAGGGGTACTGTAGGGGTGCTTCTCAAACAGTGGCTGTAGCTGGCGTGTTTGAAAGGGGGTGGGAGAATGGGGGAGGATTTCTGTGTCTGCGCTGGTTGGTGACGCTTAGACGGGGGAAGGTCTGGAAACTCGCTAAAGCTGTTCCAGGAGGGGGCTGGCTCTCGAAGGGCTGGCTGTGCCGGTTCTTCATAAGAGTTATCCGGTAGTATCCACCTGCAATCAGTCAGGTTAGTTACTGGTGAACTAAGGCATGAAGTCGGCTCTGTGGGGGGTATTTCCGCTAACTGGTCTCCTTGGGCACTGCAAAGGGGGTGGTATTCGGCCAGGTTTGCTTCCAGTAGCTGCTCGTTGTCATCCTTCTCCAGTTGTAAACCAGAGTGGTCACTTTCTGCCTTCAGTTGAGCTACATAAGTAGTTATCAGCTGTAACAAAGCGGACTGTTTGGCGCAAGTTGTTGACAAAGAAGGGACTGAGGTGTTTGTGTTATTGGGCAGCAAACTGGTTGAAACTGGTTTGTTGGTGGAATTAGTTCTAGTGGGGGAAAGTGTAGGCATCTTGGGCCGCTCCTGTGGTGGCAGGGGGTTAAGGAGGGGAGCTGTGTTTTGGCATGGGGGTAGGGGACTTCCGGGCAATCAATTTGAGACTAGGCATGGGGGTGTGGGTTCTTCAGACTTGGTGGTGAACGCCTTTACTTCGGCCAATATCCGTAATTACTAGCCATACTGCTCTTTCCATATGGAGTCATGATTCGCAGCCACCTGGTGGCACCAGGGTTCACCATACCGCTGGGGGGGTCCCACATTTCGCCTAGGGCGTCCTGTAGGTGCTGGGGCTATGGTGGGGGAAGGGGTGACTAACGGGAGGACAACTTTTGTAGTTGTTGGGCGGCCTCTACTTTGGCCAGTTCTAGTCCAATTTGTACCATTTCCGCTGGAGGCGTTAAGAGGGGACTTTTCTCTAAGTTGCCGCGGACTAGGTTCTGCTCCTCCTTCGACTAATGGTATTGGGGGGGGAGGGGAAGGACGAGGGAAGGTCTTGGGGGAAAGGTAGCTCTAAGAGGGGGAGGGGAGCGTCTTGGAGGGGTGGTGGGGGACTTTTTCGTCTCCGGGGGGCCGCATCTCGCATATTGGGGTGGCGGACTGGTTCTAGGGCTGCGGGAGCTTGTCCATATGGCTCCAGGCAGGCTCTATAGGGCTTGAGACGGCTGCCATTCTGTACGGAATACTGTCCGTGCCTATTGATCAGGTACGTATGATTGCTATAAGCTTCTTCCACCAAGTAGGGCCCGATGAACTTTGGCTGAAGTTTTGGATTTTCGCCTTTCCATCTCCTCCTATTCTCTAGCCACACTTCATCGCCCGTTTTGAACAGGGAAGGCTCTTCACCAGCGTCGTCCCTTATCTGTCTCTGTTCTGTTCTGAGGGTCTCGTGTACCTCTTCCAGCCTCTGCTGCAGTGCCTGGGCGTACTCATGTACTGGCACGCACTCGACGAGGGGGGGGGGGATGGTAAGTCAACTGGTCAGGGAGGTGTAGTTCTCTACCAAGCATGAGAAAGTTAGGAGTTTCTCCGGTAGTGGAGTGGGGGGTAGCACGGAACGCTCTCATTAGCTGGGGAAGGATCATGTCCCATTCTTCTGGCCGCCTCTTTAGCAGGAGGGAACGTAGTGCATCTCCTAGTACGCGGTTGTTACGCTCCACGACTCCATTGGCCTGGGGGTGGTAGGGGGTAGTCCGGGTCTTTTTGACTAGCCAAAGGGTGCACAGCTCGCGCATGAGACTGGATTCGAACTGAGCGCCCTGATCAGTATGCATTTGTTCAGGCAGTCAAAAGTAGCAGAATACGTGTTCGTCCAAGGCGGTGGCAACTACTGGGGCGGTAGCGTCAGGGAGGGGGAGGGCGCCTTGCCAGCGAGTGAAATGGTCCGTTAAAACGAGAATCCACTTGTTACCACTGTCTGTCTCTGGAAGGGGGCCGACTAAATCTACGGCCAACTTTTGCCATGGCCGGCCGACGTACATTCTCTGCTTAGTAGGGTTGGGTCGGGTTCCACCATGTTTGGCTCGCTGACACGTCTCACAGCTGTTTATTGCTCGACGTACATCAGCAGTCATTCCCGGCCAATACCAAGTAAGGTTGAGCCTCTTCAGAGTGCGTTGAATGCCTTGGTGCGCCATGACGTGGGTTTCCCAGACTACTTTGCCTCTGAGACTGGGGGGGGGGGCATATAGCACACCAGTGTGACCTGCGTTGCCCGGATTGGTGTATCTCTAGGACGCCATCGGGTCGGAGTTGCATGGAGTGTAGCCTTTTTTCAAGCTGCCGTAACTCGTTACTGCCTAGCTCCAATTGGGAAAGGTCAATGGGGGAGTGAGTCTTGATAGCCTCGTATACAACAGCTACGGGGTGACGGCCGGTCCTCTGGGCTTCAACTAAGTCTGTGTCAGGGGGTAGGGGGTGGGAGCGAGCGACAGCATCGACTTGGGGAGACGGTATGATGGGGTGTGCCTGTGGCGGTTGGAAAGGGGGGGGGGGGGTAGGGGAAAGAGGGGGAAGAGTACGAACTATTTCTTCTTTGGTGGGGCCTCCATCTCTAGCCTCTATGTGTCCACATTGCTTGCAGTCTGGGGGGCAACGCCTGCTGAGTCTGTCAGCATTTCCGTGTAGGTGTCCACTGTGTGGCTTGTATGTATATTTCCATGATGTAGAATTGCTTGTCAGGTTAAACTGCAATTATAAATATTTAAGTGTGTGCTTTTATTGCTATCATCTAATCCTCTATTCTCATTGTGTGTATATATGTTAACGTTGTTGGTGGTTGAAGTTAGTTGAGTTTTGGTCTCAGGTCAGGTCAATACATGTCAAAAGTGAATCTACAAGCTATTTCGGCTTTACTATGTCTGTAAAGATATCTGATCTTGTGAAGTGCTATGAGGACAATACTAGAAGTGGTGACTTCAGTGACTGATGTGACAAACTAGAGTTAGTTGCAAAGCTACAGAAAGAAGAGGATTTGTCATCGTTCTTGCCACTGTTCCTTGGTGGTTCTGCGTTTGCTGTCTACAAGCAACTCTCGGATGATGTGAAGAAGGATTTTGCACAACTTAAGACTGAGTTGCAAACAGCCTTTGGAATAGACAGTTTTGCTGCATATGAGCAGCTCTGTTCTCGTGTATTATCAGGAGACAGTCACTGCAGTAGCAATTGGTGCACCAACGTCACAAGATGGAGCTATGGTCGAGCAGTTAACGATTGATGACAGTGATTTTACTGCAATATTTGATGGAAAGATATGGACAGTAAAATGGAAGTGGAAAGAGGCTGAACCGGTGTTACGTAACACATGCCATGAGTACACTGTACATCCTGATAGGCGCAGTGAATATGACGCTGAAGTTCAACAGTGGATTAAAAATGATTGGCTACAGCTGTATGATGAACAGATCCATGGAAAGGTCGATGGCTATCTAGCACAACAGAATTTACCCAGCCATGCACAGTTGCTGAGTCCGTGATGACTCTCAAATCCTTTAAGTTCCATTTTAAAGCCAAGTTGATTCCTTTTCCTTTTACTGGCTGAGGATTGCTGTCAGCTACATAAAGAGATGCACTAATGACATTGACTGGGATTCTAGAGTGTCCGCTCGTGTTTGGAGTATGCTAAATGAGACTTTAATTAGAATAGCTGGCAATGATCCAGTAGCAGGCAAGTGGAGTGTTACTACAGATGGCAAGGGAACACTTTGGTGTGATGCTAGCAATATTGGAATAGGGGTATGTTTGGAAATAGGTGGACATGTTGTAGAAGATGCCAGTTGGTTAAGAACAGCTAATGACGAGCCCATATTAATGTTGCTGAGCTGGAAGCTGTAGTAAAAGGAATCAACTTGGCTTTAAAATGGAACTTAAAGGATTTGAGAGTCATCACGGACTCAGCAACTGTGCATGGCTGGGTAAATTCTGTTGTGCTAGATAGCCATCGATCTAAAGTGACAGGATTATGTGAGATGATAGTGAGGAGACGTTTGGGGATTATTGCTGAACTTACCAACCAATATGGACTGAAACTGGACATTGCACTAGTGAGATCGGAGAAGAACATTGCTGATTCACTTACCAGGGTAGATAAAAGTTGGTTAATACAGCAGCCTGTTGCAGCAGTGGTGACACATCCAGATAAGTTCTACGAGTTAGCACGTACACTACATGATGCACATCATCTTGGAGTCAATAGAACATTGTATTTAGCTAAACGTAAGTTTGGTAATCCAGTAGATAAAAGTACCATTGAACAGATTGTTAAAGATTGTCATGTATGCCGTCGTGTAGATCCAGCACCAGTGAGGTGGGAGAAAGGAGCATTAGATGTAGAGGATTCTTGGAGTAAACTAACTGTTGATATCACACACTATTGTGGCTTACCGTATTTGACTGCTGTTGATTGTGGCCCAAGTAAATTTGCTGTATGGACGAAGCTAAGGAATGAAACATATGATGCTGTTATAGCACAGTTGGAGAGACTTTTCAGTGAACGTGGCTCTGTAACAGAGCTGCTATCTGACAATGGTCCATGCTTTAAGAGTGGAAACATGAAAAGTGCTATGGATAAGTGGAGTGTAACACAAATATTTAGCTGTGCTTATAGAGCGACTGGAAATGGCATCGTTGAACGGAACCACCGTACCATCAAACTAATGGCCACACGCAGTCGCAGAAGTATTGCAGAGATGGTATTTATTTACAACAACACACCAACTGATGAGGGAACAATACCAGCAAAACATATCTACTCATATGACACCAGAATGCCAGATATACCGTCAATGAATACTAAAAGCCGGGAAACTGGTTGCAATCCCTACCATGTTGGTGACCATGTGTATATCAAACCAGTAAACAATCGATGTACATCAGTATGGAAGATAGGCTGCGTAACAAAGCTTATCTCCAACACAACAGTTGAAGTGGATGGTACAAACAGGCACATCAGTGACATTAGGTTAGCCTGGTGGCGAGGTGAGAATGTTAGCTTGAGTGACATCGAGGTAGACCTTGGCAGCAATGGTGAGGACACAGGAAATGATGATGTTGTAGTTCAGGAAGATGCAGAAGAGGCGGTAATAAATGATGGATGTGGAGACGTAGAAATAGCCGTCCGTAATCGACCAGTTCGTAATAGACGCCCTCCCCAATGGCTAGCAGACTTTAATATTGATTGATTTGATCTTGAAGATCAAGGGGGAATGTGGCTTGTATGTATATTTCCATGATGTAGAATTACTTGTCAGGTTAAACTGCAATTATGAATGTTTAAGTGTGTGCTTTTGTTGCTATCATCTAATCCTCTATTCTCATTGTGTGTATATATGTTAACGCTGTTGGTGGTTGAAGTTAGTTGAGTTTTGGTCTCAGGTCAGGTCAATACATGTCAAAAGTGAATCTACACACTGCGATGTTCAATCGTGAAATGGAATTCGGACAATGTCTCGAGCCATCGGGCTACTTGGCTGGACAGCTCCTTCCTTTTGCATAGCCACATGAGAGAGGCATGATCAGTCCTAATCCGGAAGGTTTGTCCGAAGAGGTAGGGTCGGAAATGTTTGGTGGATTTAACCACTGCCAATAACTCTTTCCGAGAGACGCAATAATTGCGTTCAGGGGGACTCAGGGTTTTGCTATAATAAGCGATAACTCGCTCTTCTCCGTTTTGTATCTGAGAGAGGACAGCTCCGACGCCATCGTCACTGGCATCGGTATCCAAGATGTATGGACTGTGGGCATCGGGGTAGCCGAGAATAGGGGCGGAGAGCATTCCTGCTTTAAGCTGTACAAAAGCTTCTCTCTGAGGGGGGTTCCACTCCCAGGGGATGTCTTTGCAGGTGAGTTTAGTCAGTTGTTTGGCTACGGTGGAAAACCAGGGTAGGTACTGCCGGTAATATCCGACCGTACCGAGGAAAGCCTGTAACTCCTTTAGACAGGTGGGGGTTGGCCAGTCTCGGACAGCTGCGCTCTTCTCAGGGTCTGTAGATACACCACGTTCACTAACCACGTGGCCCAGGTATCTGACTTGTGATTGCAAGAATTCACACTTGCTGGGCTTCAGCTTGAGATTGGCTGCTTTTAGCCGTTGTAATACTTCGGCCAGCCGGTGGAGATAGGTGTGGAAATCAGGGCCGATGACAATAATATCATCCAGGTACAGGAGTAGTGATTTCCAATGGAGACCATGGAGTACCCGTTCCATGAGCCCCTGGAAGGTGGCGGGGGCAGAGGTCAACCCAAACGGAAGGGCGTTCCATTTGTACAGGCCAGACCTGGTAGAGAAAGCGGACTTGTTGCTGGCATCAGCGTCCAGTGGCACCTGCCAATATCCGCTGATCAAATCGAGTGTACTGAAGTAGCGGCTACCTGACAGGGCATCCAAGATCTCGTCTATTCGGGGAAGGGGATAAGCGTCTTGCTGCGTCACCGCGTTCAAACGCCGGTAATCAATACAAAAGCGCCAGGTGCCGTCCTTCTTTTTTACCAACACCACGGGGGAACTCCAGGCACCAGTACTGGGTTCGATCAACCCCTTTTCAAGTAGTTTGGTGACTTGCTCTTCCGCTTCTTTCTCCTTGTGGGGGCCTAGTCTGTGAGGGTGCTGCCTGATAGGCTGAGTTCTAGGTTTCAGTGGGATACTATGAGCTACTAGGTCTGTGCGTCCCATGTCGTGGTCTCCTTTGCTAAATACTGACTCGTAGGAGTGTAGGAGTTGGGCTAGCTGGAACGCTTCTTGTGGGGTGTGACAGCTGTCTAGAGCTTGCAGATATAACTTTTCCAAGTGTTCTGGCACAGAGGAGGGGGGGGGGAGGGGGCAGGGGGTAGGTTCACATTCTCTTGTAGGTAGTTCAATGTCGCTGGGGAGCACACCAGTGTACTTGCCGATAGTCTTTCCAGCTTTGAGGTCAGGGGGTTGATTAGTGGAGTTGAGACAACACACCAATAGGTGGTGTTTGGCGTTTGGGGTGTTGAGGCTGGCGGCCAAGGGCGGGGAGTCCGGGGTACCTTCTACGATTCCAAAGGGAAGGTGATCGGGGTGTATGACTTTGCACAGTACTGTCATCTCTGTGCGGGGAGGTGGGTGTCTCGAATCACTTGCACACCGGTAGTGAGCATCCTGCCTTGTTGATCAGTGCATGCAAGTTCCCGACCGTTAATTACAGCGATAGATTGGTCGAACTTCATGTGGCACTGGTGAGAGGTGAGGAAAGGCATCCCCAGGATGGCATCTTCATTTATCTGCCCTACCACGAAGGTGGTTTCAGTCTTGAAATCTCAAAGACGAATGGGCAAGTGGATTGTGCCAAGGAAGGGGATATGCGATCCGTCGGCAAGGATGCCATGGGAGTTTCTGGTGGCAGGAGACAACCGGTTGAATAGATGTTGTGACAACAGATTAGTGGTGCACCCGGTGTCGATGAGCACTGAAGCTGGCTTTCCTTCTATTTGTCCGGGGAGAAAATAACTAGCTTGGTAAGGGCGCTCGAGTGGGGGGTATAAGAGGGTGGCTGGCTTGACAGCTGAGGGCCTGGGGGCAGGGGGGGCGGCGTTCTCGAGGGCGAGATGGCCGTGTATCCGTTGGCAGAGTCGAGTGGCGACGGGGTATGCTGGGTGCAGCTTCTTCCATGGTGTGGTGACCATGACTGGCTTGAACAGCGGTTTGTTGCCTACGGGGATGGGGGGAGTATGTGGTGTGCAGTGGCGTAAGACGACGAGCTGGCGAAGTCTGACTGCTGGGGTTTAGTGTAGCTGGGCAAAACTCGAAGTCTCCCAACTCTTGCAAGGGTGTGTATCTGTTGGTGGTAGTTAGCTGCCAGGGCTCTGGCATCTGGGTAGCTGGTTGTCTCTCTCTTCTGGGAGGCACGATTGGTTCTACGGGGTTGTACCATTCCAACTCTGCTATCATTTTCCTATAGTTCCGGGGTGCCCAGGGGCAGTTAGGGGCCAGTCTCCCTACTGCGGGCGGCGCCCGTTTTTTGACTGATGGTTGAGGGGAGCCGGGGTAGATGGCCAGGGGTTAGTGGGACAGCTCCTTTGAGGGTGGCCAATGGCTCCGCAACCCCAGCACTGGAGAGGAGGCAACGGGGTGTGGGGGTATGGGGGAGTGGCAGTAAGGGAGGGTTTCGGTGGTTGGTACAACCTCTGCAGTTCTTCGGACTGGAGTTTGACAGCCTCTGTAAGCATCTGCATGTTTTTCAACAGCAAGGAGAGAGTGTCTTCGGGTATGGTAGCTGCCTGATGGATCTGGTTTGGGGGGGGGGGGGGGGTGGTGAGTGTGGGTCCACCTTTGGGGGGGGGGAGGGGGGCGACTCCTCTTTCTCTTCTTCTTCTTCTTCTTCTTCTATCAACCTCACTCTGGAAGGTTTCTCCTCGAATCCAGTTTTTATCTGTAGATACTCATTCCCAGCTCGGATGGCTGTTTCTAGGTCGTGGGGTTGTACCGCCAGCAAGTGCCATTGTAGATAAGCGTGGCCTATTGTACTGGCAAAAGTTTCCAGAACCATCCTGTCGACTCTTCTGGGGGGGATGTCGTCATACGCAACACGTACCAACTTCTCTACCTCGTTAGCGTGCTGCTGGAGTGAAGTCTTGGGGGTGCGCCGTAGCGTGATCAACTTGGCTTGTGCTTCCTTTGGGGTGAGTCCAAACCGGGCACGTAAGGCGTAGAAGATGCCTTCTACGTGAGGGGGGCGACCACATTCAAGGGCATCATCTCTCAAAGTTTCTCGGAGATGCATTAATGCAGTGGCTTGGCCCCAATCATTGGCATCTGCTACCTCAATGAATCGAGTAATAAAGTACTCGACGTCGCCGGTGCCGTCGTACTTGGGGACTTTAAAAGGTGTCTGTGTTGGCCTTTGTTGTGGTTGCACCAAACTCTGAAGGGCCTCTGTCAGCTGCTCTAGTGCTATGGTGGATTGGGCTCCTACGGGGTTCCTGCCAGCGCTCCTAGCTCTTTGGCTGGCCATTCTTGGTCAATAGCAAGCTATGGGGTATGGAGTGGTTGATCTGGCAAAGAATAAGTGGTGTATGGGGTTATCCCGGGCCGGAATAGCTGCTGGGAGGGGGAGGGGGTACTGTATGGGGTGCTAGTGGCACCAACGAAGTCCTTTAGTAAAGTAAAAACAATAGACGGGGTTATACCGGCACGGTATAACTTCGGGGTAGGGGGAAGGGGAGTGGATACAGGGTCTGTATAGATATGGAGTGATACAGGGTCTGCATAACTTCGGGGTAGGGGGAGGGGAGTGATACAGGGTCTGTATAACTTCGGGGTAGGGGGGGAGGGGAGTGATACAGGGTCTGTATAACTTCGGGGTAGGGGGAAGGGGAGTGATACAGGGTCTGTATAGCTTCAAGGTAGATACAGGGTCTGTATAGATTTGGGGTAGATACAGGGTCTGTATAGATTCGACTTCTCTCTCCTCTCTCTGTTGTGTCTTCTTGTTCGCTTCTAATCCCACCGCTGCCACCAATGTAGTAGTTTTTACACTGGCTACCAGACACAACGGGGTCACTCCATCAACTTTTGCATATTACTTTGGAATTACTCCGAATCAACGCTACCAACTGACGGTGTCCTAGACCCAAACACACAATGACAAAGGTTTAATTAACAATACTTTATTTATGCACAATCCACTTAGCAAGATATAATGGTATCTAAAAACTCCACTTGACTTCTGCTTCAAATCATGCAAGAAAGCTCCTTTTATAGGAGAAGGGGAGGAAAACTCACCCCCTTATTTGGGTGAGCCAACCATACAACACAATAGTAAAAACAAACAAATCACAATGCAGTATACAGGATTGTTTATACAGTTATCCAATTAAAGTCCTGAGCACATGGTGCTTTGCTCTGGGCACTTGTTGCCGCTCTTTTTCTGTATCTGGTAATCTTCCAGTCCTTATTAGGGCATGCTGGTATTTTTCCATTCCTTACTAGGACATGCTGGTACTTAGCTTGCTCTCCTGGCCGTTGTATTTGTCCGATTGAGTTCCTGATTGGGGCATTAGGTTCCTTAGATCCCAGGCTACCTCTTCCATCCTCTTTCTACCCAGGCCCGGGGTAGCTGACCCTGGGTAGATCCCGGGTAACCCGGGGTAGTGTTTAGGTGTGGCATAGTGTCTACACAGGGTCTAGGTCTTTGGGGCTTGATTTCGTGGGGGTAGTTTGCGTGTAGGGGAAAGGAGAAGGGGTTGTACGTTATGTTTAGAGGGTGTAGACAGCAAGGGTTGGGGGGGGGGTATGGGGTGGGGGTGGGGGTGAGGGTGGGTACTTCATACAAATCTCTCACACAACACACACTTTGATCATTTTAAAGTAAGCAATGCGTAATCAAAACTTTCTGCAGAAAGAAACATGAAAACATTCAAAAGTATCTCGACACCTTTTGTATGGCATTTAAAAACTTTTCAATTCATTTTTAAAAGATAATTTTGTATTTTTTTGCAGCTCAAGTCTGAATTAATTTAATCTCACAATATTTCTTTGCAGATACAGCTGTCTAAACTGATCTGCCAAAATGACAACTCAAGTTTGATCCCAGAAAATGTGTTTAAAATGGACTCTCCATTGGTACCATGTGACCAGCTTCTTGGACTTGACCTTTTCAACTGGCTCACCAGCTAAAATTTTATTGCAAATTTTTCCTTTAACCGATAAGTTTTTTAAGCTTGATCAGATTTTAAACATGCATTTATTATTATTTTATCTGCCTGAAGACCTCAGGATTGTTTTAGCTGATAAATATATTTTAATTTATCATCTTGCTTTGCTTTATGGATGTTTGCTTTAGCCTAAGCCAATAGAAAGTGATAACAGCTGTTTTCTTGAGGTCAAATAGGTTTTTATGCAAGCTGTAACGGTGGAAGATTTCGAAATTTATTTTCAAGGTGATGCAACAATTTGCTTAAAATAGACGGCGCATAGTTATATTGGTATATACATACAACAAGTGATCGGAGTTGGTTTTTTAATTTAAAAAAATTATAGTTGGTCTTTACGAGTGTGGTTTCACCATTGAAATGCATTTATGGTAGATTTAGTCTCTAGTGATTGTTTGCCAATGACTTTTTAAAAACTTCGGAAGACCAATGACAGAAACTGACCTCCATTTTTCGTTATAAAAAGCAATTAATGTACCACTCCTGTAAAGATGCATTATACTTGGCAGCAAAGGTTTCACCGAGGCGTCAAACTCTTACTGTGAATGACAAGTTAAAAAATAACGTAATGTTTTTTAAAATTTATGCTTCTTCAAAAACCATATTGTCCTAAGACAGCCAGCAAAACCTGATTAATTAAAAGTATAAGTTGTGGAACCTAGAAGACCGGATACTGAGTATTCCCTTTGCTTAATTCTACAAAAAAAGATTTAAACCCTCATTTGAGGTCTTTTGTTGAAAATACAGTAAAGGATGAGATAACTCCAACATTTTCAATGCACATAATCTATTGCGTGCAAAAAAAATACAATCATTGTCCATTGTAGACGGCTGGTTGTGTGTGTGTGTGCGCGTGCTTATTTCATCACAAAGCAAATAACAAATTAAAAAAATTGAAAAGCAAAAATAGAAATATTAAAGAAAAACAAAAAAATGAAGTTTGATGACTTGCACAATAGCATTACAACTGCTTGAGGTGTTGGCAGGGATGGTTATTTTATAATTAGCAGAAGTAAAAAGCTGCTGTGCATATTCTTATTTTAGACTTGCAAGTTTCTGACATACTGTAGTGGATTTTGGGGGCGACAAAATCCCTAGCTGTGTGCGGTAGCTTGCTGCCACCAGTTGTTAGATTAACCTGTTACAGAAACAGGGTCGGTGAGTTACAAAATGTATACCAGACAGAGTGTTGCCACTCTGCAACCAAATGCGAGCCCTCGGCTCAAACACATATCTCAAAGTAGTTGAGCATACATGAATTTATTCAACCAGAATAAAACGAGTTAGTAAGCAATCCCAATTACAACTGACTGTTATGGCAAGTGTTCTGCCTTTTATAGGCAGGGCAAAAGAACAGTCATCCAATTACCATGCAATGCTACGAAATACACCAATGATAAAACATATATAAATAGATAACAAATAGGAATACAATAAGGGCTTAAAGAGAATAGGCGCCCTATGGTAATGGGCGGAGTCATAATGTCTGTATCCAATCACGTCCAGTCTCTGGGTACTCAGTCCTCTCAGCTCTTGATCCAGCTTCTTCGGTGAGGGGTAAGGGCGGCTACTTCCATTAGATGGTGCTTAGATTCTCCCAGGCTACTTTCGGGATCTCAGGCTCTGCTGACTCACTTCCTGCCGGCCCAGTGAGGTCGGTATGGGTGCATACAGGGTCGGTATAGGTGGTATGCAGGGTCAGTATAGGTGTACCCAGGGTCGACATAGTAATAATTATAATTGCTGTCCATTTAGTAGTAACTACTAGGTATCCTGGCTGTCCAATGGCTATCGTAGTGAAGCAGGATGTAGTAATAGTTGTGCGCAGAGGATGTGTACACTAAAATCCACCACAATACTTCAACAGGCGAGAATGTGTGTTTCCGTAACATGGAAAGCATACTTGATCACAGTATTGTGATTCTGACAAATTAAACATTAAACATTCTAATGGGTTGATGTTTTGAAGTGGCGATTAGCAAAACAGATCTGAACTCTCTCCTTTTATCTGTTAGTCCTTGTTACCTTCATCCGATCTTCTAAAAGCGGGTTTTTTCTGTGCACCTTTTCTCTCTGCAGGCTCATTGCAAAGTGCTGTTGAGTTTTCAGGGGTAGACCACTTGAATCAGACGCTCAATGAGTACTAGTTATTGATAAAAATAAAAAAATGTCACTGAGAAATTATTTTTGTTGCTAATGGCTTCCCCACGTCCTGCTGTGCTTTCTTCTATTATTTCTTCTGTGGTGACCACTCCATGGTGCCATAGTACCAACTACCCCTACAACAAACCTGATACTTGTAGTAGGAGTCACCCTCTCTTGGCTACATTTTGCCACCAGTCATTTCCCTGAAACACTCATAACAGCTATTTTCCGCCAGAAGAAACATTTTGTTGACCAGGTCTCTCTCAAAATACCCTTAACATCCTTGCTACCCTCCCCAACCTGCAACCCCATCCAACATTGTCACCCCTGGCTACCCTGATTAAGCTCGGCCAGTCCGGCACAGTATTTCATCTTTAGAAATCTGGAAAATTCTGCTAAACTGCATGAGAGCCTGGCATTTTTACAGAACAGCTATTTGATTTTACGGAGTTTGATTATCCAACAACCAAATGCTGAAGCATCAAACAACCAAATGCTGAAGCATCCAACAACCAAATGCTGAAGCATCCAACAACCAAATGCTGAAGCATCAAACAACCAAATGCTGAAGCATCCAACAGCCAAATGCTGAAGCATCCAACAGTCAAATGCTGAAGCATCAAACAACCAAATGCTGAAGCATCAAACAACCAAATGCTGAAGCATCCAACAACCAAATGCTGAAGCATCCAACAACCAAATGCTGAAGCATCAAACAACCAAATACTGAAGCATCAAACAACCAAATGCTGAAGCATCCAACAACCAAATTCTAAAGCATCCAACAACCAAATGCTGAAGCATCCAACAGCCAAATGTTGAAGCATCAAACAACAAAACTAACAAAGGGCTGTGATTGTAATGACCAACCTACAAAAAACAGTGACTCAACAAAAACTTTTGTATGCGTTTAATGAAAAAATCGTGGAGCACCGAATTCAAAAATAAGTATGAAACTTTCTAAGCATTAAGGCCTGGCTACACGATCGCAAATTCCGTGCGTTATTGCACACACTTTCCAAAAGGTCAACGCATTTTGCTGATTGGCCTGAGTTTTGTCCGTTTTGCAAACTTTTGACATGTTTAAATTATGCGATGTGCTTTGTCCAGTGGGCAGTGCATATTGATTGTGATTGGCTAAAGCGGTCTACAGTGAATCCAGTTATATGCGCTTCAGTGATTTTGATCCAACCGCTAGTAATAAAAACTACTAACAAGACTGCGGCTAACTAGCTACACTACTACTATTGGTTTTTAACTCAGCTAAGATAATATAACTCCTCAACGCAATGTAGTTCAATGCACAGAACTTGCGTTCGTGTAGCACCTAGCTTTTAGTGCATTGGAATTGCACAAAGCATAGCGCACGAAATTTGCGATCGTGTAGCCAGGCCTTAATACTTTAAATATATTTTTAGTCTAAATTATAGCTTTATTTTTATGGCATAAATAAAAGTATTCATTTGGTTTTAGAGGCTGCTGACAAAAACTATGTCAACTATAATTTCTCCAATATATTCTCCAATCTGTAGCTGAAAGTATTCTGTTTTCTTTTTTGCTTTTAATTGTTAGTAGTAAAGTTGTCTTTCCTAAGGGTGGACTGGCAAGGAGCTGTGGCAGGTAATAAGTAAGGAGCTGCAATAACCTTGCCTCGGCTGGATTGTTGTCAGGGCACAAAAAAAGGATAATTATGTGCGGATGAAACTGTCCATAATCCAAAAGCAGTGTTTAATATATAGTGAATTCGCTATCATGTTTCGTTTGCAAAACCCCACACTGGAGTTGTTTCCCCCATTTGTATTTGTGGAATTACAGTGTTGGCCATAAGCTTTGAAGTTGTTTTCTAACCTTTGACAAGCTTTAATGAATTTGGAAACTTGGATTTCTAAAAATAAAGTTTCAACAAGTTTTTTATTGTTTGTGTTTCAATCATTCGGTTAAAAACACACTTCCAACTCAATAGGTTTAGTAAGCCCATCTGCTATAAAGCATTGTGATATAATAAAATAAATTATTTATTACTCTCATCAAGTGTTATTGCTAAATAGTCTGAGTATGCTTTACAACCCTTCAAAGTAATCTCCTCCGCTTAGCATTAGTCCCACATCTTTAGTTTTAATTAGTAATTAACCAGTAATTTTTATAAAATGTAGCAGAAGCTGTTCTAGAGAGCAAAGGTCTCCCTTTCTCCATTTTGGAGATGCCACTAATTCATGTTGACTAAAGGTAACATATACGACAAACAATTTAAAGGGAGAAATTTAGGACAGCTGAGACTTGCCAAGTTTTCAAGTCACTAGGGAGGCTTCAGATAAAAACTACATAGGAGTTGTCAGTATTAGTGCATTTACTATGCAGTACCACCGAGAATGCTCTTGGAGAGAGGGTGGAAGAATTCAAGGAGAAGTGGGCAGGCTCCGCCAGAGTGAGGAAGTGAAAATCAGGCATATTTTTTACGAGGAACAATTTCTACTTAATTTTCTCTCAAATGCAAATGGAGGATTAAACCGAAAGTTTAAGGTGAATGTAAACATGGGGGTTGCGCTGGCGTTGGGGGTCGGTGATCGGTGGCGTAGCAAAGCAAGGCCACGCGAATCCTTGTGTTATTAGACACATGTTACTGTGCAATTAAAATTAGTGAGTAATACTAATTTCCTATTTGTGTCAATTTTAACAATGGAAAGCTACTACTGAAAAGCAATGGCTAAAGCTTTTTCTTAGTCAGTAATCAGACTTCACCAGTCACCAAGATTTTGAAGTGGACACATTTTCTAGCTGAGAGCTCCACGTTATATTGTAAGTTTAATTCCAATATTGTATTCCGATATTACATTGCGACTAGTGTAATAATTGTTGTAAGAAATCAGATTCTTGTTACTGGCAATCCCTATTTCAGCTAGTTGTGCCGCTGGACTAGTCGCTGATTACTATTCTTTGCCCAAAACCTTTATCTATCGGACACTCTACTATCCCCCGTAATGGGTGATTTGTACAGTCTATTTCCACTATAACATTATGGGATGTAATTTTTGTACCACTTTGTTCTGCACATATTTTCCATGTCAGCAATCATTATTCATTTGTGACATACAGATATATGCAGATACTATATTTTGAGACACTACTTTGGCAGCGTTGTATTCTATTGCACAATATTTTCTTGTTGACATGTCTAACTTTTACATCCTATTTCAGGAGTACCAGATCATTGGAGATGACAAATAAATTTATATGTCTTGTCAAAGAATCTACTGCGTTTGGTCACCGGATTTGAAGTAGCGTGTGCAGCAACAGTGAAAAAGGGTTGTGATAGATTTTTGTGGGTGGAGAGAGAGAATCATTGTCTGGCCAGAAGCAGGGGTAGTAGGGAGTTCTCCTAGCCAAGCTTTATCAGTTGTCAAACCAACTAAGTGTCAACTTTGTATAAATCCTTTTTCCAGTCAGCACCTCCTTGAAGTTTCTGAATCAGGCTTTTCAGGTAAGGCCAATGTTACAAAAGAACTCAGCAGCAGTCAGGCAAATTTCTGGATTTGAACTGAGCACAAACACTAATTTTTCGACTTTATAATATCATTTGTTTGTGAACAATTGACAAACCTTATAATTTCAATTTTTTTTTCTAAAAATTTTGAATAATAAATGAATTGCTGTTATTATTTTCAAAATTTCCATTTTCAAATGTCTTTGTGTGAGGAACGCCAACAACACAACCGCTCTTTGCCCTAGCAACCCATATATATCTCCACAAACAATCATCAATACCCAAGTGCATATGTTATGGATTCCGGTCTAGTAACCACAGATATCCACTAGTCGCAAGTATTGTACCTCTCTCCGGAGGTGACACTGCGCTACTCGACAGTGACAACTGTGCAGGGTAACCGAATTACCCGGTAAGGCAAGAGACCATGGCTCAAACAAACAATACAGCGTAGTGCTTGTGGAAGTGGCTATATTCTCGAGACAAAGTCATAGAGGGTAATTATTCCTCTAGTCTAGGGTGTTTGTGGCAAGACATGAGAATGAATGCAAAGATTAGAGTAAAAGTCTCTCCTTTTATAGGAGAGCTCACAGGAATTAGCATAAAACATATAACAATAAGAGCATAATAAGTTATCTGACCAATGCAATGAATTATATAAGTAACTAGCCGATCATGCAATCAATAAACGTTAAATAGATGAGGCGCCAAGTGGCTAAGGGCGGAGTCCTGTCTCCTATTGTCCAATCAGGCTGTTCTACAGGGTCCCAAGGCTCTGGTTAGCTTGTGGTCCTGGTTACCGCAGATGTAAAAGTAGGTAGTTTCGGTTCCTGGCTTGGTGGAAAGTCCTAGATGGTTTTGGAAATCCTCAGCTATGGCAACCATCTTATGCCGGCCTTGTCAAGGTCACTACCGGCCCTGTACCTGTCCTGTATACTGTGTTACCGGCACAATATGGCTTTGCTACCGGCACAGCATCTCACCGATGGCTGTAGACGCATTGCCAGCGCACTGAGTGGAGAAATGGTGTAGCAAACTTCCAGTTTACCATGAACATTCACCAAAATCTAACACATATATATATATATTATATTATAATTATTATTTATATATCGCTTTCCACAAAATTATTCGTGTGAATAATTTTTTTATTTTATATAACCACAAGGCGTGGCTTGTGGACTCCTTTGTTCTATCACTGTATATAACCACATGTAGCATTCAGAATAATTCAAAGTTACCCTAGGTTTCAGAAGAACACTACACCTCACTGAGGAATAAAGACAAGCAGCAGGAAGGACTACCGCGACCTTGGCTCAACCGACCGCCAGCGTTCACAAAGCTCCGTCGAAAGAGTGCTCAGTCAATCATTGACCTTCAACACTCACGGCGGCCGCTGTCGACAATTCAGCTCTCACTTCCACGGGCAAGTCAGTCGCCGGTCAGTTCGGCACTCCCGACGCTAACTGTAAGAGCAGAGTTCGCTGGTAGGAAACCACTACAAACAAAATAACGTGGAAAGGCTTTCATAATGCACTCTATAGTGGTTCGCTCACGCAGTGGGAACTATGCAGGTGAACAATTACCAAACAATACGAAAATCTTGTACATTTATTTTGAATGTCTGGGGCCATCAAGCATTGCACTATCCAGTAAGATTTACTATGAGGCTTTGTATAAATGGTCTCTGTTACTATGTTTCCATATCATGACAAAATGTCACCAAATCTCTGTGGTTTGTTACCACAAATAATTGGTGACAAGGGATTTTAGTAGCACATTGGGTTTCATTCAATAAATTATATTATTTATCATTAGTTAGTAATAATTAATAAAAAACAGAACCAGGTGAAATTTTGTTAGAAAAAATACTACCATTTGTTTTTCATTACTGCAATAATTAATTAGCAGCAGTTTAGATTCGTTAGTTTCAAATTAGTTGTATTGTTTGTTTCATAAATAATGCTGTAATAAACTACAAACGATCATCGTTAGCAAAATATAAACACAGACACAAGCTAACGATGCCATGCGGTAACAATGGATAATTCGCGGCTTCCTGTTTTATTACGCATGGTTGGTCATATCGCCTTTGGTGACATTAGCGTTTCCAATAATGATGAACATCTGGAATTCGGCTCATCGCCAATTTTTTGCTCTCAGAAAGCGACAAATATTTTTCGACAAGTTTCACGACAAGTTTATCGACAGTGGTATTTTCAACGGAATTTCCGTTTATCACTGGCAGTATTGCCAATTTGTCATGATATGGAAACTCAGTATAATCCGTGCTAATTAAGAGTCTTCTAATATTGTGTGTAGCCTGTACTACTGTCTATTGGTAGCAAAAACAAGCATGGAAGGTGCCAATTTAAAACTTCCATTTATAATTAAACATCAGAAGCTTAGACATATTATTGTGGATTCTGGCCTGGTGCCACAGAATCCTGCTAAGCTCGAGTACTATTCCTCTCTCCAGAGGGGACAGCGCCAGTATGGTCGGTGCCGCTTGTCCAAGTGACTTTAACAAACTACTCTGGTTGCTGAGGTATAAATAAATTTATTGTATTCTATACTGTTCTAAGGAGGTAGTCCGCTGGAGTGAAGTGGCAAGAGTAGATACAATAGTAAAAGTGCAAAGAGTATATACATGCTCCAGTCAAAAAAAGCCTGGAGCACAGGGAGCTAACATTGTCACAAACCAATCATATGCCAGGAATTGAAATGACAACCAAATAGGTACACAGGAAGTGATTTGGACAAACGACAATACAGGGTTAAACATAGTGACAAATAGGATGACAATTGCAAATGATTAAATGGAACAAGCGCCCAAGGATGAAGGGGCGGAGTTAATGGGTTGGATGTCTGCTGATACTCGCTCCCATCTCCTGGTAAGTCCTAGGGCTGTATTATAGGCTGGTGTCCTTCTTTCTTGGCTTTTAGAAATTGGTAAGTTACAAACTTGGCCTTCTGCAGCTCCACAGCTATTCTTGAGGTCTTAGGCCAAATCACTCATTTGATCCTGGTCCAGTAAAGGTCACCACCAGCCCAGTAAAGGTCACTACCGGCCCAGTGAAAGTCACCACCGGTCCAGTAAAGGTCACCACTGGTCCAGTAAAGGTCACTACCAGCCCAGTAAAGATTACTGTTGACCCAGTCATGTTTGCAATACAGGGAAGGGAGCGCTGCTTGCTCTACTGCTGGCAACAGGGACAACCAGTTGCTTATTGCTCATGTTTAATCAATGCTAAAGAGGTATCTCTAGCCCACAGAGACACCCTCTGTGAAGGTCAGCATTCACAGGTTTGGTACAAAAAAATCTACCACAATATCAAGGTTCGATGACCTAGCGCCCAATGAAACAACGACTATGTTTGAGTGCTGTCAAATAGAGAAGAGAAAACAAAGCCCCCCTCTCCCCATTTCTAGTTGACCAATCAATAAACAAAACAAAATGCTTAGTGTCGAGACAAAGATGTGTGCTAGTGATTGCACGCTTTCATTGACCCAAAATTGGTCTCAGTATTTGCTTTGTTGGTTGTGCACTTCAAGCAGCAGTTTATGTCCAGACAAACTTGTTCTGATGGTTCTTTACTAAACACGGACTTATGTTGGCCGGTAAATGTTTGTTTGGATGTAAAATTGTCCTGTGCACAAGTTGGAGTAGGGATGTCTGATAGCAGTTCTAACCTTATATCGTCACCCTGAATGTTTGTATCATTTCTTGTCAACAGCTTGACTAAAAGGAAAAAAAATTTTTTGTTATATTTTTTTGGGGTTTCTGCTGGTGTTTTTTATGTGTTGTCTTTTTATTTCTGTTAATTTGTCTAGCATTAACTGCTAAAAACATTCTTCTGGTGAATGCAAAAAAGATTACTCTAATACACCAGTCTTGACAATCCCTTGAATTATACTTTCTCAACTTTTTGACATTTACACAAATGAGACACCACCTTTGATATGCCATAGCACCACTTCACCATCTAAATGACATTGATTCAGTTTATATAACTAAATACACTTTATTTTATTGTTGGTACGTATCATTCTTTTAGCATTACTCAAATCACAAACAAACAAGCTGCATTCCATTAGTTTTTGATGAATAATTTTATATCCACTTGACAAACAGCCAATTTTTTTAACGCTGGCACTAAACAAGTCTAGCAGTTGTCATGCTTATTTCGTTTACTAATATAGCCCAGGAACCTAGATTTTCACCCGCTGTAGAAAACCAAATACTAGTTGGCCACAAAAAATAATAGCAGCTAAAAGATATTGATTAGATGTAGTTCACCAGCAAAACTGTTTACCTTGTATGTGCTATTAAAAGGGGGCCCCACGAGTTGCACTGAGCCCCTTGGTTATGTAATGCATTGATGAACAGCTAGCGTTTTATGAAATTGATGCACAATGAGTACCTACAGTGAGACTACAATAAGAGCTTAACAGTGCAGCCATAGCAATTATTAACAGCTTTCTGAAGCAAAGGCAAGCAACAGAAAAATACTCGTAATATGATAAGAAATCAATAATTAACAGGCATTGATAGTTGCGACACACAATGGTTGATAGCACGCAAACGAAGAAACTTTCGCTTTGTAGACTATTGTGTTTGTCAGTAATAATATGGGGAGTTGATATGTTCTGGAGATCCATATCTGCCAACTAATGGGGGAAAACTCTCGCGCAAAGAACTAAATATCTACAAATACAATGTTACGCGTGGAACAAAGTGAGGACAAAGCTGAATTTTTGGCTCAACACGATGAAATTTTTATTGATACACTGCTTGAATCTTTTAATGTAAAGCCAATATAATTGGCAGATTATATTTTGGTGATCAATTTAAACCCAATTGTTAATTCCAAATACAGTGAAGATTTATGGTGGACATTAACACTCCAACTACCTACCTTAGCAGTTGTACACAACAATAAAAAACTAACGGTAGTAGAAATCAGTACATCAGAACAATCTATCTAGCCAACATAGATGCATTCACTACCTAAAAATTCACTAACCATGGATTTAGTGTATCAGAAAACTTAGCATAACATTTCAAACATCAACAGTTGCGGCTGGATAGATAGGTTGATGGGTGGGTAGGTAGATATTTAGGTAGGTAAGTAGGTCAGTATGTAGGTGTAGGTGGAAACATCAACTACACAGAACATCCCGAAGCTGCGGTCCCTCACAGCAAGCCTCTTCATCACATTCTAGTATTCATTTGCTCTCAGAAATAGAACACTTTGCATCTGAAACTTTTATCTGGAATTATTGGCAAGTATGTACAAGCCTATTGTGCAATATTGGCCATTGTTTATGCTTGTACCCAACTGTCTGTGTTTGCGACTTTATACTGTGCAACTGTATGTACATGGATAGAACACAACTACACCTCAGCAGCCATGTTAAAACATAATCGTTACAAGTAAGTGAATTATATTTATTATAGCAAACAGGGACCATGTTTAGGAATACACATTTGTTTGAACTGAATGAAAATAATAATGTGGACACACCAAGAATGTTAGAATATAAAATGTAAAATTATGGTTGTTTTGTGAAACTTTTTGCTTATACATTAACTCTTCCGATGCAGCATACTACTACGCTTACAATTTATGATTTTCTTGATACAAAAATCTCTATCATCAACTTCCAATTTACACCAAAAAGTGAGTGTTCATTTGGTTTTTGATCCTCTAGCCGCTAGTGTTGTCAAGTGAGGCTTTTATAACTTTCAGTTTGCATATTATGCTCAAATCTGTGTCATATATTATATTTGTGCTTTAGAAAGGCCAACTTAGCTCTCCATTAAAAACAGTTAGAGCTTGACCTTTTCAAAAAATATTAAGTTATGTAAGGTATATCAATTTTATAACAAATGTCAAATGTCACATTATTATAATATAAAAATTAAAATTATTTTTTCAAAATATGGCAGCCATCACAAGAATCTTTTAAGCTATATTTGACCAAAGTGTTATTTTTCAATTGTACATGCAAGGCACACAATCGATGAGAAAATTCATCATTCATTCAATGATTGTTTTGGAGTTATACTCCGATATGTTTGTGCTTAAAACAGCATAGCACTTTTATGCGCATGGAAATTTCCCATGGAGTGAGTCATCGCTCTCTATTGTAAATTATCATACCAGACTTTGCATTATGCTTGCTCATAGGCTGACTCCAGTTGGATTGTATTTTCAGAAGTCTCTCCTATCATTCTAAACTGTTGTTAGAAAGGAGCGAAAGCTCTCAATTTGACTACATAAAAACAATTGTAACCATTTTTTCTTTGCCTGGCTTGTCTGTTTAACCTGCAGGTTTTCTCACCACTGGTTTCTCCCTTTAACCCGCAAGTTTTCTCACCACTGGTTTGTCTCTTTAACCTGCAGGTTTTCTTACCACTGGTTTGTCTCTTCAACCTGCAGGTTTTCTTACCACTGGTTTGTCCCTTTAACCTGCAGGTTTCCCACCGCTGGTTTGTCCCTTTAACATGTTTAGCTTCTTATTAGTGGCTTGATATGACGTAACAAAAGAATTAATGGCCACATTGAAACAACTGCTCATTCCACTAGTAACAGCGAGTCATGTCTAATTAGGTTCAAAATAAATTGAATCACAACTTTCTGCTTTGGCTTCTAATCCCAGGCCTCAATATATCAGTATCCAACTTGTCAGTATCAAACCCACCAGTGTCCAGCCTATCAGTGTCCAACCCACCAGTGTCCAGCCCACCAGTGTCCAACCCACCAGTGTCCAGCCCACCAGTGTCCAACCCATCAGTGTCCAGCCCACCAGTGTCCAGCCCACCAGTGTCCAGCCCACCAGTGTCCAATCCACCAGTATCAAACCCACCAGTGTCCAGCCTATCAGTGTCCAACCCACCAGTGTCCAGCCCACCAGTGTCCAACCCACCAGTGTCCAACCCATTAGTGTCCAACCCACCAGTGTCCAACCCACCAGTGTCCAACCCATCAGTGTCCAACCCACCAGTGTCCAACCCATCAGTGTCCAGCCCACCAGTATCCAACCCACCAGTGTCCAACCCACCAGTGTCCAACCCACCAGTGTCCAACCCACCAGTGTCCAGCCCACCAGTATCCAACCCACCAGTGTCCAACCCATTAGTGTCCAACCCACCAGTGTCCAACCCACCAGTGTCCAACCCACCAGTGTCCATAAGTGTTAATCACAGTGTTGTCAGCCGATTCAAGCGCAATTTTATACAAGGACGGCTCCACTGGAACCAAATTTCACAAAAGATCCTAAAAGTCAACACTGGCTAATACAGTTATTACACATGTATTCAAAGCTCCTATAAGTCAACATTGATTAATATAGTTATTACGCGTGTATTCAATGTTCGTTGCATAAAATGAAAATTTTTTTGCCTTAATAATCGTGTGAACATCTTTGATTTCAATCTAGCACAAATATTTATTTTATTAAGCTGAAGTTTGTAGCAAAAATTTGTTTAGAACCTTTCAACACCACCGGAGCCAAAAAATAAACAGGAAGTCATCTCCCACTGGGAAGATAATTCTGTAGTGAGCAGTAACAGACATAGATATGTATGCCAATTCGTTTACTAAAGATTGCATGCTCTACATTGCAAGAATGTACGCTTTCACGCCAGTGACCTTATGCGACATTATATGATTGTATTAAATATATATTTGGCAGACACCTGAAAATCAGATTTTACTGGTACCTGTAGAAAAAAATGCTTATTTCGGGAATATTTTAATGTGAACTAATAATTACAGCGTTTTGAGATTATAATTTTATAATAACTATGATTAACTTCTCGATCAGTTATTTCATATTCAAGTTTCATAAGAAATCGGACTTGTATGAAAAATAGTTTATAATCAGTTCTTTTTTATAATGCATGTGGTAATAAAAGCACTAGGTTTTGGCCCTTATTACTTTGCTTCAAATCTTTGGTTTTGTTTGAAGTTCACAGACATCTAGGAGACACTTTGACTTTTAGATGAATGGTAGTTCAAGGCCTTAGTTTGTCAGTTTGCAAACTTATGAGCTGTTGAAAATGAGCCTCTTTTATAAGTTATAGTGTTGTCACTCAACCATTTGGCTCCAGAGCTTTGATTACTTCACTTAGGTACAGCCCACCAGTGTCCAGCCCACCAGTGTTCAGCCCACCAGTGTCCAGCCCACCAGTGTCCAGCCCACCAGTGTCAAGCCCACCAGTGTCCAACCCATCAGTGTCCAACCCACCAGTGTCCAGCCCACCAGTGTCCAACCCTGCAGTGTTCTACCCATCGGTGTCCTACCCATCGGAGTTTTATCTATCAGTGTCAAGCCCACCAGTGTCCAACCCATCAGTGTCCAACCCACCAGTGTCCAGCCCACCAGTGTCCAGCCCACCAGTGTCCAACCCAGAAGTGTTTTACCCATCAGCGTCCTACCGATCAGTGTTCTACCCATCGGAGTTTTATCTATCAGTGTCCTACCGATCAGTGTTCTACCCACCTTTGAAACATCTATAAGTACTGTAATGGATTTTGGTCTGGTTTCCACAAAATTCCACTAATTTTAAGTATTATACTCATCTCCAGAGAGGACACAGGAGACACAGATGGCAACTATGATCAGCTACTGCTGGATCCGTTGTCAAGCACAGAGCCCACGGCTCAGACAAACTACACAAAGTGCTGTTTGAGCAATGGCTTTATTCAGCAGTACCAATGTCCTAGGGTGGCTTTCCACTAGGGTGATTGGCAAGACATGAATGAATGAATGCAGAGAAACACATGAACTCCAGCCATTATATATGCAGGCTGGCAGGAAGTAATTTACATATTGTGGTGGAATTTTGTGACTACTACCACTGTGCAAGGTCCCCCTGACAACTGTTGAGTGTCAGGCAAGCCTAAATAGAGCCTGGCACAGCCAGAACATAAGCGAGTCAGCCGGTAGAAACCCTACCGGCCCTGCAGCATTCACTGCCTGCCCTGCAGCATTCACTGCCTGCCCTGCAGCATTCACTGCCTGCCCTGCAGCACTCACTGCCTGCCCTGCAGCATTCACTGCCTGCCCTGCAGAGGTACCACCGGCCCTGCAGCACACCCTGCCTGCCCTGCAGCATGCACTACCGGCCCTGCAGTGCCATTACCATACCTATACCGGATCGGTGAGAAAAGAACTGCTATAGCCTGAGAACCGAAGTTGATACCAAAGGTGCAGGAGCCCGACTTTGCAACATAGCTGTCCTCAAACAAGACCAAAGCCAAGGACCACAAGCCATAAGGACCAGGAACCCGAGCTACTCATTGCACCACCATGAGTAAGCAAGATTGACTGAGAAGCTCCGCCCCCTACTTCTGGGCACCTTGCGCATTTAACTCTATATTAACCAATGACTGTATCGTATATTTATATCTTATGATCTGATTAGTGTAAACACTTCCTGCCATTGCTGATTTGTTGCCCCTTGTTTGGGCATATGTTTTAATCATGTTCTGCCTATAAAAGGCAGAACACTTCACTTGATTCATTGTATTGTATTGGGATTCTACCTGTGCTTAAGCCAAGTAGCATGATACATTTACCCTTATTATACATTGCTGGTTATGCTGTGTAATAAAGTATGGTTTACTCAGCAAGTCATTGAGTCGTACGTTTGAGCCGCGGGCTCCGAGAACAGTTGTGGAGTTGGCATACTCCTCTGTTGGAAGTTTACCTCTGGAGTGAGGCGTTGTTGGTGGACGTTTGGTCGGCCCCCCAAAATCCACTACACTGGTGGCAGCGGTGGGATTGTTTTCACGCTGTTGGACTGCGCTACCTTGGAACTGCATATTGCAGCCCGAAAATCCGGATCTGTATTCACTGTACAGACCCCCCATTTGAACACTCTTGAACAGACGTTGAGCTTGCTCCGCCTGAAGAAGTGCTCCCCAGAAAGTGTGCGTCACTTAGCTCTGCATAAACGTTGAGTTTACTCCGTTGCAGCAACCAGACAGCCCAGTATCTTTGATACCGGCCATGCACGCACTGATACCGGCCCTGTGTCTTCTGATACCAGCCCTGCTAACACTGATACCGGCCCTGTGTCTTCGGATACCGGCCCTGCTAACTTTGTGACCGGCCCTGCGCTTCTAAACGCCGGCCCTGTACACACTACTACCGTCCCTGTGCAATATTGTACCGGCCTTGTGCTACTTTCCAGTACTTTGTTTACTGAGACCACTTGATATAGACAGCCCTAGACGCTGTAGAGACCTGGTGCCGCTAAAAACGGACCAGCACAAGATCCATTGTACACTTGAGTTGAGTTACTCCTCTACGTCTAGACAATGGCAAACCACGGGTACGCAGCGCTGGTAGGGTACCACCTGCAAACCCCGAAGCGAATGTGATGGAACATTTGACGGAAGCGTTACAAGCCGTCATGCAGCCAGCCGCTGCCAATCGCCGGTCTTTATTTAAAGCACCGAAGTTCGATGGAGATGGAGACGTGGACTATTTTATAGAGCGCTTCATGGGAGTGGCTGAGTCCAACGAATGGCCAGAGCAGACAGCGTTGCTGCATCTGCGAGAGTCCCTGAGAGGGAGTGCACTTGAATGTGGTAAGGCACCACAGTTGCAAGGAATATTTGCTGCTTTACGGACAAGGTTTGGCTTAACCCCCCGTGAAGCAAGGTACAAACTTACTGGCCTCCGCAGGACGTATAAGACTACGCTGCAGGAGCATGCCACTGAAGTAGAACGACTGGTGCAGGTCGCTTATGCGGACCTCCCCCACAGATCGTTGCAACGAATGATAGTAGATATCTTCAGCTCTACATTAGGCAACCCCTACTTGCAGAGACACCTCCTGGCAATACAGCCAGTGGAGATTTCAGACGCAGTGAGAGCAGGGAATGAATACCTGCAGATCAGGACAGGTCCTGAAGAGAGGTCTACTCACGTGCACATGGTAGACGACAAATCTACAGATGAGGAGGAGTACGCTGACGATAAGCCGGACACACCGCATACTGCAGTGAAGAATGTCCGCCCTGCACCGCCAAACAATAAGGACTCTCTGACAGCGGTCATGGAGGCGTTGGCGGAACTCACGAAAGAAATCAAGTCATTGAAACCAGGAGCTACCCCTACACTTCAGCCTCCTCCACCACTGCCTGATCAACCACCACTCCAGTGCTGGGACTGTGGAGAGTTGGGACACATGCAAAGGCAGTGTGCAAAGAGATTGTGGAGCACCAGACCACAACGGATGCCTGCCCAGGCGGGAAACGGCCGTGTCCGCAGTAGAGCTGCCGGCATCTACCTGCGATTGGGCGAGCCGTAACACCCCCAAACGGAACCAGCAGACACAACACCCCTACACGAGCCAGTCCCCTGCTAAGATGCACGCGGCGGACACCACCTGCTTCCCCCCTATACGCCCGTACAAGGCAAGCTATTTCCTCACTGGAAAAATGGAGGGACGAAATGTGTCAATACTTGTAGATACCGGGTGTACTACAAACCTGCTATCCCGGCATTTCTATCAAAGACTGCCGCTGAGCGTAAGAAGTACGCTACGGAACAGTGAGCCACATGGGTTGATGGCTGATGGGCCAAAAATTGCTTTCGATGGCACGGTGAAGGTGTCCGTACAGATCTGTGGGTTACAGACCAATGTCAGCTTCCTGATAAGGGACATAAATGAGGATGCCATCATAGGGATGCCGTTCCTCACCACTCATGAGTGTTTACTCAATATTCAGGACTCCGTTATTACTATAGACGGACATGATGTGCCGTATATGGACAAACATGAGGAGCTGTTACCGGACGGTGTGATGTGGATAGACACCACGCACAAGGATGCTGTTTCACTTGGTGGTTGGGATGGATTTACCCCAACAGCACATGCAAAGAGTGAACAAGCAGTCTACAGTACCTCCCAAACAATGGAGAGGGGGGAGAGTAGCCCTCACAGAAAAATTGAGCTCGAAGGGATGAAAACTGAGGCTGCCAGAGGAAAGAGCGTGAAAATTGCCCCTGAGCTCCTGTTGGCTACGCCCCTGGACAAGCAGGAGAGTCACCAGAAGAAAAAGAAGGAGGAGTTACGTAGTAACCACCCTCAGGCAGTGAAAAGGAGTGGAAAGCGCTGTTGGTTGCCAGCATCGAAGACAGTGGCTAAAACCACTCATGATGGAATAGCCGGGAAATCCGGGGAAGGCGCCAAAACAGCTATATCCGCCAAAGAAGTTGCACCACTGTGGTCGTGTGTGGTTTCAAAAGGATTGCCAGAAGCTGCTCTACCAGATATGGCAAGGCTCCAGCTGAACTCCCCCCGTCAGAGCTACCAGGGACCACCAAAGTTTGCTCCTAGTACCCCTGCTCAGCCGCCTACTGCAAGCACAGACAGGATGAGTCGGAAGTCTGAGAAAGCAGTTGACAAAAAGGAGACAGTCATTCCCTCTCAAAACAGTGACCAGGGCACTACGTGTACTGTCTCCACTGAAGAAAGCCTCGTGCCACAGACTAGCACTATGGCTGCTTCTGACTGTTTGAAGATAGAAATGAAGAACGAGAGCTTGCTGTTAGAGACTGACCTAGCAGGAGCCTACAACCCTCCAGGACTTGGAGAAGAGGAATTGTTGGCCATGCCCGCGGAGGAGTTGCTACAGACAGAAACTGCACCTCCCCAGCCAACTCCTGTTGCTGCTGCCGCTGATACGGAGCTAGCACCTATAAATGAAAAAGATGCTGAATCGCAGTCAACTGTCGATGTCAAGCCAAACCTTGAGGTGTACTGGATGCAGATCTTGCCACCGCCGATGCTGGAAGAGGAGGTTCCAGGAGAGAAGCTGAGGCTGGAGAATGAGCCGGCCATTACGTACACCAAGGGAGAAGAGAGAAACCCTGAATACTCTTTCTCTGCTTATGCATCAGATGCTATGGTAGCAGTCTGTGCAACGAGAGATGTTCTCGACTTCCCCTATGACCCTGGGGGATCGAAACAGGCATGGGAAGCCGCCCCTAGAGATGCTAGGAGGCAGTAAGATGCTCTCCCCACAAACTTGACCGAGCACGGGTGTTGCTCACCACTATTATTCTCTTTGCTAAATGATGTAATCAAAGACCAACGAGATACAGTCTTTAATGGAGAGGGGAATGTGGTGGAATTTTGTGACTACTAGCACTGCGCAAGGTCCCCCTGACAACTGTTGAGTGTCAGGCAAGCCTAAATAGAGCCTGGCACAGCCAGAACATAAGCGAGTCAGCCGGTAGAAACCCTACCGGCCCTGCAGCATTCACTGCCTGCCCTGCAGCATTCACTGCCTGCCCTGCAGCATTCACTGCCTGCCCTGCAGAGGTACCACCGGCCCTGCAGCACACCCTGCCTGCCCTGCAGCATACACTACCGGCCCTGCAGTGCCATTACCATACCTATACCGGGTCGGTGAGAAAAGAACTGCTATAGCCTGAGAACCGAAATTGATACCAAAGGTGTAGGAGCCCGACTTTGCAACATAGCTGTCCTCAAACAAGACCAAAGCCAAGGACCACAAGCCATAAGGACCAGGAACCCGAGCTACTCATTGCACCACCATGAGTAAGCAAGATTGACTGAGAAGCTCCGCCCCCTACTTCTGGGCGCCTTGCGCATTTAACTCTATATTAACCAATGACTGTATCGTATATTTATATCTTATGATCTGATTAGTGTAAACACTTCCTGCCATTGCTGATTTGTTGCCCCTTGTTTGGGCATATGTTTTAATCATGTTCTGCCTATAAAAGGCAGAACACTTCACTTGATTCATTGTATTGTATTGGGATTCTACCTGTGCTTAAGCCAAGTAGCATGATACATTTACCCTTATTATACATTGCTGGTTATGCTGTGTAATAAAGTATGGTTTACTCAGCAAGTCATTGAGTCGTACGTTTGAGCCGCGGGCTCCGAGAACAGTTGTGGAGTTGGCATACTCCTCTGTTGGAAGTTTACCTCTGGAGTGAGGCGTTGTTGGTGGACGTTTGGTCGGCCCCCCAAAATCCACTACAATATTATATATAATAATGGATGCAAAGGAAGTAATCAGGCCAGTAATAATGGGTATATAAATAATCAACAAATCATGCGATAGAATAAGATTAAATGTAAATGGTGCCAAGTGGCTAAAGGGTGGAGTCCTATCTCCGTTGTCCAAAAGTAGACCTCACAGGGTTTCGAGGCTATACCTAGCCTGTGTTCGATATATCCGGTGATCCAATGAAGGGTACTTCCGGCTCCAGAGTTAGAGTCAGCTCCTAGGTGGTTTTGGAGATCCTCGGCTAAAATGGCCATCTTGTACCGGCTCGCTATCACCATACCGGGTCAGTCAATGGTCACTGCAAGCCCTGCAGGGTTCGAGACCGGCCCTGCAAGCTGTGCAACCGGTAGAGCAAGTCATTCCATCGGCACAGCACTTTTACAATGGCTGGGGGTGCAATTCTAGGTATTTTGATAGCAAACACAGTTTACTACTGACATGCACCAAAGTCTACCACAGTGCAATCACTTGGAATAAAATCTAGTTTATTGCACCCACGATGAGGTCAAATAATAAAATTCATAATTGTTTTAGAAATAGTTGAAATGTGGCAGCCAAAGAAAAGTTCTGGAATGAAAAGCTTGGCTGTATTGATAGTATACTTACTCCAGATTCAGCCAGGTATGTGTATTGTTTGTTATATACAATAATTATCATCTAAATGCATGTGGAAGTCTAAACGTTTAGTTGTCATCAAACTTGCACACATGGATCAAGCAGTTTTTCTCATAATATTTTGTAATGTTTAAAGGGCTTGAGAGATGCACTTGGGGTATCGGGTTTTTTACTAGCCAGCTTTGAAGCAAACAAAAATGCAATAGGTCTACTGAGGTCTATGGGAATCTATGCCGGTGGCAAGAATATGCTAGTGGCAGCTCAGCTACAAAGTTTTATAGTAAATTTGAACTAGTAACTGTACCAATTTCATAAAGTTTTCAGTTTCAATTTAATTTCTAAAAACTTTCATTAATATCAATTAACACTTTTCAATTTTTTTCTCCATGAAATGGCAAGTATTTTAAGTTTAATTATTTTTATTACTGCAAAAACGTACCCAAAATCTATTATTTCAGTGATTAGTGATTTTAGTGATTTCAGTGATTCTCAAATTATTAAAAAGTCGTGCTAACTTTTTTCCTTTATTAATTTTAAATTTAGCAACGACTCTTCAATATAAAATTATCCATAATTTCCTTTGACTTTGATGAGGAAACGCTCTCAAGCAAGGCTCAGCGTGTGCAAGATAGCAATTTTACCAAATAAGAAAAAATTGCAGTCAAAAAAACATCTTCAAAAAGTTTAAAATTTGTTGCAATATTATATTTTTGCAACCACCAAAGTCTCTGCACAATACCAATATTTGGGAGGCCCTGCTTCTATGTAAATAAGCCAAACCTATGATAACTTGCTTTATACATGTAGCTTTGTATACATTGCTAAATAATCATGGAAATAAATTGCGCCTAGGTTATCACTGACTGCATCATGGGAAGTGCCTTACTGGCTGGAGAGAAACTAGGTTCGAATTCTTTTTAGAAACTAAAACATGCATTATCAATTGTGTGCAGGCCCCACCCCGTCATCATCCTTTGAAACTATGTAATGTATAAATATACAAAATAGAGAAAGTAATTCAAATTTTTTTCATAGTATGATAGTACATTTTACCGACTACTACTGGACACGACTGTTGTCTCAACAACTACCGGTTGTACAGGGTCTTAATCCCCTGCGCGCTATCCTGACAACCCAGTCATACGGTGATACAGCAAGATAGGTCTGCTCCAAAAGTCGTGCACAGGTATGCAAGCCTGTCAGTGACTGCTGCAACTGAGAATCATCCAATAATAAGAGAGAGATGTTTAAAAGTATAAGATTTATTTAAAACTCAGCTCTCTGGCTCAAGCATCACAATTTATAGGATACTAGCAGAAATACCCGGCGTTGCCCGTGGAGATTACATAAATAGTGCGAAAACGATGTTAGGGAGATCATGAAGGGCCAGTGTTATGGAGTTTGTCTTCAGTTTTGACTTGCTAGTTGGCTTGAGGATGCTCAATTTGTCTACATGTTTCAATCGTTATGTAAATGGTTATATATTTTACAAATTGTGCTGTCAGAGCATCTAATAGGTCTTGGAAAATTTTTGTCTGCACTAATTATAACTTTATAGCCGCATGGGTGTGCCAACTTCCCTCTTGCTTCATAACATAATTGAATCTTTGAACATAATCACACAACATCTGAAGAAGTGTAACGGTTGTTCCATGCAACACATTGCTCTCCCTATTGCACACCACCACCGATAACAACAACTTGCAAAAACGTTGACTTTTCTTTTTGAAGAGTTGAGCTTGCAACTCTTTCGTAATAGCTCAAGTCTAGATATTCCAGGGGGTGAAAAGCATCTTTTTAAGTTTATTTTCCCACCAAAGGAGATCGTCATAAAGCATGGATTATATTTCCAAAAAGTCAACTCAAGGCTTTTCTGTAGTTTCACATTTAGTGAAAAACCAACTCAAAGAATCTGGTGGATATTCGAGTATTTGTATTTTAAATTTCCATATCAAAGCATATGCTTAGTGACTGTGCATTGTGCAACCCATTGGTCAATATTTCGAAAACATATTTTAGAATGCTGCATCAACTGTGCAAGTAAATCAGCTAAACATGCGCTGTTCAAAGTGTGGCAATCACAACGCAATTGTAACAAAAACTCACAATAATTTTTATTTTCTCTGAATTTTCGTAAACCTTGTGGAGTTGGAGAAAATCTGTTTGGAATAATTGCGCCAGTTCTTTTTCATTACATGCTGAGCAGCAGGTAAAGTCAAATATCATTAAAATAAACAAAATGTGTACAAATTTTGCACAAATTACGAATTAAGTTCCTCAAATGACTATTTTTGTCACTCTTTTTATGCAATTTTTGTATAATATTGTATAATATTTTGTACCTTTTATCAACCGTTTACCATCGATATTTCAACTATGATGATTATTGCCAATGTTGTGGAGAGACAGGTTGATTAATTATTATTAAAGGCAAGAGTAGTAATAATAATGAAAATTAGTTATAAGCCTTTAGCCAAAAATATTGCAAGTCTTTAAACCTAGACTCGCTTTGCGCTGCTGTTGTAGACCTACTCATAATTATCAAGTATTTTTTGTCATGGTAAACAACATGAAAAAGCAAAAAAAAACAAATAAGAAATGGTACTACTGCTGAACAAAGTCAGAGAAATTGAGAACAACTCTGATACATTGGGTTCTTTTTGATTACTTTTCTTTTATTGTGGCGTTTATCATCATTTTGTATGCATTACCAGTATTGCTCATTCATTGTTGTTATTATTGTTATGGTACACCATGGTTTTTGTTCATAAGTTTCAATTCTTATGATATTTATTTGTATCAAAGTTGTTTGTGTTTAAATTGAGGAAAATAATGATATGGAAGAGATGAGAGTATATAGCAGTACTAATGATAATGAGCAGTATTCAACCACAGTGTTATTGTTAGGGACGCCATACGAACAATCGTTACCGACACCTAGTATTATTATTACCTACTCACATTTGCCTAGTTCTATGCTTACATTCTAGTACAGTTCATTCTATGCTCTAATTATTATTTTTCCTTAAGCACACAAACATATATGTACACCATGTGCAATCATCCAAGCGAACACTTATGTACCTCCTATTACCCTTTTATTGGCACACTCTGGCCAATCGTTTGTGCGAGGTGTGGCCTCCTTTATGTACCACTTTTTATTACATAATTATATGTATAAATATGGATGTGATCGGTAATAAAGTCAGAGCAGCTGTGAGCCTCAGATGATTGTTTACTACTACTCAGACTATAGTCAGTAGCACAAACAAGAGCACAGGATACAGACTACAGCTTGCACTACCGACTATCAGTGTAGTAAGGAACTTGGTAGAAAGCAATCGATCAACTCGATCCTTGCTGCGTATTCCCGCTAGTCGGTGTACGGTGCTAAGCATTTCTACTCACCCGATATTCGGCACAGACAAGTCGACCTTTGTTGCACCGACTGACTACAAAAAGGGCCGAACGGCCACTTCCAGTTGCATTTGTGATTGTGGGGAGTTGTGCAGGTGTGCGCAATACCGCAACAACTAAAATCCTGTACATTATTAGTAGTAATATATGAGCAGATCTCCCTACCAAGTGTTTTTTTGTGGATTAGACCTTGGAGGTTATGCAATGGGTTACGACGTTGGATGAATTCGCCGAGTTTATATTGTATTTTACTTGAGGGGTACTTGAGTGGCATTTGAGTGGCATTTAAGTGGCATTTGAGTTTTTGATTATTTTTTTACTTATTTTGAACTTATATGGCATATAGATTTTGCATGTATGGCATTTGATTTTTTTGATAGTTTTAACATTGTATATAAATGAAAACGTGATAAGATTGTATGGTTATTGGAAGTTAAGATGTCGACAGAGGATGATGTTGAGATGAGACCGATGAATGAAGTTGATACTATTGATGGTGCTGAACGTGATATGATAGATGTTTTACCGAGTATGAAGCGTAAAGCGTTGATAATTATGATAATTTTGGTATTTGTCGTAGGGCTTTCCACTTTTGGAGGTGTTACTGAGTTTAGTATGTATGAAGAAGCTATGGAAAAAATACAAAAAGCGAGAAACTCTCCTGTTGGAATCATAAATGAAACTACTGTTGATTGATGAACATCTTTTTATGATGAATGGGAAACCTGAAGATTATGACCCGACGATGCGATCTCCTTTTACAGCAATGATTGCAGGACCAACTGGATCGGGAAAGACGCAAGCGATTTTTCGAATGATTGAAGCTAGTCAGACTATAGCACACCCTCCACCAACAGAGATTCACTACTGTTATGGAGCCTACCAAAAAGCCTTTGATGATGTATCAGGAGTGATTTTTCATGAAGGCATGATAGATATAACAGTGAGTTTTCCCAGAGATGGTAAAAATCGATGGCTGATAATTGATGATCTCATGGATGAAGTTTCTGGTAAAGCTGATGCTAATGCTTTGTATACAAAACATAGTCATCATTTGAACATAAGTGTGTTTTTTATTGTTCAGAATCTGTTTTTAAAAGGAAATCGTACAATTTCCTTGAATAGTCATTATTTTTTTCTTTTTAAAAACCCTAGAGATGCTTCTTCTATTTCCTATTTGGCTCGACAATGTTTTCCATCAAAAATAAAATATGTACAAGAGGCTTTTGAAGATGCGACAAAGAAACCATACTCTTATTTACGAATAGATACGACTCAACAAACGAATGATCAATATAGACTATTGGGAAATTTTACATCAGTTCTCCCTATGATATTATATGTACCCAAGTAAAAGGATATAAATACAATTACTATTCACTTCACCTCAATCATATTTTGTTATTCAACGACGCAACACGAAAGCATTATAATGTCTAAAGCTTTGGAGAAAAAATTAACAAAAAATGCAGCTGTGTTGTTATCGCTCAACAATACAACCTTTGCTATTCAAAAGTCTGTTATAGCCAAAGCCAAAAAGGAGTTTATTATGACTCTAATGGAATGTGCTAAAGCTATTATAAATGGAACGATACCATTGACATCATCTCAGTATAATGAGTTGCAGCGAAACGTGAAGGATATTAGCGCTTTAGTAAGAAAATCAACGTTAGATGATAAGAACGCTGTATTGCAAAAAGGAGGATTTTTAGGTGCTCTACTAGGACCTATCATCAGCAATATAGTTCCTGGGTTACTTAAAAGTGTGCTAGGCGGAGGGAGAAGATAAAGATGAAACTCTCAACACGAATGATGCGAAATAGAATGGCGATTTTAGCTCTGGATGATCTGAGTAAGAAAGGAAAAATCGCTATAGTCGAAAAGGCTAACTCAGATTTGTTTCAATCATTGATAGAAAGTGTTAAAAATATTATATTAGGTAATGTTCCTCTTGATTCTGAGCAGTTTATTGAGTTGCAGCGTTACAAGAAGGAGCTACATAAACTTAGTGGTAGAGGGAGAGTTGATGATAAGCGTAAAATTTTGATTCAGAGTGGTAGAGGGAATCTTTTGGATGCTATTATAACACCTATTGTATCTGTTTTATCATCAATAAAAAGATGAATCGTCAGCCTTTAACATTCTCCAGACGTAATTTTATACTCACTGAAGATGAATACTATAGATTAACGGAAAGAAAGGATGATAAAACAGTGGTAAAGGAAGAGAAAACCAGACCTCCATTGTATTATAATCCTATGGAAGCTATAACAGTGAGAAATATGAAGCGAAAGCGAAATGATCTACTGGAAACGGCTTATGATTCTGACTTATCCTCATACGAAAAGTTAGATGAAAATGTTGAAAACCTACGTAGGTATTTGTCTGATGTCAAAAAGATTAAAAATAACCAAAACCAGACACAAAAGGATAGTTGGAATCTCATTAAGAAAAAAAAGACAGAGTCTACTTTTCCTTTGGCCAATAGCACAGTTATCGATAATAAACCTAATGTCTTTTCACCAAATGTTGATAAAGACAATGAGTTAGAATCAGTGAAAGTGGTTGATGATGATGATGATATTGGGATGGAATTAATAAAAGGAAGGTTGTTTGATACTGAAGACACAACCTTACTAGGAAGTACATTTCTTACTGATGGAGAAGATGAGCACAATAGTGAAAGCGAAAATTTAAAAGATTTTGAAAAAAAAGCAGCTGATTTAACAACAAAAAAGAGTGATCAAACGATCGCTGTCAGAATGTTGAATAATCTGAGTAAAATTGGTAGATTCGACTCGGAGAAGAACAGACTGAAAATTGGAGAACATTGGTTGAATCCTAGGACTTCCAAAACTTTACTACGAGACGTTCTAACCGAAGGAGGTAAAATACAATCGGGAAATACCAATTACAGTAGATTTAAAAGCCTGCTAACTGATGAAGGAATCACAACTGTCAGAAAATCCCCGCATCGAACACGTAAGACTCAGAAGAAAAAGTTGGTCGTTCCCGGTACTAATTCATGGACATCGACACGCTAAAAGAGTTGTATTACAATCCTGCATTACATACATCTCTACGAGGAGCTAGAGCTTTACTGAAAGCTCGTAGAAAACGAGAGGGAGAAAAAAGAATCCGTGAATGGTTGAGTGGTGAGGATGCCTACACGTTACATAAAAAAGTTGTAACCAAGTTTAAGCGTCGTCCTACAATTGTAGCTGGAATAGGGGAGCAGCTACAGGTAGATTTGATGGATGTTCGATCTCGAAGAGATGAAAATAATAATACAGCATTTTTACTGACTGCTATTGATTCTTTATCTAGAAAAGGTTGGGCTGTGCCGCTCATCAACAAATCAGGACCGGTAGTAGCAAGAGGATTGAGAAGAATACTAGAAGGGGAAAACTATAAAGCTTTACAATCTGATAAAGGTAAAGAGTTTGACAACGTCAATGTCAAGACTCTGCTGGCGGAAAAAAAGATCAAGCGCTTTACAACCGAAAATGAAACGATAAAGGCATCGATGGTGGAGCGTTTTAACAGAACTTTAAAAGAGAAGATATATAGATATTTGACATATAAAGATGACGATAGATACATTGATGTTTTACCAGAAATGGTTAATGCATACAACAACACAATTCATGGTGCTATAGGTATGAGACCAAATGATGTGAATTTTCAAAATCAAGAACTTGTATGGAATCGTGTGTATGAAGGAGGTGAACATAGTTTAACTCAAGAAGCAAAACTAAAGGTTGGGGATTATGTGAGAATAAGTAAGGCAAGAGGAGCGTTTGAAAGAGGATACACCCCGAATTGGACGATTGAGATTTTTATAATCACCGATGTACTTATTGATGAAAAACCTGTTGTATATAGGGTGAAAGATTTAGCTGAGGAGATGATCGATGGTACCTTTTACGAAAAAGAGTTGCAAAAAGTAAAAAAACCCACGATTTTCAGAATTGAAAAGATACTGGGAAGAAGAATGAGAAGAGGTAAAAGACAGATTCTGGTTAAGTGGTTAGGTTATGGAGAAAAGTTCAATGACTGGGTAGATGAATAGTTTATAAGGAAAGAACGCTTGATATAATCATCATACGTTGGGAAAATGTCGATGCTGATAACTTTACCCTCAAACTCTAGTGGTGAAGAGTTTCCTGATAATAACAATTCCGAATTTACAGTGAGACTGTATAAATATTTGGTTATCAATGGCGGTAAATGGGAGGTAGCTCTGCTAGATATGACTTATTCTAATAATTGGAAAAATGTTACCGAAGGGAAAATATATCTAGAAAAGACTAATGTCTCCGGTAAAAGCGAAAAGTCCTTCATCCTAATCGGTAATGGAAGATATGATAGTATAGAGGAGTTGGAGGAGATTATACGAAAGAGAATGAATGAAATGGATTTAGACAAGAAATTCACCATCTCCTACAACAAGATCACCAACACCGCTTTACTAACTAACAGTGATCCTGATACTGCCATAAGCTTTTCCAAAGATATAGCATATATTTTTGGATTTGAATCAAAAACTACATACCCTCGTGGTAGATACAATAATATCACACCTCCTGATATAAATTCCGGTTTAACATCCCTGTATGTTTATTCCAACATTGTTGATAATAGAATGGTAGGAGATACGAATGTACCTTTATTGAGAGTAGTTCCAGTTCAAGGAAAGAAGAATAGTGTTGTGTATCAAGAATTTAAAAATCCTCACTATGTTGACGCTTCATCACTAAATAGTGATATGATTAAAGTACTTATAACGAGTGACGACGGTCAACGAATACCATTTGATGGTGGAAAGGTTGTGTTGACGGTTCACTATAGAGAGAAAGAATTATAATGAGTTTGGTACGATACACCCCTGAGGATTCAAAAGATTTTTTTGATGAGTACTACAAGATGCAAGCTGGAAATGGAATTGGAGTGTATAGTGGACGACGAGTGATGCCTAATATGAGAGGAAATGGACTTGGTAGTATTTTTTCAAGTTTACTTAAATCTGCAGCACCAATGCTGAAAAGAGGAGCAATTAGTTTGGGGAAAAGAGCATTGTCTGTAGGTGGAAATGTAGCGCGTGATGTCATCGATGGTCAAAGTTTTGCGGCGTCAGCAAAGAAGAGGGGATTGGCAGAGTTGAATGATCTAGGGGGAGATGTGCTCAATGCAGTCCGTCCAGATAGAATGAAAAGGAGAAAAACAAGAGGTGGAAAGAAGAGGAGAGGTGTTGGTAATCGTGGTATATTTTAATAGCAGTAGAATCCGGTATAAAGACAGCTGAGCTTGATATCTATATTCATTAAGCGGTAACGCTTCAAGCATTCATCACTCGCAAAAGATGGCTAGCCTAAATGGAACAACAGGTAATAAGTTGGAAGGTTCTTCCTACAACATAAATCCAACGTTGGATGTATTTGCTACGGAACCAACAAACATATCGGTAGAAAGATCGAAATATGTTGTCATCAGACCTGATAGGTTAGATCCTTATGGTAGTATTGAGTTAACCTTGTCAGGGAGCACTGAACATTACACAGATCTTTACAACTCGTTTCTGCAAGTTGAAGCCACGGTTGTTCAAGATGATGGAACCAATATTACAGGTAATGATGATGATGCAGTTGTGTGGATGGGGGATTCAATGCATGCATTATTCAGTGAGTTGAAAATGTCGATAGAAGGAACCACCGTTGAATACGCTAACAACTACGGTTTACGCTCCTACTTTTCACAACTACTCGAAAACAGTGCAGAAAGAAAGAAATATCAAGGTAAGATGGAAGGATGGTTGTATGATGATTCAACTAGCAAAGACGGTGCTGATCACAAAACCGCTGATAAGAAAAAGAGGAGAGCTCTAATCATAGGTGGAAAGACAATAGAATTAACTGGAAAACCTCATCTCGCATTATTTCAGCAGAAAAAACTAATAATACCAGGTCCTACTATGCAGCTGGAGTTTGAGCGTGCCTCCGGCAAACTAGCTTTGTTTGCTGCAAATGAGGCGCCTGCAGGAGGAGCAAAGATTAGAATTGATAAATTTGAACTTCATCTTTGTAAAGTTAAGGTGAATCCTACAATACAAAACTCCCAACTCAGTTTGGCATTGGAAGGCCACAACTACATTTATCCTGTTGATCGAAAACGGATAAAACTATATGGAATTCGTTCTGGTGTTGCGCAGATCGACATCACTTTGGAAGAAAACAAACAAAAACCTAAACAAATTTATTTAGGTTTAGTTAATCACAACGCAATGAACGGACGTTTCGCCTTGAATCCATATAGAATGCAGCATGCTAGTGTTGATAGTATTGTATTGAGAGTTGGTGATTGTCCAATTGGAAGGAGATTTGAACCAAATTATGCTAGAGGAATTTTTGGAAGAGAATATCATCAGTTTCTACACGCTACCGGAACTTTGCTTGAAGGCGATAGTCTTGGTATTACGAAAGAACAATACCTTGATGGTACTACACTTTATGGATTTGATTTGACTGGTGATTTTCTTAAAGAAGGTTTTCACTCTATGAAAAATGTCACAACAAGTGTGGAAATTCGTTTTAGCGCTAACACGACGGATGGATTATCCCTGGTAGCATACTTTGTAAAAGACGGTGTGTTGGAGATGGATAGCATTCTTCAATTAACTATCGGAGGCGACGCAGTGCTTTAAACAGAAAGTTACAGATGAACACCATACAAATTCGTTCGATCTTATCTTCAGACGTTTTATGTCAAAGCGCAGGGATTCATGTTGGAGCTAGAGAACAGTTTTGGAAGCAAATTTGCAATTTTCCAACAGGATGTTTCGTATTCAACACCCATTATTCTCATCAACCCGGAGAGCATTGGTTGGCTGTGTACGCTAATGATTCAGAGGTGGATTTTTTTGACTCGTTTGGACGTTCTGTTTCCTTTTATCCGGATGTAAATGAAATACTAAGTATTCATGGAGGATATGAAACAATACGAAGTAATGAAACACAACTACAAAGTTTTTTGTCAACTGTATGTGGCGACTATTGTGTATACTTTTGTTTACTGAGAAGTAGAGGATGGAGTATGGATGAAATTGTTAAAAGTTTACGAGACATAGGAGATAGTGAGATGAGAGATCACTCAATACGGAGATTTATCATACAGACCTATCCTAACTTTGAGTTCATAGAAGATAATACAGTAGAAGGAATAGATGGTGTACATATACAAGGAACTAATTTACTAAGTAAATTGTTAAAATAAATTATTATAATTGATTTTTATTTGATATAACAAATATAATGAATAAAATACAACTTATCTCATTATTTGTGCTAAACACTACAGAACCTATAAAAACTATTATTTTGTAATGTTTCAAGCAAGAAGTAAATAAGATCTTCTCATTTTCTTCCTCAGGAGCACTCTTTAGTTATATCTAAAAGACATAGTAACTAATGACTCTATCATACATAGTTATATGAATTAATTTTACAAAAATACTTCAGATCTTTCTTTAAATAGATATGAAACTTACCATCATAGAAGACGAGTCACATCCTTTGTGTTATCGATTAAGACTCTGATATGCTGTTCTGGACAATTCTCTTTTTCATTTTCATCAAAGTAGGAGAGACAGGTGTGCTGCAGCGAAGTATCAAACAGTTCTGAGACTTGAATGAAAGCTTGAAGAGCTGAGAGTAGAATGATGTCGTAGGAAATCATGTTGTTCGTATTTTGTTTCAGTCCTCTGAATACGATTACACCACTTTTTTCCGCCACCACAGATGAAGCTATTTGAGCAGGGATGCTAAGATCTCCAATCAATAGCTCTCCTTTCACCACACATCTGTAATTAGCCACTATAACATCAGCAGTCTTGTTCCAACGAGTATCACATTTTCTTAGCATTCCAGGATTCTCATAAGCTATAACACTTCCTGTCGGAAAATCGTGTAGGTGAGCAACACTGAAATAAGCCTGTATTTGTCTCAAACTCTTGCCATACAATGAGTTGAATGGATCGTTGATCTTTCGATTACATCCATGAGATTCAGCAGTACGAAAAATCGCATCTCCTGTCTTTCCTTCTCCCATATAAATTAAAACAATTGGACGTGTTTGCTTAGCTTTATTAACAAGCAGTCCTATTTCGGTTGAAACATCACTCTTCACCCGAGTTATCTTCTTATCCTTTCGGTAGTTGTAAATCATGGTGCACTTTGATTCATCACGAAATTCAACAGACAACACCTCCATAACTGTTGGTACTGGTAGTTCTCGGATTTCCATGGATTCTTCAAGTTTTTCTAGACTATCTGGAGAGAGAGAGTTTATTAACCCAGCGCTCTTGTAGGTGAGAGTGGTTAGTTCATTACTTCCAGCATCTTGAAAGGGTATTCTGGTGTGACGAAAAAGCGTTTCATCTCCAACATCCGTCAAAACTAGTTTTTTGCACTTCGAGCCAGTTTCATTCTCATCTTTTGTCAAATCAATAAAAGATCGTTTCCTCATTGATGTTCTTTTTGAAGACAGCTTGTTAGTAGGAGATGTGAATGAAGTAAAATCTTGTTGGGATTCTGGTTCATCAACCACCAATTGACTTTCTGCCATATCAAAGATAGGAGAAGGTGATGGGGAAAGGGTTTGCTGGGATCCTGCTTCTTCATTCATCGGTTGACTTCCTTCGTCTTGAGTATTCATTCTAAAAAACAAAACATTTTGTTTAATTTTTCGTAATTAATTTTAAAAGATCATAAAGGTCATAAACCTTCAGCTAGTAGCGTTAGCTAACAAAAAATAAATATTTTTACTCTTACCTTTATAAAGAAGATGAGCTCCTAGTTGTTGCAATGAAAGATTTAGTAGATGTTGCTTCTCCGCTAGTCGTTGTAGAACTGGATGCTTTCTGTGTGAAAACAGTGGCTCTTAAATAGGTAAAGTTGCACTGATTAAATCCTATGAATCAACATTTTTTCACGCGAATACAACCCAATGCTTTCGCGGGAATAAAATTTAATTTTCACGCGAATGGAAACTGTTGCTTTCCCGGGAATGAATACTTTATTTTCACGCGAATACAAACCGTTGCTTTCGCGGGAATAAATATTTTATTTTCACGCGAATACAAACCAATGCTTTCGCGGGAATAAACATTTAATTTTCACGCGAATGGAAACAGTTGCTTTCGCGGGAATGAATACTTTATTTTCACGCGAATACAAACCGTTGCTTTCGCGGGAATAAATATTTTATTTTCACGCGAATACAAACCAATGTTTTCGCGGGAATAAATAATTTATTTTCACGCGAATGGAAACCGTTGCTTTCGCGGGAATAAACATTTTATTTTCACGCGAATAGAAACCAATGTTTTCGCGGGAATAAATAATTTATTTTCACGCGAATGGAAACCGTTGCTTTCGCGGGAATAAACATTTTATTTTCACGCGAATACAAACCAATGTTTTCGCGGGAATAAATAATTTATTTTCACACGAATGGAAACCGTTGCTTTCGCGGGAATAAACATTTTATTTTCACGCGAATATAAACCAATGTTTTCGCGGGAATAAATAATTTATTTTCACGCGAATACAAACCAATGTTTTCGCGGGAATAAATAATTTATTTTCACGCGAATACAAACCAATGCTTTCGCGGGAATAAACATTTCATTTTCACGCGAATACAAACCAATGTTTTCGCGGGAATAAATAATTTATTTTCACGCGAATACAAACCAATGCTTTCGCGGGAATAAACATTTTATTTTCACGCGAATACAAACCAATGTTTTCGCGGGAATAAATAATTTTATTTTCACGCGAATGGAAACCGTTGCTTTCGCGGGAATAAAAATTTTATTTTCACGCGAATACAAACCAATGCTTTCGCGGGAATATATACTTTATTTTCACGCGAATGGAAACCGTTGCTTTCGCGGGAATGAAATCTTTTATTTTCACGCGAATAAAACAGGGATATTTCACGCGAATAACACTATTCTGATAGAGTTTTCGCGTGAGTGTTTTTAATGGCTATAAGCTAAATGAGTAGGAGTGGCTTATACTATATAAGAACAGCTCTCTCTGCATAGAAATCATTCTCTCCAGCAATAAAACATCGACTACTACAGCTGATTTCATCAACTACTACAACTGATTCATCAACTGCTACAACTGATTTCATCAACTACTACAGCTGATTTCTTGGTGATAAGGTAAGAATTAATAGAAAAATTACTTAATAAAAGTTAAAATGTAATTATTTTACAACACTGTTTAATCATCATATACTAATACTTAACATTTTATTTTAGTTCATTATGAGTTCAAAAAGATACACAATCAAAGACTACCTTCCAAAGATATATCATAGCTATATTAAAGAAAATGTTGAAGTACAGGAAAAGATTGGATATCGCTTGACATTACAAGCTATATTATTATGTATGACACAGCATTTGCTAACTGTAGCTTCTTTACATGGAGAACTTTCACCGATACAATACCGACCATACACTACACATAAATACGTTGACAATTCAGTAGAAATATTTAAGCTTATGACTAAAAACAATTTTCAAACAGTTGTAAAAATGTCAAAAACTGTCAGTATTAATGATTACTTAAAGAAAATTTAAAGAAAAGTGTGGAATAAAGAGCTCACTCAAAAATTGATTTCAATACAATGGACTACTGAATTATTATATCATTTTCAATCAGATATATGTAGATACATACAAACGGATGAAAATCTCTCATCATCCATTTTTTCATTTGAAATGATATTGGAACTATTTCAAGCTTACAATATTTAATATGTTCTCTTTATGTATCCCTACTTATTATACAATAAATGTATATATCTACATATTGTTTCATTTTTAATCAATGTATTTATTCAATGTAGATGTATCTCCTCTCTCCTCTCTCTCCTCTTTTCCTCTCTCCTTTCTCTCAAGATGTCATATGAGTTCGAGTTATGTAAAAAAATTATCAAAACTTAAATGCCATACATTCAAAATCTAGATGCCATATGAGTTCAAATCAAGTAAAAAAATAATCAAAACTCGAACGCCACTTAAATGCCATTCAAATGCCACTCAAGTACCCCTCAAATGAAATACAATATAAACTCGGCGAATTCATCCAACGCCGTAACCCATTGTCTCAACTCCAAGATCAAATCCACAAAAAAACACTTGGTAGGGAGATCTGCTCATATATTACTACTATTATTAACTAAAAATGATTTTTAAACAAAAAGAAAAACAACTACTTTTATGCAACAAAGATAAAAATAATATTAATAAAAATAGTAATAACAGTAATAATAATAACATTAATAATAATCAATGACTAATAATTAATATTTTTGTCACTTTTAATTTTACTAAATAAATAAGAAATACTTTTATTATTATTATTACTTTTACTATTACTCTATATAGTCATAATAATAATTAATAAAAGAAATGAAATAAACAAAAAAATAACCATTCATAAAACAATAAAAATAATATTAAAAATATTAATAATGAAAATAATAATAGAAATAATAAAAAAAATTATACTGATAACAATAAAAATAATAACAGTTACTCAAGCATAAAAATAACAATGCAGGAGGAGATGGTGTTTATTAATTATAATTTTGATTATTATTAAAACTAACAGTTATTTATTGTTGTTATATATTATTCTTGTTATCATTATATTAATCATTTTAATAATATAGCCACGGGCTTCAAGAAAATTGCTAAACAACAATATCAGCCGGGCATAAGCAATGAAGTAATGTTGTTGGAATGTGAAAGGCAAGTACAGTTGATAGGTGAGTCGATGGAGAAGCAATTATAAGACCGAAAAAGCTAGCAAAACTATTCTGTTTTGCAAACAGATATCAATACTTGATTCGCTGTAGCACTGCCGACCAACCACAAGGCTGCAGCGTGTCGGAATATAATCAAAATAAACCGAACATGTTGTGAAAGGCAGAAAAATATGGCCGGATATAACTTGGCATAACTGATGAGAATGAGGTTTCTATTGGAAAGATTGCTGCGATCCTCTAGCAAAATAGAAATTCAAGAGTGTTATAACCTAGAAAATGTAATGACGACTCTGAATATGTATTTTTTATTAAGATTGATTCATTAGTGCCGGAGTTTTAAGCTAACATCGCAAAAACCGACTTACATTTATAAATTAGATTAAACAACACGATCATTCAAGCATACATGCAACCAGCCAATGCTATTGCTAGAATTGTTTATTGTCCAATCAAGTAGATTAAGGTAGTCAATGGGCGGAGCCTTTGCCTTCTCTTAGCAGTAGTCTCCGCCTAAGTGAAGTAATCAAAGTGTGGTCAGCCGTTTCCAGCGCTATTTTAAATGAAGACAACTCCACTGGAGCCAAATTTCACAAAAGCTCACATTAGTCATCATTGGCTGAAATAGTTTTCATGCATTTATTCAATATTTGTTGCATAAAAGGAAAATATTTTTGTAGCAATACATGTGTGAGCATCTTTTGTTTCAATCTAGCACAAATTTTCATTTTATTAAGTTAAATTTGGAAAAAAAAATTTTGTTTAAAACTTTTAACCGTCACTAGAGCCCAGAATACACTAGGAGTATCTCCCTTTTGGAGGGATAACTCTATATTGAGCAGTACCGGACATTGAGAAGTATGCCAATACGTTCACTAAAGATTACGTGCTCTATACTGCAAAACGTTCGCTTTCAGCCCAGTGAGTTTGCGTGACCTTTCGTATACAGAGCACACAGTCGTGTTAGTCACCATCCATATGGCAGACACCCAAAATACCAAAATGCCTCTTGGTTTTGCGGCAAAAATTAAATAATAATAAAATAAGTGAAATGTCTGTTATTCATTTTACGTAGTATTTATTATTATTTTTCATTGTCATAAAAATCTGACTGAATAACAAAAAATCGTAATGGACTACTCTGAAGTGAAGTATGAATAATGTCAATAAGTAGTTTGCTCATTTTGAGAAAAAAATGAATGATTTCATTGGTACGGTAAAAAACAATTATATTTTGGAATATTTATGTTAATATTATTTAACTACTTTGAGATCATAATTCTATGATTAACTTTTGGCCATTATTTATATCTAAAAGTATTAGTTATTCAAAATTTGATATGAAAGTTGAAAGGTACAAGAAAAATAGTTTATGATTCTCATTTTTTATAATACAAATCTTGATATAAGCACTATATTTTGGCCCTTATTATTTAGCGTCGGACTAGATGTTTTTGTTTAAAATTCCCAGAGGGCTAGGAGACATCCTGGGCTCCCAGTCAAATGTTGTTTTAAGCTTTAACTTGTCCATTTGAGCGTTATGAGCTGTTGAAAATGAACTTTTTTTCTATAAATTATAGAGTGGTCACTCAAGCATTTGACTCCAGAGGGTCACGTGATAAAAGCAGTTGGCCACACTTTGATGATGTTACTTAGGTCTCTGCTAACAATAGTTTGTGCTTGTCTGTACATCAAGTAAGAGTGCACAACTGCTACATTTTAGCTGCAGAGCGCTCAGGGGCTAACAACGGCCGAATTCCCACACAGTATTGAACTTTATTAAGTCAGGCTGTTTTAGTGCGACTGTTTTTATGACAAGACTACATTTTTGGCCATCTAAATTAATAAATGGTGAATACGTATAACATACATACAATGCTGGCATTATTAATAATCCTTCCTCAACTACATATTAAAAACTATTATTAAAATTGTTTTATTCGACTGAGATTGGTGAAAAGTAAACAACTATTAAGCTCTAGTTACAAGGAAGCTGAAAGCAAAATATTCAATGCGAAATAGTAATACCAAGGTCAAGTCTAGGTCAACTCCAGCTCAAGTGTGGTAAAATACTGCCATTTAACTATTTCCTTATTACAGTTAGTGATATGTTAGTTGAATTTGTATTTGAGTGCTGTCAATTACAGGTATTTGAACTTTATTTGAATTTAAATGTTTTCAATTGCAGGAATTTCAAGTTCATTTGAATGTGAATATTTCCCGTTAGAAGTTTCTGAATTTTATTTGAATTTGATAGTTTTCAACTACAAGTATTTGAATTTTATTTGAATTTAACTGTTTTCGATTACAGGACTTTGAATTTTATTTGAGTTTAACTGTTTTCTATTACAGGTATTTGAAATTTACTTGAATTTAAATTTTTCAATTACAGGAATTTCAAGTTTGTTTGAATATGAATGTTTCTCATTACAAGTTTCTGAACTTTATTTGAATTTGATAGTTTTCAACTACAGGAATTCGAATTTTTATTCAAGTTTGAATGTTTTCAAGTTTACAATTGAAATTTTATCTGAAATTGAATGTTTTCAGCCAAAGGTATTTGAATTTGAATTGAATTTGAAAAGATGTGAATCAAGGAATTTGAAAATTTATTCGAATTTGATAATACAGTTTTGAGGGTATTCGGATTTTAATTGAATTCGTTATTTAGAGTTGGTCCTATCCCTACACCCAGCATGAGTTTTACTGGGCATGTTTTCAAATTGCCAAAGACTGGACAGGTAAATCTCTTTACCTTACGAGTATGCTGACAACTAGTCCACTGAGCTCATGCTTTTTTGGGGGGATAAACCAACTTTTAACTAGAGGTGTAAAAAGGCAGGCTAACTCCAAAAAGTTGATAGCTAAAACTTTTTTGAAAATACTGTTACAGACTTTTCACAATTCCGAGTCTTTTCAATACTGGTGTAAGACTGAATAGATGAGCTTGAACATTTTATACCTTGAAGGGCTTTAATTACTTTGGCTAGGACATCAGAGATATGTGTCCCCGCAGTCACCCTCCTTACACTAACTTATAACTGCTAGGTAGTTATTGGTAAAAAGACGTTGAAGTCCCTAACTCAGTTTTCAGTACGAAGTGCTGTAAAGAAGGTGTAGAGATTAAAAAAAATTTTAAATATTGAAATGAGGCTTTACAACGAAATTAAAGAAGATTTTCAGAGATGCTAAAATAGTTTGAGTCATCTCTAGAGAGTCTGGGAGGCTCTGCTGAGGAAATAACAAGTCGATGGTAATCTACAGAGAATGTAGACGGGTCAACAAGATATGTGAACAATTGAGAATATAAGACACTAAATAAGAAATTGGCTAATAAACTAGGACACAGAATGCTGCTTATAAATAAAAGCACTGACTATGATAAAAAATGCCACTTCACACCTTAATAGCTCGGTGTTTTCTTCAGGGAGTTCAGTATTTTCTTCCTAGATAGCTCCTCCTAGCTCAAAATTTCTGCAAGTTTCCATAATGTGCCATGAGGAATAAAAAGCCACAAAAGGCACAGAAACATAAAATGTGAAAAACGACAATAAAGAAAAATGTTCACGTTAACCCTCCGTAATACTCAATCAGCGATACATGCTATAGGAGTTTACTGCAGCTGAAAGTTTTATAATGCAATGACAATAGGTTGTACTGTAGAAATTTTTGCCGTGTGTACTTGTACAATTCCTTTACCGAACACTGCTAGAGAGAGGTTAACCGTGTAGGAGAGTCCAACGACTTAACCAGTCACCAATACTCGGGCTAAGGAGTAATGAGTAGAGGTGAAGTTTGGCCGTTGTCAATTTCTCTAGCAGTGTCTGTACGTTCACGGAATCCCACCGCTGCCACCAATGTAAAGTTTTTTCGCCGTGTGTGCTTGTACAATCCCATTACCGAACACTGCTAGAGAGAAGTTAACTGTGTAAAAGTTCCAAGAGCTTAACAAGCCTGTTTTCCTACTACACACAGAGACACGCGTTGACAAACTGTAACAGCTGTACCGAGTCGGAAGCATTACCGAAGTGGTAGTTATGGCTCTGTCCTTGTACTAGTGTAAACACTGAGTTTCACCGAGACACCCGAAAACAACCAAGTAAGCCGGCAACCTGCCAAACTTGATACGTGGAAGTAAAGTTATAAACACTTTATTGCTTGTAAGACACAAAAGTTTGCAGGAGCAGTCTCCTTCACAAGCGCACAAACAGATGTGCCCGCTGGGCGAAAAGTCTCTTTATTTAAAGAGAATCATGCAGTTAAAATTGCAGTTGAAATACAGGCATACGATTGGATAAAACAAGCTGGCACAATATAATAGAAATGACATACACAGGCTGGCACAGTTGAGACTGGCTAACCGCCAAAATTTAAACAACAGATACATGACATGATGGAAAATTACCGTAAGCTATCAAGAACAAGAGTTCACATGGAGTACAGTCAACCTTGGATCGGCTACTAAGAGTACCGGACCTGACTCATCTTCTTCCGCAGCTCACCTTCTGCAACTCAGTGCTATCAACAAGACAAGCATGGGCTTGCCCAGCCAGGGCTTCCAAGAATGCACTGCATGTGAACAACACACTAGTGCTTAGCTATATCTATCTACTAGGGTAATGGAATGTAACTGCCACACTACAAAATCTATTACACAGGCCGCTTTAACTATGAGTATATCCATACTGATAGTTAACAATGTAGGGTGGACGTAAATTTGGTCTGGATGATATGGACGGAGAGTCTCATTAGAAAACATCTGGCTACGGCTAAGTTGCGTAGTCTGGAAGGGATCGTCTAAACCATAAGTTCAATCTCAGGGAACACATCGCAAGTCATAGGGAGGGGATGGCACCCGATAGGAGCGAGAGGATGAGTGGAAAAGTAGAAAGAGGGCCAGTAGGCCACTACAAAAAAAGGGGGGCACACAATTTGTGTGTCTGGCTAGGGGAGAAAAGGAGTGGTGCACACAACAAATGCGACTGACAGGAAAAAGGGTGTTGGCTCTAGAACAACTGTCCTCACACTATCCGTGCAGCATCTCTGAGCTCTGTGATTTCTTTCTTAACCAGTTCAGCCTGCTCTCGAGCCTCAGAGACTTCAGCTTCAGAGGGGGTACACGTTAGCACCTTGGTGCTGAGTGCTTGCAACTGGAATTCCCATCCATTGGCACTCTGCTCAATGACAGCTGCCCGCTTCACTTGGTCTTACAGGAACTGCTCTGGAAGCTCCGCCCTACGGGGAGAACAGCAAGTGCAGGTTCCTTGTGTACTGCAAGGATAATATGGGGTAGGGAGGATGGAAGAACTTGGGAGACGACCATGGCCTCATAACTGGTTACAGTTCCCGTACGAGGCTTCTTAGGTATCTTATACCCGAGGAGAGATAGAGCCATCAAGGGTACAATTTTTGACCATGTAAGATAGAGTTCTGGGGAACGGGGCGGAGGTATGGTTGTTGTGTCAGGCAGGGGTGACGGAGTTTCTCTGGATGGGAGCTGGCCTGTTTTGTGTGGCTTTACAGGTGCCAAAGGTTCCTGGGTTTGTCCACTTTTGATACCGACAGAAGGCAGGATAACTTTCTCCGTCAACAGTGTAGATGTAACCAAGGCACAGTAATGATCTGGGTCCTCAGTCCCATCATACTTCCTCTGATGACAGCATACGCTGTCCCGACTACTGCTTGCGTATCGGCAGTGGCAGAAGTAACGTACATAGTGCTGATGCACATGCACCGACAGTTGTCTCTTATTCTCAGCAAGGAACTTGTAGAGGGGCAGGTATTAAGACCTGCTTTCTTCAATTGGTCTTGGATTGCTGTTCCCATATTGGGGACAATCCACAGAAAAAGCCGTCGAGCAATTGGGAGCTTTTTTCTTGTTTGATTAGGAGCCACTACTTCCTCCATGAGGGTAGGTGAGACAGGACGGGGAGGGGAGGGGGGTAACAATGTCCACCAATCTGACACTGGGGTTTTGAGTCGAGGAGGGTGCCTTGCTCACAGGTAGCGGGGTGGAAGGAGGAGTGGGCATTGGGGTGTTGGCAGGAGTGTTAGTAGGAATAGGTTCAGGTATTTGTTTCGGCACCAGAGCGGTCACAGGACCTTGCCTACCAGGTGCTGTGAGTCCAGGGAGGGTGGACACAGCTCTCACTTTCAATAGGGGTATAGTGAATGGGGGGAGAGGGGTGACTGAGAGGTGGGGTCTGCCCGGTTTAGAGAGTTCATCCAAAAGCTTTGCTCCTCTGTCTTTACCAGGTACTATCTTGCCTAGCGTTTGCATCTGCTCATGGGTAACCATGCAGGGTAGTCTGGTACTTAGAGGCTGCTTTGAGATTACTGTTACGGTGCTGGAGCTCAGTTTGGGAGAATCCCGTGTAAATGCAGTGACTTGCGGCATCTGGAGAGGGGAAATAGCACGGGTAGGAGTAATGGTTGTAGACTGGGTAACACTCTGACTGTAGGTGATGCCTCCAACAGGCACGGTAGAAATACTGGGTGGTGGAGAAGCAGCAAGGAGGGGAGAGGGAACTCTGGGGATGACTACAGTGGAGGAGAAGGTTACTTGAGAGCAAGGGGATCACAGAGTGAGTTGTGACGGTGCACCCAATTGTCCATCAGTTCGAATTGATCTTCAATTCCTAATAATAAATTCTCTTTTCTCTCTTCTGTTGTACTGGGTTGTACAGGTGCAAGGGAGCTGCCTTCCCAGGAGGAGTGCGTTGAAGATGACGCCGTGTAAAAGGGGGAAGGCGGCTGTGCAGCAGCAGAGGCAATCTCCATCTAAAAATTTTCTTCTTCTTGCAGCTGAAGGCACCCATTCTCTGGTTCAAGTAAAGAATTGTCTGAGCAATCCATGCTGTGATCAACAGCCATAGCACGTAGAGTCACTCTATGCACTTTTGTGAATATGCTGTTTCCCGTGCGTGATAGACTGGTTTGATCCAGTTTGGGAACGTAACGACTAGCTGCCAGGGGTGGAATAGGGTTCAAATAGGAGGGGGGGGGGGGAGGTGCTGGTAAGGGAAACAGCGAGGCTGGTACCATTCGTGCATGCATACCACGCATGTTAGGGTGCCGCCTGGGCTCTACAGCTGCTGGTGTTTGCCCTCTGGGGTCAACACTTGGAGAGTACTGTTTGAGGCGGCACTCATTTTGTACTGAGCTCTGGCCATGCCTACTCATGAGGTAGGTATGCTTACTATCCGTTTTCTCAATCTCAAAGGGACCAATAAACTTGGCCTGTAGCTTAGGGTTTTCTCCACGACATTTACGATGGTGCTCTTACCACACCTGGTCTCCAACCGCGTATAATCCAGGCTCATTCCCTTCCTCTTCTCTGACTTCCATTTGGCACTCTCTCAGAGTCCCGTGCATCTCTTCCAGTCTCAACTTGAGGTTCTGGGCGTACTCATGCACTGGCATGCAATCAGTCAGAGGGGGTGGTAAGATATTTGATCTAGCAGTCTCAACTCCCAGCCCAGCATCATTTAACTGGCTGTTTCACCCATAGTGGAGTGAGGGGCAGCTCTGAAGGCTCTTATCAGTTGAGGGAGCAGTGTCTGTACGTTCACGGAATCCCACCGCTGCCACCAATGTAAAGTTTTTTTGCCGTGTACGCTTGTACAATCCCATTACAGAACACTGCTAGAGAGAGGTTAACTGTGTGAAAGCTCCAAGAGCTTAACAAGCCTGTTTTCCTACTAGACACAGAGACATGTGGTAACAAATTGTAACAGCTGTACCGAGTCGGAAGCGTTACCAAAGTGGTAGTTATGGCTCCTGTCCTTGAGTACTAGTGTAAACACTGAGTTTCACCGAGACACCAGAAAACAACCAAGTAAGCCGGCAACCTGCCAAACTTAATACGTGGAAGTAAAGTTAAAAACACTTTATTGCTTGTAAGACACAAAAGTTTGCAGGAGCAGTCTCCTTCACAAGCACACAAACAGATGTGCCCGCTGGGCGAAAAGTCTCTTTATTTATAGAGAATCAAGCAGTTAAAATTGCAGTTGAAATACAGGCATACGATTGGATAGAAACAAGCTGGCACAATATAATAAAAATGACATACACAGGCTGGCACAATATAGACTGGCTAACCGTCACCATTCAAACAAACAGATACATGGCGTAATGAAAAATTACCGTAAGCTATCAGTAACAAGAGTTCATGTGGAGTACAGCCAACCTTGGATCAGCTACTATGAGTACAGGACCTTGACTCATCTTCTTCCGCATCTCGCCTGCTGCAATGCAGTGCTATCAACAAGCGCTTTCCAGAATCCACTGCATGTGGACAACACACTAGAGCTTAGCCATATTTGTTTACTAGAGTAAATGGAATGTAACGACCACACTACGAACTATATTACACTATTAGCTGGTGATAAACATTTTAGCATTAATGATACATGAATAAATTAGTTGCCTGCGGAGATTGACTTTTTTACAAATGTTTTACAGAGACCTTGGAAGAAACTTGTGTACTAAGATCAGCAGACATTGCCTTTATCCTTGATGGTAGTGGAAGTGTTGGCTGGACAGAGTGGAACCAGGTGAAACTTTATCAATAGTTATAATTATCTATTAATACAAATATGATGCAATCAACTCACTATTGATGTTTTCGTATTATCATCTAATGTGTGAATTGCAGGATCAATGTAATGAATGCTTATATAAAATCTGGATACAACCCAAAAATATTATCTGTGATATTTTAGGGTCTAAACTTCACCATCAATGTTATACAAGGATACGAAATTGGTCCAGACAGTGTAAGAGTTGCTTTGATCACATACGGTAGTTCTTCAAGTCTACAGTTTGACTTTGATGACTATCAGACAGAAGAACAAGTAATAAATGCTATAAACTCAGCTTCTAAAGATGGTGGTGGAACAGATACATCTGGTGCTTTAGATTCAGCTCGCATTCAGGTTTTCTTAGAGAGCAGAGGGATGAGGTTAGTTGTCACACCTTCTAGCAGCAGAACTTCCTGCTTGACTATTTTATTATGACAGTGTGGTCTCGCTGATAGCTAGAACAATAACAAGGGAAATTGTAGTAGGGGTTTTCATTCAAACAACATCAACCCACTCACGGTAATTTTTTTGTGTTAAAAGAAAAAGGACATTTGTGACCGCTATGGATATGACTAAACTCCTGTAACAACCCTTCTCCCAACAAAACTATTGGGAGGTGTCACCCATTTCCATACGGGAACTGGTCTCAAATGAGCTTATAATTCACATATGGAAACTTGACACATGTTACTAACAGCAGATGAGTAGCTGTTTATAAATAACATGCAAAAAAATATTTAGTGTTTTCACTTCGCAAAATGCTGTTAAAAACTTTCAGTTTTTGTTGCATTTACTCCTTTCGTCTCCAAAACAGTATTTGTGCTAAAGTTGAGGTTGAAAACCGTTTTTCATTTAAAGAAGTTCGCAAAACGCAATTGGCTGCTGCTGTTCTGAAGGTGTGATTGGTGCCGCAGATTGAGCCTTTTCGAACAAATAGTAACATAAACTGTATTAACTGGAAAGGGCACAACAAGGGGCTAGCTTTGGTGCAGAAATCACGTCAATTGAAGTTGGTGTTCTGGAGTTACGGCCATAGTTTTAAAAATGGAATTGCTGTGCTGTCATCCATGAGAGAAACTTGAAAGCTCAAACTTTTGAAAGACCCTGAAAACAGTGGCTTGAAAAACATTGCTTTTTGTATTTTACTAATGTGATTCTGCTAGGGAAAAGCATTACAAAAGTTGTCTTTGGTGAGTTTTCAAAAGTTGAAGATGGTGAAACTTAAAAAAGCTTGCATGCGATTGCTTCGAAATCCAAAAAGGTGCATAGATACACTATATTACATTGATTTTGGAGTTTTTAGGTAAATCGAATGGTTGGTTAGCAGATTGGGAGCAGTTTTGCACCAAAGACTTCAGTCTTTTTAATCTAAAACTAAGATGGTCGCTGTTGTATCACCATATAGACTGTTAGTTTGGTGATATTATTATGATATTATGATTGTCAAAGCATGAGCTGTTTATTCAACAAAATAAGTCAACTGCGTCCAGCATGGCATCACACATCAAACTGCAAAACTTCGGTTGTTAAAACAAATAAGAAAAAGCATCTCCTATGTATATATTTTTAGAAGAGAGGACAACTCCAGTACTTTTAAATTATACAACAGCCGCCTCAGCACTAACTTCAAATTTATTCTCATCAGTAGACATCAAAAGATAGATAAAATGCTTCACCTGGCAAAATCTTGTCAACTCTCATTGATTGGCTTCTATTTTTTTTAATCCATGTCGGCAATTCATGTTTTCAGGCTTAAATTGCTGTGTTTTGGAATATTCTAAAAACTTGCTTTTTCCACATATACATGCCAAGCATCTGAAATTTAGAACGCAAAAAAAAATTGTGGCTTTATTTGAAATTTTTTTGAAGAAAAGAGTCTGGTTTATCGAAAAAAAGAAAAATAATAAAAAATTATAGCTGGCAGAACATAACTATAAAATACTAATTACAAACATTAAAACATTTCGCTTGAACTAATAACTTTTGAACCCATTTGTAATCTACTATTAGGATATAGTATTGCACCAACTATTTACAAGCCTCTGTGCCTGTTATACCCTGCTGTACTGCTATACGTTACCATTACTATGTTTCCACATCATGACAAAATATCGCCAAATCTTTGTGGTTTGCTACCACAAATAATTAGCGACAAGGGCATATATTTCCACAACTCAAAGTTTATCGCCGTTGGTTAAACCACACCCACAGAGGCAGTTGCAGTCAGTGTGCTGTTGAGTGCAATTTAGCCGACTAGCGTTGCAGGCTGTTTTTATTATTATTTTCCTCTATTGTGAAATATATGAATAAAACATCACTGAGTTGTGGGCTAGCTAAGGAAGCTGTGTGGTGAGAAAGAATTTTAGTAGCACACTGGCTATGATTCAATAAATTATATTATTTATTATTATTAGTTAGTAATAAATAAATAATAATTATAATAAATAACCAAGTGAATTTTTGCTAAAAAAAAATACTACCATTTGTTTTTCACCACTGTAATAATTAATTACCAGCAGCTAAGATTCATTCGTTTCAAATCAGTTGTATTGTTTCATAAATAACTGTGTAATAAACCACAAACGATCCTCGTTAGTTAAACATAAACACACACTAGCTAACGATGCCATGCGGTTACGATGGATAATTTGTGGCTTCCTGTTTTATTACGCATGTCTGGTTTTATCGCCTTTGGCGACATTAGCGTTTCCAATAGCAATAAACATCTGGAATTCTGCTTATCGCCAATTTTTCGCTTTCAGAGAGCGACAAATGTTTGTCGACAAGTCTCACGACAAATTTGTCGACAGTGCTGTTTCCAATTGGAATTTCCCTTTATCGCCGGCAGTATCGCCAATTTGTCATGATGTGGAAACATAGTTCATATGCCTGGTATACCATACACTGTACCTTATCCTGTGCCTTGTATACCTTGCTGTCCATTACCATGTGCTTTCCATCACACCCCTCTTTACTACTGTGTTGTTTTGGAATCTATCTCTGCTTAAATGAATGTCTGGTAAAGCCGCAGTTAGATCAGATTAACTCAGGGAACCACCCAACCTGAAATTAAATGCCTCCATCAACTCAGAGTATCCTTGAGTGAAGTTGACAGCTGATAAGAAAGCCTATCAAGGGGTTTCAGGGGGCAAAGCTTAAAAGCGTTCAAAGTCATTGTTCTAGATTACTTCTATATAATGTGATGGGACAACTCTCTAGATGTTATAGGAGGAATGATGCTTTTCTGGGACCCAAAGCACTTATTGCAGCTCTTCTTGGTGCTTTTTAGTGTTACCAAGGAAAAATAACAGGCAAAAGAAAGCTCATTTGGAGTTGGGAGTGGGTGCTGAAGAGTTCAGGAATAGATTGGAAATGAGGGTAAAGGAACAAATGAACGTGGTGCCAGGCACGAGTTTTCCACTGAGTTTATCAACAATGAACCACTATAATATCATTGTAGACCTGATGTGCCCAATATAATCATGATCGTTACTGATGGACAAAGCAACTCCTATACCCAAACAGTAGCAAGTGCTGAAGCATTACATCAAACAGGAGTTACGGTAGTAGCTGTTGGAGTGAAGGGAGCTGACAGTGCAGAATTGAATGCTATGGCATCAACACCTGACTTGGTCTATCAGTATGATGATTATGATAAACTGGTTGACCTTAGAGAGACCTTCAATAGAGAAACTTGTCAAGGTAAGTTTGCTTGACAACACCAGGATGCTCAGTATTTTTCTTAAAACCACTATTCATTATTGCCTGCCAATATGTACAGTTGGTGTCCAGCTTACTGAATGTCTGTGCATTTCCTGATGCGCTCAACATTTCCTCTGGGTTTGGCAGAAGGTGGTATTCTCTCCTTACAGCTTTGTCTAATATCGTGTAGTTGATGCACACTCTCAATTTCCCATCTTTCTTGAGGACTATGATGCATGGAAAGAATCTATCAGTTCAAATTTCCACTTACCCTATGACTTCCAACTTCTCCATCTTCCTTGACTTTTCCAATAATGGCTCCTTTCGAGCTGCTGCAACTTGCCGAGGGATGACCTGGACAAACGGCGCCACCTCCCCCTTCAGTTGAATGTCAACTTTAATGACCATTGAGCCAAGCCTTATAAATAGATTCGGGTAACTAGCCTTCCAGTACTGGCGATCACAAGTCACATGCTATCCATGAATCTAATTAGATTTAGGCATTCGATAGACAGTTTCTCGGGAAGCGGCATTACTAGCCCCTCAATAAAATATACTGTCTTTCAGACTTCTTTGCCATTCAAGTCAAGTACAGCGCCGTTCAAGACTTTTGACCTGTTATTCTCAGATCTTTTCCTTGCCTTATAAGACAGTTTCACTCAGCATTTACAGGACTCCTTCATGTAGAATGGCATTGCTGTGACTGCAGCATCTGTGTCAACTTTGAATTTTACTGGAATACCATTTACTATAAGTGTATTTAGCCATGACTTGACAGTTGCTTCCACTGACTCAAAGGCAGCTAGTCACACCAACTGATCTCCCAAGAACAAATCAACCATACCAGTCTCACAATCTACTTCTTTTGTCCTTGACTCTTGTCTTCTTCTACAAACCTTAGCTCAGTGTCCTTTCGTATTGCATTCATTACAAGTTGTGTTATGCTTTGGGCACTGACCTCTGACATGTCTCTTCCAAGTACACTACGGTACCTATTCTCACTTGCCTCAGGCTTCTTGTCTTTATCTGGCCTCTTTGCTACTGCTATTCGTCATACGACTTTTAGGTGTGAAACATAGTCGAGATTTTCTTCTTTAACACTAATATTCATAATGGTTGTCTGCTCGCGATGACTAACATAATGTTCAGCCCGTTGTATTGCTTTTTGCAAGGTCAAGCCTTCCGTATAGATGAGGTATTCTCTCAGTTTATTGTCTGTCACTCTGACAACAATCCTGATGCAGGTCAAGTTATCCCTTACAGGCCTGTACTCACAGCTATCTGCCTGTGACTGCAGTTCTGTGATAAACTTATGTATTGTGTTGCTGCTTTGTTTAATGCTGTTAAATTTCACTCGTTTTTGAATCACATTTTTCACCGGTTCAAAGTAAGTATCAGTTAATCTAATGAAGTTTGCAAGTGTCTTTGCTTGTGCTTGAACATAATTGCTAAAATGAAACTGGGCATGAATTGTTATACTTGCGGGTCCCATCAACACTAACGCATTTGCAATATGTTCCTCAGCACTCATTTCACCATATTCTTTGCAATTTCAAGTATTTCAAACTGTACGTTGAAAATTTTCCAGTCAAGTGCCAATTATTCACTTAAAAAACTCATTTTCTTTCAAAACGCTCGCCTCTGGCTGAGGAACCTTCTGCCACTTGATTATGAAGTTAATAAATAACTGTTTAGAGCTACGTGGCAACAAAGTGCACTCTCACCTCTAAGCAATTATGCTGATCTTGTTGTAGCCTCTACTTGATGATGCTATGCATGCAATTCTAGTTCATCCAAACTAGTTTACAGCTACCAGATATCACAATCACAGTAGTTGTTCACCGATCTTCCTATACTCCAGCTCAGTTTATTATAATTTATTATTATTCTAACTCTTATTCAATGATAATAATGATTTTATAAACAACAACAATACCGGCACCTCCTAGAGCAATAGAACAAATGCCGAAATATTCCACAGCAACAACTTTAATTAATCTCACGAATTCAATCAAACTGGTGTTACTCAACATCGGCACACTTTCTTTGGTATAGGTGAAACTGTTTTGACACCACGTGAAGTACATGTAACTGGTTACCTTTTTAAATGTTTGGCTGTTCGCTTATCAATATAGTACGTCTTGCTGTAATTCAGTCTAAGCATCAAATGAACTCTGCGTATTCAAAGAAAGGCTTCATTCACCTCCGGTTCCTGTTACAAAACCTACTGGTACATCTGTGTTTCTAAAGGTATGAGTTTAAACCAACCAATAAGATGCTATGTGTTTGATGGCAATTGCAAAGTTGTTGCTTATGATTGGTTCAAAACAATTGTGTCAACAAAACAGTCAAGGTTAACTATATATAATAGTTTTTTCCAGTCATGGTGCTTTGTCAAGTCCTGAATAGATGCATATTTTTTACAAATCTAGTATTGCAATTGACTAGCAGCCAAACTGAAGTGGAAGTAGTTTGGTTGTTAAAAAAGGTGGCGAGATGCTGAAAATATTTCAGTCATTGAATAGAACAATCACATGAATAGGGAATTGCAATTAATGAAAACAGATTCAATACTAAAAATGTATTATAAATAAAAACAATAAACGAATGAAGAAGAATAATAACGTTCTTACAATAAAACAACAAATGTGCATAAAATAAAGGTGTTTTTCAATGGTTGCCTCTGTTAAACAAGCTGAAGATAACACTGTTATTATTATGCCAAATAAAACTTGCTTAAATTAAGTTGATGCAAGCTGTCAAATAGGGGAACTCAAACTAAGGAAAGATAATTAAAAGATCCATGATAAAACACAGTTGTGAAATTTTCTCTGTAACTCTCTGTCTCCACCTCTGTCCCCTGACTTTTCACCTGACTTTTCCTCACAAACTACCCTACCCTATATATAGGGATCTAGAACTCCTTGGCCGGTTCACGACTTATCAAGAAAGTATTGTTTAGGAATAAACCTATTACTCACCTGAGATAGGAGACTCACTTTATATAGAAGCTTCATTTCCACACTACTAATTACTAGCAGCCTGAACTAGGTGCTCCTTGTTGACATTGGCTGCTAACATTTCGGTATTATTGGTGTGTTTTATATTGTATGGTTTGTAATATATGGGTCATTCTCAATAAGACAATGAGAGTTCCTAATAATTGGTTATATAAAACTGTGCGGTTGCACCTAAAGTCAATCTTTCGATAAAACTCTTATTGCATACTTAAACTGTATGTAGGAATAATTAATGATGAAGTCAAGGGTTTTGTATGGGAGCCTAAAGTATCTACAGTCTGTGATAAAGTAACTCCTGGACGGAGTAGCCTCATGCTGAAGTAACTTAATGCTGGTTGTACTGTAGAAAGCACAAAGAGATAGCTGTACGTGAATGTCACATAGATGAGCACAGAATCTGCTTAATTTGGGTTAGGATCACCCTGAGAACCCTAGGTGTACCGGCTTTGTAGGGCTATACCGGGTCGACATCAAGATTTCCACCATAGCAGAAGATATGAAAATCGCCTAAAAAAATGTCGTTTTGTTTTATGATAAACTATTCTTTTTATAGAAATTCTAGAAAATACTTGCCTATTGAAGACAGCGGACATCGCCTTCATCCTTGATGGTAGTGGAAGTGTGGACTTGACAGAGTGGGATCAGGCAAGTTTTATCATGTTTGTTGAAGTCACAGAAAAATGTTTAATTAAACTCATCATGTGATCACATGTCGATTAAAATGGTAAGAAAATTTCACAAACTGGTGATAATAAAATAATACACATATGTACCTGTGTGCATTGAAATAATTCTAAAAATTCTACATACCAAACAGAATGCAAACTTTCCATCTAAATTGAGTTTTATTGTTAAAAAGACCTCTCCACACTCAGCGGTTTATGTCAGCAAATGTGGCATAGTGATTGCTTCCCTCCCATAGTTTGCTGCTCCACTTAACACATGGCGATTTTGCATGCTGTAATACTTAAGGACAGTATATAGCGGGCGATTGGGCAATCACAGCTGAGAAAGCCTATACTACAAATCTGCGCTGACCAATCATCATGGGAATAAATAACGATTTGTTAAACCACAAGCGAAATATCAAAAATGCTTGATATTCTTTGACGGGAGGTAAAAGGGAATCAACAACTCATTTACAGTCAAATAAAAGCCTGTTTTGCTTTTTATGACAAACTAATGACAACATTATTGAGTTTAGAGAGGCTTTAAGTTGATTTATTTTCTTCCTGTAACAATGGAATAAATAAATGTAAATAACCAGTTATAGACTACTGTTGCCATCTTTATGTGGACTACAACCCTCTGGAAGTTTTATCAATTGGTTACATATTGACACTGAGACAAACAATCTTGGGGTTTTCCTGACGTTTTATAGGGTCTAGAGTTTACCACCAATGTTATATATGTTTATACAGGGTCTAGAGTTCACTATCAATGTTATATATAATTATATAGGGTCTAGAGTTCACCACCAATGTTATATATAATTATACAGGGTCTAGAGTTCACCACCAATGTTATATATAATTATACAGGGTCTAGAGTTCACCACCAATGTTATATATAATTATATAGGGTCTAGAGTTCACCACCAATGTTATATATAATTATACAGGGTGTAGAGTTCACCACCAATGTTATATATAATTATATAGGGTCTAGAGTTCACCACCAATGTTATATATAATTATATATGGTCTAGAGTTCACCACCAATGTTATATATAATTATATAGGGTCTAGAGTTCATCACCAATGTTATGTATAATTATATAGGGTCTAGAGTTCACCACCAATGTTATATATAATTATACAGGGTGTAGAGTTCACCACTAATGTTATATATAATTATATAGGGTCTAGAGTTCACTACCAATGTTATATATAATTATACAGGGTGTAGAGTTCACCACCAATGTTATATATAATTATATAGGGTCTAGAGTTCACCACTAATGTTATATATAATTATATAGGGTCTAGAGTTCACCAACAATGTTATATATAATTATATAGGGTCTAGAGTTCACCACCATTGTTATATATGATTATATAGGGTCTAGAGTTCACCACCAATGTTATATATAATTATACAGGGTCTAGTGTTCATCACCAATGTTATATATAATTATATAGGGTCTAGAGTTCACCACTAATGTTATATATAATTATATAGGATCTAGAGTTCACCACCAATGTTATCTATAATTATATAGCGTCTAGAGTTCATCACCAATATTATATATAATTATACAGGGTCTAGAGTTCACCACCAATGTTATATATAATTATATAGCGTCTAGAGTTCATCACCAATATTATATATAATTATACAGGGTCTAGAGTTCACCACCAATGTTATATATAATTATATAGGGTCTACAGTTCACCACCAATGTTATATATAATTATATATGGACTAGAGTTCACCACCAATGTTATATATAATTATACAGGGTCTAAACTTTACCACCAATGTTATACAAGAATACGATGTAGGTCCAGACACTGTAAGAGTTGCGTTGATCACATACGGTAGTTCTGCATATCTAGAGTTTGACTTTGATGACTATCAGACAAAAGAACAAGTAATAAATGCGATAAACTCGGCTTCTAAAGATGGTGGTTTAACGGATACATCTGGTGCTTTAGATTCAGCTCGCATTCAGCTTTTCTTAGAAAGTAGAGGGATGAGGTTAGTTGTCACATCTTGTAGCAGCAGAGCTTCCTGATTTATCATCTTCTTTCACATATGAATACCCAGAGAGTATCACCAAAATTGATGATGTTACAGACCTGATGCGCCCAACATAATCATAATTATTACTGATGGAAAAAGCAACTCCTATACCCAAACAGTAGCAAGTGCTGAAGCATTACATCAAACAGGAGTTACAGTAGTAGCTGTTGGAGTAAAGGGAGCTGACAGTGCAGAATTGAATGCTATGGCATCTACACCTGACTTGGTCTATCAGTACGATGATTACGATAAATTGGTTGACCTTAGAGAGACCTTCACAAGTGAAACATGTCAAGGTATGATTGCTCCATTTTGCCTAAACACTTTTTTGCGATACTATCACCATTAAAAGCAACACATAATTTGTTGGCAAACAAAGGTCGGGTAAGAGTATTTTTCCATCACTAGAGGCCATGAAGGTTAATAAAAACCTCTTAATGTTTTTAAATTAGTCTATGAGCCCATCTGACCTGGCCTGCTTAAGGATTGCTTCAAAGCTGGTGGTGAGTCTTAAAAAGTTAAAGCTTTATTTTCAGCAATATGCATTGTTCATGTATTTATTTATATCCAGGGATGTAGTCCTTAACTTCCTAGCACAAAATGGTACTCTCTCCACTCAAAACAGGGTCTTGTAGGTAAACCAGCCTCTCCTTTACGATTCCTAAAGATACATTGTAGAGTACTTATGCCACTCTTTACTACTCAAATAATTATTTTTAACAGTTTTCCGCTCTCCTGCCTTCCAATGCTTTTCTCAGCTACAGTGATTCACAATTTACCCACAGAGTGGCTTTCATTAATGGCTGACAAGTTCTACAGCTGAAAATCATGATTAGCCTTAATGCTTGCATCTGTGGTGGAAGAAACTGAAATTAGGCATTCACTACAGACTGTTTGACTTATATACCAGAGTTTGATAAACGCATCGAACCAAACATGCTTTGACTAAACAATAAATAACAACGACAACACTTGCGGGACAATATAAATTGCTTTTAATCAATATCATTTTTAAAATTGCCTTTATATTGCAAATGCAACTGAGTCTTATCAAATCTCCCATCATATGTAATCAACCATCTTTTTAACTTTTAACTAGCCCTCAAGATCTCCATCAGATTTTCAAACTGTATAACTGACTCTCTATCTTTCTATCTAGTCAATAGGATTTTTGCTGGGTGTTCCAACTGCAGCCTATTGATTAGGTTTTTTTCTATAGGTTCTGAACAACTAACTGCAAAAAAAGACTTTGCTAAACTTGTATCCACAAGTTGGAAGACTTGAACATTTAGCAATACTAATACAAGTTATTACAAATGCGGTGCATTGTTACAGCAGAACATAAACTATCAGCTTGAAGATACTTTTTCATAATCCAGTTAAAAACTGGTCACCCGTGTCATCACAAAATTTTGATAAAGAAAAAAATATGCAAATGAGATGGTTTAAACATTGTCCAATCTAAATACTGGCAGCAATAAAAATTAGAGCAAGAGTTGATATTGAAATATTGTGAGCAATGAACAGAAATGTCAAATAGTGAAAAGCTAACTAGTTAACACTTTTTGGCACACTAACTGCAGTTTTATGTAAAAGCTCAAAGGTCCACAGAAAAAAACTGCCTACTCTTCCTTATCATCTTTATGCAACTTCTCGCCTGACAAGCGTTTGAATCACTAAAACTTGTCAGTGTTGTATAAGTTGTGGGTCAACTTGAACCATTTTTGCTGTTTTTGCAACTTTGAATTCAGCATATAACGTATGGTTGAGCTTCCATGCTAGTGATGGTGGAAAGAGGGGTAACAAGCTTTAAGTATTTTACCATGCTCCTACCAAACTCATCTAAAACTATGGAGTGTAGCATTATTGGGGAGAAAATATGAGCCTCTAGAAGAACTTTCAGAAAGTGAGGGTGAAGCACAATGCTTATAACACAAAGCCGTCTGACTGCGCTTTAATAGCTGGGTTTGAGTGTGTTGCAAAAAATGTCCATGCGTACTTGACCGTGAGACACAACTTGTGATAACTCTAGACTGGAGTTTTGGCAACTCTGGAATAAAATTCAGGCTGTAATTTATCCTTGATGGGAATGCAATAGACTTCAGCTAACTTTTGACTGGAGTAATATAGATTATAAGATATCCCGGATCAGAATTCGCTTTAACAACGAAGGTATCTCACCTGGCCAGACTAATAACAACAATAGCTTCAATGACACAAGTACTTTATTCCTTACCTGTTCTTTAGGGTACTCCAATCATGGCCTGGCTTACACTAGCTAATGTATACAAGCAACTTGGTAACCTATAAACAAGCTAGGGTGGCTCAATGGCAGAGTGCTTAGCACCTTCCTGCAGTGTTGAAAACGTTATTCGGCAATTTTTTTCACAATGGTCTGACCTAATGAGTGAAAACTTTGCCAAAATTTATCTTAGCGTAATATTTTTTTCGAGAAAATCTGTTTTTAAAAAAAGATTCAGAGAGCTAGAACCCTGTTTTTTACCTGCTTGACCTTTTTTCTAGAGTTACTGCATCGTACATGACACTGCCAGATAGCTCTTTCTTTAAAGTCTACAGTTCAGAAGAATATTCAAGGGCAACATAAATTTACTAGGGGATAATTGAACTGTTTGAACTGGGAAGAAGGTCAGTGAAATAGGTTAAAAAGAATGTTTTTCTTACCAAGTCTATTTGCCACTTGTAGCGCTAAAAGAAACACAGGAGATTGAAAGTACAACAGAGCTAGAGAATAGCAGAACAACCACAACACAAAAAACAACCACAACACAAGAGACAACCACAACATCTGATGGTAAGAATTGATCAATAAATGTAAACTCGGCAGTAAATAGTAAATGTTATTCTATATATCATTATTTCACACTTGTTCTAGCTTGTGACTTTCTTTAAAAATTGAGCATTTAAAGTAAAAATTCTCTCGGCATAAAAATTTTTCATACAAGTGTAGACAAAAAAGCAAAATAATTGGATAAACAAACAGCAGCATAATTTTCATGACTTAATTTTTTGGCAATCGAAGGACAACTGGAGGCATGGAAGAACAGGCATGCCTGTTGTTAAACCAGAATGTCTGTTTGTAGTGCTGAAAATGTGGGAGATTTATACAATGCTTTGTTGATTTCGGCCCCCTTACCCCCACCCCCACAACCCCATACACCCCTTGCCCTGTTTATAGAAAGAGTGTGAAGTGGCTCCAGAGCCTTTCCACTGACAGTATTACACCATATTCACTGTCATTTGAATACTGGCTACCCAGGGTCTGTGTCCACCCTATATACTGTATATATAAGTATAGAGGCCTAGCCTGGGTTACTCCGGGTCTGTACCCAAGGTCCACAGAGAAAAATGGCTGCTATGAAAAGCCTGAGGCCCTGGAAGCCCAGAAGCCTACTCCCTATGGAGACCGGAGTCTTAGAAATAGCAAAGACCAGCTAGACTAGGAAGCCAGCCTACCAAACAGGGAGTGGAAAAGTTCCATGGCCTAAAAAGAGCAGGAAAGCAACCCCCAGAGCTGTCTACCATGTGCACACCTTTTTGATTGGATTGCCTTGATCATATTACTGTATTATGTATGATGATTTGTTGTATAATTGTATTGATATTTGTGATTTGCTCACCCTAATAAGTGGGTGAGATTTTGTGGCCATCTCCTATAAAAGGAGTTGCCGGGCATTGAGAAGACAGAAGTCTAGTGTATTTTTGTATAATCACCATGTTGTATTGCTAAACAGAATTCGTATACTAAATTATTCGTTCGTGCAACCTCTGTGTGGTTAGTCTGGGGTGCAGACGCTGAAGTAGTTGTCAAAGTCAATGGAGTTGATGCCCTTGTGTCAGTAGTGAAAGGTGGAAAAACACTACAAAGCAATCGCAAAAGATGGAAAGAACAACAGAGGAGGAAAATACCAGAACAACGACCGCAAAAAAGACGACCACCACATCTGATGGTGAAAATAGTTAATTAAAGTTGAATTGAGATATTACTTTCCAATATAATCAGGTGATTTCTGGTTAATATTACGAAAACATATCATTTGTGAGCTTGTGCAAGAGATATGAGTTGACAATGAGTTGGCAAATTTAGCATTAGTAGCCAAACAAAGTTAAGTATAAATACCCTCTATACCTGTAAAACCTGTAAACTAAGGTAGGAGCTATCATAAAATGTAACCATGCTGCTAAGCTCTGATTTTGTTTTTAAATTTCTGCATTTAACTTCTCAACAATATTTTTGTTTTCTTTACCAATTGAAGTGCTCCAACAGTCTCATGGTTATGAGACTACAAATAAGGAGGAAGATTTCAGATCGACAGTAGTAAAGACAATAAGAGTATTCGCGACCTGTTCGTCGAACAAAGTAAAAAAAATTACAGGTGTTCGTAATTCACTATGTCGCGTATTCAACGGAACATTAGTTTAGAACAACATAATCAGTGGCGGATTTTCAACTTCAGTGAAGGGGGGTCTTGATATGGTAAGAGGGTGGGAGGGGAGGGGGTGCGGGGGAGGGGTGGGGTGCGGGCACCCCTCCCCCGCAAGAGCCCCGCGCTAGCGGAAAAAATTGAAAATATGAGTTCTGAGATGCCTGGAAACGCATTCTAAAGTCAAGGATGTAAATGGAAATTGATGATGAATATATGATAGAAATATAAAATATTAATTATTGAATTAGCAAAACCAACCACCTGCACCAAACCACGTAATATAACATTTGGATGTTCTGGATGCCACAGTAGTAAATAACTGTGATGCTAGGTTATGAAAAAAAGGAAAATACATTAGACCCATTGGTTCCAGTGGTCGCAACTGGGTTTAAGGGAACAGATAGAGTGGTTGGTTGAGTAGATGCAAAGTAAGATAACAAGGCATTTATCAGTTCAGAAAGCCAATTGCTGTGACTAACACAGCATAAATATGGGATAGGGTATAAAAAATTACCATGTCCAACAAAATATAAGGACAGTATTATGAAAACAGTGTAAGCTCTAAACTACATCAAAGTCAAGCTTTTACTCAATGTAAAAGTGAATGTGAAGTCATAAAGTTTTGAGTCATTATTCAAATTTCACAAGCTTTCAGGGAGTTCAGCAGTTTTCAGGAGTAGCGACAATTTTTAATTAATAAGCAGGTAGGTCCCTAACAAATCAGGTGACATGACAGGTATGCCACAGCAGTGCCACAGCCGTTTGTGCGTATATAAATCAAAGTTGAATTAGAAGAATTTAATAGTCTTATGGCTTCTTTTGGGAAAAAAACCGGCATGTTTTTAAAAGGGGTTATTAATTAATTAATTATTATCAATAATATGATATTGCTAATTGTCAAATAACAACAGTAATTCATGATAATAATAAATTAACAGTAATGATTTAGATTTATTAATATATAAATAATAAATAAATATAAGAAGAAGGTTAATAATAATAACACAAGAAGAAGTAGTTACTAAGTTGCTGTTATTTTTAGTACTATTAGAAGAATGTTAAAACTTCAACAACTTGGTTACATCTTCTTGTTTTATTACCACTCTTATACAGGTTATCTCACCTAGGTTTGAGCACTCTATGGCAGATGCACTACTATCACCACTAATAATAGATAATAAATAAATACTAAATAATAAAATACATTAAATTTAATTATTAATTAATATAATAATAATAAATAATAATCATATTAATGGCGTATTATTTATTATAATAATAACAATAAATGAATAATAAACTAATAATTATTATAATAAATAATATTACAATAATAAACTATTTATTAATAATAATAATACTTCTTAAAGTTAGTAGTAGTAGGTAGTAGTAGTAGTACTAGTAGTAGTAGCCTAGTAGTAGTAGTATACTACTAGTATGACCAGCATACAAAGTTTGTTTTTATTTCTGTTACTACTAAGTGACTATTGATAATTTATTTTATATCATCATATTACAACAATTATAACAATATTATACTAATTAGGAATAGTTAATAATTGGGCAAAATCTTTTCAAGGTCTCTACAAGAAGATAATAGCAGTAGTGTCATTGCCCAAATTTACGTTGCTGCTCACTAGTTGTTTTGATCAAATAGCATTGTGGACTGTGTTCCAAAGAATGGCCAGTGATGGTTAGTCCTATCAATTGTTTCATAACAAAAAATACCAGTACACAGGTTAATAAGTCTCTTGTCTAGGAGGTTAGAAATGTGTTTGCTTCCAGAAAACATTACAGTAGCACATAACTCCAACTGAAAAAAACTTCTGAAAATTTTTTTTTCTTTAGCCTGAAGGGGGGTCGCACGACCCCAGCGACAATAGGAAAATCCGCCACTGATAATATTCAATGAAATGTTATAGTTTACCGAAAAAATCATGAAAAAGATAGCTCCCAATTTTCAAAATAATCACGAAAATAATAAAACTTGAACTGCTACAAACTGGAATAGTTTTTCAAGCTGCCCTTCAATTTAGGAAATTTTGAGCGCTTGCAATTATTTTGAATTATTTTTCAAGGATATAAAACTGGTCTATGAAAATGAAAAAAATCAACTCGCTCATCATTATTTATTTAGTGTTCAGTTTCATTCGCGACCTACGAACAATATAAATAAATACTTGCTGATTATTTGTTTTTATTCAGTGAGCTACTTTTTGTTGACCCACAAGTTCCGAACAAAATGATTATTTATTAATTAAATTTATTGTCGGTCTGATCATTTTTATTGCAATGTGTTCGGCGAAAAGAGGTCGCGAATACTTTTATTACCACCACAACCACGGATAGTGGTTGAGTTTATTGTAACATTTAGTTGCAAAAAAATCTACAAATCTTTAAGTATTCTCTTGCACTGATTACACTTACCTCCAGGAAAAAATTGTGTCATATCATCAGCACATTTCATAAGTCTGTATCAGTGCTTCTGGATTCTTTCATGAGTTGAAATGTAAGCTCGCAATATGGTATTATCCTTTGAGCAGTACTAAATATCACAGTACGGTAATGAAAGGTGCAACATAATAGACCAGTAGTGATAGGTGGTGCTATATTCTATAGTAATTGGTAAACATATAGCACTAGTTGTAATGTGCCAGTTAGTGTACTATACCAATAGTTATAAAATATTGCTAGAGATGTCAGCACTAATGTCACTATTACTATACATGTATGTACATACTTCGATTGCTATAAGTTATGATGAACACGTTTGATTGTGTTGTACAGGATCTTGTGGAGGATCATTCAACTCATCTGGTGGACAACTCAACTCACCCAATTATCCATCTAACTATAACAACAACATGTACTGTGTGTGGTATATCACTGTACCAGAAGGTAACATAGTTCTCTCATTCACAGACTTTGATGTGGAATGTTGTGGCTGGGACTGGTTAGATGTAAGTAACACAGAGTCACTATTTCGGAAAAAGGCAAAAATAGACAAAAAATGTATACAAAATGAAACCCAATGACAACAAACCTTTTTGCAACCCTATTTAATAATTAAACGCGTTTTTTATGTTCAAAAACTAATTCTAGTGTCTACAGAAATAAGAACCAATTACCGCAATTTACCAATATTGCAATTTCTACTTACAGATCTACAATGCCCACACAAATATAAAAGTAAAGAGACTAGGAGGACAAATTGGCCCTCAGACAGTCTACACATCCACCAAATCTATCAAACTGATATTTAGTACTGACTACATCATTGGACTTAGAGGGTGGAATATGACCTGGTCAGGTATGTCTGTTTATAATACGAAGTCTTGTTTATCAGTTGATTAAACTATACATTATTTACATATTACAACACTTTTGAGCTGATTAGCTAACAGCCTTTAAAAATTGGAAAACCTTTGGTAGTTTTGTGACTTGGCTCAAAATTGCACTTGTTGTTTGTGGTATTACCCATACCAGGCTTTTACGTTTCCTGAACTACAGCAAAATTAAAGTAAATATTGTTATGGTTTTCTACGTCACTGGAAAGAACCGTTACTGGCACTACAAGGAGGGCTATACTGTCCGGCTTTATCTGCACTGTACTAAGGGTGCCACTGGAAGGCAGTACGGCGCCGTGTGGTTTATCTGGCACTAGATCCGACCGGATGCTGCTGTATAGCAGACACAACTGTGTTCAGGGAACCGGCCTCACAGACATCACTGCGTTGTAGGTAACAATGGCTCATTATTACCAACAAAAGCAAACAATGTCTAATCTGACGCACAAAACTGAAGGTTTGACACAAAGTAAATAATACGAGAACGGTAGCAACTGACTGCAAGGGTTTAGTGAAGACTCAACATATAACTGGTCAAAACAGTTCGCTTGCTACACGAGAGTTACTTCACACTCCAACTACTACTCAATGTCTCCACTCAAAGTCTGCCCACTGGGCTGAATGCAAGGGTACTTATAGGAAAATTAAACAGCTGAAAATATATGCATATAGTTGGATAGAAAGAATACTCCCAGAGAGGTGTAAAAAAGCAATCATAATATGGCACAAAAGAATACATGAGTCAATAGGCTGGTGCATTAATGCTAAATGAATATATATATAAATACGGGAATGGGAATCCATCCTTAGGCTTGGCTGTGTGAGCTGCAGGTCAGCTGTACTCTTGGGTGTAGTCAAGGGTAGCCATCAAGCGTGTAGTATAAGAGAGATATGTATGTGGAATAATATCACCGGCCGAAGAGAGAATAGCCGCACTGTGCAAATCTATCACAATATTCACCACATGCTCAACTGTTTGAAAGATCAATGAACTGAGATATATTGAGCAACTTAACTTCGATGTTCTTTTTCCAAAACAAAAACTGCTCCAAAAAGTCTATGAACTCAAACCCAATACTCTATAAAACTAATGTACTCTATACGTTTACAGAATATTTGAAACACTTTCATTTGGTAGAGATTAGATAACAAACAGTAATGATATAATGAGTCTAAACTGAAGCCCGCCCACTTTAACGGTATTTTGCTGTTCAGACATTTAATTTCCATAATTGTAAAGTTTCAAATAGGAAACAACAAAAGTATCTTGCTATGCAGGAAAAATACAATATTTCTTTTTTACAAGAGGCTCGCTGTAATGGAAACTGTAAAGTATTCATGAGCTATAACTTGTTTGTGTAACTCGTTTGTGTAACTTGTTTGTGTAACTTGTTTGTGTAATTTGTTTGTTTGGCTGCAAGTGCACGAGCACCACAATAAGACAATGTCAAATTTTGAGCAGTTAAAGTCGCGAAAACATTCAGTTAAATATATATTCTGTCTATATACGTGTGGGTCGCTGCATCTAGAACAAGTCATACTAGTCTGCTGTTAGTGTGTAGACAATGTTCCACACTAAGGATAAGACAACTCCACATGAGGTTCTTCATTAAGCTTTTACCAAAAACTAACCAAAGTAAACTGGAATAGTTCATATCACAATGTCTTAAATGCTTTACTAATTTTACTTGTAAGGGAAAATTTATGAGACGGTTTTTAAAGAGATTTTGTTCACTAATTTTTGTGCTTACAGTACAAGTGATTGAAAGTACAACGGAGGAAGACAATTTCAAAACTACGACAGAGAAAGAAACAACCACTACATCTGACGGTAAGAATTATATATAAGAGATAAATTATTGTATAACTATCCCACATATTTATACACCATTATAAAACGGCGGCCGGCCGTATCTTGTTCCATCCTGTCCCCCACAACTATACCCTACGTATCTCGCCCTGGTCTCACCCTCCACATTTCCCTATTCCTCTCCCAACTCAATTTAAAGATGACGCGTAAAGACAGTGTGCTGGCACATCGCGGTTGCTACTGAAACAATCAACTACCAAAACAATTTTATAAAATTGCAATCTATGCAGCCTGGAAAGAAATCATGTGAATCAGAGACCAACATGGAATTGCTGACCTATTTCACACTGATATCATCTGGTAGTAACAGAATGTGGCTATCCATAATTTGTCTTTACCTACATTATTGAAGAAAATATAAGATTTACAAATATCTACGGTTTGAGAACAAATGGTAACTTTAAGATTCTGCTATCCAACCAATTGGTTCAGCAGTCCGTTTTACAGCCATTTTCTTATCTCAACAAAACAGTTTAGTCCTATATATCTATTCCAAACTTGAATCATTGCCTTGTGGTAACAAAGTGTGGCTTACTGCTACTTGTCTCCCCTGGGTTATTGAAAAAAATGTCAAATCTAGACACCGCTTTGCATCAATTTGGTCTAATGCGCTGTTTGTACAGCGGGTTTTATTTTTTTCCTTTTATTAGCTTAGTGTTATTTCCATGGCATAGAAACACAGATAGATACACGTATACAGAGACACGCACACATACTGTAATGAATTCCGGTCTGGTTACCATGGACATCCACTAAGCTCGAGTATTGTACCTCTCTCCAGAAGGGACACTGTGCTGCTCGACAGTGACAACTGTATAGGGCAACCGAATTATCGGTATAGTCAGAGCCCATGGCTCACACAAACAACACAGCGTGCAGTTTGAATACTGGGTTTAGTCCTCAACAACCAAAGTCATTGGGTGGAAATCCACTAGGGTTATCGGCAAGACATGAGAATGAATTCAAAGAATATGAACAGTTCAAGCCCTTTTATAGGTAAATGGGAGGAAGTAATTAGCATAAAATAATATAAGAGTAAAGGCACAGGAAGTAATTAGACCAATGCGATTACATATATAAATAACTAACCAATCATGCAATGTACAAGGATTAAATGAAATAAGCACCAAGTGGCTAGAGGCGGAGTCCTATCTCCTACTGTCTAATCAGAGTGTCCTACAGGCTCCCAAGGCTGTGGCTAGCTTGTGGTCTTGACTACTTCGGTTACAAGGAAGGTATCTTCGGTTCTTAACTTGGAGCAGGATCCTGACTGGTTTTAGAAGTCCTCAGTAGTAATATATGAGCAGATCTCCCTACCAAGTGTTTTTTTGTGGATCAGACCTTGGGGGTTATGCAATGAGTTACGACGTTGGATGGATTCGCCGAGTTATTATTGCATTTCATTTGAGGGGTACTTGAGTGGCATTTGAGTGGCATTTAAGGGGCATTTGAGTTTTGATTATTTTTTTACTTGATTTGAACTTATACGGCATATAGATTTTGAATGCATGGCACTCATATGACAACATTTTTGATGGAGTTGTAATTGCCACTGAATTGTTTTTGTATATGATATAACCATCTACAACGCTATAGTTATTGTTATAGTTTTATTATTACATAATAAGTATTACATTATTTGCTTACTGGAAAATGTAATAAAATATATATCATAATAAAGTGTAATAGGATGAATATATAGTGTTAAAGTCTATAAAAACTTTTTAATTTGTAAAGTATTTGATGACTTTACAAGAAATATCATCACATTCAGGTTCAATCACGATGACAAGATTTTCTTCAAGTTTAAGTTTACTATCTTCCAATATAGATAGAGAAAGTTTTGAAAAATCCTCCAAGTCATTATAAATAAAAACTCTATAAATCGATGGTGTTGAATTTGTAATTGCTGCTGAATTGTTTTCGCATATGATGTATCTATCACACACAATCAGTAGTTGCTTCGATTTCTTCATAATTGTATATAGTAAAGTTTGTAGGGCTTGGGTGTTCCAAAATTAAATCGACTAAACCCAGAGCTTGTGGAAGAGATGGAATTGATGGTGATAAAGCTGGAACTAGCGACTCGTTTGTAATTTTTGTTGTCGTCGTCGTTGTCTGCGGAGTTGTGGTGATTGTTGAAGTTGTTCTTCGAATCGTAGGTAGTAATCCCTCATCGTATGAACGAATGTAATTTAAAGCTTCATCGGTTTTGCAAACAAAGTATTGTTGAGGCCATATATCATAAGTGTCACAGGTTCTACGTTGGAGAGAAAACTGCATGAAACATGTGAGTGCAAGCATACGATATTTTAAGTTTTTCCTAAAATATGAGTTGCTGAATTAACCGCTTCCATATTAAGAATTCCCGAAAAACATCCGGAAGCTGTTTGAGATAAAGTGAATGGTTGAATCTCTGTTGCAAGACAATAACTGCTTAGGATTGGGAATAATAGAAGATAGATTCGATATTTCACTTTTATTCAGAGAGAGAGAGACTTTTAACCTAGTTTATGCTTTCATCGTCTAGAGTTAACTGTCTTGCATTTCGGTGGACTTTGGTTAATATGCTCCAACTAAAGTTCTATATATATAACTTTGGGATCGCATTTGTCTTTGTTATCTCCTTGACATGTGATGCTGATGATAATCTTGTTTTGAATAGATTTCAAACTTTCAAAACTCAAAAATGACAAATTTACACCTTCAATACCGTTGATGTTAGTGATGATAGTAGCTATTTTCGGCTTCTCGTTGGTCGAATGATTGCATTCCACACATGCAAAGTTGGTTGTCTCAAACTCTTCTGTTGGTGGACAAATCAAACGTGAGGTGTTGGATTCAAATACACATAATTCATCATTCCAAAATAGTTTTGTATTTTGAGTAACACCTTCCGTATTATTTTTAACCCCTATTGCACATTCCTCCTGATTCAGAGTGTATTTTGTTGGCGTATTGCAGGTCAGGGTATCTGTAGAAGTTTTGCTTTTGCAGATCCAAGAAGCGTTTTGAGCGATAATAAAACTGCAATGTAAATAGTTGGAAGGATAGAGTCTCACACAGTTTGTTCCATTTTCATCTTTATATCGAATACTCTTTTCAAAAGGTGAAAAAAATAAGACATCATTTTTTTCCATAACTCCATCTATACATTCATCGATTTCGTCGGCATAAAATACTTTGCTGACATTGAAACTGTCGAAACTCGAAAATGTTGAATTCACACCTTTGATTTTATTGATGTTAGTGATGTTAGCTGGATTTGATTCCTCATTTACACCTTCGATATCATTGATGGTAGTGATGTTAGCTGGAATTTCGATATCATTGATGGTAGTGATGTTAGCTGGAATTGATTCCTTGATATCTGTAGAATCTTTACTCTTACAGATCCAAGAAGCGTTTCGAGGGATGAAAAAACCGCAATATATATAGTCGGAAGGATAGAGTCTCACACAGTTTTCCCCATTTTCATCTTTATATCGTATAGTCCTTTCAAAAGGTGAAAAAACCAAGACATCGTTTTTTTCCATAGCTCCAGCTAGACATTTATCAATTTTGTTGCTATAAAACACTCCACTAGTTTTGAAACTGTCAAAAGTCGAAAGTGATGAATCTTTGATGTTAGTGATGTTAACTGGTTTTGGCTCCTTGTTGATCGAATGATCGGAATGAATGCATTGCACGCATGCAAATTTGAATGTCTCAAACTGTCTTCTTATTGGACAGATTACACGTTCGCGGTTGTATTGAAATGCACATAATTTCCCATTTCGATATACTTTTGTATTTTGAGTAAGTCCATTCGTATTATTTGTAATACCCATTTCACATTCCTCTTGATTCAAAACGTATTTTGTTGGAGTATTACAAGACACGGAATCTGTAGAAGTAGTGCCCTTGCAGACCCAAGAAGCGCTTTGAGGGATGAAAAATCCACAATATAATAAGTCAGGAGGGTAGAGTCGCACACAGTTTTTTCCATTTTCATCTTTATATCGTATAGTCCTTTCGAAAGGTGAAAAAACCAAGACATCATTTTTATCCATAGCTCCGGCTATACATTCATCAATTTTGTTGCTATAAAACACTCCACTAGTTTTGAAACTGTCAAAAGTCGAAAGTGATGAATCTTTGATGTTAGTGATGTTAACTGGTTTTGGCTCCTTGTTGATCAAATGATCGGAATGAATGCATTGCACGCATGCAAATTTGAATGTCTCAAACTGTCTTCTTATTGGACAGATTACACGTTCGCGGTTGTATTGAAATGCACATAATTTCCCATTTCGATATACTTTTGTATTTTGAGTAAGTCCATTCGTATTATTTGTAATACCCATTTCACATTCCTCTTGATTCAAAACGTATTTTGTTGGAGTATTACAAGACACGGAATCTGTAGAAGTAGTGCCCTTGCAGACCCAAGAAGCGCTTTGAGGGATGAAAAAACCACAATATAATAAGTCAGGAGGGTAGAGTCGCACACAGTTTTTTCCATTTTCATCTTTATATCGTATAGTCATTTCGAAAAGTGAAAAAACCAAGACATCATTTTTATCCATAGCTCCGGCTATACATTCATCAATTTCGTTGGTATAGAATACTCTACTAACATTGGGAAATGTTAGTGCCAGTAGCAAGATAAATACGCAGCTCATTTTTTAAAATGTTTTTGCTTTCAGTGTTGAAAGTTGAATACTTTCTTTCTTGATGTTCTTTCTATTTATACGTAAGTGGCTAGTGGCTTGTTCAGCTCTCTCAGCTGATTTTGGAGATGTGAAACAATCTCATCAAAGTGGTTACCAAAATGTAAGTATGGTTCCAATCGAGATTGAGACAAAAGAACATGTGTTCCTGTCCAGCGAAATGAAGTCAAACCTCTTAAAATCGAAATATCTATCAAATCACCCAGATCAGCATCTTTCAAACATTGCTTTATATCAATCAGTTCGATTGCTCTTTTGAGATCTTCAAAATCTATCAACTTGTCTTGCGGACAGCATACTTTTGGATCAAAGCTCCTAGAACAGTTTTAGCATTCGAGAGGATTTGCTCTTGAAATACAATTACAGCTCAAAAGCATGCTTTGTATTGATTTACGAACTAGATTGAATCCTAACACAAAATAAAATACTTCTTCGGTGATGAGTTGAACAAAAAGAGGATTCGAACGCTCTAAAGGAATGTGTTCAAAATGAGTCCTTATGAACTTAGGAACAAAATCAGCCAATGTAGCAATTGATTTGATTCCTTGAGTTTTTCCACTCATGTTTCTTCTGTAGTTCAGAGATAAATGAAGCAACATTTTTTGTAGCAGCTCTTTTATGAGTCCTCAGATATATTTGTCAAATCAATAGGTATTATCGGGTTGACTGAGTCTTCTTTTTCATCAGGAGTATAAGCATATGGATATCCTTCCGCTATCGCAAGTAATTTATCCTTTAGACGTTGATAAGCCAGTTTGCTCTGGCTAGTAGGTAATAGGTAGGGATTTAATCGTGCTCTCAAATTTGTTAACATAAAGGGAGACTTCAAATCATCAGAGGAAAGATCCAAAAAAGCATTAATCCATTCATCATGCACCAAAAAACCCATTTTAGCGTTTTCCAAAACTTGTCTTCTATCAATCCAGTCAATAGCATCACCCAATTCTTTTTTGGTAGGTGTAGCACCTTCAACCATTTCAGCATATCTTTTACAAGTGATACATTTATCATCAACGTGTGAACAGTAACAGTTTAGTAGTGATAGATTGGTTGCTTGCTTATAAGAACTTCCTCCTAGTACACAGTATACACATTCTTCCGTAAAATAAATCCTCAACATTTCATCAGAAACCTCAGCCAAAAAAGTCTTAGGTCCTATAGCATCGGAAGCTTCTTGGTGAGCAAAGTCTTCAACACGTAACATATTTGTTGTTATCCCGTTAAATTACAAAACGCAAATGATTCGTTTTCAAATTGAAATACCTATTTAATCATTCATTACTTTTTCTTTTTTTTGAGGTTAATTGTTATGCTAGCTCATGTAGATCTTCATAAATGCTTTAATTTCAACCTGACAACCATCGATTGGGCAAGGTTTTACTTCTGATGAGCATTCAGTAAGTGCTTTTTCCTTACACTCACTACAGTAAATGAGATGACCGCATGGAAGAGAGATATGATTTGCAATTAATTTTTTTTCATGTGACTGAGACACACATTGAGCGAGTTTGCTTTGCTTAGGCTGATCTTTATCTTTTTTTAACGAATCAATTGATTTAGCATCATTTTTTAACAGTGTTGACGAATTCTCAACAGATGTAAAATCATTTTCAAAAGTATGTAAGGCTTCAATCATAAAACCTATTTGCTCAAAAGGTTTTCCATTTAACACTAAAACTTGTTCGATATCGTTTTGACTGTATCCTAGTTTTTTGCAAATAAGTTTCATTTCTTCGGTGTCATTGTTGTGCGTTATTTGTTTTACTTTTTCTCGATATTTTTCAACCCGTCGCTTACACCTTTTGCCTTCTTCTGTTCGCATGTAGACATCCTCAACATACTCTTCACCTTTACTGCTGAGTAAAAAATAACAGTCTGGGAACCATCGACAGTGTTCCTCCCACGGTAGATCACTCTCTTCCAATTCTTTAAGTTCACCTGAGCAAAAGAAGCATTTTACACTATCTCCGAACTTGGTATAGTAGAAACCTGCATTGGAAAGGAGTTTCATGGAGACTTTACCCTTCCATTGTTTGAAACTGTCTTCTCTAGATGTTTCAGTAGCAAAACGTGGTGTACCAGCACGATCAATTGATATACCTAGAGGTAATACTTCTGCAGTTAAATCTCCTCTTCTAGTTTTTTGTTCTTCCATCGTATAACTTTTGACAATTGAGATGTTTTTCATTTCATCTGCAAGTGGTTTCCTAGGTCTATGCACACGATTGTGAGTGTTAAATCCTTTAACAAACCGACAAAACGGAAAACTTTTAGCATGTTCTTTCATCGGATGTTCATCTTCATCCTTCCAGTTTAGTAATACCCCTTGGCAAAAAGCACATCGAACAGCGTTGTCTTTTTCAAGGTTATAGAAATCAGCTCCAGCCATGTTTTCACCACAATGTTTACCTACTCGTCTCCAATTTGTAAGAAATGATTTTCTTCGATAACTTTCATCAAGCATTAAAGTCTCTCTTTCATAAAAAGAGAGTTCATTGCAAATGAACTTGAAAAAGTCCGTTGGGGAAAGTTGCGCAATAGTTTTTTGTAATTTTAATGACAAAAGACTACAGTGATTATCCGGATAAGTTGCGACGACATAAGTTATTGCAGTGGTATCAGGAAAAGTTTGTTGTAAAAACAACGACGAAGTAACGAGTAAACTATTATCTATCCATTCGGCGCAGTCTTTAGTATTTTCAAAGCAACTCCGAGTTTTTTGCATTTCTTTTTTTTCATTATAAATAGTGTTTGCTACATATCTGTTGTTTGTTACTCGACGCATTATTTATATATAATATAAGTAGTAGCTTCAGTTATTACTCAAGTTGAAGTTTTGTTGGAAAGTTCTTTCCCTTTGATCTAGTTCGTTGTTATTCTAAAAAAAAATGATAATGCTTTATAGCAAAAAATAAAAAAAGACTAAGGTTTCAATTTTTTTCAATATACTTGAATTGATTACTATTGTAATAGAATGTAAATACTTACATCAGAAATGAAGACTTGTCTTTCTTTGAATTAAATGAATGATATTCCTAGTTAACTGAACTTGAGCTGCTTTCTATAAAATTCGGATGAAGAAGGAGTACTTTTTTCATTTTGAAGTCCTGAAATAATAATAATAATAAAACATAATTAAAACTGACATACAACATTTTTTGATATCTTAAATAGTGAATAATCTTGTTTTTTTCAGAAAATGTCTTCACGTTTAAATTGATTACAATTAAAACAAAATATAGATACTTACATCACAAATGAAGACCTGTTTTCTTTGAATTAGATGAATTATACACATAGTTGTTTGAACTTCAGCTGTTTCCTATGTAATTCAAATGATAAAGAAGGAGTGCTGTAGTAGATGATGATGTAGTAGATCTTGTTCCTTCAGTTACTAACGATGAAGTGAATGCTTTCTGTATGAAAACAGTGCTTCTTATATAGCTTAAGTTGCACTGCTATGAATCAGCATTATTTTCACGTGAGTGGAAACTGTTGCTTTCGCGGGAATAACAAAATTATTTTCACGCGAATACAAACCAATGCTTTCGCGGGAATAAATAATATATTTTCACGCGAATAGAAACCGTTGCTTTCGCGGGAATAAATATTTTATTTTCACGCGAATACAAACCAATGTTTTCGCGGGAATAAATAATTTATTTTCACACGAATGGAAACCGTTGCTTTCGCGGGAATAACAATGTTATTTTCACGCGAATACAAACCAATGCTTTCGCGGGAATAAATACTTTATTTTCACGCGAATGGAAACCGTTGCTTTCGCGGGAATAAAAATTTTATTTTCCCGCGAATACAAACCAATGCTTTCGCGGGAATAAATAATTTATTTTCACGCGAATGGAAACCGTTGCTTTCGCGGGAATGAAAATTTATTTTCACGCGAATACAAACCAATGCTTTCGCGGGAATAAATACTTTATTTTCACGCGAATGGAAACCGTTGCTTTCGCGGGAATAAATATTTTATTTTCACGTGAATACAAACCAATGCTTTCGCGGGAATAAATGATTTATTTTCATGCGAATGGAAACCGTTGCTTTCGCGGGAATAAAAATTTTATTTTCACGCGGATAGAAACCAATGCTTTCGCGGGAATAAAACAATTGTTTCCATAGGGATAAAACCGTTGCTTTCGCGGGAGTAAAAAAATAATTTTCGCACGAATAAAAACCAATGCTTTCGCGGGAATATCGCGTGAAAAACTGCTGAGTCATAGATATATTATAAAGAAGGTTTCACGTGATGGTTTTCATAGGGTTAATTAGTACAGCTTTAGCTATTTAAGAACCAGTGTTTTCACACAGAAAGCATCCAGTTCTACAATAGCTAGCAAAGAAGCAACATCTACACACCAACTACTACATTTACTCGAAACTATAGAAAGACTTTCAGTCAATAAAGTGAGAATCACTAAATAATTCTTTAACATATATTGATAGAAAACTTCAACTAGATTTGCTATAATACTTCAAAAAGTTAATTTTACGTTTTAATATTTTGTTCTTATTAATAAAAGATCTAATAGTTTCACCATAATGCATCAGAAAAATTATTTTGGTTTTGATTATTCGTTTATTTTATCAATATCTAGTTAGTTTATTCTTTTCAAATATTTTTCAAATTCCAACCATCTGTTACATATTTTTTACTCTCTTTTCAGTTCCAACTTCTCACTGAACGCTCTGAATATGAATGAAGACCGTAATACCTCATTTCTCTCAACATTCGAACCATACTCTGATGATAAAGAAAATATCCCTCCTGATTCACATATAATAAGAAGGAAACTGAAAACAGTTCGACCAAAGCCATGGGATTCGGATAAAAATAAAACGATTGACTATGCTTGGACTTTGAAAGCACCATCTCTTTCTCATCTGTCCTGCTTGTCAAAAAATGCTGCTAGTTTGCTCAATTCTTGTGATACCAATGACAGAGTAATGATTGGAAGGTTTCAACCACTTCACTTAAATCAAACACCATCACTTCTCGAGATAATCTCCATCGAAAGATCAACTGAGGATGTATATAAAAACCTATGCATTATCCGCTACAATGTTGAAACATTTGGCAACAGACGACAAGTGAGATCCATGGTGAGAAATGAGGATTACAACAAATTAGCTTCAACACAACCTGATGTTCCAAAACTGGTGGTTTTTATGGGATTCGATTCAGACAAGCATCCAATCTTTCACCCTATCAACTTCCCATCCAATATTTCCCTTGAGGAAGCTAAACAGCTAAGTAGATTAATAAAAAAAAACACCCAGTCAGTTGATCAGTATGGTTCGTATCGCAACACTCTCTCAATTTGCTGTTGGAAGTGTAATCAGTTTTGAATCTCCTCAAATATCAACTCAGTTAACATTACCTAATGGAGAAGTGGTGATGGATGCGCTACTGGTAAACTACAGATGTTTGCAATACGATGGTTTGATGATGGGAGTTCTATATATACCTGAAAAACATGCTAGCGATGTCAAACGAATTGGAACAGGAGTCATACTTGTAAGAAATCGTGAAGTTAGTAGATTTGGTTATCATCGACATGATATAATCACATTCACAGCATTACAAGCAATAGAAACGGCTCAAAACCTATCCAACAAACTTGATGATTCCAACCAGATGAAGTACTTTACTACAGATGAGGTTGTTGAGAACAAGGTCTTAGTGCTTTCAATTGGAGCGGGAATCACATCTTCTACATCTTTGAGAGAACCAACACCCCCTGGTGAAAACTATATTCAAGAAGAGCAAGTCAGACAACACAACCCAGTGAGTGTTTTTTATTTAATGCAAACTAACTGATATAAGTAATACTTCCAATTAGATAAAATTTATTTATAAAGCAATTATTTTTTGTTTTGCTTTAGATAGAAAAGAGAGATTCAAAAACACTTGATGAAAATTATGCTCAAGAAAAAACAAACCGAACAATATAACTCGGTGAGTTACTTCCCTTTACTATATAATGTTAACTAACCAATGTAAAAAGAACTATAATTCAAATTCATAAAATTATTTTACATTTTTGTTTAATCATCCTATACTAATACATAACTTTTTATTTTAGTTCATTATGGAATCAAAAGTACATAGAACAGAAGTCTTCCTTCCTAAGTTATAACATCAGTACAACAATGACGACATTGTAAAGAAAAAGACTATCATCCATTGATTGTCATTACAAGTTGTAGTGCTTTGTATTACTTAGTATTTACTAACTCTAGCTATATTATACAAGGATATTTTCCTACTTATTATGTAATAAATGTATATAATCATATATTGATTCAATGTAGTTATATCTCCTCATTCTTCTCTCCTCTCTCTCAAAATATCATATGAGTTCGAGTTATGTAAAAAAATTATCAAAACTTGAATGTCATGCATTCAAAATCTATATGCTATAAGTTCAAATTAAGTAAAAAAATAATCAAAACTCAAATGCCACTTAAATGCCACTCAAATGCCACTCAAATAAAATACAATATAAACTCGGCGAATCCATCCAACGCCGTAACCCATTGTCTCAACTCCAAGGTCAGATCCACAAAAAAACACTTGGTAGGGAGATCTGCTCATATATTACTACTGTCCTCTGCTATGGCAGCCATCCTTGACCAGCCCTGAGTCACCATACCGGGTTGGCAGGGGTCAATACTGGCCCTACAGGGGTCACTACCGGCCCTACACACTGTGCTACCGGCACAGTAAGGCTTTCCTACCGGCACAGCATCTTACCGATTGGCTGTGGGTGAAGCTCTAGTGCATTCGGTGTGGAGATAGTGTAGCAATCTCCCAGGTTACTATTATTATTTACCAAAGTCTACCACCATACAAAAATTTTTCATGTTTATATATTTATCTATTACTCACCCAAACCGTGTGCTTACAGTGCTTAAAGATTATCATGATATAAAAAGTACAACAGAAGAAGAAGATACCGGAACTACTACAGAGGGAGAGACAACCACAACATCAGATGGTGAGAATTTTTTGGCTAAATCAAATGAAAGGGTTTTAGCTCATATGATTAGGTTTTTTATTGTGCCTGGTAAAAGACTATGAGGGAAATCTTTTTGCTAAAAATATGTAAGACAGTTTAAAACTTGGTTTTTAAACGTCAATGTTGACTATAGAACGTGGAAGGGTTTTTTATCATCAAAGTTCCTTGTGTAGGCGATGGTTGTGGTTGTCATAAGCAGCTTTATTGAAGAAAATGCCCAGTTTTAGTTACGAAACTACAAAGAACTTAGAAAACCCAGTAAATTTGTTGATTAACTACATCTAACCAGAAGCAAGTAGCAGTTTGCAAGTGCAGAAGCAGCTATATAGCTATGAAGGCAAAAAATTAGACTGCTCAAAGTGAAATAGCACCTTGGGAAAACACAAGGTCTTTTCTTATGATGACTGATTGAAAAAATAAAAATATCCTTATACTAAAATTTTCAGCCTTTTGTTCAAATCAATTAAAAAAAAACCACTTCACTCATGAACTAAACATCTTTGATTTTACCATTACATTGTGAAATAAAATATAATTCACTCGCCCCCTTCCCTATTGTCAACGAAATAAACACAGATTTGAGGAAAACTATTCATAGGCATGTATGCGAGCCTATGAGTCTGAAAGACCACCATATGTGAACTGTGAAGTGGGCGGTACTTTCCCATCAACCACCAAACTAGGCACATATGTAGATTACTGTTTAAATGTTTTGTTAAAACTACATTGCAAAATCTACACTAATTTTTTATTGTGATGTATTTAGAATTGAGAATTGGCTTGTTAAGTTTGTTAAAAAAGAAATACTTACGATGTATTGGCTGACTAGCGATGTATTGGCTGACTAGCAATGCATTGGCTGACTAGCGATGCATTGGCTGACTAGCAATGTATTGGCTGACTAGCGATGTATTGGCTGACTAGCGATGTATTGGCTGACTAGCGATGTATTGGCTGACTAGCGATGTATTGGCTGACTAGCAATGTATTGGCTGACTAGCGATGTATTGGCTGACTAGCGATGTATTGGCTGACTAGCGATGCATTGGCTGACTAGCGATGTCTTGGCTGACCAGCGATGTATTGGCTGACTAGCGATGTATTGGCTGACTAGCGATGCATTGGCTGACTAGCGATGTATTGGCTGACTAGCGATGTATTGGCTGACTAGCGATGCATTGGCTGACTAGCGATGTATTGGCTGACACATATTTTTCTACCAAAACTCTGTTTATAGCAATCTCAAAAGAAAGCTGCGTATTGAAGGCAGCTGACATTGCCTTTATCCTTGATGGCAGTGGAAGCGTGGGCTGGACAGAGTGGAACCAGGTAAATAATTACCTTGTTTATTCAAACTATGGGGAGACTTTCAACACGACATCTTCAGAGTAGTATAACCTTATAACTAGTGAGACAGAGTACTAGTCTTTTGGTTTCAGGTGTGATAAACAGAACGCGACTTACTGATTATAGGCAATTGTAGCCATCTTTAGACAAATGGCACACATCTTCAAGGCTTTTCAGATGTTAGCATTGCTTCTTTGAATAAATACAACCAGCTCACCACTGGCAGTTATATATGATTATCCAGGTTTGAGAGCTCACCACTAAAATTATATATAGGGTCTGGAGTTCACCACCAATGTTATATATAATTATATAGGGTCTAGAGTTCACCACCAATATTATATACAATTATACAGGGTCTAGAGTTCACCACCAGTGTTATATATAATTATATAGGGTCTAGAGTTCACCACCAATGTGATACAAGGATACGATATTGGTCCAGACACTGTAAGAGTTGCTTTGATCACATACGGTAGTTCTGCATATCTAGAGTTTGACTTTGATGACTATCAGACAAAAGAACAAGTAATAAATGCTATGAACTCAGCTTTCAAAGATGGTGGTGGAACGGATACATCTGGTGCTTTAGATTCAGCTCGCATTCAGCTTTTCTTAGAGAGCAGAGGGATGAGGTTAGTTGTTACACCTTTCAGCGGTAGAACATCATGTTTGATTATTTTCGTCCATAGATGAGTATTCTGTGAGTATTACAGAAAAGAATAATGTTACAGACATGGTGTACCCAACATAATCATAATTATTACTGATGGACAAAGCAACTCCTATACCCAAACAGTAGCAAGTGCTGAAGCATTACATCAAACAGGAGTTACAGTAGTAGCTGTTGGAGTGAAGGGAGCTGACAGTGCAGAATTGAATGCTATGGCATCTACACCTGATTTGGTCTATCAGTATGATGACTATGATAAACTGGTTGACCTTAGAGAGACCTTCAGTAAAGAAACATGTCAAGGTATGCTCACTCCATATAGGTAGCATCTTTCATAATGATTATATCAGAAACATGTCCCATCAACTGCGAAAGAAAGTTGAGAGTTTTCGCCATCTACACCGTTGTAATGCTTATATGTACTTGAGTCAAACGGTTCAGAAGTTAAAAATTCAAATACTTGGACACAATCTATTTCATCCAATTTTTTGGCTTTATACGTTATTGACAACCAACGAGTTGGTAATGGCTTCTTTTAATGTTCCAAAGTTTTAGTTGAGCAATTTATCGTTGTAAAATTCCAAAATTTATTTTGCGGATTATTCTTGGTATTTATCTGGCAAAATTTACTTTACCTTCCAAATACTTTCCTCGAACCAAAACAGTTAATTTTGTCTAGAGTTAGCTTTTATCAAACATGAATGTGAGCTTCCTAACTGCGAATGTGTGCCATGCTAAGTTTGTTTTGCTGTTTGACAGTTTATCAATTAAAAGAATATTTATATTTTGAGATACAGACCATGCGTGAAAATATTACATGAGTGTCAATGTGTACGTAACAGGAAAGTTACCTGCGCAAAGAAAAGTGCTGGTTCACAAGCTCATGGCTAAAAATTCCCACAGATGTCATATACTGATAGCTGAAAGTTTTGCAAGTCACTAAAAAAAGGCAAAAATTTCCCATTCTATGCCAGCAAGCTGAATTGGCATAGCTTGGCATTGGAATTGTATATGCAAGTGGTTGTGTGTAATTGGTGATGTCTGGTTAAGATGAATGGCTGCGCATGAAGTTTTTCATTAAACATTAGTCATAAACTGGTTAAAATAAAACGAATACAATAACATGACATTGGCTAAAAGGTTTGAAAGCATTTACCTAGTTGGTGAAACTGTTAAAGAAACTTTATGAAATTGCTTTTAACCATATCATTTTCACCATTTTGTGTACTTACAGTGCTGAAGGGCTCACAAGAGATTCAAAGCACAACAGAAGAAGAAAATATCAGGACTACTACAGAGAAAAAAATCCCCACCATTTTTGATGGTAAGAGTTGTGAGTATGAGATAAATGAATGTATGAAACATATATAGTTACACATTGCTTCTATGATTGAGCTAAACTTTGTGATTACAGTGATCGAGAGTACAACAGAAGAAGGAAATACCAGAATGACTACTGAAAAAGAGAAAACCACCACGTCTGCTGGTAAGAGTTGTACTCTAGAGTCAAATCAAGGTGTTCTTATCTGAAATGACTGGATGTGTTTGTAAGAAGTTTAGTAAAAATTTTCTTGTAAAAATATGAGAAAATGTTCTTTTAAAGAAAACTTCTAAACTTCAATGATAACATTAAAATGCGAAAACTTTACATCTAATAGTCATCGTTACTATCAGAAAACTTTTTCAAAGAATCTTCTCTGTCAAACAAAAAACTACAAAAAAGCATGTTATCTACTAAGCACTAGTGGATTTTACTGAACACCAACAGTGACCATTACCTTGCAGAGGTCCCCCTGATGGTTGTTACCACAGGCATGCCTCCTATATACACAATATAACAAGCCGGATTCTATTGCTGTTACTATATAATAATTAATCATACCGGCACAGGGTACTTGTTACCCCAGGCCTGGGTAGCTATCCTGGGCTGGCATCAAAATGGCTGCCATAGCCTGAGGGAAAAAAGATAGCCCAAGAACCTCTAGGACCCATATCCAGGAGCTTACCATCCTCAGAAATAGGAAAAGTTGGACCAAAGGCTCTCAAACACCAAGGGCTATTACAAGAAAGAGTACTAACCTGCTACTGGTCAAAACAGCTATAGACTCCACCCCTCACTTCTGGGCACCAGTTCCTTTTAACATATTTATTCACATATGATTGGACAGTATTATTACGAAGATGTGTTCGTACTTGTTCTGGCATCACTATATAGCCATTGGATGGCCAGAACAATAATAATTAATTACACCGAACTGACCGGTCATGCGTCGACCAGGCATCTACCCTGCATTGGAGCCATACCGACCCCGCATGACTCATTACCGACCCTGTGGGTGCCATACCAGGCCGGCAGAAAGTGACTCACCATAGCCTGAGACTTGAAAGTAGCCGTAGAGGGAGCAGAAGGCCATATCCACCAGATACCTACCCATACTTTTGAGGAAAGTCAAGGGACTAGGCCTACAAAGACTGAGACACTTACCATAGGAAGTAAAAGTGCTTGTGACTAGCTAAGGAGTCTATAGCGCCTCCTACTACTTCTGGGCGCCACTTACCTTTAAGCCCATATACCTCACCTTATTTGTTGATTATTTATATATGCTTATCTATTGGTTATGTTATGTTTGTGCTATTGGTTGTTGTCTCATTTTGCTTCTTGTGCTCTATCTAAAAAATGCAGAGCTTATGCCATATCCAACCAGTTTGTAAAGTAGTCTTGTATTGTGACTTTTACCTACTCATATTCTTGAGATAAGAATAAATGCATATTACTCTAAGCTCTAAGTAATGCATCTGAGCCGAGAGCGCTGTACTAGTTGTGGAGTCAAGTATACTGCTCTACTTCTTATTTGGTGTACACCAACCTGCTGCTACCTCTAGGACAAAGGTTATTGTGGCAAAAGACCGTCGGAATGCTATCGACTTCTCCGTGCCGGCGAACTAGGGGTTTGTTAAATTGCTGACACTCAGCTAGTGGTTTTAAGCCCCAAAAATCCACTACAATACGTAACTCAATGACCAAGTTGGACACAGATTACACTTACTTTGCGCACATTATTGTATATGTTATAATGACATGCTCACCATGAGTATTATAAAAATGACATTTGGGAGGTGGGTGTATTTTGTGTGTTAGCTTGTTATAATTGAGTTACGTTACGTAGTATATATAATCGTTGATGCTTATCTACCTGGGAAAGCAATGAACAAGTGCAAAAAATTCTTTTGTAACAATCCTAAATTGTTGGCTTGCTTGTGACAAATTCAGTGTATGTGACTTGTACTTCTGAAATCCAGGTCACCTTGTCAGCCTAGATAGGCTCTGAGTTGAAACCTTCTCTTTCTTGTGCAAACTGTGGGGTCAAGTTCTGCCAACAACAGCGTTGACATGACGGCCAAAAAGACAAAAAGTTTTTCTAGTAATGTGGAGCAAATTTTGTCAATGGCTGAACCTGTTTGCTAAATTACAGAGCCTGGGAGTCTTCTTCAAATTATTCTCAACACCAAAATAAATCGTCAAACTTTTCAGAAATTTCATCTATAAATAAAACAAAATTAAGAAAATCTGGTCAATACCGAGTAATGTAACAATTTCTTTGATTTCTTAGAGTCCACACTACTAGCAAAAGAAACTCCAGTATGCTGGACAAAACAGGAATTCTCATTAAAGTATTACTTCTTAGTATTGAAATAGACCAAACTGCAAGCAAGGTAGCAGGTAAAAAGCATATAAAAAATAAATGAAAAAGCGCCCAATGAAAAACCCAAGATAGGGATATGGCGTTGTAGCTTCGATTAACAAACCACTTCAACTCTTTCTCCAATAGCCTCCAGTTGTTTGCAAATCATGAACCTAAAAAGCAACACTTCTACCTTACACTAAACTTCCTAAACTTTACACCTAAAGCTTAGAAGATTACAAATAATACTTACCTCTCGATGACTTACCTCTCAATGACTTAAACTATCTCAAAGCCAAGTACCTATTGACACTTTAACTAAAAAACAAACTTGTATAACGAAAGAAGTTTGAAAAAATAATGTAAGTCATTACAACATAAAATCATTGGAGGACTTAAATTTTCATAACCACTATCAACTTGATACATTTCTTCTCATTGTTCAATAAACAAAAGTAAATTACAAAATACATGCCAAATACATGCCATGACAAAACTTGAAGCCTCCGGACACTGGGTCACCCTGATTTGAAAAAAACTACGCACATACACGCATACCAGCCTGAAATTCTAAAAACTAACTGTTTCTATAAAAACAATGATACATTTCGTTCAACACCACTGAACTGTTCATACATGTAGATTGCTGTATATTTGTTTTTCAATAGACTTGCATGCGAAATCGGCACTAGCCTTTTGTATGATTATTTCGGTGTTAACGATTAGTTTGTTAGTTTTGTTAGAAACAAGAAATACTGAATTCATGTTGGATGCAGCACGTCTTTCCTACTAAATCCCTGTTTTGTAGAAAACTCACAAAAAGTCTGCTCATTGAAGACAGCAGACATTGCCTTTATCCTTGATGGTAGTGGAAGCGTGGGCTGGACAGAGTGGAATCAGGTAAATAATTATTGCTTGTAATAAAACTATTGGGAAGCTTTCAAAATCATGTCTTCAGAGTAGCACAACCTGATAAGTGAGATAGAGTTTGTATCTTTTGGTTTCATACATGATAAATAGAAGTGAGTGATTGATTGTGGGCAAGAATGTGTTGTGTTTGAAAAAAGTTGTTAGCATTTTCATTTGACACAAATACAGCAAGCTTACCTTTGAAAGTTTCATATAATTATACAAAGTCTAGAGTTCACCATCAATGTTATATACAATTACATAGGGTCTACAGTTCACCACCAATGTTATACATAATTATACAGGGTCTAGAGTTCACCATCAATGTTATATATAATTATATAGGGTCTAGAGTTCACCACCAATGTTATATATAATTATACAGGGTCTAGAGTTCACCATCAATGTTATATATAATTATATAGGGTCTAGAGTTCACTACCAATGTTATATATAATTATATAGGGTCTAGAGTTCACCACCAATGTTATATATAATTATATAGGGTCTAGAGTTCACCACCAATGTTATATATAATTATATAGGGTCTAGAGTTCACCATCAATGTTATATATAATTATATAGGGTCTAGAGTTCACTACCAGTGTTATATATAATTATATATGGTCTAGAGTTCACTACCAATGTTATATATAACTAGATGAAATTGTATTCACAAGTGAAGACAAGAGTATTTTAGAGAATAAAAAATTAGAATTGATGTCAAGCGGATTTGAACACCTGACCTGGCTGCATTGAATCACACACTCCACCAGCTACTCCGTCAACCACTCACTGGAACAGGACAATATTAATACAGTCAATATTCTTAAACATTATAGTTTAAAGTAAAATTGTACTTGCAAAGACTTTTTACGTGAAAAAAACTTCCACCACTGGGAATCGTACCTGGACTCTTGAAACTACAGGTGCCAATCTTAGCCATCAAGCTATAGAGACATGTTTTTGATGCACAATCTAGTTTAGCACAAGCTGACAATTGTTCCGCGATAGCTTTAATTTTACAAAAAAGCAGCTTTTTCAAGTGCCCAGATGCTTTTTTGTGCTAGGGCCAGACAAGCACACATTTCACAACTGCCAATACAACATGCACTCCCGTTACTACATGTACTCATGCTAACTTGGCCCCTCTCTTCTGGCATTAATTTTTTTATGCGAAAAATAAATCCCTACCTGGGAATCGAACCCAAACCCTGTCAACAGCAGGTCACAATGTTAACCATTCAGCCATCTAGCAATGTTGAATGTGATTCATAAACAGCTAAAAGATAAAAAAAGGTGGCATGGCCTACATACAAAAAAATATTTTGGGTTCGGACATCGCTAAATATTTATCGAATATTTTCAATTTCTTTCAGGTTTGTTCAATTTGTCACCTGAATACTGTTTGCACTAAAGTTTCGGAGGAGACAAATTTTTCCGCGGTGAAAACAGTAAATAACGAACATTTTCATCACACATTGAAAACCGTGTGGGCTTTGACTCTTTTCGCTGAAGATCAGAAATTTGACGCATGTTCATCTGAAAGATGGTTACAATGTGATCGCAACCATGCAAAATTTATGCAAATCGGAGTAACCGTCCCCGAGTTATGGTCGTTTTTCCGTTTGGAAGACCTCTTTTGAAAATGGGATAGCTGTTTTGGCGGTATTGCGAGAAACTTGTAGTCTCTACTTTTAGAAAGTTCAAGAATTGGGCTATGCTGCCTAATCAATTACTTGTCGCTGACAAGTTCCATTCTGGTCTCGGAAAGCATTGAAAAGTGCTGTTTCTGTTTAGATTTTCAAATTTGAAAATGTAAAAACTTGAAACGGTTCTGTGCGATCGCTTTGAAGTTCAAAATGGTACATCGATACACTATGGCACATGTTTGTTGCAAATTTCAGCTACTTCGGCCTGTTGGTTCTCCAACGGAAAGCTGTTTTATACTAAAAACTGTGATTTTCACAAAAATCCAAGATGGCCGCTTTCGAACAATTTTTTTATTGACGTGTCATGATGTCGAATCAGAAGGTAAACAAAATGCACCATCTTTTAAAATTTCGTATTTTTTCGTCAATTGCGTCTGCGTCTTTTTGGTCACTTTGATGCTATGAAAAACGATTTTTCACATGTTTTCGCACATAAATTGTGATGTTCTGGAATGTTATATAACTATGTAAACCAACTTATTTCTTGTCCCGATACTTATCAATTTCGTCGCAAAAAACATTTTAGCTCTATCTATCACGGTTCTTGAGAAAAAGTGGCTGCAGTTCGGTCAAGTTCGCCGCGAAAGAAGAGAAAAAAAAAAAAAATAATAAAACCAGCAAGAACAATAGTATTTTAGATTCTCTAAAATACTAATTATACAGGGTCTAGAGTTCACCTCCAATGTTATATAAAATTATATAGGGTCTAGAGTTCACTACCAGTGTTATATATAATTATATATGGTCTACAGTTCACTACCAATGTTATATATAATTATACAGGGTCTAGAGTTCACTACCAGTGTTATATATAATTATACCGGGTCTAGAGTTCACTACCAGTGTTATATATAATTGTATATGGTCTAGAGTTCACCACCAATGTTATATATAATTATACCGGGTCTAGAGTTCACCACCAATGTTATATATAATTATATAGGGTCTAGAGTTCACGACCAATGTTATATATAATTATATAGGGTCTAGAGTTCACCAACAATCTAATATATAAATGTAAGTCGGGTTTTGCGATGTTAGCTTAAAACTCCGGCACTACTGAATCAATCTTAATAAAAAACACATATTCAGAGTCGTCATTACATTCTCTAGGTTATAACACTCTTGAATTTTTATTTTGCTGGAGGATCGCAGCAATCTTTCCAATAGAAACCTCATTCTCATCAGTTACGCCAAGTTAAATCCGGCCATATTTTTCTGCCTTTCATGACATGTCCGGTTTATTTTGATTATACTCCGACATGCTGCAGCCTTTTTGATTGGTCAGCAGTGCTACAGCGAATCAAGTATTGATATCTGTGCACTAAACAGAATTGTTTTGCTAGCTTTTTTCGGTCTTATAATTGCTTCTCCACCGACTCACCTATCAACTGTACTTGCCTTTCACATTCCAACATTATCTCATTGCTTATGCCAGCCTGATATTGTTGTTTAGGAATTTTCTTGAAGCCCGTGGCTATATTATTAAAATGATTAATATAATGATTGTTAGATGAAGGGTACGAAGAGACACAAGGAAAACACGTCTACTCACCATCAACTAACAACTCAAGAAGACCGCTATTCAGCTCTTATCCAATTAGCCTAAGTTCCCGTAACCGTGTGTGTGTCCGTATTCCTTGTTAAGCCAATGCCGATAGAACCTATGTTATAACCTTGAACTTCCTATAACACACAAACTCGTTATCCAACATGCCCCCCCCTTTGATAAACCCAGTGAGCGACCAAGCTGACATTATACCAAGGGACCAGTTACCATTGCGTGCGATCAAGCCTAACTAATCATGGTTAGCTGAAGCACTAGCCTTAAATCATATGTCAAGCCTAAATACCAGGGGTGAAAACAAAGCCACACACCATACATACCTGAGATGATTACCTGTAACATATACATACCTTATTAATACTTAACCTCCTTACCAAGTGTCCCTCGTTACCTCACAGCTCTCAGTCTGAACCCTTAGAGACTTCCATCAGATCGCCCTCTGGACTCTCTGGACCTCCAACACCCTGTCGAACCACATCCCTCGACTCCAACTCAACCCCAAGGGGTTCACCGTTAATTCCACTATCCCTCGGAGCAGCCGGCCCCGACTGCTCATGTACCACACTTCCTATCGGGTCAACCAGAGCAATTCTCTGCCCAGTATCTTCCCTTTGAAGTGGTGCACTAGGGTCAACCTCTACGGTATCTTCCCCATTCGCCTCCTGCTGAACCTCAACCTTGACACTGTTGTTGTCACCGGTCACCCGTTCTTCCTCCTCTACCTCGTGCACCCATCTGGCACTGCTCTGAGAGCCCGAGGGGGTCTTGGACTCCTCCCTCTGTGCGCTAGAGCCTTCCACACTAGGTGCGGGCACTGCTTTCACAGTGGAACTCGACGCGGTGTTACACACCACCATCGATGGGGCTTTGCTACCAGCCCCAGATCTCAACTGCCTCATTTTGGCCATAGCCTGCCTGATCACCAAGGTACACTCCTGCTCCTCCTCGAGCTCCCTCACACCCTGCTCATACCTTTGCATCGCCATATGATACACCCTTTCAACCTCTCTCTTTTCAGCCTCAAGACGCGCACGTCTACTAGCATAATCCTCATCACCCAGAACACCTTCACTCACCAAGGACTCAGACAATCTGCTACCAAACGCCTCGCTCTCACCCTGTACCTGTCTACCTTTTACCACACTGCTGTACCCCTTAGCACCAGCTGTAGCACACCCTGAAGTGGCTCTAGCTTTTGCAGTGGTACCAGCCGAACCTTTCTGTGCCATCTGCATTGGTGAGACATTGTCACCACCACTAGATATGGGCGTTCCCATTTGCTCCACTGTATCCTTTATACCAGCAGTACGTTTGCATTCCCATACACCTTGCATACACTCGCCTTCAACTCGTAACTTATTACCGTTTGTTAACAGTTCGAGTTTTCTGATATCCTCAATACCTAACAGGTTCACAGAGGACCCTTTTACAACATAAACTGACGTCACTATAGATCTGGGAAAGTCATTAATGCAAACATTTGACTTCCCGCTAACATTCAGCCTGGAACCATCAACCCCAATGAGATCGTTAACAGGGTTACTTAATCTCAAATTCAGAAACCTGCCAGTATCCTCAGTTACCACTGACACTTCAGCTCCAGTGTCTAATACAAACTCTACCTCTTTACCATTTACTTTGACCAAGCGTTTGATGCTACATTTCCTGCTACCAGTATCGCCAACAACATTGTTCACAAATCTCACTTTACGTGGAGAACCTTCATTACCACTACTATCCCTGTGCTGTGACCTGATATTGTCACCTTCCCACCTATTGTTGCAATCCCTAGAGGTATGACCTCTCAGATTACACCGGAAACACCTTACATCCGGGCAATGACGGACTTGATGCCCCCTCCTACCACACTGGAAACAGCTGTCCCCGCCAGTTGGGGAGCTAAACCTTCCAGGCCTTCTACCCGATGTAGGTGAACCTCAAGGTGATCGAGGAGAGTACCTACTATCTGGGCTACGACGTCCATAGGACGTCATCTCATACCTAGGAGAATACCTGCCCTCTGGGCTGCAGTGTCTATAAGACTCCGCACCATACCTACTCTTATAATGCCTATCTCCCTTATGGTCATGATACCCTCTATACTCGCTACTCCTCTCCCCTGGGCTGCGGCTTCTATGGCCACGGGAATAGGAGCCCTTTTCCACACTACCATCTCCAGACCTAGTGCTGTCCCTTGAACGGTATGTAACTTTGTTATCCACCTCCTCCCGTGGACTTCCCTGTCTATACTTAGCTACCTCATATACCGAACGGCCAGTCCTAGAGGCATTCAGAATTTCTTCTGAAGTAATAGCCAACTGCCTGGCTGCCAACTTGGTACCTAAATCTCTCCAGCTAAGTGTAGTCTCTTGCATAAGCAATTTACGCACAGAGGAATCCCGTAAACCATTAACAGCTAAAGCAACGGAGAAGCGTTGCCTCAACTCATCATTGTTATGCCCAAAATCCATCTCCCTACTTAATTTCTCAACTCTGAGTAAATATTCCCTTTCATCTTCCCCACAAGCCTGTGACACTGTCACAAACCTCATTGTCTTAACATAGACACTTTCACTACGGTCGTAGTGGCCTTTTAATAAATCTATAGCCCTATCAAACCCACCATCAGTTTGGTCATTTAAATCAAATCCCAGTGACTGCAATACCCCTATACCATCACTACCTATAGCACTTAATAAGGCTAGTAGTTTAGTTCTACCTCTAAACACATCTACAACAACCTCATCTCCCTCTATTTCCACCTTCTCGGTACCCAAAGTCAAAGCTGCTACCTCAGCAGACACCCTATACTGAGTCAACCAATTGTTGAATTCCTCAGACACATTGCTACCCGCTAACCTTAGCTTCGGAAATGACGACAAGTCAAGTCTCCTACTCATCCCTGTTCTAATTAATTAACACAGTAAACACCCAACAATATCTGTATGATTGTATCAATACAGTAGCACCTCTCCACCACAGTAATAGCCAATGCACAACACAACAATAGCAACAATAACAATCCACAATATCCCAAAAGATATCCACTGTTCCCTTATCCACCAATGCACAATTAAATGCAACACAATAATATCCACAATATCACGTATTAACTCCACTGTACCCTTATCCACTGCACAATTAAACACAACACAATAATATTCCACAATGTCACGTAATAACTCCACGGTACCCTTATCCCGGTAAATAATCAACCACAACACCACAAATAAATACTTAACACCACGTATAAACACACTGTACCTTTATCCCGGTAAATAATTAACAACAACACCAAATCACCACTTCACCAAAAATAATTAACACTGCACCAATATCCCTCCAAACACCGAAACAACGAACACGGAGAGCTCACACAGCTCTGAAACCCCCAACACCTCTACTCCACACACACCTCTATCACCGCACACACCACGGAGGACCCACGCGGCCCTAGCACCTCTACACCTCTCTCTTTTAGTGCCCACACGGCACCAAAAGCCACTCACACACCTCCCTTGCACCAATAAATAATTCCAATAATATTCAACAACAATATCACCAAGTTCTATGCCGACTGCGCCATGTTAGATGAAGGGTACGAAGAGACACAAGGAAAACACGTCTACTCACCATCAACTAACAACTCAAGAAGACCGCTATTCAGCTCTTATCCAATTAGCCTAAGTTCCCGTAACCGTGTGTGTGTCCGTATTCCTTGTTAAGCCAATGCCGATAGAACCTATGTTATAACCTTGAACTTCCTATAACACACAAACTCGTTATCCAACAATGATAACAATAATAGATAACACCAATAAATAATTGTTAGTTTTAATAATAATGTTAGGGACGCCAGTACGAACAATTGTGACTATGTAACACTACCAACACTTACCTAGTTCTATGCCTGCACTCTAGCGCAGCTTCGTTCTATGCATTTATTATTATTTTACTGTAGCATGCAATCATATATATTGGCCATGTGCAATTATTCATGCGATCACTTTAACACCACCTACTACGTTTTATTGGACCACTCTAGCCAATTGTTTGTGCGAGGTGTGGCCTCCTTTGTGTATCACTTTTATGTTAGATAATCATGTGTATAAATATGGATGTTTGAATTAATAAAATCAGAGTTACCCGGACACTCTCACTTGAGAGTTAGCCTGACTCTCAGAAGAATTTCTCTCTCTTGAAGCAAGCACTACTAGGAGCACCTAAACTACCAGCGCTGGACAAGTCGACTGTTAGCAAGCACGACGCTAAGGTGGAAAGTGAGAACGGTACGCCCTATCACTGTGTATACCCTTGCCTGAGGCAAGGATTACAACACAAGGCCTAGTGCACTAATAGTTCGGCTCTTACTAAATTCGGATTCGGGGAATCCAACAAGTTAGCTAGCAATAACTGCAGTGAAATTAATTGTCGATCTCGGCTGAGCCCAGATTCGACCATAATTAATTCCAGCATAATTATTGCCGACAGTAACAGTTCGAAACAAACTATAAACTAGACAAGTAATTCCTGAGGAATTAATGTCAGAGCACAGTTCGAAACAAACTATAAACTAGAACGGCAAATGCAGCACAATTGCCATCGGATATGTACATGTTCGGATGCAGCCAATAATTGTCAGATAATTATTGTCCGCTGTCAGCAAACATACACGCCAGATTCGGCCGCACGCAAAACTGCACAAACCAATAAAGGCTCTCCAGACAATACGAACAATAATAGCAAATTATTGTAAGTAGACTTGGGCAGAAGTAGAGCACGTCGGGAGTGTGTACAGGTGGCTACCACCCAGACACAAATTCCTGTACAATAATCAAAATTATAATTAATAAACACCATTTCCTCCTGCATTGTTACTTTTATGCTTGAGTAACTGTATTATTTTTATTGTTATCAGTAGTATTATTTTTTTCATCATTTTTATTATTATTTTTATCATTATAATTATTATTTTTATGGTTATTTTTGTTGTCGTTTTCATTCCTTTTATTAATTATTATTATTATGACTATATAGAGTAATAATACAAGTAATAATAATAATAAAAGTAGTTATTATTTAGTAAATCAAAAATAACAAAAATATTAATTATAAGTCATTGATTATTATTAATGTTATTATTATTATTATTACCATCGTTATCGCTATCGTTATCATTATTATTACTGGTATTACTATTTTTATTAATACTATTTTTATCATTGTTGTATAAAAGTAGTTGTTTTTCTTTTTTGTTTAAAAATCATTTTTAGTTAATAACACTGTGGTTGAATACTGCTCATTAATATTAGTACTGCTGCTATATACTCTCATCTCTTCCATATCATTATATTCCCCAATTTAAGCACAAATAACTTTGATACAAATAAATATCATAAGCATTGAAACTTATGGACAAAAACCATAGTCACAGTGTATCATAACAATAATAACAACAATGAATGAACAATACTGGTAATGCATACAAAATAATGATATACGCCGCAATAAAAAGAAAAGTAATCAAAAGGAACCCAATGTATCAGAGTTGTTCTCAATTTCTCTGGCTTTGTTCAGCAGTAGTACTTTTTCTTATTTGTTTTTTTTTGCTTTTTTGAGTTGTTTACCATGACAATTATGAGTAGGTATACAACAGCAGCGCAAAACGAGTCTAAGTGTAATGATTTGCAATATTTTTGACTAACGGTTTTTAAGTAGTTCTCATTATTATTACTACTCCTGCATTTAATAATAATTAATCAAACCATTTCTCCACAAGATTAGTAATAATCATCGTAGTTGAATTATCGATGTTAGACGGTTGATAACAAATACAAAAATATTATACAAAGTTGTACAAAAATTGCATAATGAGAGTGACAAAAAAGTTATTTGAGGAACTTAATCCTTTATTTGTGCAAAATTTGTACACAATTTTTTTATTTTAATGATATTTGAATTTACCTGCTGCTCAGCATGCCATGAAAAAGAACTGGCTCAATTATTCCCAACAGCTTTTCTCCAACTCCACAAGGTTCACGTAAATTCAGAAAAAATAAAAATGATTGTGGATTTTTGTTACAATTGCGTTGCGATTGCCATACTGTGAACAGTGCATGTTTAGCTGATTTACTTACACAGTTGACGCAGCATTCTAAAATACGTTTCCGAAATATTGATCAATGGGTTGCACAGTCACTAAGCACATGCTTTGATATGGAAATTTAAAATACAAGTACTTGAATATGCATCAGATTCTCTGAGTTGGTTTTTCACTAAATGCCCAACTACAGCAAAACATTGAGTTGACTTTTTGGAAATATAATCCATGCTTTATGACTATCGCCTTTGGTGGGAAAATAACCTTGAAAAAATGCCTTTTACCTCCTGGAATATCTAGACTCGAGCTATTACAAAAGAGTTGCACGCTCATCTCTTCAAAAAGAAAAGTCAACTTTTTTGCAAGTTGTTATGGGTGGTGGTGTGCAATAGGGAGAACAATGTGTTGCATGGAACAACTGTTGATCTTCTGCAGATGCTGTGTAATTGTGTTCAAAGAGTCAATTATGTTATGAAGCAAGAGGAAGTTGGCACACCCATGCGTCTATAAACATATAATTAGCGCGAACAAAAAATTTCCAAGAACTGTTGGATGCTCTGACAGCAAATTTCGTAAAAATTTTAACCATACATAACGATTGAAACATGTAGACAAATTTAGCACCCTCAAGCCAACTGGCAAGTGAAAGCTTCATAAAAACTCCATAACACTAGCCCCTCTTGGGGTCCCTAACATCATTTTCGCACTTTTTATGTTATCTCCACGGGCAACGCCGGGTATTTCTGCTAGTGTTATATAAAATTATACAGGGTCTAGAGTTCACCACCAATGTTATATATAATTATATAGGGTCTAGAGTTCACCACCAATGTTATATATAATTATATAGGGTGTAGAGTTCACTACCAATGTTGTATATAATTATATAGGGTCTAGGGTTCACCATCAATGTTATATATAATTATATATGGTCTAGTGTTCACCACCAATGTTATATATAATTATATAAGGTCTAGAGTTCACCACCAATGTTATGTATATTTATATAGGGTCTAGAGTTCACCATCAATGTTATATATAATTATATATGGTCTAGAGTTCACCACCAATGTTATATATAATTATAAAAGATCTAGAATTAACCACCAGTGTTTTATATAATTATATAGGGTCTACAGTTCACCATCAATGTTATATATAATTATACAGGGTCTAGAGTTCACCACCAATGTTATATATAATTATACAGGGTCTAGAGTTCACCACCAATGTTATACATAATTATATAGGGTCTAGAGTTCACCACCAATGTTATATATAATTATATACGGTCTAGAGTTCACCACCAATGTTATATATAATTATATAGGGTCTAGAGTTCGCCATCAATGTTATATATAATTATACAGGGTCTAGAGTTCACCACCAATGTTATATATAATTATAAAAGATCTAGAATTAACCACCAGTGTTATATATAATTATATAGGGTCTAGAGTTCACCATCAATGTTATATATAATTATACAGGGTCTAGAGTTCACCACCAATGTTATATATAATTATATAGGGTCTAGAGTTCACCACCAATGTTATATATAATTATAAAAGATCTAGAATTAACCACCAGTGTTATATATAATTATATAGGATCTATAGTTCACCACCAATGTTATATATAATTATACAGGGTCTAGAGTTCACCACTAATGTTATACAAGGATACGATGTTGGTCCAGACACTGTAAGAGTTGCTTTGATCACATACGGTAGTTCTGCGTATCTACAGTTTGACTTTGATGACTATCAGACAAAAGAACAAGTGGTAAATGCTATAAACTCGGCTTTCAAAAATGGTGGTGGAACAGATACATCTGGTGCTTTAGATTCAGCTCGCATTCAGCTTTTCTTAGAGAGCAGAGGGATGAGGTTAGTTGTCACATGTTGTAGCGGCAGAACCTCCTATTAAAAACCATTACCTTTCGCAAATGATTTTCCGGTGAGTTCTACAGAAAATAATAATATTACAGAAGTCGTGTACCCAACATAGTCATAATTATTACTGATGGGAAAAGCAACTCCTATACCCAAACAGTAGCAAGTGCTGAAGCATTACATCAAACAGGAGTTACAGTAGTAGCTGTTGGAGTAAAGGGAGCTGACAGTGCAGAATTGAATGCTATGGCATCTACACCTGATTTGGTCTATCAGTACGATGATTATGATAAGCTGGTCGACCTCAGAGAGACCTTCACTAGTGAAACGTGTCAAGGTATGCTCACTTGATATCGCCAGTTTTTTTTGTAATGACTACAATCAACGTCGTGTCACATTCATGTGCAGGGAAAGAGAAAACTTCACTAAAGTTTTTGAAAATCTAAACTACTCACTACTTTTCAGCCTGCAGTTTATTTTATTTATTGAGTTTCTTCTTTTAGGGCAAACGTTTCGGTGAATTATGAACTAATTTTTAAAAACTGTTATAAATTAAGACACAAAAGTTTGTTTTTATCGTAAAACTCAAATATGTGAACGAACAACTTAAAAACAAAGACTTTTAGAATATTCCAACTCACAGCAACTCAAACGTAAAAAACAGTAAAAGTTGGCTTTTTAGCTTTCAAATGTATTTAATGAAGTGGGATACAATTGACAAAAGTTGACGATGCTTTGCGTGATTTAAGGTTTAAAATTTATTATGCCTATTGATAACGAAATTAGTTAAAATCAATGCCGAGGCAGCCATACTGATTTTTTGAAGAAAGTTTTTGATGCAAAACCGCTTCCCATTTGAGAACTACCAGGTCAAATCAAAGTAAAATTTGCAACACAGTTGTATAATATTGTATCAAAACATCATTTTAAACTATAACATAACAGCATGTGGCTGTTTCAAGTTTTTCCATTTTCAACCATCAAAATTAAACCAAAAACGGTATGGTTTATCGGGTTCCAGATTGAAATTAAACCAGGCGGAATCAAAACAAATGCCGAACATGCAGCCAATTACGATGTCTTGAGCTTTTATGCTTCCCATAAAAAGGACAACGCAGCTATCGGATTTATAAAAAGATGCTTCAAAGTTAAAATAGGGCGGTAACTCAAGAACCACAACTTTAATTGGCATACTTTTTTGCAATTAAACACTCGAGGCCACTTTGATTACAAGGCTGAATTTAAGGCAACATGTGGATCTTCAGAATCGTTTAAGCTAGATGGTCTTTGTTAATGGTTATTTAAACGAAAAAAGTTTTGTCATGCGAGACTTTACTAGAAATGGCGTTTAGGTGGCTAGTAGAATAAAGGCTGCTCCACACGGCGATGAAACGAGGACGAAAAGAACTGGCCGAAACGAAAAGTTTTTCGTTTCGGTGCAGTGTTAACGAAATTTTTGCATCACACGCGAACAAAACTGCATGTAGACGATCAACGACAAACAACTGCCAGCCAATGACAATACACGAATTGTAATAACAACTGCCGCCAATCGTAATAATAGTAGTATTCAATACTAGTAATTCTTCTACTAGTTCTTCTGTACGGACAGCTTCCAGATATTCGCACTTAGCTAATTTATTGGTGAGTAAAATTAATTATTTATCAACTGGTTATCATTATTACTCACTCACCGGGCTAGTAATTTTATAAGTGCTAGGTTCTTTTTAATTCCTAATAATAATAATAAATGATGATGAATCATTTGTTATTTTGTTGCAGTAGGCCCAATTTTTATTAAAAAATTAATTAACTGTACTGTAATAATAATTACTTTAATAATTATAATAATTTATATTATAATAATAACACCATTAGGCAAATTTAATAACAATAATAATAAACAACTGCCAGCCAATGGTAGTATTCAATATAATACTAGTAGTAGTAATAATAATTATTATAATAATAAATTTTAATAACATGTGCTGTGTTTAGCGCCACTAATGCAACATGGACCAATGAAGTTATGCCTTGTGTGGCCCCAATAGCAAAATGCAGAAAAGACGTTTGACCAATGATCGACTAACGAAAAAAAAACCAACCAAGCACTGCTAGGTCTAGACGAAACGTCACCGCAACGCTACCAAAGTGCCGGTAGGGCTTTCGTTGGGCAAATTGATATTCGTTACGAAATTAATTTGACATTTCATCCTCGTTTCGTCGCCGTGTGGAGCGGCCTTAAAGGTTACCAACATTTAAATTTTTTGGACCTGCAGGTGACGTGCTCTGGGTTTAATCAGCGAGAGTGAGACTCTTTTTTATTTGACAGATTTTTTGCTTTGAAGCAGTTGTTAATTATACATTTGATCAGCAAATTTTAGGGTGTTTTCAATGCACTGTATCCAAAAAAACCTGATGGTGTTTTAGGTTGAGTGTTTAGTTGCTGTTGCGTTGAGCCAGGGTTCATTTTTTATAGAGAGAAGCTTATCGCTGTATCCGTTTCTCTAAAATATTCCTGTCTTTACATGTAAACATAGATCTCTGTAGGGGTCAAGAAAGGGTGCAACATGTTTATTAAAAAACCTGAGATCATTTGGAGTAAGGTTTCTACGTTGGAGCGATGCAGAGCTTATGTGAACAGCACATCTACAACATATTTTGTATCAAACCATCGATGTAATGTTCAACTTTTACAAAATAATCCAAAAACTCTTGACACAAAGAAGACACATAATACATAGATAAAGAAGCCTCTTTATTGAGTTTGTTCAAGGATTATGGTACTGAAACTTGCCCCCTTTTTATGAGGGTTTTGAAGGCTCATTGCAGAGAGATTATGCCTCCTTTCATATGATGTAAACTCAATTTCTCTGACTTTTCTGTACTCTCCAGCCATCTAAATAGTCTGTTACTACCCTCCTAGAAACTAGTGTTGAGCAACATACTGGTGTTGCATTTTGTGTAGTTAATTTGTGCACTCTTTGACACCGTAAAAACACAATTTTGTTATCAGAAGGATTGAAATATTTGTAAGCATGCGAACAATTACCAGAATATATCAAAGACATTATAAGGTATAATGATAAAAATGGTTTAAACAAAACAAAAATAGTAATTGATTAAAACATACCTCTATCACACTTCTAGGAGAGAGTTGAATTGATAACGTCAAATATTCTCTAAATATTTGTTGATTAAAGTAAAGCATAAGAGGTTTAACAAACAAGGCCTCACTCTATGGTGAATCTGATATAATCATACCAGACCTATTGCTAAAAACTTAAGATAAAAAAAGTGGAGAGCCATCGTTTTGCAAAAGACGCAGCGCGAGGGAAGCAAAAGGTGAAACCATGTTCGGTGCTTTGTGTTGTATCAGTTCTCAGCTTGTTTTTAGTGGAGAAATATGAATGATTCTGCCTGTGCAAACAAATTGGACTAGCTGACTCTGTGCAACAGTAAACAAGCTTAGCAGACAAGATTAGGAAATCTTATTACTCTATCCAAAACAATATAGAGTCTCTCAGCTAAAATCTCCTGAAATCAAACTTTTAGTTTTTGACAGACACGGGCAGAAACCTCTTTAGATTTTAACTTGTTGTTTTGCTTTTATCTGGGTAACTTTATCTAATGAAGTTTTTTACGGAGACATTTCAGCTTTTACATACTTTAAAAGGTTACATAAATGCTAGGAATAACCATGGTTCACTTTGACATAACACAGGTGATTAAAAAAGTATAAGAAAAATTGACATATTGTTGATCTATTTTCTATATTTGCAGTACTGAAAGAGTCACAAGAGGTTGAAATTACAACTGAAGAAGAGAATACCAGAACTACGCCAGAACAAGAAAAAACCACCACACCTGATGGTAAGACTGGAGAGTTAAAGCTCGCCCAAATAGTTTTATCTTGTGTAATTAAATGCAAACAGAATTATGGCAATCAATCCAGAAAAAGTTCAGTTGGCAAGTTGCGCAAGAGACACAAAGTTTTCGTAAAGATGGTTTGATCAAATTAAAAATGAGCAATAGATAATTAAGAAAAAATGTGGTCACAGCTAATATCTTTAAGGTGTTTACCAAAGTAACTTATGTCAAAAAACGGGTTTATTTGATGTGTTCTTTAACAAGCATTTCCAATCCTCAAATGCTATGGAGTAACTGCTAATTCATTTACTTTCAGCTGCACATCCCCCACATGCATTTGAAACCACAATTAAAGAGAAAGATATCAGATCTACAACTGACGGTTAGTTTGTAGCTAAAAATGCTAATGGGTAACATGAAAAAGTTGGCCTAATGACATCTTGCTTGACTGCGGAATGTATCACATGATATAATGTAACACATGACATAATGTATCACATGACATAATGTATCACATGACGTAATGTATCACATGACATGATGTATCACATGACATAATGTAACACATGACGTAATGTATCACATGACGTAATGTATAACATGACATATTGTATCACATGACGTAAGACAAACTTGTGAGAGTTTGCTTGGACTGTGGCTATTTGTGCAAGTAAATTTTCCGTATATTTTAAATCTCGTTTCAAAAGTTAGTATCGCATACCTAACTGCGATTATAGAATATATCTTTAGGAAGTGTGATATTTCAATGCACTGCTAAGGCTTGAAAATGGTTAAACTACACAAAATTCCAATCTGTGATTTCTATGTTCGTGAAACTAATTAGCAAACTCAGTAAACTTTTAAGCTTCTGAATTCAGCAAATGGGAACAAGACACTCACGGATAAACATGAGTTTTCTGATATAGCGGAGTAAACTTTTTTATATGTTTTGACAATTTAAGAATCTATATGTACCATCAAACTTACTATTATATATTTACGGAAGATGCAAATTTGTTACTTATTCATGAAGTATAACTTTGATATATAGATTGCTTGTTATGCTGCAAAGCATGCAAGCAACATGGTAAACTTGTTAAAAAAAGTAGAGTAGGCTCAGGTGAAAATGCTTGAAGGAATGGAACAATACGATTTTGGTTAGGAATACGAAATGCTCATTTTAATCAACTCTTCATTTTCTCTCTTGTTTCATCTCCATTAAACCTATTCTTTAATTTTTTTTTCAAAAAATAGTTCTACCATGCTTTAAAGTTCCCAGACCCTGCATTTACAGTGCGGCATAGCGAAAAGAAAATGCATCCGTTACTGGTGTGAATTGTTCTAAAACATAGTCTTTGTGAACTTTCCTAACAAAATAATAACAGAAACACCCATCAACAGTAGAGGGAATCATTGCATCATGAAACCATTAATACATCAGAATTTTATTAATTGTCATCAACTTGATGCAATTTTTTTGCTTTCATTGTGATAAATATGTTGCGGAGATCTCGCTATAGGAACTAGCACATAACTTGGAATCATTGGTTTATTTGGACTGGAAAAAATTAAACATATACATGTATGCCAGGCTATTAGTATAAAACCTCACTAACTGTGCTGGTGATGATGCCTTCTCTTTATCGTTTCTGAGCCCTGCAAATGTAGATTCCTGTATAATTAATTCTTAAACAACTCTATTGCAAAATCAGCGCTCCTCTCTTTTTATTATTACTTTGTTGTTAATGGTAGGCTAGTTAATTTAATTGAAAACACGGGATACTGAGAGTATTCGCTTCCTCCGTTCGCCGAACACATTGCAATAGAAATAATCAGACTGGCAATAAATTTAATCAATAAATAATAATTTTGTTCGAAACTCCTGGGTCAACAAAAAGTAGCTCACTGAATAAAAAAATAATCAGCAAGTATTTATTTGTATTGTTCGTAGGTCGCGAATGAAACTGAACACTAAATAAATAATAATGAGCGAGTTGATTTTTTTTCATTTTCATAGACCGGTTTTATATCCTTGAAAAATGAATCAAAATAGTGCAAGCGTTCAAGATTTACTAAACTAAAGGGCAGCTTGACAAACTATTACAGTTTGTAGCAGTTCAAATTTTATTACTTTCTTGATTATTTTGAAAATTGGGAGTTATCTTCTTTATGATTTGTTCTGTAAACTATAACATTTCAGTGAATATTATGTTGTTCTGAACTAATGTTCAGTTGCATACGCCACATATTGAACTACGAACACCTATCATTTTTTGTATTTTGTTCGACGAACAGGTCGTGAATACTCTTAATACTTTTATGTCGGCTGTAACACTTTTTTTATGAACACTGTAACTTTTAGAAAACACAAAAGAAACCTGCTTATTGAAGGCAGCAGACATTGCCTTTATTCTTGATGGTAGTGGAAGTGTAGGCTGGACAGAGTGGAACCAGGTAAGCAATCACTTTGTTTATTGAAACAGTAGAAAACATTTCAGTATGAGTTCGTCGGTCTCATATGTGCAAAATAGATGTAAGAAACCGATTGTATACCATTATAGCCATCTTTACACAAAAGTGTAATGTCAGGAAAACTTTTCAGCTGTTAGCACTAGCTTTTTTACAAAAACACAATTAGCTTACCACAGGTGGTTTTATACATTTATTTAGAGTAATGAGTTCACCACCAATGTTATACATAATTATATAGGGTCTAGAGTTCACCACCAATGTTATATATAATTATACAGGGTCTGGAGTTCACCACCAATGTTATATATAATTATATAGAGTCTAGAGTTCATCACCAATGTTATATATAATTATATAGGGTCTAGAGTTCACCACCAATGTTATATATAATTATATAGGGTCTAGAGTTCACTACCAATGTTATATATAATTATATAGGGTCTAGAGTTCACCATCAATGTTATATATAATTATGTAGGGTCTAGTGTTCACTACCAATGTTATATATAATTATATATGGTCTAGAGTTCACCACCAATGTTATATATAGTTATATAGGGTCTAGAATTCACCACTAATGTTATATATAATTATATAGGGTCTAGTGTTCACCATCAATGTTATATATAATTATATAGGGTCTAGTGTTCACCACCAATGTTATATATAATTATACAGGGTCTACAGTTCACCATCAGTGTTATATATAATTATATAGGGTCTAGAGTTCACTACCAATGTTATATATAATTATACAGGGTCTAGAGTTCACCACCAATGTTACATATAATTATATAGGGTCTAGAGTTCACTACCAATGTTATATATAATTATATAGGGTCTAGTGTTCACCACCAATGGTATATATAATTATACAGGGTCTAGTGTTCACCACCAATGTTATATATAATTATATAGGGTCTAGTGTTCACCACCAATGTTATATATAATTATATAGGGTCTAGTGTTCACCACCAATGGTATATATAATTATACAGGGTCTAGTGTTCACCAACAATGTTATATATAATTATATATGGTCTAGAGTTCACCACCAATGTTATATATAATTATATAGGGTCTAGTGTTCACCACCAATGGTATATATAATTATACAGGGTCTAGTGTTCACCACCAATGTTATATATAATTATACAGGGTCTACAGTTCACCATCAGTGTTATATATAATTATATAGGGTCTAGAGTTCACTACCAATGTTATATATAATTATACAGGGTCTAGAGTTCACCACCAATGTTATATATAATTATACAGGGTCTACTGTTCACCACCAAAGTTATATATAATTATACAGGGTCTAGAGTTCACCATCAATGTTATATATAATTATATAGGGTCTAGAGTTCACCACCAATGTTATATATAATTATACAGGGTCTAGAGTTCACCGTCAATGTTATATATAATTATATAGGGTCTAGAGTTCATCACCAATGTTATATATAAATATACAAGGTCTAGAGTTCACTAATAATGTTATATATAATTACACAGGGACTAGAGTTCACCATCAATGTTATATATAATTACACAGGGTCTAGAGTTCACCACCAATGTTATCTATAATTGTATAGAATCTAAAGTTCACCAATGTTATATATAATTATACAGGGTCTGGAGTCCACCACCAATGTTATCTATAATTATATAGGGTCTAGAGTTCCCCATCAATGTTATACATAATTATATAGGGTCTAAAGTTCACCACCAATGTTATATGTAATTATACAGGATCTAGAGTTCACCACCAATGTTATATATAATTATATAGGGTCTAGAGTTCACCACCAATGTTATATATGATTATATAGGGTCTAGAGTTCACCACCAATGTTATATATAATTATATAGGGTCTTGAGTTCACCACCAATGTTATATATAATTATATATGGTCTAGAGTTCACCATCAATGTTATATATAATTATGCAGGGTCTAGAGTTCACCACCAATGTTATATATAATTATATAGGGTTTACAGTTCACCACCAATGTTATATATAATTATATAGGGTCTAGAGTTCACTACCAATGTTATATATAATTATACAGGGTCTAGAGTTCACCACCAATGTTATATATAATTATACAGGGTCTAGAGTTCACCACCAATGTTATATATAATTATATAGGGTCTATAGTTCACTACCAATGTTATATATAATTATACAGGGTTTAGAGTTCACCACCAATGTTATATATAATTATATAGGGTCTAGAGTTCATCACCAATGTTATATATAATTATATAGGGTCTACAGTTCACTACCAATGTTATATATAATTATACAGGGTCTAGAGTTCACCACCAATGTTATATATAATTATATAGGGTCTGGAGTTCACCACCAATGTTATATATAATTATACAGGGTCTAGAGTTCACCACCAATGTTATATATAATTATACAGGGTCTAGAGTTCACCACAAATGTTATACAAGGATACGATGTTGGTCCAGACACTGTAAGAGTTGCTTTGATCACATACGGTAGTTCTGCATATCTAGAGTTTGACTTTGATGACTATCAAACAAAAGAGCAAGTAATAAATGCTATAAACTCGGCTTTCAAAGATGGTGGTGGAACAGACACATCTGGTGCTTTAGATTCAGCTCGCATTCAGCTTTTCTTAGAAAGCAGAGGGATGAGGTTAGCTGTTACACCTTGTAGCAGCAGAAACCTGTTTTATCATTTTCTTTCACAACCTAATACCTTGTGAGTATTACCCAGAACCATATTGTTACAGACATGGTGTACCCAACATAGTTATAGTTATTACTGATGGAATAAGCAACTCCTATACCCGAACAGTAGCAAGTGCTGAAGCATTACATCAAACAGGAGTTACAGTAGTAGCTGTTGGAGTAAAGGGAGCTGACAGTGCAGAATTGAATGCTATGGCATCTACACCTGATTTGGTCTATCAGTATGATGATTATGATAAACTGGTTGACTTTAGAAAGACCTTCAGTAGAGAAACATGTCAAGGTAACTTTGCTCGAGATAAGTAGTATGTTTCCCAAGGGCTGTATCAGAGTTACTCCATAACCATTTGCTGGGGAGTGAAAATCTAATTAAGTTTGTGTTCTCCAACTGTAGGATAAGAAAGAGGGTACGATATACCTCTTAGTTACATCTTAGGTAATTTGGTGAGCTTTTGTCTTTGAGTGCTGTAGTTCTGATTAACAGAGCATATATTTTGGGTTTCTCGATTTATGTGAAGTTCAACTCTTACGAAACAATCAAAATAGGTGCAAATCGGCGATGCTTAAAAATAGAAAGGTATTTCTATCAGCCATTCTGAAGGCTCTGAAGGCTCTTTTCATCTGATGCAAACTCAGTTTTTTTTAGATGTTTTCTGTACTTCCCAATCAACTAAACACTCTTTCAGCTAAAAAGCTTCTGAATTTCATCCTTAGCTTCAGTCAGGCACAGACAGGCAATCTCTTTTGATTCTTGCTTGTCATCCTGACTTTACGTCGATGACTTGAATACATTTTCCACAAAAAGTTTTCAATGCGTACTGGTTAAAGTTACAAAACTATTAGGGTTAACCACAAATCATTTTGTAGAAAATGGAACTGTCTCAACAATAGAAGTGATATCATTAAATCATTTTTAAAGGAACGATATCAACTGGTGAAAATAGATGACGTTTCCCAAACCCTACCTGTCCATATTGGTGTCCCTCAGGGATCGATTTTAGCACCAACCCTTTTTGTTTTATATATCGACGATTTACTCAAATTATCTTTAACATCTAAACCTTCAGCGAGTTATTATGACATTATCTTTTTATCATCACACAGTAACATCTCCACATTAAACTATAATTGCAATGACAATTTGACAAAAATCTCAAAATGGTGTGTTGAAAATAGAATGGTTATCAATACTGACAAATCACATTTTCTTTTGTTTAATTATCATAATAGTTTGCAAAGTTTCTTGTCACTTTTGAAGGTAAAAACTTGATGCGAAACAACAAAACGAAACTTTTGGGTTTTATGATAAATGATAGGCTCACTTGGGATGACCATGTCTTAGTAACTGAAGCCAAACTTCGTAAAAACATAAACCTCCTGCAGCTATCACGAAACTATCTTACTAACAAATCAGCAAAAGCATTTTACTATCACTTTATATTCTGTCACCTGGTTTATGGTATAAGTATTTATCATAATCTATCTCCTAAATACCTGTCAAAATCGTTATTTTCATTACAGAAAAGAGCTTTTCGATTGATAGCAAATGTTCATACCATTCCTCTTTCGTTACTTAGAACAAATGACATCGCCACTTCAATTCAACTGTTATCATTACCAAAGTTGGCTCAATATTTTACGGCAATCACTGGTTTTAAAATTTTTAATAATATTTTTCCTAGCTTTATTTCTGTTGATTTTACCACTAGTCGTAACTGCAATTTTAATTTTCGTAACTGCAAGAAACTTTACGCCAACACACAAGCTGCAATAGAAACATATATATCTGCCAGATTCAACCAACTGCCTACTTCTCTGAGAATCTCACAAACCTTGTCTGTTTTCAAATCAAATTTATTTAAATATCTTTTAAATACCAATGGAGAATTATTTTAAATAAACTGTGTTTGAGTAGACTTTTTTCTGTGTCCATTATATATTTGTTTCATTTTTGATTTTTGTTTTTCTTTTTCTTCCAGCTATGGCACTTTATGAAAAACATTTTTATAGAATGATATTGATGCCAATAAAGTATTATATATGATAAATCAGGGAAAAAATTTGATTAGAGATTTGTTATCTATATTTGTAGTGCTGAAAGAGTCACAAGAGATTGAAGGTACAACAGAAGAAGTAAATACAGAAACTACTACTACTGAACAAAAAGCAACCACCACATCTGATGGTAAGAGTGAATTGTTGAAGTTAAACCAAAGTGTTTCAATAAACATAATTTAGCTCAATAATAATATTACTAATCGGTCAAAGCGTCGAACTGTAAAACTGTTTAAAAAAAACTTTTTGTAAAAGCCATTTAATCAAACTAAGAGTGAGCATTTGACGTTTGAAAATTAAGATGCTCACAACTAATATCTTTAAAGCATTTACCAAATGAACAGATATCGAAAAATACGTTTCTTTGTTGCGTACTTAAGAAACTGTTTCCCATTGTAAAATGCAATAATGAAGCTGCTAAGTTGTTTACTTTCAGCTGCAAATCCTTCACACGCATTTGAGACCACAATTATTAAAGAGTACATCAGAACTACAACAAAAGATATATCTTCCACCACAACTGCAAATTACGCAGTTTCTCCTCTACCAGCTATCTGTGCACAAAGATAGCTCTGGTTTCTGCCGTGTGCAGATAAACTAACATAATCAGGCAACCTACCAAACTAAACACACAAAGTTTTAAACTATAAATACTTTATTTAGCTCAAGATACAAAAACTTGTCTAGATGTTCGCTGTCCAACCTCACAATCAACTCGGCCCACTGGGCTAAATGTCTCCACATATATGCAGTAAAATATGTAAATAAGGTGGTTGAAATAATAGGCACCTGAATGGCTAAAAAACATCAGGCCATGCATACATGAATAAGAATAAAACATAACAACAAGCAGACGTTACAGAAAACGATAACAAGTATACTGAATGATTAATCCTGCGCATTGACAACCATCTAGTAAAGGCGGGAATTTCCTAGCTTGACATCTTCTTTGATAGCGCTGTCAACTGAACAAGCTCAAGCGTGTTCAGCTGGGGCATCCACGCGCAACTAACAACACACTAGCCACAACCCTGCTTACTAGCCTAGGAAGCGTGCAGGGCAGCTAACCAATGCAGTGGCCACTCATGTAAAATCCATTACAATGACAAGCAATCAGATATGGTAAATATGGTCAAATTGATGAAGCGCCTAGAAGTAGGAGGCGGAGCTTTAGTAGCAATACTGCTTAGTTATTGTCTTGGTTCTTGGGCTGGTATAGCATGTGTTCCAAGACTTTAAGTACTTCTGATGGTGGACAGGTTGCAGACTCAGGCTACTGCATCTTTTGAGTCCACTCTTGGTCCTCAAGCTACATTAATTCTTTTCTCCCTGGCCCAGTACAGATTGGCTACAGGGCCGGCAGGGTTGCTGCGGGGCTAGTAGTAATAGCTGCAGGGCCGGCAGGGTTGGAACTTGCATTTTATAAGGTTTCTGGCAGTGTCAGAATCATGGAAGGCATGCCTGACACAATGCAGTTGTCAGGGAGACCTTAGCGCATAATTGTGTTTTAGAAAACAACATTGCAAAATCTGCGATCATCTCTTTTTATGATGCTTTTGAAGTTATTGATTGGCTTATTACTTTGGTAGAAATGAAAAATACTAAATCATTGTTGGCTGTAACATTTTTTCCTACGTAAACTCTGTTTTATAGAAAACTCACCAGAAACCTGCTTATTGAAGTCAGCAGACATTGCCTTTATCCTTGATGGTAGTGGAAGCGTGCGGTCCACAGAGTGGAATCAGGTAAACATTCATCAGTTTTGTTGAAATTATGAAGAGTATTTCAACTCTTGCCTTTAGAGTAGCGAAACCTTTTAATTAGTGGGATAAATAGAAATGAGAGGCCGATTGTGGTAACTGTTTCCATCTCTACACCATAGCAACGTGTCTGGAAAACCTTTCAGCTGTTAGCATTGCTCCTGAAAATAAACACAGCTAGTTTACCACCAGTGGTTTTATATTATTATGCAGGGTCTAGAGTTTACCACCAATATTATATATAATTATACAGGGTCTAGAGTTCACCACCAATGTTATATATAATTATATAGGGTCTACAGTTCACCACCAATGTTATATATCATTATACAGGGTCTAGAGTTCACCACCAATGCTATATATAATTATATAGGGTCTAGAGTTCACCACCAATGTTATATATAATTATACAGAGTCTAGAGTTTACCACCAATGTTATATATAATTATACAGGGTCTAGAGTTCACCACCAATGTTATATATGATTATATAGGGTCTAGAGTTCACCACCAATGTTATATATCATTATACAGGGTCTAGAGTTCACCACCAATGCTATATATAATTATATAGGGTATAGAGTTCACCACCAATGTTATATATAATTATACAGAGTCTAGAGTTCACCACCAATGTTATATATAATTATATAGGGTCTAGAGTTCACCACCAATGTTATATATAATTATACAGAGTCTAGAGTTCACCACCAATGTTATATATAATTATATAGGGTCTAGAGTTCACTACCAGTGTTATATATAATTATACAGGGTCTAGAGTTCACCACCAATGTTATATATAATTATATAGGGTCTAGAGTTTACCACCAATGTTATATATAATTATACAGGGTCTAGAGTTCACCACCAATGTTATATATAATTATACAGAGTCTAGAGTTCACCACCAATATTATACAAGGATACAACATTGGTCCAGACGCTGTAAGAGTTGCTTTGATCACATACGGTAGTTCTGCATATTTAGAGTTTGACTTTGATGACTATCGAACAAAAGAGCAAGTAATAAATGCTATAAACTCGGCTTCTAAAGATGGTGGTGAAACAGACACATCTGGTGCTTTAGATTCAGCTCGCATTCAGCTTTTCTTAGAGAGCAGAGGGATGAGGTTAGTTGTCACACCTTGTAGCAGCAGAACTTCTTGCTTTGTCATTTTTTTTCACATCTGAGTACCCAGAGAGTATCAGGAAAACTGATAATGTTACAGAGAAAGTGTACCCAACATGGTCATAGTTATTACTGATGGAAAAAGCAGCTCCTATACCCAAACAGTAGCAAGTGCTGAAGCATTACATCAAACAGGAGTTACAGTAGTAGCTGTTGGAGTAAAGGGAGCTGACAGTGCAGAATTGAATGCTATGGCATCAACACCTGACTTGGTCTATCAGTACGATGATTACGATAAACTGGTTGACCTTAGAAAGAACTTCAGTAGAGAAACATGTCAAGGTATATTCGCTCCATATAAGTAGAATATTTCATGATTATTATTCATAATCATTTGGAAAGGCATTGTAGTAGAAGATTTTCATCTTGAAATACCTCAGTGTTGGTTGGCAACATCTATACTACATATTTTCAATTTTTCCATAGGTGTAATTTTCAACTTTTACAATTTAATCATAAAACGTTGTGTCCAAAGGAGAAGCCTAGAGATGAGAAAGTCTCTCCATAGGGGTCTTTATGAGCTTATTGCAAAAAAAGGTTCCTTTTTTCATCTGATATAAACACAGTTTTTTCCAGCTGTATTTTCTAATCTCTCCAGTCAACTGAAAATCTTTTGAAATCTACTTTTTAGTTTCTAGCCGACACTGGCCGGAAATAGGTTTTTGATTCACGGTTGTTTCCCTGCTTATACCTCGATGACTTACTTGCGATTTTTTAAGAATATTTTATTACTTACATCAAAAAAATATGGTAATAATACGTGTAACTGGAACTTACTTTGTACAAAAATATACTGTCTTGGCACAAAAAAGTGGATTCAAGAACTTTAAAAAATCTTATATATCCACATATTATTTTTTGTACTTGTAGTGCTGAAAGAGTCACAAGAGAGAGAAATTACAACGGAATACGAAAATACCAGACCTACCACTACAACACCTACCACTACCACACCTACCACTACAACACCTACCACTACAACACCACTCACAACTATTAACACATCATCTGCCAGTACAATGCTTACCACAGCAATATCAGCCACTACAACACAGCCTACAACAATGCTCACTATTACTACTGCTACAACAAAATTGACAGCCCAAGCAACAACAGAAGAACCAGGTGAGTGTCTTAACATTACTAAGTTAGAAATAGTCTTAAATGTAGGTGTACTGGAAATGATGCAAAAAACTCCATTGTTTTGTAGAATCACTTGATGAGGGGCATTATCAAGGCCGGTTTCTTCATGATGCTACATTTTTCCTCAGCTAGAAGCATCTATAATAACTTCTGTTTAAAATCAGCTTTTGAATCAGAAAAAAAATTTGTTGATAACATCTACTTGGTTGAAACTATCACAAGTTTATGTGCCCTCCAGAAACAGCACTGTTTGATCAAGTTCACTTCGTGTAGATTTGTAGATTTTGAGGTTAATGGGTTAAAGTGTACTTCAGAGGCAATTCTTATTTTTAAACAATCCAAGACAAAATTATGTTGAACGCTTTTGACTATAGCTAGGAAAAATTGTGTTTTCAAAAACGGTTGGAATACCACCTTCCAAGTCTCGTAAACTGCAAACTTTCAAATTTTGGTGGTTTACCATTAGGTAAAGCATGCATAAGATGGGCATCTACCATTTCTTAAACATCTGAATTAGCACAAAAGTCTAATGGAATGATAGTCAACATAGGCAAGCTTATTGTGACTCGTTTAGTTCTACTCATTAAAAATCTAAGTTTCAAAGACTGAGCAGGTGTACTGGTTGCCTCTCAAATGATATCATTCAAGTAGAACATACAATTAATATGTCTAGAAAACTTGCTTAACTGGTCAATTAGGTGAAAAATCATAATATGGAAACTGAAAACTAAACAGAAACAAAGTCTGCTTTATGTAAGAAAGTCATATACTATGGGACACTTGATATTAAAGATACCCAATACAAAGCACTTAAGTAAATTATAATGCAAATTTTGGGGTTCAAATTTTTCCTAGCTGAAAATTAATCTAACGATATACATAGGAATGTGAAACGGACTAAATGATACTTTGCTATTTTACTTTTAGCGTATGAATGCGTCTCCGGGATGGCTGATGACACTTATGACAAAAGATGCAGCAATGGGTGCTTTTCATTGCTGAAGAATGACGTGTAAGTTCACTTACGCTATGGAAACATCTGCTGAAAACTTGAAGCCCCTGTTTTGGCAAAATAATGTTTAGTTGCAATTTCACACTTTCTTAAAAAATGAACTATTCTACTTTATCACATAATGCTTTTGGCTTGCTTTTGTTACAAAAGTATTTTGTGGGTTTTGCTATTCTCAAGCTGGTGAGAATAGTACCTCATATCTGCACTGACCATCAAATCAGATATTGTTTAAAAAGACGTTGAAGAAAATCTTTTTCTAAAACAATCGACATTAAAAGTCCAGCCAATCGACGAACCACTTTGTTTTGCATCATTAAATCATTCATTCTACACCATCAATTGCGTCGTTATATGAGGTAAATGTCCTTTTGGCTTGCAATGATCATGAAAAAAAAGCAAAAAACTGTTTTTATAGCACTGTTTATGATAAACTCCAACACACATATATGCTGGTGTAATAACCTTTCTTCTCATATAGAGATGCCAAAGTTGGACTTTTGAAAGCCCTAGTTAATAATTTATCTGAATTGTGGAAAGGTTGGAAGGTGTATTCCAGTTTTGGTTGGCCATCAGTACTATTTTTCAACTTTGACTTTTTACTATAGTTTGTTATTATTATCATGCACCAACTTTCCATGTCACGACTGCGTAGCGCTATTAAGTAGCACTACAAACAATGGCGTATGAAAATGGGTATATCGCTACCGTTGCTGTTATGGTTTAGGGAATTTGAATGTCGCTACTCAGTGGGCACTTATAATAGCGCCAGAGCACTGAAGCATTATGGAAAAATAGATTACGGTAGCGCGACTGGTTTGCACATGTCTATTGAACTTTCAGCATCGCTATCGTTTAAAATAACTAAATAATAGGACAGACATTTCAGTGATATGAGACAGTTGCCTTTCAAGACGTTTATTAATAAAAAATAATGGAGAATAAGTGTTTACAAATATATGTGATTTACTTTCATGCTATTTATCTTTTGTCCCTATTTTAGAATATACTAATATAACTTGAATAAATAATCAATTAGCCATAGTTAGATAATAACAAATATACTTTTTATATATCCTATAATGAATAACACATTAGACAAAGATTGCTACTTCAAAATTTTATCCCTGAAATATGTAATATTAGATGAAACAAACATAGAAAGTGTATTTAAACTAATTTGATGGTCTATCACTATTTAGAAACACTGAGCCAAGACACCATTGAATGGTGCTATGAAGTCATGACATGGAAAGCTAGTTACACTTGCACACTCACTCTGTGAACAAACATCAGCTGGTTTTATAACCTGATTTACTGACAGCTGCGACTGCATAAACAAGTTCTTAAGTAATTGGCTTATGAAACAATGAATAAACAAAAGCAGCATGTTCACTTAGTGTTTATGGAAAAAACTAGAAAATGAGTGAAAAATACAAAAAGTGCCACTAAAAATCTTAACAAGTAGTCAGTGAGTTCTTATGATCTCATTTATTTATTGTGAAAAATAAACTTGTGCCAAGGCGCTGAAAACAGCACTGTAATGTTGATATGAAATGTGAGCTAAAAATAATAAACATAAAGCTACAAAAAGCACATTGCGTGAAGAACCGACAATTCAAGAAAAAAAATCAAGCAATTATAATTTCTAGTTTACATTTAAAAAACTCATTTAAAAGCTCTGTGTACAATTTTTAATGTGCACAATATTAACCAGTTTCAAAATAATTTTATGATTTATTTTATGCAAAGATAAAATGTGTTAGCAAAAGACATAGTATGCACAAGTGGTGAGTTATTTCAAGGGCAACTTCAATAGCTCATACTAAAGTATCGTATGGTTATCTATATAAATCTTGAGAGAGTCAGAGAAAATTATTCCTGCAACAAGTTACAGGAAAAACTTCCAATGTTAGCTTGAGATCTGATGGTACCTTTACAGCTCATACTACGGGTGCTTGTCGCAGTTGTATTTGGCAGAATCAGGATTTTTGGGAGTGACAGAGTGTAGCAGAAGAGAAGCATCGGGATACTGCATAGAATATGAAAGCTCTGAAGTATGTAACGATATTGTCATAGATTTGGCTGGTAGACAACCAGGTTCATTTCATTATCCCTGCGTCTGAATAAAATTTTTTCTAAACCTCATCATTTCCTTTTTGTACCCTCCCCTCAGTCCCAACCACAGCTACTTAACCACTTCAGTTCCTCCTTTATCACCTTTTTTCCCCAAGAAAGTATGGCAAACTTTGGTAGCAGTCACAGCTTGTGTTTAAACTGAGAGCGGGTGCAATCTTTTGGAGTTGTCTGTTCCTGGATAAACAGCTAGAGTTCTCTGAATTAAATCATTTTTTTTAGTCATTATTCAAATGTTGAGTGTAACTTTACAGAAAACAAAACTTAGAAAACAGCTGTCTGTTGCATGAGCACAAATCTCATTTACATAGATTTCTTGTCTCCAATTTTACTCCAGTCGACTCCTTGGCTAAGTTTCCTAGCTATAAGCAAAGGTGAATGATCTTGCAACCGGTGTGTTTGCAGGGTTTTGTGGTGGAGAACTGCATGAGATGCTGCACTGAGGGCGATGGATGTAACGAGAAATTCAAGAAGAAATGTGACTTCATTCCTGTTGAATGCAGGGCAACCAATCATCTTGTGTCGATTATAGTGATGATTGTTTCATTATTGGTACTGTGTCTGATATGAGTTTGTTAGCGCCAACAGTCACTCACTTGCTCTCAAAACTTGTGCATGATGTTTTTTTTCAATGTTTATATGAAATCCCTCAAAGCATGCAAGTTTTAAATTATTATTTTTAGATTTTGACAATTTTTCTACAGCTGTGTAAAATATACCGCTTGGTTAGGATAATGCAAGTATTTTAATAATGCATTAAGTTTGTTTATCTGTATGTACAGTAACGAGTGACCTGTTAAGGCCAATATACCCGATGACATAATGTATATGTAAGTAGATATCGCTATATAAAATTAATGGAATACTAGACTTTACATTAGGAAAATAGATACAAGAATGTTGAATAAAATGTCTAACCAAACATCATAACAAGATAAAACAAGGTCTTGAGACTTCTGATTTACATAGTTAACAACAATTGTAGTTTTGGAATCGCAAATCAAGCTCATTTCATGAAACATAATTGTAAATGGTGGGCTCTCATTGATGGTATTACTAAAATTGGCATTGGGTGGCCTTTGTTGGCATATGAAGAGTTGCTGCCGGACATCTGGAAACTTGCCATAAGCTCCATAAGAGTCTAAAAATTGTGTTGAATAAACAGCAGGACTGAACTTGTCAAAAAAGTTAATATACTTGGTTCCCCAAGCTAGAAATTTCTAGTTTTGGCAGCAATGTATTAAAACAAAAACCATACTTTCTATGCATACGCCAACGAGAACTATGTGTTGTGTTGAACAGAATGTTGTGGTACCATAGTAGCTGCTTGCAACTGGTATTGTGGTAGATTTTAGTGCACACTAGTAGTGAACAGGTCGTTTACGCTAGGAACCTAACCAGACAATGCGCTAGACTTGTGCCCACAGCGTTTGGCTAATAGCTGTTGGGTAGAAAGTCCTACTGTGCCGGTGGCATAGTAAGCAGGGCCGGTATTGACCCCTGCAGGGTCGGTAGTGACCTCTACCGACCCGATACAGCTGTACTGGGCCGGCACAAGATGGCCGCCTTAGAAGAGGATCTGCTAAGATGTCTAAGAACTTAGTCAAGGTCGTAAACAGGAAGTACTTACCCTTAAACTACCAACTTCATGGACCTAACTCTACGTACAGCCTGGGAACCCTGTAGGAGCATTCATTGGACAATTAGGAGAAAGAACTCCGCCCTTAGCCACTTGGCACCTCCCTTTATTACTTACATTGCATTGTTGATGGGTTGATTATTTATATAGTTAATGTAATTGGTTAATCTACTTCCTGTGCATTGACTGTTATATGTTTTGTGCTTGTCAGCTCTCCTATAAAAGGAGAGCACACACTGTTATTCCTTGCATTCATTACAATGTTGCCATGGCATATACTCTTATATTGCTAAACCCTAGAGGAATAATTACACTCAGGACAGCTTAGAAAATAAAGCCATTATTACATACACTACTCGGTACTGTTTGTCTGAGCCATGGGCTCTTGCCTTACCGGGTAATTCGGTTGCCCTATACAGTTGTCACTGTCGGTCAGTACAGTGTCCCCTCTGGAGAGAGGTAGAATACTCGACATTAGTGGATGTCCGTGGTAACAGACCGGAATCCATTACAGTATTATACTCATACTTTATTGCCTTTTCATCTGTTTCTGCCAAAAGTGTTTTGCTTTTAAATGTATAGCTAGTTCACACAAAAAGAAGCTGTAATTGTTGTCTAGTCTTCCCCACCTATAAAAAACAGCAATGTTGTCGAGATGTGTTAGTTTAGATTGAATCCATGATTCTTCAACTTCACACATTGTTTGGTGTAAAAGTATTTTTATTGTTAAGCAATTGTGGTGTAGATTATATGAACTCAACTATTTGTGCGTTTTCCAGATACTTAGTTCAATATTTTATATGAGTCCTTGAGATATTTTAAACTTAGTGACAAAGTTTGGTTTAATTTATCGAGTGGTATGTCAAATTTAATGAATAAAAATATAAAAAAACACTTGGTTAACAATATGGGGGGGGGGGGAAATTAAAACTTCTTTAAAAATACTGATACAAGTTTGAAAAAACAAATCATCAGAATAAATTAATGCACATTTGTAGCATCAACAACTCTTGTAGTAAATGGTGATGTTGATATAAATCTGTCCATTTCATGCACTTTCAAAAACCAATTTATTGCTCATGGCTGTCTGTCAAAACATCATGTCAACACTTTTTACTCAATTTATCTATCTATCAGTCTCTCATCATAGGCAAAAATAATCCTAAATCACTTTCTACCTTGTGTAGCAGATTTTACGCCCCACTACTTGTCCTCTAGGCTTTGCCACCACACAAACTGCTATCTGCCAGCACAAAAAGACAGTCAGCCTCTCAAAGCCTGACAATGAACAGTCAACCTCTCCCCAGAGGTGACCCTGTGCTGGTATTGCACAAACAGCTAGTTGTAAAGGAGAATCCTCAACTTTAACAACTGTAACGAGCCCTCGGCTCAGACATATACTCAGTGCTTTGGAGTGATATAAACATTGATTCTTCCTCAGAATAAAAAGGTGGGAATCCAAGTAGCAAGTAAAATATGCTGTAGGGCAATGCAATCATCTGAACAAAGCTCTACCTTTTATCGGCAGAGTTACATAAAGTGACAAGAAGTGTTTGGCCTAATTTGCCAAACACTCCAATCAAACATAAGAACAATACGAACAGATGAATAGTGTAATGAATTCCTGTCTGTTACCACGGACATCCACTATTCTCGAGTATTGTACCTCTCTCCAGAGGGGACACTGTGCTGAATGACAGTGACAACTGTGCAGGGTAACCGAATTACCCGGTAAGGCAAGAGCCCATGGCTCAGACAAACAGTACAGCGTAGTGCTTGTATAAGTGGCTTTATTCTCAAAGGCAAGGTGCTAGAGGGTAATTATTCCTCTAGGTGGCAACATGCGAAAAAATGCAATGGATATATAAAATGTCTCTCCTTTTATAGGAGAGCTCACAGGTATCAAACATATAACAGTGATAGTACAGAAAGTAATTGGACCAATGCAAATGCTCATATAAATAGTCCACCAATCAGGTAATCAATAGGGATTAAATAAGGGAGGTGCCAAGTGGCTAAGGGCAGAGTCCTATCTCCTGATGGCCAATCAGGCTGTCCTATAGGGTCCCCAGGCTCCAGTTAGCTTGTGGTCCTGGTTACTGCAGACATTAAGATAGGTAGCTTCGGTTCCTGGCTTGTTGGTAAGTCCTGACTAGTTTCGGAGTTCCTCATCTATGGCAGCCATCTTATACTGGCCCTGTGTCAGCATACCGGCCCTGCAGAGGTCACTACTGACCCTGTAGAGGTCACTATTGGCCTGGTACCGGCCCTGTGTACTGTGCTACCGGCACAGTATAGCTTTGCTACCGGCACAGCATCATACCGATGGCTGTAGGTGCATTGCCAGAGCATAGAGTGGAGAAGTGTTGTAGCAAACGCCCTGTTCACTATGAATATTCACCAAAATCTACCACAATAGAATAATAAATATAAATAGCAACTAATATAATGTGAGTAAATAATTTGAAGGAAACAAGTGCCCAGAAGTGAGGGGCGTAGTCTATAGGCATTCCAGCCAGTAATAGTTAGGTATCTCTTTCTCCATAGGTTCTTGGTCTTTCTTGGCCTTTGATTCCACTTTCTCGATTTCTGAGAGTAGTTAACTCCAGGCCGCTTGTCATAGAAAATCTTAGGCTAGTTTTCATCTCTCAGGCTATGTCAGCCATCTTGCTGCTGGCCCGGGATAGCCACCCAGGGTTGGGGTAGTAGATACCCTGTGCTGGTATAGTATAATAATGGTTATATTGCATGTAATTTAGCAACTAGGTTAACCTCAATTAATACCGGGCTTCGCTAGTTGCTTTCTTAGGTTTGCCTGATGTCTACAGACTATCAGGGGGACTTTTTATAAGTACTGGTCACTGTTGGTGACTAGTAAAATCAACTACACTTTCATCATAACTTGCCATATGGTGAATGAGCATCAATTACTTTAAAGTGCAAGTAGTACCTTTCAGTTAGAAATATAAGCATATGGTTTGAAACATGGTGATTCTGATGGTAATATTAAAGTTGCTTTTAACTGATGCCATTTTTTAAGTAACAGAAGCAATTCTAGAACTTACAATTAATTTAAAGTCAGAGTTGTCTACTTTTGGATTTGGAGTGAGCTGATGAAAATAATATAGACTACCAGTTGACCACCGCAATGATCTATCTACATTCATTAGCTATGAGATCATCATGACCTTGCAGAGCGACGATTTCGACAGGAAGAAAACCAACTCCTGCTTTTAGTCATACACAACATTAACTGCACTTTTTTACTACTATACATTGTGCTGAAATGAGGAAAGAAGTCTCGTGGAATATATCAAATAATGCCCAGTGTAATTGGTGATCAGTCATTTTTCAGATTCTTTTCATTTGGCTTGGGTCTAGAGATTGATGGTATAGTGGTTCGCCAGCCTGTTCTTGCATGATGTTTTGTTTCTTCTGCCATTTCATTTGCCATATTAAATATTTTACTCTGATGAAAAATACTAGTTACTACCAGCGGATGGCATATCCAACTGCTTGAATCTATGATGTTTTAAAAGTACACTTTTTGGAAATGTGCTGATGTGTGCAAACGACCACAAGTTTTAATGCTCAGTTTTTTATTATGAGCTAAAGACAAGGTTGCGCCTAATTCAACACTTGTCTTTTATTCACGGATCATTACCATTTGGTTTCACCGTTATAAATAAATGACGCTTATATAGCAGAAAAATTTATTCTGTGATTATAATTTTGTTAATCAACAGACCAGGACTCGGGGCTAGTGAGTAATAAATTTAGCTAGTAATATTGTAATAGATTTCTGTCCTCTATCACCGACACAACGGAATCCTCTCCTTCTCTACTCACACTTTGGGGTCTATCCCGAATAGACTTTAACAACTTGCACGGGGTCCAAGACCCAAACACACTACTAGAGATTTTAGCAAACAGATACTTTATTTGATAACACAGTTAAAAGGGTATTTAGTACTATCCACACAATTACTGATCTTCTCAATGCACAGCAGCTCCTTTTATAGGAGAAAAGGGATACATTCATTGCCTTATTAGGCGTAGCAGTAGTAATATATGAGCAGATCTCCCTACCAAGTGTTTTTTTGTGGATTAGACCTTGGGGTGAAAACAATGGGTTACGACGTTGGATGGATTCGCCGAGTTAATATTGTATTTCATTTGAGGGGCATTTGAGTGGCATTTAGGTGGCATTTGAGTTTTGATTATTTTTACTTAATTTGAACTTATATGTCATATAGAGTTTATATTGTATTTCATTTGAGGGGCATTTGAGTGGCATTTAAGTGGCATTTGAGTTTTGATTATTTTTTTACTTGATTTGAACTTATATGACATATAGATTTTGAATGTATGGCATTCAAGTTTTGATAATTTTTTTACATAATTATATACATACTTGAGAGAAAGAAAGAGATAGAGGAGAGAGAGGGAGGAGAGAGGGAGAGGGAGAGAGAGATTTTTTAGTTTTCTATACATTCATGTATATATGGTTTATTATGGACGTATTTATGGGTATATTTATATCTACATAGAGAGAGGAGATATATCTACATTGAACAAATATATTGATCAAAAATGAAAACTATATGATTATATACCTGATTACATAATAAGTAGGGAAAATCTTCCTATATAATATAGCTAGAGTCAGTAAATACTAAGTTATACAAAGCAATACAACTTGTAATGACAATCAATGCATTCATACATACATACATACGGTATCTTGAGAGAGAGAAAGAGAGAGAGGAGAGAGAGATCTTTTAGTTTTCTAGCAATTAATGTATATATGGTCAATTATGTACATATTTATGGGTATATTTATATCTACAAGGAGAGAGAGAGAAGAGAGGAGATATATCTAAATTGAATAAATACATTGATTAAAAATGAATCATTATATGATTATATACATTTATTACATAATAAGTAAAGAAAATCTCCCCACATAATATAGCTAGAGTCAGTAAATACTACGTAATAAATACAAAGTAATAACAGTTAATGCATAGTTTGTTCCTTTACAATGATGTCTTTGATGTAGTGATGTTATATCTTAGGAAGGAAGACTTCTGTTCTATGTGCTTTTAATTTCGTAATGAACTAAAATAAAAAAATTATGTATTAGTATAGAATGATTAAGCAAAAATGTAAAATAATTACATGAATTTGAATTATAGTTCTAGTTACATTGGATAGTTTACATTATTAGAAAAGGGAGATAACTCACCAAGTTACATTGTTCAACTTGTTCTTTCTTGAGCATTATTTTCACCAAGTGCTTTTGATTCTCTTTCATCTATCTGAAACAAAACAAAAAATGCTTGCTTTATAAATATGTTGTAAAAAAATACACTAATTACACCAAAAAAGTGCTTTTTTTTTACCTGAAAAAATGTATATGTTCAACATTTTGTTGTTAAAACTATGCTAATTACACCGAAAAAGTCCTTTTCTTTACCATGAAAATGTATATATTCAGCATTTTGTTGTAAAAAATACACTAATTACATCAAAAAAGTCCTTTTTTCACTTAGAAAATGTATATATTCAGCATTTTGTTTAATTTATGGTAAAAATTAGTAAAACTCACCTATAGTGATATGATTGCCTTGAGTTATAGATTAGCTTTTTGAACTCTTGTTCTGGACAGTTTTTTTCAGCATCATCGAAATATAATATATGTAATTTGAGTCTTCAATGGTTTGGTATCATCTAAGCAGGAGAGAAAGTAATGTTGTGTAACATTGACTCTTCATTGGTTTGGTATCATCTTGTCTTCAAAATTGATGTAGTTTGAGTCTTCATTGGTTTGGCATCATCTAAGTAGGTGGATCTTGAAAGGAATTCTTGCTGTGTTGGAGAAGTGTGCTGTCTTCAAAATGGATGTAGTTTGAGTCTTCATTGGTTTGGTATCATCTAAGTAGGTGGTAGATCTTGAAATGAATTCTTGCTGTGTTGGAGAAGTGCGCTGTCTTCAAAATCGATGTAGTTTGAGTCTCCATTGGTTTGGTATCATCTAAGTAGGTGATAGATCTTGAAAGAAATTCTTGCTGTGTTGGAAAAGTGTGCTGTCTTCATCTTCATTGGTTTGGTATCATCTAAGTAGGTGGTAGATCTTGAAATGAATTCTTGCTGTGTTGGGGAAGTATGCTGTCTTCAAGTAGGTGGTAGATTTTGAAATGAATTCTTGCTGTGTTGGAGAAGTATGCTGTCTTCAAAATCCATGTAGTTTGAGTCTTCATTGGTTTGATTCAAAATCGATGTAGTTTGAGTCTTCATTGATTTGGTATCATCTAATTAAGTCGTAGATCTTGAAAGGAATTCTTGCTGTGTTGGAGAAGTATGCTGTCTTCAAAATTCATGTAGTTTGAGCCTTCATTGATTTGGTATCATCTAAGTAGGTGGTAGATCTTGAAAGGAGTTCTTGCTGTGTTGGAGAAGTCGACTGTCTTCAAAATTCATGTAGCTTGAGTCTTCATTGGTTTGGTATCATCTAAGTAGGTGGTAGATCTTGAAATGAATTCTTGCTGTGTTGGAGAAGTGTGCTGTCTTCATCTTCATTAGCTTGGTATCATCTAAGTAGGTGGTAGATCTTGAAATGAATTCTTGCTGTGTTGGAGAAGTGTGCTGTCTTCAAAATTGATGTAGTTTGAGTCTTCATTGGTTTGGTATCATCTAAGTAGGTGGTAGATCTTGAAATGAATTCTTGCTGTGTTGGAGAAGTGCGCTGTCTTCAAAATCGATGTAGTTTGAGTCTTCATTGATTTGGTATCATCTAATTAAGTCGTAGATCTTGAAAGGAATTCTTGCTGTGTTGGAGAAGTATGCTGTCTTCAAAATTCATGTAGTTTGAGTCTTCATTGGTTTGGTATCATTTAAGTAGGTGGTAGATCTTGAAATGAATTTTTGCTGTGTTGGAGAAGTATGCTGTCTTCAAAATTCATGTAGTTTGAGTCTTCATTGGTTTGGTATCATCTAAGTAGGTGGTAGATCTTGAAAGGAGTTCTTGCTGTGTTGGAGAAGTCGACTGTCTTCAAAATTCATGTAGTTTGAGTCTTCATTGGTTTGGTATCATCTAAGTAGGTGGTAGATCTTGAAATGAATTCTTGCTGTGTTGGAGAAGTGTGCTGTCTTCAAAATTGATGTAGTTTGAGTCTTCATTGGTTTGGTATCATCTAAGTAGGTGGTAGATCTTGAAAGAAATTCTTGCTGTGTTGGAGAAGTGTGCTGTCTTCATCTTCATTAGCTTGGTATCATCTAAGTAGGTGGTAGATCTTGAAATGAATTTTTGCTGTGTTGGGGAAGTATGCTGTCTTCAAAATCTATGTAGTTTGAGTCTTCATTGGTTTGGTATCATCTAAGTAGGTGGTAGATCTTGAAAGGAATTCTTGCTGTGTTGGAGAAGTGTGCTGTCTTGAAAATTGATGTAGTTTGAGTCTTCATTGGTTTGGCATCATCTAAGTAGGTGGATCTTGAAAGGAATTCTTGCTGTGTCACATAAGTAGGAGAGAAAGTCATGTTGTTTTACATCTATCGTTGGTGTTGGTAGATCTTGACCGCATGTTTATAGTCTTTGCTACTGCTGCATTTCGTCTCAAACAAGAGTCCAAAGTAGACATCATAACTACAAAATACAAAAAATTGTTAGTTACAATTGATTCATTTATTTTCATTGGCTTTATCTACATAGAGTAGCGAAGAAAAAGTTTGTGTGAGTATAAAACTATCTAGTAGAGATAAATTTATATCTAGGTTCAACTAGCATTGAATAATTATTATTATTTTGTTAATAATAAATAAGTAGAGTCGGCTACTTTACTAGAACTTGGACAAACACTTATTTTAAAAATGAATAATTAGAGCTTTCTACTAGTGTTAAATAATTAATTTACCTTATCACCACTTAGAGCCAGATGATTTAATTAACTAAAGACAAATAATTATTTTAGCAATTCTTACCTTGATGCTGGATGTTCTCCTAGTAGCTGTAGTAGATGATGGTTCTCCGCTTGCTGTTGAAGAACTGGATGCTTTCTGTGTGAAAACAGTGGCTCTTAAATAGCTAAAGTTGCACTGATTAAACCCTATGAATCAGCATTTTTTTCCAATGCTTTCGCGGGAATAAATAGTTTATTTTCACGCGAATAGAAACCGTTGCTTTCGCGGGAATAAATAATTTATTTTCACGCGAATAGAAACAGTTGCTTTCGCGGGAATAAATAGTTTATTTTCACGCGAATAGAAACCGTTGCTTTCGCGGGAATAAATAATTTATTTTCACGCGAATAGAAACAGTTGCTTTCGCGGGAACAAATAGTTTATTTTCACACGAATAGAAACTGTTGCTTTCGCGGGAACAAATAGTTTATTTTCACGCGAATAGAAACCGTTGCTTTCGCGGGAATAAATACATTATTTTCACGCGAATAGAAACAGTTGCTTTCGCGGGAATAAATAGTTTATTTTCACGCGAATAGAAACCGTTGCTTTCGCGGGAATAAATAATTTATTTTCACGCGAATAGAAACAGTTGCTTTTGCGGGAACAAATAGTTTATTTTCACACGAATAGAAACTGTTGCTTTCGCGGGAATAAATAGTTTATTTTCACGCGAATAGAAACCGTTGCTTTCGCGGGAATAAATAATTTATTTTCACACGAATAGAAACAGTTGCTTTTGCGGGAATAAATAGTTTATTTTCACGCGAATAGAAACTGTTGCTTTCGCGGGAATAAATAGTTTATTTTCACGCGAATAGAAACCGTTGCTTTTGCGGGAATAAAGAATTTATTTTCACGCGAATGGAAACCGTTGCTTTCGCGGGAATAAACAGTTTTTATTCCCGCGAAAGCATTGGAAAAAATGCTGATTCATAGGGTTTACTCAGTGCAACTTTAGCTATTTAAGAGCCACTGTTTTCACTTAGAAAGCATCCAGTTCTTCAACAGCAAGCGGAGAAGCATCATCTACTACAGCTACTAGGAGAGCATCAAGGTAAGAAACGCTAAAATAATTATTTGTCTTTAGTTAATTAAATCATCTGGCTCTAAGTGGTGATAAGGTAAAAAATAATCAATAATCATTTAACACTAGTAGAAAGCTCTAATTATTTATTTTTAAAATAAATATTAAAAACTTGTGAAAATGAACTGGTAACATTACGTCGACTGAAATAATGCCTAAAACGTCTCGCATAAATTTTGGTCTGACCAAAAACGGACTGAAAACCTTTACCTTTAGAGCGAGTACAAAATTATCATAACTTGGTCAAGAGAACGACTCCATATCGTAATAGGAGGATAACTCCACAGTGCAACTAGTTGAGTTCTTCAACTAGTGTTAAATAATAACTTTAATCACTTACCTTAATACAGAAAGTCTCCTAGTAGTTGTAGTAGATGTTGATACTTCAGTCACTGTTGTTGGAGTGGATGCTTTCTGTGTAAAAGCGATGCTTCTTATATAGCTAGGTTGTACTAGGTACCGATTGACACGAGCTGATTCCAATGAAAAGCCTTTATAATATATAAGGTCTTTACGTAGAAAACTCACGCGAAAACTAAAAAAAAAAAACATTCTTCGCCGGAGTTTTTCTTCTTATGCGTTATGACAGCTTTATGCAAAAAACTCAAGCGAAAACGGAAAAATAAAAAAAACTTCTTCGCGGGAGTTTTCCTTCTATGTACTATAAAGGCCTTGCGCGGAAAACTAACGGTAAAAAAAATTCCGTGAGTTTTCTGCATAAAGCCTTTATAACATAAAAGAAGGAAAACTCCCGCGAAAGAATTGTTTTGTATTTCCCGTTTTCGCGTGAGTTTTCCGTGTAAAGCCTTTATAGTATATAGAAGGAAAACTCCCGCGAAGAGAATTTTTTTACTGTTCAACTTTTCGCGTGAGTTTTCCGCGTAAAACCTTTATGACTTATAAGAAGGAAAACTCCTGCGAAGAATTTTTTTTTCAGTTTCGGTTTTCGCGTGAGTTTTCCGCGTAAAGACCTGCTTATATATTATAAAGGCTTTTCATTGGAATCAACTCGTGTCAATCGGTACCTAGTACAACCTAGCTATATAAGAAGCACCGCTTTTACATGGAAAGCATCCACTTCAACAACAGTGACTGAAGGATCAACATCTACTACAACTACTAGGAGACTTTCTGTATTAAGGTAAGGAATAATAAATAACTATTTAACACTAGTTGAAGAACTCAACTAGTTGCACTATGGAGTTATCCTCATATTACGATATGGAGTCGTTCTCTTGACCATAGAAGTATCTCTCCTAGATAATTTTATGCTCATAGAACCTATCCTGTTTGCGCTCAAGATCGCAGTCTTTTGGCATTGATTGACAGAATTGTCGTAGGTCCGAGAGAAAAAATAGGTTAGCCTTAAATGACATCTTGAACGAGAGGTTGATTTAGAACTTTACAGCCAAAAAATGATTACAACTTTCATTATTGTATTGTTTTACTTTATTATCAACATATAACAGTTATTATTCATTGTATTTAATATGAAAAATAATTTTTACTGATAATGATTATTATTCTTATTATTATTACTATTGTTAATATTATTGTGATTTCATTTGGTTTTCATTGTTACTTTATTGAATTTTGTTCAAGTCTTGTGATCTAAATAATAAAAGAATGATAAATATTTATTTACCACTAGTTGAAAAACTTACCTACTTGCACTATGGAGAAAATAGCCTCCTACAACCAAATCCGTTTGTGTTACAAACCCTGTCTTTGGATATTGATAAAAATGTTATCTTCTTTGTATTATGATTAAATAATAATAAATAGCTCACATTTTTTAAAATATTTCTTATTTTTTGTCTTTTTAGATTGGATAGTTAAGATGGCAATTTTTGTATTTTGTAGACACGATGCCTACTTTGGACTCTTGTTTGAGACAAAACGCAGCAGCAGTAAAGACTATAAAACATCTGGATCAGATCCAATTGAAGTAATTGCAGATAACTAAAGGAATAACATGTACTACAGCATACAGAGTGAACAAGGTGTGTGTAGATTATTACTCAGTCTCATTACACTACTATTACTAAGAATTATTGTAGGTGTTGGATAAAGGATTAAGCAGTAATGTATTAGCAAGCATTAGCAATAAACATAGACTTTTCAACAATGACATTAACCAAAAAAAATAGTATAACAAAGTCATGTTTGAGCTAATAAGTTGTTGCTAAGATGTTTGAATTAACAACTAGGTAGCTAAAATAAGTTTTTCATGAGGATCTCCTGACAGTTGTGATTCCTTGAGTGGTGAGCAGACTTTTAAATCTACTGTAGTGATCTTTTGTTGATCTTATTGAGTCTTTATCAGTTAGTACATCTTGCAACAAATTCTTTGATAGCTTAGCGCTAAACCATCTTCCCTTGAGTTTTATCCTGTCAGTATCCAGATCGTATTTTCCAGAATCTCTCAATTGATACAATATTTTTACACCTAACGCTTGATTGTCTTTACTAGCTGTCATGTCGGATACTTTCTTTTTAAACTCTTCTAATTGTTGCATCATTCTCTCCTAATCTCTATTGCTATCATCGTCAATTGTGTTTCTATCAAACGATGATGGTGAGAGCTTTGGTGTTTTAGCAGAGCTCCAGCTCTTTGGTTGCTTGTACTCTCCCCTAATCTTTCCAACATCACTCCGATAGGTTTTTGTGCTTTGAACATTTTCATTTGTCTTTTTGCGCTCAAGCAACTCGTTTTTGATTCCCATTACTATTTCATTCGTTTCAACCAAAATATTTTGGATTTTCTCGATATCTCTCACCATTTTGTCTTTTGTCGGGTTGTCATACAATGATGACGCAAACTTGTCTTGGTCGGTTGATTTAGCCCCACTGATCTTTTCCATCAAACTATGATACTCCTCTTCTGGTATAGCAAAATAACGTTTATCATATTTTAAAGGCGGAAGATTCATTTTGTATTGATATTAAAACCTGTGCAATCAGGATGATTATTGGGTCTAAAAAAAGCTACCTCTCCCAATCTGCATTAAAATTTGTTGTTTGTCAGCAATCAGTGTTTGTACCTCCTTGAAGCGCTACTACCTAATAAACTGAGTTGTGTACTGATTAGTTATTTGTAGCTCTTTTTGAAGCCTCCTCTCTCCTCTACCAAATACTCCTCTCTCCTCTCTTGCAGTTATTTTCCAAATACTGTAAATTTTAACCATCTAGAGGACTAATTTGGTGATTTTCCAACATATTTTATAGCATTCAATATAGTTATTATGTCATAAATGTATATTATTCAATCTAGATATAAATATATCCATAAATATGTACATAATTATCCTTATATACATGGTTGTATAAAAAACTAAAAAATCTCTCTCTCCTCTCTTCTCTCTCCTCTGTACATAGCTATAAAATGTTAATATGGACATGAATTTGGACATGCGCATGTACATAAATATGAACATAGGTATGTACATAAATGGACATGAATATGGACATGTACATAAATGGACATGAATATGGACATGAATATGGACATGAATATGGACATGAATATGGACATGAATATGGACATGAATATGGACATGAATATGGACATGTACCTATTCATGTCCATTTATGCACATGTACATGAATATGGACATATGCGTATTTACTGACTCTAGCTATATTATATAGGAAGATTTTCCCTACTTATTATGTAATAAATGTATATAATCATACAATGATTCATTTTTGATCAATATATTTATTCAATGTAGATAGATCTCCTCTCTCCTGTCTCTATGTAGATATAAATATACCCACTCTCCTCTCTCCTCTCTCTATGTAGATATAAATATACCCATAAATATGTACATAATTAACCATATATACATGAATGTATAGAAGACTAAAAAATCTCTCTCCTCTCTCTTTCTCTCAAGATACCATATGTATGTATGTATGCATTGATTGTCATTACAAGTTGTAGTGCTTTGTATTACTTAGTATTTACTGACTCTAGCTATATTATATAGGAAGATTTTCCCTACTTATTATGTAATCAATGTATATAATCTTATAATGTTTCATTTTTGATCAATATATTTATTCAATGTAGATAAAACTCCTCTCTCTCTCTCTTCTCTCTCCTCTCTCTCAAGATGCCATATGAGTTCGAATTATGTAAAAAAATTATCAAAACATAAATGCCATACATTCAAAATCTATCTGCCATATGAGTTCAAATTAAGTAAAAAAATAATCAAAACTCAAATGCCACTTAAATGCCACTCAAATGCCCCTCAAATAAAATACGATATAAACTCGGCGAATTCATCCAACGTCGTAACCCATTGCATAACCCCCAAGACCAGAACCACAAAAAAACACTTGGTAGGGAGATCTGCTCATATATTACTACTCGTAGCCAATAAGAGAACATAATACAAGGAAGGCACAAATAATATAGTACGATACAAAGTTTCATAACACAACAAGCCAATGAGAATAAAGACACATGGTAAATTGGCACTGGGCTGTGCTTCCCACTCCTTTCTTTGTGGTGGAACCTTTCCACTCCTTATTTGGAAGTGCCACTTCCCAGTCTGGGCTCCTGGTAGGGGGAAAGCTCCGGTCTCCGTTCTGTTGAGGCTTTCGGGCTCATAGGGGCACAGGCTCCATAAATCAGTCTGTTTGGATACAGGGTCGGGGTCCTGACCCAGGGTAGACCCGGGGTAGCTACTATATGTTTATATAGGGGGATACAGGGTTGATACAGGCCCGGGGTACCCGGTATTTCTTTTGAAGGGGATTTGTGTAACTACGAAGGGGGGGGGGGGAGAGTTCTGGCGGTACTGTAACTCCGTTACCAGAGGGCACAAGGGGTGAAGGGGGGGGGGGGGGGGTTTAGGGTTGGGAAGGGTGGGGAGGAGTTCGACATCACTCAATCATCATGCAAATCTCCCACAATATAACCACATACTCTTTGTTTCAATTTTTTCAAATAGTAATTGCGTAGACTTGTTCGGAGGTTACCTTGAAACTCTGGCGACTCCTGGCGTATTTACTTTTATCATCACTATCCCATTATTGTCGTATGATACACTTAGATGCTAAAGAACTATTCGGTATTGAAAATTATCCGGTGTTTGAGAATGAAAAAAACCATGGGTAAACAAAACATTTGATACACAAAAATATCACATCTATCTAAAATATCAGTGCCACGTGTTGATCAATAGGTAGAGTAACAACTGATTATTTATCAATTTAGAGAACTGATAAACCTTTACATGTACTAGCTATCATAAAAAAAATTTACGATTGCAGCTGCATTCAATACACTAGGACGGCTTCTTGTGACTCACTGCACAGACAATGAATAGGGGGTGGAAACTATATATAGTTTTGTTTCTTTTGTTTTTTCCCACTACTTCTTAAAACTTTTTTGGCGTGAAAGATACAAACACAAAGAAGCAACATTTCAACTGATGCTCACAGTGTTTTAATTTAGAAGCAATGAACACCCAAAATTTAAATACTACCACATAGCTGCAATGCGGTAGATTAGTGATCCTACCACAGGGTCACCACTGTAGATTTGATGGCAACTTGTTTATAGTCTGCTACCTATATTGGGAGCTTGGCATTAATAATAGCGCAACACAGTGTGACAAAGAGGTTAGGGCTACAGTTAATATGGAAAAATTGTTTTTCCAACTGTCCCAATCTAAATTTAAGAGAAGACAACTTGACAATATCGAAACATTTGAGCAATATGATCCAAATGAGCTAAATGTTCAAGTAAATATCCAATTAATTTACTGTAAGTCAATTTTAAAAATGGAAACGGTTTAATCACTGCCTAAGGAGCATGTAACTTATGCAGAAAACTCAAAGGTACTACTTGCACCTTAATAACTGTTAGCAGTGAAGGCATTGTCATTGGGAGCACATATGAAGTGTTCATTATTAGCATAGAGGAAGCTGTTGAGCCATGCAACAAAATGCCCTTTACATCAGTGTACCTCGCCCTCTTCAATCCCAAACATCCATCCTGCACCTTCCATATACCCACCGTCTCGTGGACACAACTTGCACAATTAAAAACCACAACAACCTTGGCCATTCTCCTCATGAAAGGTGTTTACCAAAATTCCTCAGGGAATGGGGGTGGATGTGTGAATGGATGTGGGAATGCTTCATGAAAGGCTATCAAGTACTCCTCAGTGCTATCCAAGATAATTCAAAATCTGGGGTCTATAAAACTATGTAATACTTCCCCTTAACCCTATCAGGTGCGGGAAACAAACCATATTGGTCAAGTAGACACGGGATATGTAATTGCAATGTTCCCAAAAACATAACACCATAACAGGCCCCAAAGGCAAGCTGGAAACCCCCTCGGACACACGTGGAATCCCTCAACAACTTCAGATTTTATGAAATACTGTCGACATGAAATTGGTGAAATGTTTTAACAGTGTGGCAAATAGAGAGATAGGCATCTCTTTATAAATATAAGTGAAAAAAAGAAAAAAAACAACGTAGATGAAAAATGATTCTTTGAAGCGTTGCATTAATCTACAACCTATTTATTTGTATTGATGAAGAACATTGCTGTATGTGATTGACTTGTTTTGTGTGAATATTACTGGAACTGGCTGTTGACTTGATTGTATTGTGAGGACGCCATCGCTGACAACAAATATTTCCGTGACAACATTTTTAATATATACATTTCATCGTCACGAACATTTATTCTAAGAAACTAATTACATTTACCATAATTGTTAATGGGGTTGTGACATTAAGAGTTATCTCTCTTTGAACTTTCTACATCCAACCGGAAGTTCCCATTGTTCGTAGTATAAAATATAGTTACTTCATGCAGACTCATGACAGTTTTTCCCTGATAGCCTCCATGCTGTCAATTGTATACTATAATGACATGTCGCTAAAAACACTTTAGACTATTTTTAAAGACAGCAGCATCAAATCTACGTGCAGCAACAAAGATTTATATTTTTTTACAGTTTTTTCAATTATTATTTATTACAGTTGTTATCCACGGAACTCCGGGGCTTGCCAAAAAAAATAACAGAGACGATGCGTCCTGCAATAAAAACTATTCGTAGCAATATCCGGTTGCTTGCAAAAAGTTCAATATCACAAACCCAGTTCATTGAAACTGAGCGTAAAAGCTAGGTTATTAGTTATTACTAACACATTTAGTAACGGGCGCATCGTCTTCCTTCTCTTTTTCGGCAAGCCTCTGATGCCCGTGTTATCATTATTCTAACTATTTTTTATATAGTTATTAGTGAAATCTTTTTTTATTTATTATAATCATTTATAATTATGATTCTACTGTTTATGATTGCTATTGTAATTATTAAGGTTATTATTGAATTGTTTTTAGATAATAATAATTATTATAAATGATGCTTCCTATAATTTTATAATAATAAATAATAATTATAGTAGTAAGTAACAACTTATTATTATTATTTATAATTATTATTTTAATAAATCAATTATGATAAAAAAATGAATAATTGATTTTATTATTATAAAAAATTGTCACCACATTAAATTCTCATTGTCATTTATAATAATAGTTTCATAGAGGTGTAGATAGATGCTAATGATTAATTACTTGTATGATTATTATTTCCCGCAGAGATACCAGACAATTCATTTACACATAAACGTTGCGTTAAATAAGTTAATTATCGTTGGTGTTTCATCGTATTTATTAACTAATGTACCAACGAGCGTATATAATCGCGGACCGCATCGTGCTTATTTAATGATTATTATGCTTTATAGCTACACTTGTGTAATTAAAAACTTATGTACGTGTAATCTGCTATAGCCCTGTGAGCTCCGTGACTTATTCAATTTTATCAATCGCATTGCAATAGCCTGTTTATTCTAGTTTAACATCTCAACTCCGTATTTCTGCATTGTACTCTATATAAAAATTTCGGCATTTTCCGGTTGGACTTACACCAGCGCCCCCTATAAGGGGGGATAACCCCAGTCACAACCCCATTATAATGTAAAAGGTTTTTGCAAAGATAAGCAAATTATTTTATGGTTACAGTAAGGCGTGGCTTACGATTTCTTTGTTCTCCTCTTCTATTCAACCTAATGTCTTGCCCGAAAATAAAATCAAGGTTAACCTAGCTCTCAGAAGATTCTCCCTCTACGCTGATTAAGAAAAATATACCAAAGCAGAAGCTATTGGAAACAACAACTTGGCTCAGAAGGAATGTGTCAGATTGGCCAACACTGCATACAACCGCAGTCGTACAGCAAAGAGTTCTTTGTTGCTCACGGATTGTTCAGTTGAAGTCAAGTCCTAATGGCTCTTATTGTCGACTTTGTCGTCAAGAAACCAAACAAATAATACACAGAATAACCAAGACAGTGCCGTCACAAGTAATTACAGAAATTGTGGGAAGCTCTGCAGGAGCGCAGCTACCACCCATACAGAAATCCTACACAGTATTATTGCATTTCTGTGTATAGATTGCATCAAAAGATCTATTGAAAATCTACATTGAATATTAGTAGTATCAATTATACTGCACTGAAACCTTGTATTGTGATGGAATTGCATAGTGCAACTCCTTCATCTTCAGCCGGTGCTATATATATAAATATATATATATATATATATATATATATATATATATATATATATATATATATATATATATATATATATATATATATATATATATATATATATATATCTACTCTACTACATGAAGACTACCCATTGGTGGCTATGCTTGAATGCCCACAGAGTACAGCTGAACTGCCGCTAGCCTAAGCCAAGCTGAGGAAGGATTTCCCGCCTCTAGTGCTTCTCTTAAGTATCTCTATTTATAGTGATGACTCATTATTAGTGTGCGAGCCTGCTATTGCTTTTTGTGCTTCGCTGGGGGTATTGTATTTAGCCAATCATATGTATGTTTTTAGTTGATTTTTTACCTTGTATAAATACGCTTGCATTCCGACCAGCCCATCAGTTCCAGAGAGAAGTTCATAGACAGCTTTGGGACAAGACGCTCAGATAGCAGAGGACTCAGGCGTGACTAGCAAGTGAACTGTTCTGACCAGTTTTATGTTGATTTTTCACTCGACCCTTGCCTATAGTGAATGATCGTTCTTTATTCTGTACGTGTGCCAAGCATACATTTTTGTGCGTACAATTAGACATTGTTTGTTTTGTTAGTGGTAATAAAGTATTGTTACCCTAAATCTCGTGATATCTGTGAGGCCGGTTGCCTTAACACAGTTGTGCCTGCTTGTTAGCAGCATCTGGTTGTCTCTAAGCGCGATAGATAAACCAACCTAGCCTTGTCATTCTACTGCCACGCTATCACGTTAAGTAGAGACAAGCCAGATCATATAGCACTCTTGCATGTAGTTGTAATAGTTGACCTCATACACAGGGAAAACCGTTACAGTATTATCTGTTGGCTACTATCTGAAAATATGACAATTAGAGTTGTGGATAGAGGAAAAAAAATAAGGAGTTTCGATAACTTTTGTTGGAATCCTGGAACAGCTGGTGGAATAGTGGATTTTGGAGAAGCAACAGCTACTTGACTGTTTGTCTGTTGATGCGAGGAGTGGATTCTCAGTGTAAAGTAGGTTGTTGTGTTCCTCTGCAGAGCTGGTTTGTCTTGTAATCAGTAAAAAAGTGCATAAAAGTTGTGCCCGTCAAAGGGGGATAAAACTCCTACTATTTTTGTCTACTCATCCATAATGTGAAGCCTATAACTGTGGAGGACAGGAAAATCAAAGTTTAGTAGATATGTGTTGCAGAACTTACAAAAGTAATCATTGTAATGCAGCATGAAGGGAAAGCAACTATGACTTTATTATTTCAGCTGCTAGTAAAAGAAGGCAGCTCTAGTATTGTTCAACAGCTGGTATAAACAACATATTATGGATTGATGACGGTTTGGAAAATTGGAATTTGTTGAGTAAGCTTTGCGAAATGCTGAGTCCAAGTGAGGCAAGTGTCAGCCAATAGGAAAGGGGTGAAAATTCATATTGAAGGGCCCAGATCAGCTGCTATAAAACTCAGTTCTGCTTGGGAGAGCACAAAAGAAAGATTTCCCGACAATGACTCTGGACAGCAAAGCCTTTTAAATTATTGGAGCTCAGATATTCAATCAGGAGAGACTTATCAATACAATTAGAGATGCAGACGCATCAGACAGGACACCAAGCATTGGAAAAGCAGGAGCAGGAGGTTTTCTTGGAATTCAAGCATCCTGAAAGAAGTTATTTGTGCACAAACTGCTGGAAGAAACTAAACAGTGAGATCTCTGGATTATTGGAGCTCAGATATAGGATCAGGAGAAACTTGTCAATACAAATGGAGACACAGGAATGACTGACAACATATCGATTACCAAACTTATGTCACTTAAATTAATGAACTTAAAGTTTGAGAGATATTACGGATAAGAGTGAAAAAAACTCTATTTTTTACTCTTAGTAGGTAAGCAACTATTAGGCATCGAAATTTGGTGTTGAATTATATAGACAGATACCATAGAACGGAATTGATTCGTTGAGACGAAATAGACAAACAAGGCAGCAGTACTTGTGAGAAAATGCAGCCTTTGTTATTCAAAGTATTTCAGGCCGGAAAGTATTCGTGTGAGGAAACTCGCTCACTGGATGTACCGAATAGCACATTTTCGAGCAATTGACATTAACAAATAAGAATAGGCTTGACATCTAACACTACTGCACGCTCCCGCACGCTCCGAATAAGTTTCATGTTGAGGCGTTAGTATACATTTTATATATATAGACAGCGGATATTCACAGCTTGTACATTAGGCATAGCAGCTGATAGAATATTTACTACCCTTCACAGTAAGCTTGCTTGTAATAACTAACAAAAAGATAGTAATTGTACTTCTGAGCCAAGAGAGCCATTATCTTCCGTTCCAGTTGTGAAGTATTATTTTTGTTTAACATCAACCATTCAGTTGTGCAAGGCAATAGTGACTGACACCAAATTCCTCGACGACCAAACTGATATTAGAGGACAACTAAAAGATTATTTTACTTGGTTATCAGTTCGAGTTTGTTTACGTATTAATCTCAGTGATATTTGCAAGTCAGTCAGAAATATTGTTCTGACAAACATCTACAGCAGAGTATCGTATAGCGCTAATAGTAGCATTACAGCTGTTCATTTGTTTACGAGTTGCCCTGTATATATTTTATGTTGCCATGACGGGTATGGACGAGCCAAAAACTCATAGCCTGTTAGTCTCAGTCGGGGGCTGTTACAAGCGGTTACTGAGTGCCTGTGGTAAATTGGAAACATAGCTTGCCATCCCAATATTTAGCAGATTAACTATTACCGTTTGCCCAATTTCATTATTATTTAGTTTTATTAATCCCCGTTTTATAACATTTATTGATTTCACCCAATCTACTCCCTGAAAATTGCCAAGGAACCAAAACTTTCCATCCCTGCCATTTGCCTGCAGCCTGGTAGCTGCTGAGATCAAATTAAAAATATGTAAACAGTCGCAGTTTGCTTGAGAGCATTTGATAACAACAATTTTATGCCTTACAAAGTTTACTGTGTGAAAATTGTGAAGTTTCTAAAAAACTTTAACAACTTGTATAAACTAAATCGAAAAAAAAGTTTTTTGCAGGCCGAGCACTGTTGGTTAGCGTGAAATTTCAACAACATTTAAATTGACCTGACAGAAACAGACTTTTGTAAAATCATTTTTCTCCATCGGCATCACAATGTTAAGTGGAAGTTGATGTGAGAAACTGAATCAGCTTTAAGGGGTCTTCAACAAACGAGCTTTGTATAGTACGTCAGTGGAGACCATTACCTGGTACCACCTGAGCTTTGTATAGTACGTCAGTGGAGACCATTACTGACTACTGTAGTGGTACCACCTGAGCTTTGTATAGTACGTCAGTGGAGACCATTACTGACTACTGTAGTGGTACCACCTGAGCTTTGTATAGTACGTCAGTGGAGACCATTACTGACTACTGTAGTGGTACCACCTGAGCTTTGTATAGTACATCAGTGGAGACCATTACTGACTACTGTAGTGGTATCACCTGAGCTTTGTATAGTACGTCAGTGGAGACCATTACTGACTACTATAGTGGTACCACCTGAGCTTTGTATAGTACGTCAGTGGAGACCATTACTGACTACTGTAGTGGTACCACCTGAGCTTTGTATAGTACATCAGTGGAGACCATTACTGACTACTGTAGTGGTACCACCTGAGCCTTGTATAGTACGTCAGTGGAGACCATTACTGACTACTGTAGTGGTACCACCTGAGCTTTGTATAGTACGTCAGTGGAGACCATTACTGACTACTATAGTGGTACCACCTGAGCTTTGTATAGTACGTCAGTGGAGACCATTACTGACTACTGTAGTGGTACCACCTGAGCTTTGTATAGTACATCAGTGGAGACCATTACTGACTTCTGTAGTAGTACCACCTGAGCTTTGTATAGTACGTCAGTGGAGACCATTACTGACTACTGTAGAGGTACCACCTGAGCTTTGTATAGTACGTCAGTGGAGACCATTACTGACTGCTGTAGTGGTACCACCTGAGCTTTGTATAGTACGTCAGTGGAGACCATTACTGACTGCTGTAGTGGTACCACCTGAGCTTTGTATAGTACGTCAGTGGAGACCATTACTGACTACTATAGTGGTACCACCTGACTTGATAAATCCTTTAGCTTAGAAAACAGTTTTTGTTACTTCCATGCACGTGCTATACCTGGAAACTCTCGGTGCATGCTGTTTTGTGCAGCAAACATAGCTGCACACATGTATACTTACTTTGTCACCGCATATGGTCTACTACTACCATGAGTCATGGTTAAAAAATATAATCCAGCAAGTGTTGTGTCTAGCCATGACTCTTTACAGGTTTTCCAGTAATCAGTATAGTTTTGAGTTGCTAAAATCATAAGCACAGTGTGTTTATTTATATATTACTTGACGGTATGTCTTCATTTATATGTTACTTGACGTTATCTCTTCATTTATATATTACTTGACGTTATCTCTTCATTTATATATTACTTGACATTATGTCTTCATTTATACATTACGTGACGTTATGTCTTCATTTATACATTACTTGATGTATGTCTTAATTGATATACTGCTTGATGTTACGTTTTCATTTATTATTACTTGACGTTATGTCTTCATTTATATATTACTTGACGTTATGTCTTCAATTATATATTACTTGACGTTATGTCTTCATTTATATATTACTTGACGTTATGTCTTCATTTATATATTACTTGACGTTATGTCTTCATTTATATATTACTTAACGTGTTGTCTTTATTTATATACTATTTGACGTTATGTCTCCAATGATATATTACGTGACGTTGTGTCTTCATTTATGTATTACTTGATGTTATGTCTTCATTTATATATTACTTGATGTTATGTCTTCATTTATATATTACTTGACGTTATGTCTTCATTTATACATTACTTGATGTATGTCTTCATTTATATATTACTTGACGTTATGTCTTCATTTATGTATTACTTGATGTTATGTCTTCATTTATATATTACTTGATGTTATGTCTTCATTGATATATTACTTGACGTTATGTCTTCATTTATATATTACTTGACGTTATGTCTTCATTTATAAATTACTTGATGTATGTCTTCATTTATATATTACTTGACGTTATGTCTTCATTTATGTATTACTTGATGTTATGTCTTCATTTATATATTACTTGATGTTATGTCTTCATTGATATATTACTTGACGTTATGTCTTCATTTATAAATTACTTGATGGTATGTCTTCATTGATATACTGCTTGATGTTACGTTTTCATTTATATATCACTTAACGTTATGTCTTCATTTATATATTACTTGACGTTATGTCTTCGTTTATATATCACTTGACGTTATGCCTTCATTTATATATTACTTGATGCTATGTCTTCATTGATATATTACTTGACATTATGTGTTCATTTATATATTACTTGACGTTATGTCTTCATTTATATATTACTTGACTTATGTCTTCATTTATATATTACTTTATGTTATGCCTTCATTGATATATTACTTGACATTATGTCTTCATTTATATATTACTTGACATTATGTCTTCATTTATATATTACTTGACGTTATGTCTTCATTTATATATTACTTGACGGTATGTCTTCATTTATATGTTACTTGACGTTATCTCTTCATTTATATATTACTTGACATTATGTCTTCATTTATACATTACGTGACGTTATGTCTTCATTTATACATTACTTGATGTATGTCTTAATTGATATACTGCTTGATGTTACGTTTTCATTTATTATTACTTGACGTTATGTCTTCATTTATATATTACTTGACGTTATGTCTTCAATTATATATTACTTGACGTTATGTCTTCATTTATATATTACTTGACGTTATGTCTTCATTTATATATTACTTGACGTTATGTCTTCATTTATATATTACTTAACGTGTTGTCTTTATTTATATACTATTTGACGTTATGTCTCCAATGATATATTACGTGACGTTGTGTCTTCATTTATGTATTACTTGATGTTATGTCTTCATTTATATATTACTTGACGTTATGTCTTCATTTATATATTACTTGACGTTATGTCTTCATTTATACATTACTTGATGTATGTCTTCATTTATATATTACTTGACGTTATGTCTTCATTTATGTATTACTTGATGTTATGTCTTCATTTATATATTACTTGATGTTATGTCTTCATTGATATATTACTTGACGTTATGTCTTCATTTATATATTACTTGACGTTATGTCTTCATTTATAAATTACTTGATGTATGTCTTCATTTATATATTACTTGACGTTATGTCTTCATTTATGTATTACTTGATGTTATGTCTTCATTTATATATTACTTGATGTTATGTCTTCATTGATATATTACTTGACGTTATGTCTTCATTTATAAATTACTTGATGGTATGTCTTCATTGATATACTGCTTGATGTTACGTTTTCATTTATATATCACTTAACGTTATGTCTTCATTTATATATTACTTGACGTTATGTCTTCGTTTATATATCACTTGACGTTATGCCTTCATTTATATATTACTTGATGCTATGTCTTCATTGATATATTACTTGACATTATGTGTTCATTTATATATTACTTGACGTTATGTCTTCATTTATATATTACTTGACTTATGTCTTCATTTATATATTACTTTATGTTATGCCTTCATTGATATATTACTTGACATTATGTCTTCATTTATATATTACTTGACATTATGTCTTCATTTATATATTACTTGACGTTATGTCTTCATTTATATATTACTTGACGTTATGTCTTCATTTATATATTGCTTGAGGTTATGTCTTCATTTATATATTACTTAACGTGTTGTCTTTATTTATATACTATTTGACGTTATGTCTCCAATGATATATTACGTGACGTTGTGTCTTCATTTATGTATTACTTGATGTTATGTCTTCATTTATATATTACTTGACGTTATGTCTTCATTTATATATTACTTGACGTTATGTCTTCATTTATATATTACTTGACGTTATGTCTTCATTTATACATTACTTGATGTATGTCTTCATTTATATATTACTTGACGTTATGTCTTCATTTATGTATTACTTGATGTTATGTCTTCATTTATATATTACTTGATGTTATGTCTTCATTGATATATTACTTGACGTTATGTCTTCATTTATAAATTACTTGATGTTATGTCTTCATTGATATACTGCTTGATGTTACGTTTTCATTTATATATCACTTAACGTTATGTCTTCATTTATATATTACTTGACGTTATGTCTTCATTTATATATTACTTAACGTTATGTCTCCATTTATATATTACTTGATGTTATGTCTTCATTGATATATTACTTGACATTATGTGTTCATTTATATATTACTTGATGTTATGTCTTCATTTATATATTACTTGACGTTATGTCTTCATTTATGTATTACTTGACGTTATGTCTTCATTTATATATTACTTGACGTTATGTCTTTATTTATATATTACTTGATGTTATGTCTTCATTGATATATTACTTGACATTATATCTTCATTTACATATTATTTGGCGTCATGTCTTCATTTATATATCACTTGATGGTATGTCTTCATTTATATATTACTTGATGTTATGTTTTCATTTATATATTACTAGATGTTACGTCTTCAGCTCTATTACTCAGTGTTAGGTTTTCATTTCTACGCTATTTAATGACGCCTTCATTTAAGATTACTTTAAGCTATGTCTTTACTTACATATTACTTGGTGTTCTGTCTTCATTTATATATTACTTAATGTTGCTTTCCTTTACATATTCCTAATGATGACTATGATCAACTATATCAGTGCTGGTTTTGCAACCCTCAGACGAAAAGTCCAGCTTATCCGTTTTCCAAAAAACAGGCTAAGTACAACAGTTTGCCATCAAGTAGGATGATCAAAGAGGATCCAAGGAATGAATTACAAATTGAACAGCTGCCACTACTTGACAACATCAACCTGCTCTCAACTATACTAGGTGACTACACTACACCGCCAAAAATAAGTAATTTTGTGGGGCAAGAGTTTCAACACTACCTTGAGGACATTGAGTGTGACACGAAAACATCACCATTACAAAAGTGAAATTGTATCAAAGAAAAATATTTGTTTACAGCCTATTGCTGTTTAGAGCCTATTGCTGTGAACATGGTAGTTTTTATAAATAAAAGCTGTGCTTTAGTTTGACCTTAAAAATATACTTTGAGCTGTTGGCCACTTTGGGTGTATGGGGGTAAATATTTTCTTTTCCGTACTCATTAAAAATTGCATTGATAAGGCACTAGAGCCTGCCAGCTCATTTCAAACTTGGCTCAGCCTGAGTTAGTTTTTTTATGGCTCAACTTGATTTGATTTGTATCCAAGTTTTGTGGCTTGACGGAGCATTATTACTAAAATAAAATTTTTTTTTGGTTGTAAAATCAATCCTACCAAAATCAGCACTTATGTCATGATTGATTGGAAACTAAACTGTGTCAATATTCGAGTTGGTTGTTTGAGTTCAAGCGTATAAGCTCACAATTAAAATGTCTCATAAAAGTGTTTGCTCTCCAGAGACAGACTCCACCAATGCTGCTAATAAACAAATGAGAGCATAGCATAAAAACTGATTCATAGTTGTCAGCATTCCTTTTACCAACTAAAACACCAATTGTTTCACAACTGATAATGAGTACGCAGAGCTAGCCTAACAATTTTAATGACTAAAATTTAACTGTAAATGTTTACCTCCGTTAAGTTTTCTTTTTATACCAGCAAGCATCAGGCTATCAAGATGTTGCAAATAGTTTTTAGAGTAAAATATAAATGCTAAGACTTTAGGCACCATCGAAATCCCACAAAGCCCATTTTTGCAATAACCATTGACTTTAATGCAACTAACTGCCCTTCCAATGTATATGCATTACACAAAAAGATTGACAAAAATGGTCATAGTTCAAAATTTGGCCGAAAAAACTTGAATACTTCAGGGAATGATTAGTCTGGTGAGAAGAATTGTGCAGGTAGGGCGAAATACCTGCCCAATTGATGCAAAGCATATAAAAATGAAATGTCGCGAAAAGCTTTTGTCACTATCTCTCATTCCACACTTTGGAACATCTAAAAAATGTTCACAAGATGCGTTGGTCTGTGAAATTGTCTATTACTGAGAGATGCGGTATTTTTCTAAGTTTTTCTAATAACTGGTCACTGTTACTGCTTTGTAGTGCATTAACCGCGGTGTGTCGATTGTCAGCACTTGCATTGGAATGGAGCATTTTAAACAGTTTTTCGGTGTGCTTTGTGGGAGGGAGATGCGATGATCCTGTGAAACCAGCTCTTGTGGGAATACTGAGGAGAGAGTGTGAAAAGTATAATGTTCTTTTTGAGTTCAAAAAACTGCTGATTGTATGTTAATTGAATTCTGTTTGGATAACCAAGGGAGAACTGTGGTTAATGATACAGTATAGTGGAGAGTATTGCAAGCACTTGCATTACACCAAGTTGAATACACTTGAAGTCATCGTATCTTCAAAACAATCAAAAATCATTTTTATTTCAATATTGTAATGCGATCATTAAAAATATAGTGAATAACTAAATTGATGGCAGCTGTTGACTCTCTGACAAGGACTTTACAGTTTTGAGAGCAAATCAGATAAGTCTTAATAGCGCATCTTTCTAGAGCACAACTAGATGAGTTCTTCAACTAGCGCTGAATAACTATTTATTATTTCTTACCTTAACGCTGCTAGTCCCTAGTAGTTGTAGTAGATGTTCTTCCTTCAGTCGCTGTTGTTGGAGTGGACGCTTTCTGTGGCTCTTCAAAAGCAAAAGTTGCACTGATTGACCCTATCTGAAAACCAATGAAAATTCTTTCGCAAAAAGCAGTTTATAACATATAATAAATTGAACAAAATTCTTCATTCACATGAAAACCTGATATGTTATTTGCACACAGAAATCCCTATATATTAAGAAAGGATATTCGTGCGAAGAAACTTTTTTTGCGTGGAAATCCTTATCTATCATAAAGGGATTTTTGCGTGAAGAAAGTTAGTTTTGTCACGCAAAAATTCATAGACATGTATATTATAAAGGGATTTTCGCACGACGGAAATTTTTTTCCGCACGAAATCCATATATATTATAAAAGGGCTTTCGTGCAAAGAAAGTTGTTTTTTGCGCAAAATTCCTAATTTATTATAAAGCGTTTCTCACGCAAGCACTTTCATGGATTGTAAGCTTTGGTCAACCAATGCAACATTGGCTATTTAATAAGCACTGTTTTTGCGCTCAGAAATCATCCACTCCAGCAACAACATCAGAAGGAGCAGCATGTACTTCAGCATCTACTGCAACAACTAAGAGGACTCTCAGTAATGAGGTAAAAATTAGTAAGTAATCATTTAACACTAGTTGTAAAACTCAATAAAGCATAGGGTTTAGTCATTTATTTTTTATTTTACTCAGCTAATGAACAATGCTAACTCTTTACACTGTATAATATTAGTTATTAACAATTATACTTGATATTTATCTAGACTTACTCATAGAAATGAAAACAGTTGATGTCAACACATTAGAAAATAATCGTAAACCTCTATCTGAAGGTACTTCTGTAAACTTATGTAATAAAAAAATTTAAGACACATTACAGATCTTGGCAAGCAATGTTTGTATCATCAGCAAAAGCTGGTCACAACAGCTAACGAAGTTTCGATATGAAACTCATCTAACGCTAAAGCTCTTAAAGAATGATACCACAACAGAGATTCAAAAAACACCCTCTCAATTACTACAACAACAAAATTTGTAAAATGTTTCTGTTTCTATCAGCAACACTTATACAAAAAAGAAAACTCGAAAGTTTATAAGACAAGAAAAGATAAACTATAACACAATCTACACTAAGTTTTTGCCTGTCAGTTTTTGTAAGTTTGTGAGGTAAATACTTCCGTACGTGCTTTCAAAGTAATGGTAGAACTATTCAATGCATATCTATGATAGTTTTTTCTTATATATGAAAGTTATACAAAAATACAACACTTATTTTTTGTACAATACTCAATTCCCCCAATCTAAATGATCATACAAACCCTCATAAAATCAACCCCTGCACAATAAATACTTAGTTAATCATGCAATTACTAACTAAATTATTACCAATAAAAACTGGTGCACAAAAAGTACCTTTCAAGTTCTCATGTAACTCAGGGAGGCACGTGTGGTCTAGTGGTTAAAGTGCTTGCACTTCAATACTGGATCTGGGGTTCGATTCCCAGCACGGTTATCTGTGAGCAAGATATTTGGCTTCCTATAAGCTCTGCCTGGTCGGATATGGGCATAAAAATAACGTGGTCCCTAGTTTGATTGCACTCTCCATAATAACTATGGAGTCATGCTAGTAAAAGATCCCCTTCTGCTTTTTCGGAAGAGTAGCCGGTGTAACGGCGGGCATGGGTATAGGGTGCTGCTCACACAAGCTCCGCTTAAGAGACCCGTCTTTAGGGTTGCCCACGAGGCACAGCTGAAACAAACAAACAAACTTGTGCCAACAGAGAGGCATTTAGAACCACGAGAACTTTCTTGTCCTTAAACACCATGACAGAGATCTGCTTCTACATCACTACTTTTACCCAAGCAGACATAAAACTAATTTAGGGTATAAAACCAAAATGCTAACTATAAGTACTGGCTAATATAGAGTGAGACATAAAGTTAATTGTATAGGGAGCTGAAACATAAAGGGCCAAATCTATAGGTGTCTAATTAATCCAGATGGTGCTTGGATGTGATTTTGGGTTCTCTTAGTACCGAGTTTTAGGGTGCCTTAAATCCACTTTCGAAAATTATTTTACTGTAAGTTAGGCGGTTTTAGGATTGATGGCTGTGGTGACTATATGAATAGTGGCGCAGGACGGCTTGAGAATCAGGATGCTGGTACTAACTTGTGGTAGTTTTTATCATATCATCTTGACCAAACACTTGCGATTAATAAATCTATTGAACGGCAGTGCTATCAGACGAGTATGCCTAGTTGTTCGAAAGCCTCAGAAGCACCTCTCTGGATGAGTAGGCACGCAGTGGTTAACAGGAAGCTACTAAAATCTATTACCTGCAATAGTACTGTAGTACTGTATAGTACTGTAGCACTGTATAGTACTGTAGCACTGTATAGTACTGTATAGTACTGTAGTACTGTATAGTATTGTAGTACTGTATAGTATTGTAGTACTGTATAGTATTGTAGTACTGTATAGTATTGTAGTACTGTATAGTACTGTAGTCCTGTATAGTATTGTAGTACTGTATAGTACTGTAGTCCTGTATAGTACTGTAGCACTGTATAGTACTGTATAGTACTGTAGTACTGTATAGTATTGTAGTACTGCATAGTATTGTAGTACTGTATAGTATTGTAGTACTGTATAGTATTGTAGTACTGTATAGTATTGTAGTACTGTATAGCACTGTAGTACTGTATAGCACTGTAGTACTGTATAGAATTGTAGTACTGTATAGTATTGTAGTACTGTATAGTATTGCAGTACTGTATAGTATTGTAGTACTGTATAGTACTGTATAGTATTGTAGCACTGTATAGTACTGTATAGTATTGTAGTACTGTATAGTATTGTAGTACTGTATAGTATTGTAGTACTGTATAGTTCTTGTTCTAGGCTACAGGAGGCTCAACATTTACTGTAACAAACACCAACTAAGACTGACTATAATTGCACAAGTAAGCGTACTTATTGAATAAAAGTTGTAATGCAGCAATTGAAATAAAGCGTGGGTATTGGCTAGTAAACAGCTTACCCAATATTGGCTAGTAAACAGCTTACCCAATATTGGCTAGTAAACAGCTTACCCAATATTGGCTAGTAAACAGCTTACCCAATATTGGCTAGTAAACAGCTTACCCAATATTGGCTAGTAAACAGCTTACCCAATATTGGCTAGTAAACAGCTTACCCAATATTGGCTAGTAAACAGCTTACCCAATATTGGCTAGTAAACAGCTTACCCAATATTGGCTAGTAAACAGCTTACCCAATATTGGCTAGTAAACAGCTTACCCAATATTGGCTAGTAAACAGCTTACCCAATATTGGCTAGTAAACAGCTTACCCAATATTGGCTAGTAAACAGCTTACCCAATATTGGCTAGTAAACAGCTTACCCAATATTGGCTAGTAAACAGCTTACCCAATATTGGCTAGTAAACAGCTTACCCAATATTGGCTAGTAAACAGCTTACCCAATATTGGCTAGTAAACAGCTTACCCAATATTGGCTAGTAAACATCTTACCCAATATTGGCTAGTAAACAGCTTACCCAATATTGGCTAGTAAACAGCTTACCCAATATTGGCTAGTAAACAGCTTACCCAATATTGGCTAGTAAACAGCTTACCCAATATTGGCTAGTAAACAGCTTACCCAATATTGGCTAGTAAACAGCTTACCCAATATTGGCTAGTAAACAGCTTACCCAATATTGGCTAGTAAACAGCTTACCCAATACAGGTACAAAGCTACATGTACATCTACCGCTTACGTACAGATTTTCCCTTACCGATTGGAGATGACGTCAAGGAGCTTCCTCTATATTTTTCTCTACTTGCCATTCTCACGCAATACCAGTGAAACTCGCTACAATTTTGCCATCATTAGCCATAAAGAGCTTTCAAACAACAAACACTGGGCGCTCACAAACGACTCTGCATCGATAAATGATTGCACTTGAGAAACAGTTTTGTTGGAAACATTGAAACCGCGAACAGTGATATGATTGGTCAAATCACAAATTGTCTACTGATTTTTTGACCATAAAAAAAATCTACCAATAGCCTCAAATACAATTCTACCGATTATTTTATTACGTCACACCGGAAACACATGCAAGGAAATCCTCAATCGGTAAGGCGAATCGGGAGCAAATCAGTAGATGTACATGGGGTATTAGTCATATAAATACAAAAGCTTGTTCTAGGCCAATCAGCTGATGGTGCTGTAGTTGTGATTCACAGGCTGTCAGGTCAAATCTGTAACCGGTAGGCTCCCATAAGTCGTTGTAACTGATGGTGGAAAGCCCTTCTTGGATTCTGCCCAGTAAGCACTGCTAGCCTACACTGCTAGCCTGCACTGCTAGCCTGCATTACTAGCCTGCACTGCTAGCCTGCACTGCTAGTCTGCACTGCTAGCTTACACTGCTAGCCTACACTGCTAGCCTACACTGCTAGCCTGCACTGCTAGCCTGCACTGCTAGCTTGCACTGCTAGCCTGCACTGCTAGTCTGCACTGCTAGCCTGCACTGCTAGTCTGCACTGCTAGCCTACACTGCTAGCCTACACTGCTAGTCTACACTGCTAGCCTACACTGCTAGTCTGCACTGTTAGTCTGCACTGCTAGTCTGCACTGCTAGTCTGCACTGCTAGCCTGCGCTGCTAGCCTGCACTGCTAGCCTGCACTGCTAGTCTGCACTGCTAGCCTACACTGCTAGCCTACACTGCTAGCCTACACTGCTAGCCTGAACTGCTAGCCTGCACTGCTAGTCTGTACTGCTAGTCTGCACTGCTAGCTTACACTGCTAGCCTACACTGCTAGCCTGCACTGCTAGTCTGCACTGCTAGCCTGCACTGCCAGCCTACACTGCTAGTCTGCACTGCTAGCCTACACTGCTAGCCTACACTGCTAGCCTGCACTGCTAGCCTGAACTGCTAGCCTACACTGCTAGCCTGCACTGCTAGCCTACACTGCTAGCCTACACTGCTAGTCTGCACTGCTAGCCTGCACTGCTAGTCTGCACTGCTAGCCTACACTGCTAGCCTGCACTGCTAGCCTACACTGCTAGCCTGCACTGCTAGTCTGTACTGCTAGCCTGAACTGCTAGCCTGCACTGCTAGCCTGCACTGCTAGCCTGCACTGCTAGCCTGAACTGCTAGCCTACACTGCTAGTCTGCACTGCTAGCCTGTACTGCTAGCCTGAACTACAAACCTGCATTACTAACCTGCACAACGAACCTGCAAGCGTATGTCACTCCACTTAGCAATGGTGTAGACTATAGGGTACTCCAAATTACTCTACACATCCATACTCTATATAGAACTCTTTCTTTTCCAACGATTTGTCATGCACAGTGCAGTTGAGACAAATACCAGCCCTTATAGGCTTTCAGCACAGTAGTCTAAAATCTATGGCAGCCTGAGTTGAAAAGAATTAGCGATAAATTTATGAAAGTATCGGTTTTAAGAATATTAAAATTTACTTAGAGTACCTCAAACAACCCTGATTTCCATACTTGAGAAGAACAGTGGAGCCTTGGAGTTTGCTTCTACATTTTACATCAGCCAGTCTTTGTTTGATACTTGATGACCCACGCAGCGATGGGGCTGGTCTACTCAGCAGTCCATTGAGAGTGTTAAGGCTGTTGATCCTTGTTTACGTAGCTGGCACATATATCATTAAGGATGTTGACTATGGGTGCAATATTCATAGCAGCAAGGCAGGCAGAGTAGCCTATCAGCGCCATTAGATGATGACATAGGTAACCATGTTGCGCAGCCATAACTCATCTTTGGTCTTGTGCATGACCTTTAGTACTTTACGAAAACATCCTGTGGAATTTTTGCTCGTTTTAATTTGAGTAACACATACGTGAATGGTCTGATGTCACTACTTATTTGGTTTATGCGAGCGTCAAAGCTTTGGTTTCTATCCATGGTAACTCCAAGGAACTTGGTTACCGACACTGATGGAATCTGTTCTACACACACATACTCTACACACACATACTCTACATACACATACTCTACACACACATACTCTACATACACATACTCTACACACACATACTCTACACACACATACTCTACACACACATACTCTACACACACATACTCTACATACACATACTCTACACACACATACTCTACATACACTTACTCTACACACACATACTCTACACACACATGCTCTACACACACATACACTACACACACATACTCTACATACACATACTCTACACACACACACTCTACACACACATACTCTACATACACATACTCTACATACACATACTCTACACACACATACTCTACACACACATGCTCTACACACACATACACTACACACACATACTCTACATACACATACTCTACATACACACACTCTACATACACATACTCTACACACACATACTCTACACACACACACTCTACACACACATACTCTACACACACATACTCTACATACACATACTCTACACACACATACTCTACACACACATGCTCTACACACACATACACTACACACACATACTCTACATACACATACTCTACACACACACACTCTACACACACATACTCTACATACACATACTCTACATACACATACTCTACACACACATACTCTACACACACATGCTCTACACACACATACACTACACACACATACTCTACATACACATACTCTACATACACACACTCTACATACACATACTCTACACACACATACTCTACACACACACACTCTACACACACATACTCTACACACACATACTCTACATACACATACTCTACACACACATACTCTACACACACACACTCTACATACACATACTCTACATACACATACTCTACACACACATACTCTACACACACATACTCTACACACACATACTCTACACACACATACTCTACATACACATACTCTACACACACATACTCTACACACACATACTCTACACACACATACTCTACGCACACACACTCTACATACACATACTCTACACACACTATACATACACATACTCTACACACATACTCTACACACATACTCTACACACATATACTTTATATACACATGCTCTACACACACATACTCTACATACACATACTCTACACACACATACTCTACACACACATACTCTACACACACTATACATACACATACTGTACACACATACTCTACACACATATACTTTATATACACATGCTCTGCACACACATACTCTACATACACATACTCTACACACACATACTCTATATACACATGCTCTCATATACTCTACACACACTATACATACACATACTCTACACACATACTCTACACACATATACTTTATATACACATGCTCTACACACACATACTCTACATACACACACTCTACATACACATACTCTACACACACATACTCTACACACACACACTCTACATACACATACTCTACACAGACATACTCTACACACACACACTCTACATACACATACTCTACACACACATACTCTACACACACATACTCTACATACACATACTCTACATACACATACTCTACACACACATACTCTACACACACTCTACATACACATACTCTACACAGACATACTCTACATACACATACTCTACACACACACACTCTACACACACACATACTCTACACAGAACATATGGTTTTCCAATGTTTTACACTCCATACATGGTTTCTCAGTATTGGGATTAAGAAAACAAACAGTTTCAAGTGTATTTGGTTTATTCACATATACTAACATGGTGCAAGATGTGCTAGCAGTGTTCAGCTGGAGTAGGTTTCATAGGATTCTCAATAAATCAAAGTTTCAGTTCATATAAAAATTCTCTGCCGTCTCCAGCTTCATAATTGTGAGACAACCTGCCTGATTAAACTGAGAAGAATTCACGGTGAGGTTGTCTCACCTAGGCTGACTCCATTTACACCAAAAATAATATTAATAAAGTTGAAAGATAAGTCCCAATGTGACATCTCCATTAAAACCAAGCAAATTGTCAACTATGAATGCCATAGCCTACTACTACTAATCAGAGACACTTGATAAGCCAATTAGGGTTTACAAAATATATAAACAATCATTCTTTCAATTGACAGTCTAGTCAGAAACGAGTCCCATTTTGGATTTGAAGCATTAGTTATATTGAGCCGCAGCAAACCACGCGCAGGAGAGCAATATCATCAGAGAGGAGACAACTCCTTGCGAGGATGAACTATGAGTGGTTGAGGCTAGACCGAGTATAGCATCTTTGGAGGTAAAGAGATTGCAGTTGTCCCTCTTACAACACCTCAAGCAATCCTGTAACGTAAGGTACCATCTTCTTATCCAACATAAAAAGGTCATGCGGGAGTGACTTTGTAGCCGATCAATTAATGTCACAGCTGGCAATTTTGTATTTATCCAATAATAACTTTTATTTCAAATAACTTCTTGTAGTTGTGCGTCACCATAGCTCAACCACTCCTTGGCTTATGTTGTTACTGCTGTAATGCTCTCATCTTGTTTTAAGAGTAGAAGAAGAGCCATAAGAAGATGAATGTTATGAAATCACAGACTTTGACACTGACTAACATGCCATTACCGAGGTAGACACTGACTAATGTGCCATTAAAAGAAGTCATCGCTGGAAATTCAGCCAAAACACTTTAGCAGGTAAAGCTAAGGTTCCTACCTCTGCCTTATTGACATCTGAACAACTGCCTTGCTCGTAGCTGTCAGTACAAGTTGCCACATCGTTGAAGGGCGTGTCTGCCAGCAGAAGATCGTCTAGGCAACCATGGTAGCTTCTGTTAAGAAATATAAAATTGTAGGCTAATATAGCGAAGATTTATCTCGCTGTTATTCTATTGCGTTATTCTAAAGCTACTCACGTTGCAGAGGTCAGGTTGGTACGAACATACGTAAAGCATTCAGAAGCGCAATCAACGCTGACTACGTCATTTCCTTTCCCAAAGTTGCACTTATTTGGCTCTGTTAACGGGTGAGAGAACACGTCATAGTTGAGGGCATGCATTGATGTCAGTGTTACCAAACATATTACATGTGAGCAGTGTTACCAAACATATTACATGTGAGCAGTGTTATCAAACATATTACATGTGAGCAGTGTTACCAAACAAATAACATGTGAGCAGTGTTATCAAACAAATTACATGTGAGCAGTGTTACCAAACATATTACATGTGAGCAGTGTTACCAAACAAATTACATGTGAGCAGTGTTACCAAACATATTACATGTGAGCAGTGTTACCAAACATATTACATGTGAGCAGTGTTACCAAACATATTACAAGTGAGCAGTGTTATCAAACATATTACATGTGAGCAGTGTTACCAAACATATTACATGTGAGCAGTGTTACCAAACATATTGGTAATTAAATCGTGATTTTAGATTTTCCTAAGGTCTCACTCAGTGCACACTTTCAGCATTTATTCACAACAGTTCAACATTGAGTTTGCTGAATTGCTTTCTACTAGCATTCATTCACTTCCCAAAGTACAAATGGGTGTTCATGTCTTACAGTGATGACACAAATATTATTTTATTTGAAGTTACTTTCTTCTCAATCAAAGCGATTGGAGTTAGATTGTAGAGCCAACAACTCCCAATAAAGCACTTTCAGTTTAGTTTGTAAATGTGCACTTAATAAAAGTGTAACCTCACTCAAATCTTTTGAAATGAACCGTGGAGTTCAAAGTTTAAATATTTTGTTGGGTAAGTATAAGTAACCACTCACTCGACTTGCCATCACTTGGCTTGCATTTCTCTGTAGAACAACAACCAACTATTCTCACTTCAAAGTCTGCTGTCACATTACCATTTGAGAGTGTTACATTTACGCCTTGGCTAGCACAGTTTGACAAACTGAATGTTACATTTCCTGTGAAGCAACCTTCAAATCCGCCCGCAGGCTCTGCAAACGATACAAGACAGTATCAGAAGCTGACTTTCACATCTCTACATGACATATACATAAAGGCTTACTCACTCTACATAACATATACATAAAGGCTCACTCACTCTACATAACATATACATAAAGGCTCACTCACTCTACATAACATATACATAAAGGCTTACTCTACATAACATATACATAAAGGCTCACTCTACATAACATATACATAAAGGCTCACTCACTCTACATAACATATACATAAAGGCTCACTCACTCTACATAACATATACATAAAGGCTCACTCACTCTACATAACATATACATAAAGGCTCACTCTACATAACATATACATAAAGGCTCACTCTACATAACATATACATAAAGGCTCACTCTACATAACATATACATAAAGGCTCACTCTACATAACATATACATAAAGGCTCACTCTACATAACATATACATAAAGGCTTACTCACTCTACATAACATATACATAAAGGCTCACTCTACATAACATATACATAAAGGCTCACTCACTCTACATAACATATACATAAAGGCTCACTCACTCTACATAACATATACATAAAGGCTCACTCTACATAACATATACATAAAGGCTCACTCTACATAACATATACATAAAGGCTCACTCTACATAACATATACATAAAGGCTTACTCACTCTACATAACATATACATAAAGGCTCACTCTACATAACATATACATAAAGGCTCACTCTACATAACATATACATAAAGGCTCACTCTACATAACATATACATAAAGGCTCACTCACTCTACATAACATATACATAAAGGCTCACTCACTCTACATAACATATACATAAAGGCTCACTCTACATAACATATACATAAAGGCTCACTCACTCTACATAACATATACATAAAGGCTCACTCTACATAACATATACATAAAGGCTTACTCACTCTACATAACATATACATAAAGGCTCACTCACTCTACATAACATATACATAAAGGCTTACTCTACATAACATATACATAAAGGCTTACTCTACATAACATATACATAAAGGCTTACTCACTCTACATAACATATACATAAAGGCTCACTCACTCTACATAACATATACATAAAGGCTTACTCACTCTACATAACATATACATAAAGGCTCACTCACTCTACATAACATATACATAAAGGCTCACTCACTCTACATAACATATACATAAAGGCTCACTCACTCTACATAACATATACATAAAGGCTCACTCACTCTACATAACATATACATAAAGGCTCACTCACTCTACATAACATATACATAAAGGCTCACTCTACATAACATATACATAAAGGCTCACTCTACATAACATATACATAAAGGCTCACTCTACATAACATATACATAAAGGCTCACTCACTCTACATAACATATACATAAAGGCTCACTCACTCTACATAACATATACATAAAGGCTCACTCTACATAACATATACATAAAGGCTCACTCTACATAACATATACATAAAGGCTCACTCACTCTACATAACATATACATAAAGGCTTACTCTACATAACATATACATAAAGGCTCACTCACTCTACATAACATATACATAAAGGCTCACTCTACATAACATATACATAAAGGCTCACTCTACATAACATATACATAAAGGCTCACTCACTCTACATAACATATACATAAAGGCTTACTCTACATAACATATACATAAAGGCTCACTCACTCTACATAACATATACATAAAGGCTCACTCTACATAACATATACATAAAGGCTTACTCACTCTACATAACATATACATAAAGGCTTACTCACTCTACATAACATATACATAAAGGCTCACTCACTCTACATAACATATACATAAAGGCTCACTCACTCTACATAACATATACATAAAGGCTTACTCACTCTACATAACATATACATAAAGGCTTACTCACTCTACATAACATATACATAAAGGCTCACTCACTCTACATAACATATACATAAAGGCTTACTCTACATAACATATACATAAAGGCTCACTCACTCTACATAACATATACATAAAGGCTCACTCTACATAACATATACATAAAGGCTCACTCTACATAACATATACATAAAGGCTCACTCTACATAACATATACATAAAGGCTTACTCTACATAACATATACATAAAGGCTCACTCACTCTACATAACATATACATAAAGGCTTACTCTACATAACATATACATAAAGGCTCACTCTACATAACATATACATAAAGGCTTACTCACTCTACATACCATATATACATAAAGGCTCACTCACTCTACATAACATATACATAAAGGCTCACTCACTCTACATAACATATACATAAAGGCTTACTCACTCTACATAACATATACATAAAGGCTTACTCACTCTACATAACATATACATAAAGGCTCACTCACTCTACATAACATATACATAAAGGCTCACTCTACATAACATATACATAAAGGCTCACTCTACATAACATATACATAAAGGCTCACTCACTCTACATAACATATACATAAAGGCTTACTCTACATACCATATATACATAAAGGCTCACTCACTCTACATAACATATACATAAAGGCTCACTCTACATAACATATACATAAAGGCTCACTCACTCTACATAACATATACATAAAGGCTCACTCACTCTACATAACATATACATAAAGGCTCACTCTACATAACATATCCATAAAGGCTCACTCTACATAACATATACATAAAGGCTCACTCTACATAACATATACATAAAGGCTCACTCTACATAACATATACATAAAGGCTCACTCACTCTACATAACATATACATAAAGGCTCACTCACTCTACATAACATATACATAAAGGCTTACTCTACATACCATATATACATAAAGGCTTACTCACTCTACATAACATATACATAAAGGCTCACTCTACATAACATATACATAAAGGCTCACTCTACATAACATATACATAAAGGCTCACTCACTCTACATAACATATACATAAAGGCTTACTCACTCTACATAACATATACATAAAGGCTCACTCACTCTACATAACATATACATAAAGGCTCACTTACTCTACATAACATATACATAAAGGCTCACTCTACATAACATATACATAAAGGCTCACTCTACATAACATATACATAAAGGCTCACTCACTCTACATAACATATACATAAAGGCTTACTCTACATAACATATACATAAAGGCTTACTCACTCTACATAACATATACATAAAGGCTCACTCACTCTACATAACATATACATAAAGGCTTACTCACTCTACATAACATATACATAAAGGCTCACTCTACATAACATATACATAAAGGCTCACTCACTCTACATAACATATACATAAAGGCTCACTCACTCTACATAACATATACATAAAGGCTTACTCTACATAACATATACATAAAGGCTCACTCACTCTACATAACATATACATAAAGGCTCACTCACTCTACATAACATATACATAAAGGCTTACTCACTCTACATAACATATACATAAAGGCTCACTCTACATAACATATACATAAAGGCTCACTCACTCTACATAACATATACATAAAGGCTTACTCTACATAACATATACATAAAAGCTTACTTACTCTACATAACATATACATAAAGGCTCACTATACATAACATATACATAAAGGCTCACTCACTCTACATAACATATACATAAAGGCTTACTCTACATAACATATACATAAAAGCTCACTCTACATAACATATACATAAAGGCTTACTCTACATAACATATACATAAAGGCTCACTCTACATAACATATACATAAAGGCTCACTCACTCTACATAACATATACATAAAGGCTCACTCACTCTACATAACATATACATAAAGGCTCACTCTACATAACATATACATAAAGGCTCACTCACTCTACATAACATATACATAAAGGCTCACTCTACATAACATATACATAAAGGCTCACTCACTCTACATAACATATACATAAAGGCTCACTCACTCTACATAACATATACATAAAGGCTCACTTACTCTACATAACATATACATAAAGGCTCACTCACTCTACATAACATATACATAAAGGCTCACTCACTCTACATAACATATACATAAAGGCTCACTTACTCTACATAACATATACATAAAGGCTCACTATACATAACATATACATAAAGGCTCACTCTACATAACATATACATAAAGGCTCACTCTACATAACATATACATAAAGGCTTACTCACTCTACATACCATATATACATAAAGGCTCACTCACTCGTTGATGATGATGCACCATATCCATTAGTTGTCCCAGAAATTGAGGCAGAAGTAGTTGTTCTTGCATTTCTTGTAGCATTTGTTGGGAAAGCTACAGAAGTGGATGTTGTGCTTGTTGTTGGAGACACATTTATGGCTGTTGAGGTAGTTGGAAGCGTGCCAGTGGTGGTAAGAGTCAAGTTAAATGATGAGATGGTTGTAGTCAAGGAGGCATTACTGCTAGAGTTTAATGCATCTGTGACAGTTGTGAAGTTTGACAGTGTTTGAGTGGTGGTAGCATTCTGGTTGGTGCCATCAGCAGTTGCAGTAAGGTTACCAGTGCCGTTGGTAGGAGAAGTCCAATTTGATGAAAGAGTGGTGCTAATGGTGGTGGTGCTAATGGTGGTGGTGGTAGATGTGGTGTTACTCATGCCAACAGCTGTTGGCAATGTTTCAGAAGTAGTAATAGATGGTGAAGATGAAGTGGAAGTAATTGTATGAAGAAGAGCTGATGAGTTGGTGATGGTTTGGTTTAGAGGGGTAGTAGGTATAAGAGTGGAGTTAGCTGTCTCATTAGCTGCTGGACTTGGTGATGCCGTGGGTGAGGTCATAGGTGACGATACCGGACTAGCCACTGGTGTTGTTGGTGGAACTGCAAGGAAAAAGATGCAGCATTTTGACTCCATTTGTGCTATATATATGTATTTCATATTCATCGTGCTGACATAGCAATTCAGTAAGTTTTCTGATGACAAGCAAAACTTTACTTACAAAATGCAATATTTCAGCATGATGAAATTTACCACATTTCTTAGATGACATAAAAAAGAATTTTTTATAGAAACTGCAACCTTACTCTTAGAATAATCAGAGCAGATTTGCACTTGCATAGACTGCTTGTAACAGCTCGAAAAGCTCCAAATTATAGAATCTGTCTCCTCAAACTGCCCAGGAAGTAGCTTGACATTAATTTCCTGAAACAGATAAGTTTCCTTCTCCTATTCATTTCATATAAATATGAAAATTTTCTGGCTGTCTGATCGCCTGTCCCACTGTGTGTTTGTGATTACAAGCTTATGGGAGCCTAAACCTCTACACTGAGAGGAATTGAAACTGCTGTAACAATTCTCTATCAATTTAATTTATGGAGGGGTTTAAGTTTCACACTGGTTCTCCAACAGTCAATTGTTTTATTTTCAGCATTTTTAAATGTTTTAGACAAAACTAATTTGAATGACTATCAACATTTCAACAAGGTGTTTTGAAACAAACCGTATCAAAGTTAACAAAACATTCCAAAGTGCTCAATAAAATATGACGTTCATCGGTAATTTTAAGTTTGTGCTATGTTGCACTTTGAAAACAAGGCTTATTTTAGCAAGCTGTTATTTATTGCAACAATCCCTAAGATTATAGATTCTCTTTATGTTACTCGACAAAAAACTAACACAAGGACAACGCATTATTTCTTACAAATTACAAAGTTTTACAGTTGCATAATACATGATGATTGATTACATATTATTATCATTACTATTGTTTATTATTATGATCATCATGGTTGTCAACTTTTTTGCTTCAAAAGCTCACCTCATTTTGACAATATTAATACGTTTTCCATTCATTTCAATTCAAAGTATTTATTGGATTTCATAATTATCGTTATCATATTTATCAAGTTTTTATCTATTTTAGTTATTCCCATTATTATCAACATGTTTGTAGTGTTAATTATTATTTATTAATTGTTATTAGCAGCCACTGCTGCTATTGCGCGCCATTTCCTTATTTTCATGTTGTAGTAACTTCGTTTATGACAACAGTGACAAGAATTTTGTTGAAAACAATCACACCAAAGTGACTTCCAAGCAAATGATATATCTTCATGGATAGTTTTGTAATAATAAAACAAATGATAAATTTTCCTCAAATTATTATTGTATTGTCATTATTTATCAGAATTTTTATTGATTCTATTTTCACCACAATTCTGCTGTTATGCTTTTTTTCTACTAGTTATTCCTAATGGTCGATAACAAAGTATGCATAATTGACAAATGTGTTATCTAATGTGCTACTTAACATGTTATTTAATGTGTTATTTAATGTGTTATTTAATGTGTTATTTATTGTGTTATTTAATGTGTTATTTATTGTGTTATTTAATGTGTTATTTAACGTGTTATTTAATGTGTTATTTAATGTGTTATTTAATGTGTTATTTATTGTGTTATTTAATGTGTTATTTAACGTGTTATTTAATGTGTTATTTATTGTGTTATTTAATGTGTTATTTAACGTGTTATTTAATGTGTTATTTAATGTGTTATTTAACGTGTTATTTAATGTGTTATTTATTGTGTTATTTAATGTGTTATTTAACGTGTTATTTAATGTGTTATTTAATGTGTTATTTAACGTGTTATTTAATGTGTTATTTAATGTTATTTAATGTGTTATTTAATGTGTATTTAACGTGTTATTTAATGTGTTATTTAATGTTATTTAATGTGTTATTTAATGTGTATTTAACGTGTTATTTAATGTGTATTTAACGTGTTATTTAATGTGTATTTAACGTGTTATTTAATGTTTTATTTAATGTGTTATTTAACGTGTTATTTAATGTGTTATTTAATGTGTTATTTAGCGTGTTATTTATTGTGTTATTTAATGTTTTATTTAATGTGTTATTTAACGTGTTATTTAACGTGTTATTTAATGTGTTATTTAATGTGTTATTTATTGTGTTATTTAATGTGTTATTTATTGTGTTATTTAATGTGTTATTTAACGTGTTATTTAATGTGTTATTTAATGTGTTATTTAGTGTGTTATTTAGTGTGTTATTTAATGTGTTATTTATTGTGTTATTTAATGTGTTATTTATTGTGTTATTTAATGTGTTATTTATTGTGTTATTTAATGTGTTATTTAACGTGTTATTTAACGTGTTATTTAATGTGTTATTTAGTGTGTTATTTAATGTGTTATTTAATGTGTTATTTAATGTGTTATTTAATGTGTTATTTAATGTGTTATTTAATGTGTTATTTAATGTGTTATTTAACGTGTTATTTAATGTGTATTTAACGTTTTATTTAATGTTTTATGTAATGTGTTATTTAACGTGTTATTTAATGTGTTATTTAACGTGTTATTTAATGTGTTATTTAACGTGTTATTTAATGTGTTATTTAATGTGTTATTTAATGTGTTATTTAATGTGTTATTTAATGTGTTATTTAATGTGTATTTAACGTTTTATTTAATGTTTTATGTAATGTGTTATTTAACGTGTTATTTAATGTGTTATTTAACGTGTTATTTAATGTGTTATTTAATGTGTTATTTAATGTGTTATTTAACGTGTTATTTAATGTGTATTTAACGTTTTATTTAATGTTTTATGTAATGTGTTATTTAACGTGTTATTTAATGTGTTATTTAACGTGTTATTTAATGTGTTATTTAACGTGTTATTTAATGTGTTATTTAATGTGTTATTTAATGTGTTATTTAATGTTATTTAATGTGTTATTTAATGTGTATTTAACGTTTTATGTAATGTGTTATTTAACGTGTTATTTAATGTGTTATTTAACGAGTTATTTAGTGTGTTATTTAACGTGTTATTTAATGTGTTATTTAATGTGTTATTTAATGTGTTATTTAATGTGATATTTAATGTGTTATTTAATGTTTTATTTAACGTGTTATTTAATGTGTTATTTAATGTGTTATTTAATGTGTTATTTAACGTGTTATTTAATGTGTTATTTAACGAGTTATTTAACGTGTTATTTAATGTGTTATTTAATGTGTTATTTAATGTGTTATTTAATGTGTTATTTAACATGTTATTTAATGTGTTATTTAACGAGTTATTTAACGTGTTATTTAACATGTTATTTAATGTGTTATTTAACGAGTTATTTAACATGTTATTTAATGTGTTATTTAACGAGTTATTTAATGTGTTATTTAACGTGTTATTTAATGTGTTATTTAACGAGTTATTTAACGTGTTATTTAATGTGTTATTTAATGTTTTATTTAATGTGTTATTTAACGTGTTATTTAATGTGTTATTTAACGAGTTATTTAATGTGTTATTTAATGTGTTATTTAATGTGTTATTTATTGTGTTATTTAATGTGTTATTTAATGTGTATTTAACGTGTTATTTAATGTTTTATTTAATGTGTTATTTAATGTTTTATTTAATGTGTTATTTAACGTGTTATTTAACGTGTTATTTAATGTGTTATTTAACGTGTTATTTAACGTGTTATTTAATGTGTTATTTAATGTGTTATTTATTGTGTTATTTAATGTGTTATTTAATGTGTATTTAACGTGTTATTTAATGTGTTATGTAATGTGTTATTTAACGTGTTATTTAACGTGTTATTTAATGTGTTATTTAGTGTGTTATTTAATGTGTTATTTAATGTGTTATTTAATGTGTTATTTAATGTGTTATTTAATGTGTTATTTAATGTGTTATTTAACGTGTTATTTAATGTGTATTTAACGTTTTATTTAATGTTTTATGTAATGTGTTATTTAACGTGTTATTTAATGTGTTATTTAACGTGTTATTTAATGTGTTATTTAACGTGTTATTTAATGTGTTATTTAATGTGTTATTTAATGTGTTATTTAATGTTATTTAATGTGTTATTTAATGTGTATTTAACGTTTTATGTAATGTGTTATTTAACGTGTTATTTAATGTGTTATTTAACGTGTTATTTAATGTGTTATTTAACGAGTTATTTAACGTGTTATTTAATGTGTTATTTAATGTGTTATTTAATGTGTTATTTAATGTGTTATTTAACATGTTATTTAATGTGTTATTTAACGAGTTATTTAACGTGTTATTTATTGTGTTATTTAATGTGTTATTTAATGTGTTATTTAATGTGTTATTTAACGTGTTATTTAATGTGTTATTTAGTGTGTTATTTAATGTGTTATTTAACGAGTTATTTAACGTGTTATTTAATGTGTTATTTAATGTGTTATTTAACGAGTTATTTAATGTGTTATTTAATGTGTTATTTAATGTGTTATTTAATGTGTTATTTAATGTGTTATTTAACGTGTTATTTAATGTGTTATTTAACGAGTTATTTAATGTGTTATTTAATGTGTTATTTAATGTTTTATTTAATGTGTTATTTAACGTGTTATTTAATGTGTTATTTAACGAGTTATTTAATGTGTTACCATGAGATGAGCCAACAATGGGATGAGCCAACAATGAGATGAGCCAACCATGAGATGAGCCAACAATGAGATGAGCCAACCATGAGATGAGCCAACCATGGGATGAGCCAACAATGAGATGAGCCAACCATGAGATGAGCCAACAATGAGATGAGCCAACAATGAGATGAGCCAACCATGAGATGAGCCAACAATGAGATGAGCCAACCATAGGAGGAGCCAACTATGAGATGAGCCAACCAAGGGAGGCGGCAACCACCAGAGGAGATGGCCATGAAAGGATGTTCCCAAAGGAGGAGGCCACAGGAAGAGGCAATCATTAGAAAAGGTGACAACGAGGACCAAGGGAAACAAGGCTTTGGAGAAGAGCAACGGTATGTCTGACAGGGTGAGCCAGCTAGTGACAAGATAATAATAGATATTCATCAATGGGATGTACAAAGGCATTGAGACACCCACTGTACAGCTGTCTGTTGCACTGCATTGCTTTTTTGTCTCATCTTTCTCCTTCATCAAACAGGATTGGCTGCCAGTGATGTCTGCCTTAAGGCCCTTGGTCATACAGCTCAGTCCATAGGCCTGGTTGATATTAGGTTGACCTTGACATTGTATTGTAGCTGCCACTCCTTCGACAAGCACTGAAATATGGAGTATAGTTACATAATAGCTAACCTAAGGAGTCATGTCTACCTAAAGTGACAGTAGACTTATACAGTCTGCCCATATTGATACTCAACTGTTTTATGTAACTGTGTTACAGAATTTTGTTATGTAACTTTGTCGTGTAATGATGCTATGTAACTGTGCTATGTACATGTGCTATGTAGCTGTGTTACGTAACTGTACTATGTAATTGTGTTATGTTACTGTGCTATGTGACTGTGCTATGTAGCTGTGTTACACAATTTTTCATGTAACTTTGTTAAGCAACTGTGTTATGTAATTGCATTATGTAATTGTGTTATGTCATTGTGTTTCATAATTGTGTTATGTAACAGTGTTATGTAATTGTGTTGTGTAAAAGTGTAGCATATTGAACTTACAGTTTAGCGACAGCACCAGAGCGAATATTTCTATTTTTGTTCTGTAACCCATGTTGGTGTATTCTGCACTGCTGTCTACAACACCTGCAGTACAATGACTCCACCCTATGTTTGGTCTGGTTGGAACAACTTCTTGCTATACATAAAGATATAAATTTAACTTGGTTATACGCTTGAAATAAATCAACCAAACAGCTATTGTGTTTTGAATACAAAACTTTTGTACATCAAACAATTATTGTCTAAGATGATATTAACCGAGAACTAAACTTTTACAAACTGCGATCAAACTTTTGAAGGAACTAACGATAAATATAAGATCTCTTACCCGGCAGCAATGTCGACAATCAGAGCTTCACACGATGTCTTCTTGCTTTTGAGTGGCAGTTTTTTTCAAAGTTTCATCTATATAAAGAGTATTGTTTTAGTAACTGTTGTTAGTCATATGTAACATGTTGTTAAATGTTAGTCGTTTGTTGCTAGGGCTTATGTATTTTTATGAGTGTAAAACAACAAAGTCTATTTGTTTGATAGCCAAAGAATTATGTCGCCCAGCTCTTCACTTCAAGCACTCTGTTTTTATTATTGAGTTTTGTCAAGTTCATGTTTAACATCAAGCAGAAAAGAAAGGTTCATGTACATACGCGTGAAATCTACATTAAAATAATGACCAAAAAAACAAAGACTGTAACATATCTCGATGAGACAAAATATTCAATCGGTAGTTTTATACACGTACACAAAAAACATCTCTCTGTCTATGTATCTACACATCTCTCTGTCTATGTATCTGCACATCTCTCTGTCTATGTATCTGCACATCTCTCTGTCTATGTATCTGCACATCTCTCTGTCTATGTATCTACACATCTCTCTGTCTATGTATCTGCACATCTCTCTGTCTATGTATCTGCACATCTCTCTGTCTATGTATCTGCACATCTCTCTGTCTATGTATCTGCACATCTCTCTGTCTATGTATCTACACATCTCTCTGTCTATGTATCTACACATCTCTCTCTCTATGTATCTGCATATCTCTCTGTCTATGTATCTGCACATCTCTCTGTCTATGTATCTGCACATCTCTCTGTCTATGTATCTACACATCTCTCTGTCTATGTATCTACACATCTCTCTGTCTATGTATCTGCACATCTCTCTGTCTATGTATCTGCACATCTCTCTGTCTATGTATCTACACATCTCTCTGTCTATGTATCTGCACATCTCTCTGTCTATGTATCTGCACATCTCTCTGTCTATGTATCTGCACATCTCCCTGTCTATGTATCTACACATCTCTCTGTCTATGTATCTGCACATCTCTCTGTCTATGTATCTGCACATCTCTCTGTCTATGTATCTACACATCTCTCTGTCTATGTATCTGCACATCTCTCTGTCTATGTATCTGCACATCTCTCTGTCTATGTATCTACACATCTCTCTGTCTATGTATCTGCACATCTCTCTGTCTATGTATCTGCACATCTCTCTGTCTATGTATCTACACATCTCTCTGTCTATGTATCTACACATCTCTCTGTCTATGTATCTACACATCTCTCTGTCTATGTATCTACTAGACCACTTACATGTAAATGAACGGCAGCAGGTTAAATTTGCCTTTTACTCTCAAACTGGATATTTTTACAATTTTTGACAATTTAGCTGGTCAAAACAGAATCCATTTTGTATGCTAGAATGTTGCTCCCAATTTTACTAAACTAATCAAAACTGTTGTTATACGCGTTTTCTTGACTAGACAGGATATATGTGGTTCATTTCACATTTAAATCATGCTTAGTAATAGATTTGAATATAGACTGCATCATCTCTATTATTTCATTATTAAACCTCTATGGACTATTACATCCTGTTACCCACAGTACTAGAGAGATTGCACCGGCAGCAGGATGCTCGCTGCTGCCTACTATAACGCTGTCCACAGTATCAAGGTCAAAATAAACAAAATAAAATCTAAATAATAGCAAATGACCAATTTTTATTTTTTCTTCATAGTCAGTCTTAATCAGGCAATTCTTTTGTCTTGAAACAAAAAACTAGTTTATGACCATCTTTGCACAAATGTAAATGATGGAAATAGTATTCTGAGTAGTGGAGGAAAAGAGAGAAGGAAGCCAGGAGAGAAAGCAACTACTGAGGAGGGGACTTGGAGATGAGGCTATTACAGGAGAGAAAGCAACTACTGAAGGAGAGGACTTGGAGATGAGGCTATTACAGGAGAGAAAGCAATTACTGAAGTAGGGGACTTGGAGATGAGGCTATTACAGGAGAGAAAGCAACTACTGAAGGAGGGGACTTGGAGATGAGGCTATTACAGGAGAGAAAGCAACTACTGAAGGAGGGGACTTGGAGATGAGGCTATTACAGGAGAGAAAGCAACTACTGAAGGAGGGGACTTAGATAGGAGGCTATTACAGGAGAGAAAGCAACCACTAAAGGACGGGACTTAGATAGGAGGCTGTTACAGGAGAGAAAGCAACTACTGAAGGAGGGGATTTAGATAGGAGGCTGTTACAGGAGAGAAAGCAACCACTAAAGGACGGGACTTAGATAGGAGGCTATTACAGGAGAGAAAGCAACTACTGAAGGAAGGGACTTAGATGGGAGGCTATTACAGGAGAGAAAGCAACCACTGAAGGAGGGGACTTAGATAGGAGGCTATTACAGGAGAGAAAGCAACCACTGAAGGAGGGGACTTAGATAGGAGGCTATTACACGAGAGAAAGCAACTACTGAAGGAAGGGACTTAGATGGGAGGTTATTAAAAGAGCAGGTACCATGCGAGGAGGCTATTACAGGAGCAGGCTACCATGTGAGGAGGCTATTACAGGAGCAGGCTAGTATGCGAGGAGGCTACCAGAGGAGAAGAGGTTGAGCCAAAGGCAACAGGTAGAGCGGCTAACTAGGAATAAACCAGTGGTATAAGCAGGCTAGCAGCTATATTCAGTCCATCAGCGCCTGAGCTGGGTCAGTTTAACAAGTCACAACTATCTTAGATGAAGATTGTGGTTTATCAATCAATCTATTTGTTGCTATTTACAAAAGTAAATTATCCCTTTATCAAATAAAGCTTTGAATATTTAACCCTGTCAAGACATAGCTACATTGCATGTAGCTGTCAAGTGTTGTACATAGCTACATTGCATGTAGCTGTCAAGTGTTGTACATAGCTACATTGCATGTAGCTGTCAAGTGTTGTACATAGCTACATTGCATGTAGCTGTCAAGTGCTATTACATGGTTACATTGTGTGTAACTGTCACATGCTATTACATGGTTACATTGTGTGTAACTGTCACATGCTATTACATAGCTATATTGTATGTCAATTAATGGACAAGTTGGCGTAGTCGTAATACGAATAATTGTTTTGGTTTACTCTTTCAATAATTATTCCATAAATGTGAGAGAAAATGGGGCATACTGAGAACCACTCATTTGACTCATCACTCACCAGTAAGTTGTAGTTGACTAGTTGTGAGACCCGTCTTTAGGGTTGCCCCTGAGGCACAGCTAAAACAAACAAACAAACAAACAAACAACTGTATCGGCCCATGGAGGCTGGTATTGTACAGGAAATGCCTTATTCTAAGAAAAGTAATATCCACAAGCAACTGGTGGTAAATTTTCATTTTTTTGGATAACTTTTGAGTTTACTTGAACAACAACCGAGTAACATGACTTCAACCTACAATTGACCCCTTCACCTCAACAAACTGCTGAGTCCCACATCAATCAATACCATAAGCAACAATGGCAACCAACCAAACGCATTACACGAAAGTAAACTTACTCAAACTTTAACTGTTCATAATAAAAAGTACAGAACATATTCTTTCATCAGCTAAGCCAACTCAACACTACGACCTACAAAGTTTAGTCCTATTCATATCGAGGATAAGTGCAGTTGAAACTAAAATTTCCTATGATTTCCTCATTACCAGATGTAATATAGACCAGTTGTAACCCAGTCCAAGGCGCCAGGTTGGCTATCTCCTTTAAGTGTCGGTGGGTTTTTAGATCATCTGTATCTTGCATGCCAATTAGCGAATTGCCTTTTCATATCACACCTTGCGAGTGGTATAAAGCTGTTGTTGTGAGACTGGGTGTTGTCTGACACCTTGCGAGAGGTATAAAGCTGTTGTTGTGAGACTGGGTGTTGTCTGACACCTTGCGAGTGGTATAAAGCTGTTGTTGTGAGACTGGGTGTTGTCTGCGTCATGCTAGGGGCCTAAAACTAATAGGTAAAGAAAAGGGGTCTTGGGGACAGACTAGACTGGGTGTGAGTTTGCTGGGTGAAGTGGGAGAGGGGGGGGGGGGGGGGGCGTAGTAGAGGGGCAGCACCAAGTGGCTGAGCATTCAGTGAAGAGCAGGGCAGCGACACTACGTGAGAAGAGGGGCAGTAAATAGCCAGGGGTGGATGCAGGGAGTAGAGGCCGATCCAGATGATTACAAACCTATTTGGTTATTACATCCTTGACAGCTTCTAGTTGTACTGGCAACCACCTTTAACAGAGCCAACAATGTCCCCTAACTGTCTCTGTCACTTTATATCATTTAACACTGGTATTGTATAGGGTATGGGTATTGTATAGGGTATGGGTATTGTATAGGGTATGGGTATTGTATAGGGTATGGGTATTGTATAGGGTATTGGGCATTGTATAGGGTATGGGAATTGTATAGGGTATGGGTATTGTATAGGGTATGGGCATTGTATAGGGTATGGGCATTGTATAGGGTATGGGTATTGTATCGGGTATGGGCATTGTATAGGGTATGGGTATTGTATAGGGTATGGGTATTTTATAGGGTATTGGGCATTGTATAGGGTATGGGTATTGTATAGGGTATGGGCATTGTATAGGGTATGGGTATTGTATAGGGTATGGGCATTGTATAGGGTATGGGCATTGTATAGGGTATGGGTATTGTATCAGGTATGGGTATTGTATCGGGTATGGGCATTGTATAGGGTATGGGTATTGTATAGGGTATAGGTATTGTATAGGGTATGGGTATTTTATCAGGTATGTGTATTGTGTATAGGGTATGGGCATTGTATCAGGTATGGGTATTGTATAGGGTATGGGTATTGTATAGGGTATGGGTATTGTATAGGGTATAGGTATTGTATAGGGTATGGGTATTGTATCAGGTATGGGCATTGTATAGGGTATGGGCAATGTATAGGGTATGGGTATTGTATAGGGTATTGGTATTGTATCAGCTATGGGTATTGTATAGGGTATGGGCATTGTATCGGGTATAGTAAAAGTGGAGGGAGCAGCCATTAAACCTGAGAACGTGAGGGTTGTCACCAAGAGAGAACTCCTAAAATATTTCACATCTGCCCATATCTGTACGAAGGTAAGTTCAAGCTCTGCATGGATCATGCATCATTCAGGTGGTTGTGCATCGTTCAGGTGGTTGTGCATCGTTCAGGTGGTTGTGCAGACAGAAGAGATGTCGAACCGGACAGTGAAGTAGTTGGAGATCCTAGCCAAGCTTGTATGCAAGCATGATATGGGGTGGTAGCTAGTACTCCCTGCATGAGGTGACCAGCAAGGAATGGGTGGAGCAGCAATGTATGGGTGACTCAGAGAAGAGACAGTTAGTCACACAGATAGGCAGAAGCCAACAAGTAGCACAGTTGTAGATGCAGTCCCGATTCAGTCGGACTGAACCTTCATCATACGGACGGCCCACAAGTGGTGTACCAAGGAGTGTTCAGTGTGCCCAATGTCACATAGAGAAGCACATTCAACTAACAGCAGCGAGTTGAATGGAACACCTACAACCTTGCACAGACAGAGGTTAATTGATCCACAGGAAACGAATTCAACTTGACTGATGCTGGCCTGTGATGGTTATTGAAGTGAAATGGCTGGCCAAACCCTGTGATGTGTGTCAGATAGTCAAACCCTGTGATGTGTGTCAGATGGCCAAACCCTGTGATGTGTGTCAGATGGCCAAACCCTGTGATGTGTGTCAGATAGTCAAACCCTGTGATGTGTGTCAGATAGTCAAACCCTGTGATGTGTGTCAGATGGCCAAACCCTGTGATGTGTATCAGATAGTCAAACCCTGTGATGTGTGTCAGATAGTCAAACCCTGTGATGTGTGTCAGATGGTCAAACCCTGTGATGTGTGTCAGATAGTCAAACCCTGTGATGTGTATCAGATGGCCAAACCCTGTGATGTGTGTCAGATGGCCAAACCCTGTGATGTGTGTCAGATAGTCAAACCCTGTGATGTGTGTCAGATGGTCAAACCCTGTGATGTGTGTCAGATAGTCAAACCCTGTGATGTGTGTCAGATAGTCAAACCCTGTGATGTGTGTCAGATGGCCAAACCCTGTGATGTGTGTCAGATAGTCAAACCCTGTGATGTGTGTCAGATGGTCAAACCCTGTGATGTGTGTCAGATGGCCAAACCCTGTGATGTGTGTCATATGGTCAAACCCTGTGATGTGTGTCAGATGGCCAAACCCTGTGATGTGTGTCAGATAGTCAAACCCTGTGATGTGTGTCAGATAGTCAAACCCTGTGATGTGTGTCAGATGGTCAAACCCTGTGATGTGTGTCAGATAGTCAAACCCTGTGATGTGTGTCAGATAGTCAAACCCTGTGATGTGTGTCAGATAGTCAAACCCTGTGATGTGTGTCAGATAGTCAAAAAGGGGAGTAAAACCCACTGAAGGGAGGACCAGGCTAAGTGCTTTGTTGCGGATCTAGTAGGACTCATCCCCGAGAGCAGGAGAAAAAACTGCCAGATACTGATGACTTCTGATCATTTGGTCTGACAGCAGCACATCATTGCCATTCTAGATGCCACCACATCCACACCACATCCGCACCACATCCACACCACATCCACACCACATCCACACCACACCCACACCACATCCACACCACATCTACATCCACACCACATCCACACCACATCCACACCACATCCGCACCATATCCGCACCACATCCGCACCACATCCACACCACATCCACACCACATCCACACCACATCCGCACCATATCCGCACCACATCCGCACCACATCCACACCACATCCACACCACATCCACACCACATCCACACCACATCCACACCACATCCACACCACATCCGCACCACATCCGCACCACATCCGCACCACATCCGCACCACATCCGCACCACATCCGCACCACATCCGCACCACATCCACATCCACATCCACACCACATCCACACCACATCCACACCACATCCGCACCACATCCACATAGACATATTTGTACTTGTAAAGGGTGTTAAGCAAAAACAACCGAAGCGCTAAAACCGAGTGGAGATCAATGATTTTATGGCAAACCATAATATCATTGAAGTTGCCCCCTGCTTTGAACAATGTTTGATGGGATTTAAAGAAAGCATGGATTAGAACTAATGACTCTGCTTCTTTTTTTGTTTCCTTTATATCCACTGATATATCTCACAAATGGTGAGAAGAAATGTTTTTTTTTGGAGACATAAGTAGCGCCTGTTCTAAGTTTTGATAGAAACCTAAATTTGCTTTTTCATTCTATACAACAATCCAATTTAACACGTTGGTGCATTGCACCAGTGCATTGCATAGAAAGAAAAAAGTTTAAGTGATCATTGAGTATCAAAAAATGAGATTTTTGGTTTATTTTTGCTATAAAACCACATTATATGTAGATCATTCATATGTTTTTGTTTATTTGTAGATTGCACTGGTACATTGCATTGGATTTAACACATTGGTGAATTGCGCTCGATTTAAAACGTTAGTAATAATCAATTAAAATTTAAAAACGTAACAAATCTTGCTGCCATCAACAGACGTCTGATTTAAGTTTAGTTATTGAGTTTGCAGTTTTTGTTTCATTTAGTGACTCCGCAGGATTTCTAAATAGTAGACTTTTTTTCCATTTAGTGTATTGTTTACTTAGCTTGTCCAACAGTAAAGCTTCACTTTAAGCCACTCACTAGTTTTGGCACTGGCTCAAAAATTTCAGGAATTGCATAAACACATAGCACACACCAACACTAACAGCTTGATGTAACATGTGCTGGATTTCAGTAATGCGTGTGCCCTACACACGCACGCTTATTAATATTATAAAGGTCACTCTGGTTGATGGTTTTAGCCAGACTTGCCTCCCAAAGCGCTGGCACAGATTATCAGCACCATAGTAGTATGGACAAGTGCCTTACAGGCACTGCAGCAAACTATAGCAGGTCTGCAGTAACTTCTGCCAGGCCTGCAGTGGCCTCTGCCGGGCCTGCAGTGGCCTCTGCCGGGCCTGTAGTAACCTCTGCCGGGCCTGCAGTGGCCTCTGCCGGGCCTGCAGTGGCCTCTTCCGGGCCTGTAGTGGCCTCTGCCGGGCCTGCAGTGGCCTCTGCCAGGCCTGCAGAGGCCTCTGCCGGGCCTGCAGTGGCCTCTGCCAGGCCTGTAGTGACTTCTACCAACTCCGCAACTTTTCTTGCTGGCCAGGGAGGGTCGGGAACAAGATGGCTCCCATAGCTGGAGGATTCAAAATAATTTGAGTCTCTTCAGAAGGACGAATCCACAACTTCACTACCTTCAGATATGACTGTTCATGGACCCAAGGCTGTATGAAATTGAGAACTATATTTACTTTGCTACTGGGCACCATCTCATTTAACCTGATGTACCATGCATGTGTTATTGTATTTGTGTATTTTACTTCCTGTACTGTTCATCGATTAATTTATGATGATGCAATCAGCTTCCTGTAAACCGGCCTATGTAAAGACTGGCTCTTTGCCAATCCCAGTTATCTGCCACTGCTGTAAATAATTCTAGGCAAGAGTCTCCTTATAGAATGGATTTGAACAATTAATATAATATTTATTGCTAGTTATTGTGTAGTTTGTCTGAGCTGAGGCTCACTCTGTTGTGAAGTTGTAATCAACTTCTCCGTTGTACCCTACAGGTCTGACCGACCCTGCATTATCTATTGGAGGGAGGGGTTGTTTGACTGTGTCACGAGCTGTGCGCTATGGTCGGCTGTCTGTTAGTGGACAGTAATGGGATCCTTACTTACACGAGCCACTACAGCATCTTCAGTAATCGGAAAACTTCACTTTGATTACAATTAATCCCACTCTGGCATTTTTCTCCTCATTTTACACAATCTTTGTGGTCAGACAAACGATTGAACTAATTTTTTTACTCAGTGCTAGCTTATGACGCTTGAGGTAAGCCAGCTTTACCGTGTCCCCATTTGCAATTTAATACATCGAAGTGGATAGTTGAGCATGTACAATTGTCTGCTAGCTCGTAGTATTATATAATATCACAGCCTTTGTTTGCTTCTACTACTAATAGCAAGTAATCTTAATCACAGTTATTTTGAGTGAGAGAACTGCAGTACCATGCTTGTAATATCTTTAGATAAATTCTGTTATGGTGGCTTAGTGACCTCGATAGAACAGTAGCAAACAGTATGGACGCCCTTTGGAGTTGTACAAACCTATTGCAGTTACGAGGAGACAACTCGCGAGTGAGCATTTTAGGAGTTGTCCTTTCATACTTGCAAAAGGTTAAACAACTCTACAGTAATTACAAAACTTGAATTTTTTTTAAATAAAAACAATTAATGTGAATCACTGTTCTAACAGTAGCCATTTTGTCAATTTCACCTTTTATAACAACTAATCATTTATTGCGCAAAATTGTTTTTTTTCTCTAGTTTCGGTATTTAAATAAATCAAAAACGTTTCCTTTTAGATAAAAAGTTAAAACTGATTTTATTACTTCAATTATTACACAAATCATAACCATACAAATACACAAAAAATAACTTTATATATACACTGTATAGCGTATAACACTTGCTATCCATTGTGTCCACCACCATATAACACTTGCTATCCGTTGTATCCACCACCATATAACACTTGCTATCCGTTGTATCCACCAACGTATAACACTTGCTATCCGTTGTGTATAGCGTATAACACTTGCTATCCGTTGTATCCACCACCATATAACACTTGCTATCCATTGTGTCCACCACCATATAACACTTGCTATCCATTGTATCCTCCACCATATAACACTTGCTATCCGTTGTGTCCACCACCATATAACACTTGCTATCCATTGTATCCACCACCATATAACACTTGCTATCCATTGTGTCCACCACCATATAACACTTGCTATCCATTGTATCCACCACCATATAACACTTGCTATCCATTGTGTCCACCACCATATAACACTTGCTATCCATTGTGTCCACCACCATATAACACTTGCTATCCATTGTGTCCACCACCATATAACACTTGCTATCCATTGTGTCCACCACCATATAACACTTGCTATCCATTGTATCCACCACCATATAACACTTGCTATCCATTGTATCCACCACCATATAACACTTGCTATCCATTGTATCCACCACCATATAACACTTGCTATCCATTGTGTCCACCACCATATAACACTTGCTATCCATTGTGTCCACCACCATATAACACTTGCTATCCATTGTGTCCACCACCATATAACACTTGCTATCCATTGTATCCACCACCATATAACACTTGCTATCCATTGTATCCACCACCATATAACACTTGCTATCCGTTGTGTCCACCACCATATAACACTTGCTATCCATTGTGTCCACCAGCATATAACACTTGCTATCCGTTGTATCCACCACCATATAACACTTGCTATCCATTGTGTCCATCAACATATAACACTTGCTATCCGTTGTGTCCACCACCATATAACACTTGCTATCCGTTGTGTCCACCACCATATAACACTTGCTATCCATTGTGTCCACCACCATATAACACTTGCTATCCATTGTGTCCACCAACATATAACACTTGCTATCCGTTGTGTCCACCAGCATATAACACTTGCTATCCGTTGTGTCCACCACTATATAACACTTGCTATCCATCGTGTCCACCAACATATAACACTTGCTATCCGTTGTGTCCACCACCATATAACACTTGCTATCCATTGTGTCCACCACCATATAACACTTGCTATCCGTTGCAATGTCATATACTAAAAAGAATTTCAAATATTATTACATTCAGCTTTCTTGTGTGCTCAATTGACAAAGCTAGGTCAGTGGGTGGTCTCTATCCACTAATTGGTCTAACCTACAACCAGCAGTGGGTGGTCTCTATCCACTAATTGGTCTAACCTACAACAAGGCTTGTGGTTGTGTATAAGCAGGTGGTGTCACAATTTGAGACAAATAGTAGATTAAACTTTAGTGGCTTTCCATAATTCCAGTACTGCTCTTTAATTTTATTCAGCTTACTTCTTTGGTATTCATTAGTTGTTTTTGAATATTTAGATGAATCGGTACTAAAATCCTCATTTGATAATTTCTGATGAGCTTGCTTTATTTGTGTTGTAAATCAAACCAGCTCAACCAAATTTGGTCTCTTCATTTGCTCCTTCCAAACCGTTTAAACCATTTCTCTGATTAAAAGAACAGAAAAGTAGGTTTTGGGATTTGTTTTCTCTTCTGGCTCCCAATTAATTGTACTTGCAGAGAACTGATGAAGTTTAAAGTCAGTTGTTAGCAGGGCAATCTACATAACTAGTGCGAAGGAATGTTATCCAGGGATATGAGGAGTATTATGTAACGCCTCTTTCATTCATCATACCAGCTGATGCTGTGGTATTCATTGAAAGTTTTAAAAAGTCATAAGTTCAGATTCGTGATCTCTCCACAGTCAATTATTTGCTTCACACCCAAGGCTAAGCTCACCGGAATTGACAAGAAATAAGCAAACAACTTTAGAGGAAAATTTCTCCACGTTGGTCCAATAGCAGTTTGTTTGGTGTTAATAAGTCCTTTTTCCGTAGACAACAAAGCTTTATGTAAATTTTATGTTTGCACAGACTGTATTGTGCTGTATGAGTTGTACAAGCAAGTCATGCGCTGACGTGAGTGCCACAAGGTATCATGTTGTAATAATACAACTACTAATATTTATGTTTACTTATCAAAATCAATATGGCTGGCAGCGGATGTTTGCGTAAAACAAAAAATATTTGCGATTAGCTCACTGTAGGTTTGATTTGTTTAGTTTCCATTGATAAATATAGCTTGGGCTTGCTGAGGGCTCCAATTGCCTTTAAAGTTATTCAGCACTTTTCACTGACAGGAAACATCAATATCAACTCTGATCACAGTTTTTACATCTATTTAAGCACTAGACGGACTAATGCATAGACACAAACACACACATATATATACACAAACCATAAACATAAACATGCTCATAGACATACGCATAGACACACACATAGACATAAACATTAACATTCCCACATAACACAAAGATCTGCATAGACATCATGTAGATATGCACACAGATATACAGACATAGACATAGATATAGACACAGAAATAGAAACACCTCATCAACTAGATGTAGATAGGATGCATCCGGTGCTTCCCTCTTAAACAAACTCACAATTGTGATGAAAGGACAAATTTTTCTCATGTCGGCATGTTAAAGTTAGATACATTCACGCCAAACATTTTACGTGAATTTGATGGTGAGAAACCACGGATGCTTAAAAATTAGGAATTGTCTTTTCCAAATTTATGCATTACGAATAAAATAGAGCCATTTCATGGTAAGCAAAATTTCTGATTCCATTACGTCAACAAAAACAACAAGTGGGCACAACGCAAGCAACAATCGTTGGTGCAAGGCCATTAGCAGAAGTTTGAGTTAGTAATAGTTTAGCTCATAACAAACAGTTCAATGGCCGTTTCCAGGTGTAGGAGTAGAGGAATTGTGTGAGCCATTTGAATGGAAGTTTAACTGCCATTGTTGTCCTCAATCGCTGACGTAGCAAAGCATACAGTTTAATGAATGGAACAACAGGTAGTATCGCATAGCCAGCATTCCTTGTGTCGCATAGCCAGCATTCCTTGTGTTGTTTTTACAGCAACTAGCGCAGTAACATCCTAAAACTGTCTAGAAGGGAGAGTCTTTGGTTGGTGGCAGAGTACACTGAATGATAGATGCAGTCTTTGGTTGGTGGTAGAGTACACTGAATGATAGATGCTGTCTTTGGTTGGTGGTAGAGTACACTGAATGATAAATATAATGAAAGATAATAAACCTGCAAAAAAATAAAATCCTTGTCAAAAATCTGCTCATGCAATGAAATAGTGAATATTTTAGAGAGGCTGTGATTTATAGTGTATTGGCAGGGGTGAGACAGATTTCCTGTACCAACTGATACACTAAGAGCCTACGTCAACTGCTCATCGAAAACATCAATTTGACCTTCAAACCTCAGGAAGGGGACTTTTGCTGCCGTATCAGAGCCCTGAAGAGTTACATAAATTGCATACGTGGTACAAGAAAAGCGTGTTACATGTTACATAACCAAAATAGTGTTACATAATTACAATTGTGTTACATAACCACGATAGTGTTACATAACCACAATATTGAGATAGCCTAAGGTCTCAATAAAATAACATAAGAAGCAAGCCTCATTTCCAGGTTGACTCATGACTAGACAGTATGTAGTGTAAGTCTCTATGGACTAGACTAGACAGTATGTAGTGTAAGTCTCAATGGACTAGACTAGACAGTATGTAGTGTAAGTCTCTATGGACTAGACAGTATGTAGTGTAAGTCTCAATGGACTAGACTAGATAGTATGTAGTGTAAGTCTCTATGGACTAGACTAGACAGTATGTAGTGTAAGTCTCAATGGACTAGACTAGACAGTATGTAGTGTAAGTCTCAATGGACTAGACAGTATGTAGTGTAAGTCTCAATGGACTAGACTAGACAGTATGTAGTGTAAGTCTCAATGGACTAGACTAGACAGTATGTAGTGTAAGTCTCAATGGACTAGACTAGATAGTATGTAGTGTAAGTCTCAATGGACTAGACTAGACAGTATGTAGTGTAAGTCTCAATGGACTAGACTAGACAGTATGTAGTGTAAGTCTCTATGGACTAGACAGTATGTAGTGTAAGTCTCAATGGACTAGACTAGACAGTATGTAGTGTAAGTCTCTATGGACTAGACTAGACAGTATGTAGTGTAAGTCTCAATGGACTAGACTAGACAGTATGTAGTGTAAGTCTCAATGGACTAGACTAGACAGTATGTAGTGTAAGTCTCAATGGACTAGACTAGACAGTATGTAGTGTAAGTCTCTATGGACTAGACTAGACAGTATGTAGTGTAAGTCTCTATGGACTAGACTAGACAGTATGTAGTGTAAGTCTCAATGAACTAGACTAGACAGTATGTAGTGTAAGTCTCTATGAACTAGACAGTATGTAGTGTAAGTCTCAATGGACTAGACTAGACAGTATGTAGTGTAAGTCTCTATGGACTAGACTAGACAGTATGTAGTGTAAGTCTCAATGGACTAGACTAGACAGTATGTAGTGTAAGTCTCAATGGACTAGACTAGATAGTATGTAGTGTAAGTCTCTATGGACTAGACAGTATGTAGTGTAAGTCTCAATGGACTAGACTAGACAGTATGTAGTGTAAGTCTCAATGGACTAGACAGTATGTAGTGTAAGTCTCTATGGACTAGACTAGACAGTATGTAGTGTAAGTCTCAATGGACTAGACAGTATGTAGTGTAAGTCTCTATGGACTAGACTAGACAGTATGTAGTGTAAGTCTCTATGGACTAGACTAGACAGTATGTAGTGTAAGTCTCTATGGACTAGACAGTATGTAGTGTAAGTCTCAATGGACTAGACTAGACAGTATGTAGTGTAGTGTAAGTCTCAATGGACTAGACTAGACAGTATGTAGTGTAAGTCTCAATGGACTAGACTAGATAGTATGTAGTGTAAGTCTCTATGGACTAGACTAGACAGTATGTAGTGTAAGTCTCTATGGACTAGACTAGACAGTATGTAGTGTAAGTCTCAATGGACTAGACTAGATAGTATGTAGTGTAAGTCTCTATGGACTAGACTAGACAGTATGTAGTGTAAGTCTCAATGGACTAGACAGTATGTAGTGTAAGTCTCAATGGACTAGACTAGACAGTATGTAGTGTAAGTCTCAATGGACTAGACAGTATGTAGTGTAAGTCTCAATGGACTAGACTAGACAGTATGTAGTGTAAGTCTCTATGGACTAGACTAGACAGTATGTAGTGTAAGTCTCTATGGACTAGATAGTATGTAGTGTAAGTCTCAATGGACTAGACTAGACAGTATGTAGTGTAAGTCTCTATGGACTAGACAGTATGTAGTGTAAGTCTCTATGGACTAGACTAGATAGTATGTAGTGTAAGTCTCAATGAACTAGACTAGACAGTATGTAGTGTAAGTCTCAATGGACTAGACTAGATAGTATGTAGTGTAAGTCTCTATGGACTAGACAGTATGTAGTGTAAGTCTCAATGGACTAGACTAGATAGTATGTAGTGTAAGTCTCAATGAACTAGACTAGACAGTATGTAGTGTAAGTCTCAATGGACTAGACTAGATAGTATGTAGTGTAAGTCTCTATGGACTAGACTAGACAGTATGTAGTGTAAGTCTCTATGGACTAGACTAGACAGTATGTAGTGTAAGTCTCTTTGGACTAGACTAGATAGTATGTAGTGTAAGTCTCAATGGACTAGACTAGACAGTATGTAGTGTAAGTCTCTATGGACTAGACTAGACAGTATGTAGTGTAAGTCTCTATGGACTAGACTAGATAGTATGTAGTGTAAGTCTCAATGAACTAGACTAGACAGTATGTAGTGTAAGTCTCAATGGACTAGACAGTATGTAGTGTAAGTCTCAATGGACTAGACTAGACAGTATGTAGTGTAAGTCTCAGTGAACTAGACAGTATGTAGTGTAAGTCTCTATGGACTAGACTAGACAGTATGTAGTGTAAGTCTCTATGGACTAGACTAGACAGTATGTAGTGTAAGTCTCAGTGAACTAGACAGTATGTAGTGTAAGTCTCTATGGACTAGACTAGACAGTATGTAGTGTAAGTCTCTATGGACTAGACTAGATAGTATGTAGTGTAAGTCTCAATGGACTAGACTAGACAGTATGTAGTGTAAGTCTCTATGGACTAGACTAGACAGTATGTAGTGTAAGTCTCTATGGACTAGACTAGACAGTATGTAGTGTAAGTCTCTATGGACTAGACTAGACAGTATGTAGTGTAAGTCTCTATGGACTAGACTAGACAGTATGTAGTGTAAGTCTCAATGGACTAGACTAGACAGTATGCAGTGTAAGTCTCAATGGACTAGACTAGACAGTATGTAGCGTAAGTCTCTATGGACTAGACTAGACAGTATGTAGTGTAAGTCTCAGTGAACTAGACAGTATGTAGTGTAAGTCTCTATGGACTAGACTAGACAGTATGTAGTGTAAGTCTCTATGGACTAGACTAGATAGTATGTAGTGTAAGTCTCAATGGACTAGACTAGACAGTATGTAGTGTAAGTCTCAATGGACTAGACTAGACAGTATGTAGTGTAAGTCTCTATGGACTAGACAGTATGTAGTGTAAGTCTCAATGGACTAGACTAGACAGTATGTAGTGTAAGTCTCTATGGACTAGACTAGACAGTATGTAGTGTAAGTCTCTATGGACTAGACTAGACAGTATGTAGTGTAAGTCTCAATGGACTAGACTAGACAGTATGTAGTGTAAGTCTCTATGGACTAGACTAGACAGTATGTAGTGTAAGTCTCAATGGACTAGACAGTATGTAGTGTAAGTCTCAATGGACTAGACTAGACAGTATGTAGTGTAAGTCTCAATGGACTAGACTAGACAGTATGTAGTGTAAGTCTCTATGGACTAGACTAGACAGTATGTAGTGTAAGTCTCAATGAACTAGACTAGACAGTATGTAGTGTAAGTCTCTATGAAGAGATCGACCAAATGATTCCGCATGACGCATGACTTAATGAGCATGAGTTGAAGTTATCAATTTTGTTTGTGCTTACGACAGATCTTTTCTTTCAGAAATTTCTCTGATTGTCTCAAAAACATGTTATTTCATATCTTCCCAGTGAAGTGAACCAGAAATTGTTTAGGATTGCAAACACATAGCAAAGTAAATGTTATTGTTTCGGTGCACTTGAAATTTTGTCAGGAAAGAGTTTCTACTGGTTTGGTCGTTGTAGCGCTATCTATGAATCAGCTGATGTGTTCAACTGTTAATAGCTGAGCACGTGTCACAGCCAAGTCTTTGGAGTACATAATCATGCTATTTGTCCACAGATACTTCTTATGACGTGTAAGGTATAATAAGTGAATAACACGAGGTGTAGTGTGACTGAAACTACAATCAAGCCTGAGCAAACAACAATCAAGCCTGAGAATACTGAAAGAAAGTTCTAAAAGTTTCCGCATAACTAGAGCCTTTAAACTAAAATCGTTTTATTGTAATGACCTGATGGGCAATTGAACATCACAAAATTATTCATATAAAAAAAATGTAAAGTTGTTAAGAAAGACAGCAAACAACTATGACTCAATACATGCAGTTTTCATCTAGTTGAGTTTGTTTTGATGTTGCTATAAGCAACTATGAATGTTCAATTTGATTTGTTAATGCGATTGCCAGAGTTTTAGATATATTATAATTACATCTTCGGGGCGCAAATTATTTCACCCCACCAGGCACAGTTTAGATGACGCACGTGCAGGGCACGAATGTATTTGAGGGGAAGGCTTATTTAGAAGCGAACTGCAGTGAATTCCATCATTGTAATTGCTGTTCAAGTAGCCACAAGACTGCACTTGGTTGTGAAAAGCCCAACAGTCTGTTGCTACTAACAGTACAATACTGGACTCCTGAGAAGTCACACAACTGAGAAAATATTCATCCATTGACATGCAGGTAAGCACCAGCTATACTTTTGGCTTATTATGTCAGCAACAAATGTTTGATAGTTGAAATTGTAGTCACTGCTAACCTTGGCTTTGCCTCATCTTCTCAGATTGTAGAGAGTTTGGTAAGACATTTCAGTCTACTCCCTCATTAACGTGTCGCGATAGAATGACTGCTGGGGTGTTCATCCATTGACTAGATAAGCGTATCTTGTATATTAAATATGCTGCGGCCGTTACAGATAACGAAAGTGGGTCATCGTCCAGCTCTGTAAAGTTTTATCACTTGGTGGGCAGTTGACAATTTCATTAATGGTGTTCGCTCCAATCTGAAGTAAACACATTCTTTGAATAAATTGTATTTTATTTTGGCGTTGAGCCACACGTGCACTAGAAGCACTGATGGTAGTCTAATTCCCACGTTAAGTCGAGATGTTAATTGCTTAAATATTGGCTTCAACTACAAAAAAACAATTATTGTAGTAAACTAACGACAAGTAACAAACCGGGTAAACAAGTTGCTGTAAGATGCAGCGTAATAGGTGGCGTTTTCTTCATCCAGGAATTCAGCATTCTGTAATCCAACAATAATATGATTAGCAGTAGCGCCAATCATAGCTTATGGTGGCCAGGGCAGCAGTAGAAGTCTAACAGGGCAGCAGTAAAAGTCTAACAGGGCAGCAGTAAAAGTTTAACAGGGCAGCAGTAGAAGTCTAACAGGGCAGAAGTCATAATGGGTATGCCATCTCAATTGTTACGCTCTACTTTGATCATTCAAAAGTGGAAGTTAGTTGAATAGCTTGGGCTGTGGCTGTGTTATTCCTAAATAACTCTATTAAGAAATGTCTTTCATATGTTAGGTATGGCAGTATTGAGTGCTCACTTAAAAGCACTTTCTTTGTACCATTGTTGAGTTATCAAAAGACAGGATCTGTAAGGCCCAGTCACCTAAGAAAGCCCGTAGCTGACGCCTAATCCTTATACCCCAGCGCACTACAGCTATTTCTTGTTAAACCCATGACTAAAGAGACCTTAGTCACTATCGTCAGTGCAGTATTTGGTTTAAAAAAGTCATCGTCATCGATAGCTGACATAACACTTGCTCTTTGATCTGATTGATAGCTGGTTAAACGATTGTTTTCAATCATTACTAACCAACTTGCGGAAAAGCAGATAATCATGAGTAGACAGAAAAGAATGAGCTCATTGTAGATGAAATCATACAACATGAACGTATTTACTTTGCAGCCAAGAACTATGAAAGAGACAGAAAAGCCTCAATTGTCACAATACGAGAATATAGCTCCGAGCCAACACCCTAGATTACCCACAATGCAACAGTACGAAGCGGACAATAACAATATCAAGCACACTTGCTCAAAACAACCTTCAGCCGACCATCACATGCAGAAGTCTGGACTTATCACCATACAAGTAAACAATCAAAAAAAGATATCTACAAGAGCAAAGGTTTACTCAAACAGGCTCGACCATTATATCTTACTGAGCTCGAAGTCTATAACTAACCCTAAGCAAAAGTATGTTAACCTCAAACACACTAACGTAGAGCTAGAGGGAACTAACTGTATTAGAGTCACCCCCAGCAAAGACGTTGATGGTCAGTCTCTGCTTATTATTATATCAAATGAGAAGGAGGTGTCAGCGTGGATGGAAGCCCTCACACCCAGTGACGTCACATCTCCTACGTTGAGTCACCGTCTACCGTTGATGCCAACGCTACAAGAGAGCGATGAAGAGTAGTGCATACTAAGTTTTCATTTTTGTTTTTTATACAGTTCAACAAAATTAACATCACCATTTGGAATTTTGAACCGGCTGTGCTTAAATATCGTGGTGTTCCACTTTACATAGTGGCAACTCTTGCTCTATCAATTTTATGATAAATGATTGGCCGCAATAAATCATTTGCTACCCAGTAGCATTCTGAATGCCAAACTTAGCATCAATTCTTTAGAATAGTTGGACTTGAGGTATACTGTGGTAAGACATATTGACAAGGGCAATGACACTCGATATTATTGTTGTTTGTTTCTGCATTTTGCCAAACTGAAGATAATTTATGACAACAAGTTTCGAAATGTTAATTGTTTTGTGATTGAGTTCTTTATCACTGAGTCCAATCATGAACAGCATTCAAACAACTAGCTACTAGCGATAGAACACTATTGACATGTTGTATGCTTACATAAACAGTGCTTTATAAGGCAGTACACAAAGCCAAAGGGGTCCGGCAGATTTTTGTACAGCGCTAGTATTAAAGAAACTGGAAGCCCGCTTTCCACCAACAATACTATTAAAACGAAAGACACTTCATTTTAACAGTTACTAAAGAAACATTTTTTATTCACGGCGGCTGATAAGTTTGGGGTGTATAATACTGATGATGTGCCATAAACATAAATTGCGACACTACAACAGCACTGTGGAAGCAAACCACAGTAATCATTCAAGGGCGTGCTTTCATTAGTTTACGTTGGCAAGCTCAATTAAACCCAAAATACGAAATTATGGTTCTACCCTTGAACATAATATTTTTTTTCTCAGTTCAATAAACCTAAGTTTTTTCAAAAAAGAACTTTCAAAAGCTTCATTGATTCTTTGAGTTTTCTCAACAACATCATTTTTGTCATGTTATTTGCTCAAATTTACTCACATCAGAATAACAGTCAAGCAAGTCGTGGTTTCTAATGATGAGTTCGACGATAGACTAAGCTACTTCAGGTTGCATCGCTAAAGTAAAACTACTCTGGGACCCCATTTCCAGCTTCGGCTATCAACTGCAACTTACTCTCTAATTTCTACAGTTCAACCAATTTTATCAATAATACATAGTAGACTGTGCTATAACAAGCACATGTTAGTACATGTCAGGCAGTAGCTTGTCTGACGGATTGACACAGTTTGACTGTGCCATGTGCCATGCACAATCAAGCGCTTAATTATCTGTATCAGTTTTGTGACAAATCATCGATTCAAAGAAGATTATCAAAGTAAATGTGACTCTTGGTTGAATCTGCTTGAAAATATATATACAACATGTGTCAAGCACCGCTCAAGCACTATGATCATGTGATTGGCAGGCTGCAAACATGTAGATTGCTTCTGGAAATAGATAATAACATTGCATCATGGGTAGAGGGAAGTGACTAGTGTAAGCCATTAGAGAGATCTGATATGCAAACATGTGATGACAGAATAAATAAAATGAAGAAGCTTGAAATCAGCAATGCAAGTGTGTAGCAACAATGTGGGGAGTTGTCTTCTTTTCAAGTGACCAGCTCTCGGGCTTCTCTAAAAATTGTGCCAGGACTGCACTGGTGCAGTTGGTTAGGTCTAGAGTTTGCTTAGAGTAAATGAAAGTTGAGCTGGGATTGTCTAGTTACACAGTGGCTACAGGGTTTATGATTAACATATGTTGTAATGTCAAGTCAAACCCCACATGGTGCAATCGTACAGACCACCAACTTTAGGTGTTTATAAAGGTGTGAGCCAGCAACGTTTGCAAGCAACTTGTAAATTATAAAGTCAAATCCGTCGCAAGGGAGGCGTAAAAGCAAACTGTATGTTTCATAGAATGCCATAGCGAGTGTATCTCACACTGTCACACAAACGTGTCATATGGCAGCAAAAGTAATTTAGTTGACGCATTGAGACACAATTGGCAAGCGTAGAACATCAGGATGAAATTATTCATGACTATTTGATGGACGAGTAGAAATTTTACCACATCTCTGCTGTACAGTTATTTTGACAAGCAATCAAACACATTCCAGCAGTTGAAACAATTGATTAACAAAAGAAATTTACATGCAAAAATTTGTCTTTGAAATTAATGGTTGGTCGATGAATAGAGCGAGCTAGCTGTTATCTCTTGATCTATCCAACTAGGGGGAGGGAGAAAAGATGGCTATCACGTTGTGAGCTTGCCCATGAATCACATGTATTGAGATGTTTTCTACAATGGTGAAATATTACAACAACAAGATATAGCTGCAGGGGGCATAATGTAAGTAATTACTCTGAGCAAACAATCATTGCACCGCAGTATCCACGTCATGGGATTGTTGACACATTGTTCAACCTCTTATCATCAGTGGCAGTGCATATATAATATGTTAGAGTGTCGGTAGCAGGGAAAGGCTTCTAGCAAAGGTGTTGCTTCATTTGTGCTTGTACTAATGTCATTTGGTTCAACCCTTGCTTGTATAACGTTTCACTAAAACTCCTAAATTGTTACGTACGGGTGTGAAAAGTTCATTGCAAGTGGATATTGTACTATGTTACCTGATAGGTAATATGTGACTGAACAATTAAATGGTCAAGTCACTCATGGCAAGGTGTAACTGCTCTCTCAAGGTTCAACGTTCACGTCTTAACTAATAACAATAGAAATTCCAGGTTGAATTTAACACATTGATTACACTACTGAGAGAGAATGCACACTTTTGCTTACTGACCTGCAGGTGCTTAAAGGCAGCATAAGGTCAGCAATTAAATATTTACTGGTAAAAAACTGAACGCTGGCTGCGTAGTAAATGTTGGCTTGCTTGTGCAACTGTCTTCCCATTTAGGTAGATGATTTCCTGATATTATAAACAACGTATCAGTTATTTTATGCTTCATTAATCACCCAGTGATTTGGATCACCGTCGTAGGCATAGTTTCTTTTTGTATAAAAAATTGTTTTTCCGTTTATTTATGGAAAAGCTTAAGAGATATTGGGACTGTAGCCATCACAGAGAGGTGCAAAATGCAACAGAAAGTAAAGTCACTGATTCGATACATGTGGAAAATCTAAATTTTTCTTTACAATGCAAGTCAAATCCCAATACTGATACCAGTGCCAAAAATTGACCAGGATGACACCCTGCTGACGCCTTCGAAAGCTGTCAGTAACTTTCGTTTGTTATAAAAGCAGCAACTGCAGTTCATATAGCCATCATTTGACTCTTCTATTTGTTTGGTGGTTTCAGCTAGGCCACAGCTAGGACACAGCTAGGACACAGCTAGGACACAGCTAGGACACAGCTAGGACACAGCTAGGACACAGCTAGGACACAGCTAGGACACAGCTAGGACACAGCTAGGACACAGCTAGGACACAGCTAGGACACAGCTAGGACACAGCTAGGACACAGCTAGGACACAGCTAGGACACAGCTAGGACACAGCTAGGACACAGCTAGGACACAGCTAGGACACAGCTAGGACACAGCTAGGACACAGCTAGGACACAGCTAGGACACAGCTAGGACACAGCTAGGACACAGCTAGGACACAGCTAGGACACAGCTAGGACACAGCTAGGACACAGCTAGGACACAGCTAGGACACAGCTAGGACACAGCTAGGACACAGCTAGGACACAGCTAGGACACAGCTAGGACACAGCTAGGACACAGCTAGGACACAGCTAGGACACAGCTAGGACACAGCTAGGACACAGCCAATTGGTTTAAATGGCTTGCCTGTCACACCTCAACCGCATAAAGATTGAAACTTTGAGCTCGGTATCAAAGATAATATGTTAGTCAACCTAGCCATTTTAATGCGTGTTAAATTCCAAAACAAGTTCTCATGCAATTTAGAAATAAAAAATGAAAATAGAAATTAAAATGTTCTCTTGTATGCTGTTATAAAAAAAGCAATCAGGGATGCCACAAACAGCAACCTTCTGTCTCTGAAACATTGTTTGGTTTTACACTTGTTGGGAGTTTGTTGTGACAGAGATACATGTAGGTTGTAGTAAGGGAGGTACATGCAGGTTGTAGCAAGGGAGGTATATGCAGGTTGTAGTAAGGGAAGTACATGCAGGTTGTAGTAAGGGAGGTACATGCAGGCTGTAGCAAGGGAGGTACATGTAGGCTGTAGCAAGGGAAGTACATGCAGGTTGTAGTAAGGGAAGTACATGCACGTTGTAGTAAGGGAAGTACATGCAGGTTGTAGTAAGGGAAGTACATGCACGTTGTAGTAAGGGAGGTACATGCAGGTTGTAGCAAGGGAGGTACATGCAGGTTGTAGTAAGGGAAGTACATGCAGGTTGTAGTAAGGGAGGTACATGCAGGTTGTAGTAAGGGAAGTACATGCAGGTTGTAGTAAGGGAAGTACATGCAGGTTGTAGTAAGGGAAGTACATGCAGGTTGTAGCAAGGGAGGTACATGTAGGTTGTAGTAAGGGAAGTACATGCAGGTTGTAGTAAGGGAGGTACATGCAGGTTGTAGTAAGGGAAGTACATGCACGTTGTAGTAAGGGAGGTACATGCAGGTTGTAGTAAGGGAGGTACATGCAGGTTGTAGTAAGGGAAGTACATGCAGGTTGTAGTAAGGGAAGTACATGCACGTTGTAGTAAGGGAGGTACATGCAGGTTGTAGTAAGGGAAGTACATGCACGTTGTAGTAAGGGAGGTACATGCAGGTTGTAGCAAGGGAGGTACATGCAGGTTGTAGTAAGGGAAGTACATGCAGGTTGTAGTAAGGGAGGTACATGCAGGTTGTAGCAAGGGAGGTACATGCAGGTTGTAGTAAGGGAAGTGCATGCAGGTTGTAGCAAGGGAGGTACATGCAGGTTGTAGCACGGGAAGTACATGCAGGTTGTAGCAAGGGAGGTACATGCAGGTTGTAGCAAGGGAGGTACATGCAGGCTGTAGTAAGGGAAGTACATGCAGGTTGTAGCAAGGGAGGTACATGCAGGTTGTAGCACGGGAAGTACATGCAGGTTGTAGTAAGGGAGGTACATGCAGGCTGTAGTAAGGGAAGTACATGCAGGCTGTAGTAAGGGAAGTACATGCAGGTTGTAGCAAGGGAAGTACATGCAGGTTGTAGCAAGGGAGGTACATGCAGGTTGTAGTAAGGGAGGTACATGTAGGTTGTAGTAAGGGAAGTACATGCAGGTTGTAGTAAGGGAAGTACATGCAGGTTGTAGCAAGGGAAGTACATGTAGGTTGTAGCAAGGGAGGTACATGCAGGTTGTAGTAATGGAGGTACATGTAGGTTGTAGTAAGGGAGGTACATGCAGGTTGTAGTAATGGAGGTACATGTAGGTTGTAGTAAGGGAGGTACATGCAGGTTGTAGTAAGGGAAGTACATGCAGGTTGTAGCAAGGGAGGTACATGCAGGCTGTAGTAAGGGAGGTACATGCAGGCTGTAGTAAGGGAGGTACATGCAGGTTGTAGCAAGGGAAGTACATGTAGGTTGTAGCAAGGGAGGTACATGCAGGTTGTAGTAATGGAGGTACATGTAGGTTGTAGCAAGGGAGGTACATGCAGGCTGTAGTAAGGGAGGTACATGCAGGTTGTAGTAAGGGAAGTACATGCAGGTTGTAGCAAGGGAAGTACATGTAGGTTGTAGCAAGGGAGGTACATGCAGGTTGTAGTAATGGAGGTACATGTAGGTTGTAGTAAGGGAGGTACATGCAGGTTGTAGTAAGGGAAGTACATGCAGGCTGTAGCAAGGGAAGTACATGTAGGTTGTAGCAAGGGAAGTACATGTAGGTTGTAGCAAGGGAGGTACATGCAGGCTGTAGTAAGGGAAGTACATGCAGGTTGTAGCAAGGGAGGTACATGCAGGCTGTAGTAAGGGAAGTACATGCAGGTTGTAGCAAGGGAGGTACATGCACTTATTGTGTGCAAAAGGACCGAGTAATTTACACAGCAAGCAATACATCAATAATTAAAAACTTTCTTACACTCTTTATGGTACAAACAAAAGTCTTTTAATGCCAATAAAAACAGTTCCTGCTGATGGAGATTATCAATCGTACTGTAAGTTGTTAGATTTGGGGTTGATATAGCTCAAGCTAAACAGCCTTTCATATAAGAATTAGGTGCAACCATTGTAATGCTGTGTAACAACTCATGTCTATGGGGTGCAACAATTGTAATGCTGTGTAACAACTCATGTCTATGGGGTGCAACAATTGTAATGCTGTGTAACAACTCATGTCTATGGGGTGCAACCATTGTAATGTTGTGGAACAACTCATGTCTATGGGGTGCAACCATTGTAATGCTGTGGAACAACTCATGTCTATGGGGTGCAACCATTGTAATGCTGTGTAACAACTCATGTCTATGGGGTGCAACCATTGTAATGCTGTGTAACAACTCATGTCTATGGGGTGCAACCATTGTAATGCTGTGTAACAACTCATGTCTATGGGGTGCAACCATTGTAATGTTGTGGAACAACTCATGTCTATGGAATGCAACCATTGTAATGCTGTGTAACAACTCATGTCTATGGGGTGCAACCATTGTAATGCTGTGTAACAACTCATGTCTATGGGGTGCAACCATTGTAATGCTGTGTAACAACTCGTGTCTATGGGGTGTAAGCATTGTAATGCTGTGTAACAACTCATGTCTATGGGGTGCAACCATTGTAATGCTGTGTAACAACTCATGTCTATGGGGTGCAACCATTGTAATGCTGTGTAACAACTCATGTCTATGGGGTGCAACCATTGTAATGCTGTGTAACAACTCATGTCTATGGGGTGCAACCATTGTAATGCTGTGGAACAACTCATGTCTATGTACAACACCTGCCCACTCCACCTTTGGGTGATAACTCACTAGCGAGCTGGAGTATACTAGAAGGATAGGATAACTCCAATGTCTTAGTATTTATTGCTAGAGGTCAGTGGTTGGGAAACAATGCAGAGAAATGTGCTTCCATTTTAAAAGACTGCTACTAAAAGTAAATAACAAGACAGATGGCAGAGGCCAAGCAAAGGTAGGACACAAAAGTTAAACACAAAAGTGCTGTGGTGGCTCACCTATGGAAGTGTGCGCTCACCTATGGAAGTGTGCGCTCACCTATGGAAGTGTACACATTTGAATGTTGCTCAGTAGCACTCACCTCTTACTGGGGAGATAGCAGTGTGAGCTGAGTCAGCTCTTTCGGTACAATAGCAAACGATTCACAAAATGCAAAGTATACCACTTTGATTCTAGTGCTTTGCTGAGGCATGACAGAGAGTTCTGTTATATATACATTCAAAAGTCCTTTCAAGGCTCTTTCATCCTTGCTAGCCTGGACTCAAGGATGGGCCACCATCCTCCTCTGGCTCACGTTCAGTGTGGTGATCAGTAGAAAAATGAAAGTCAAATCCACATGACCATCATGTTGACCGTAAGGCAATACCAACATATCCTTATGTTCCACAAAATATATCGATAGCACCAATGGTTGTTTGGCAATGTTATTGTTGCTAGGGTCAAAGCTATCAAAAAAGTTGTTTTATTAACACCCTGGCTGATGATTCCAGTTAGCTAATTTAATGGGAAAGATTTTGCAACAAGCTGCAAGCTCCCTTTGCTAATGAAGTGCTTTATAATCACTCTAGTTTTTTGTGTCTGAGTTTTTCATTCATTGGGCAAACATTCATTTGCAAACATGGCTCATCCCCTCACCAGTACCCTAGCTCGCATATTTAAAATACTTTAAAGAGTTTGGTGGTGTTTTGCAAAAAACTCAGGAATGTCTACAATTACTGCAATTATGAGCCATAAAAATGATTTTTTGCTTTTTATCTTTCACAGGTGTCAATTCTATATGCCTAAATTTTATGTTTCCTGGCTGAAGTTTCCTGCATAAGATGCTTGCTAGCTTATGTTATCTGAGAGCTCACTAATAAATAGTTACATTTAAATCCATTGTTCTAGAAAATCGAAGAAAGTTCATAGGCAACTTCAAATTGTGCTCCAATACACATTAAAGTGATTGAGAGTGAAGGACAGCTATATATTGCACACTTGATATACTGTGGCGAAATCTATTGGCAATGGCCTACTTGTCCATTCCTTCTGACTACTGATCATTTTCTTCTTGCGACCTCTTCCCCTCTACCACCCTCTCTTCCTTCCCTTCTACCATCCTCCCATCCTTCGTCTCTTCCTTCCACCTTCCTTCACCACTTCCTTCCTCTCTTCCTTCCTCTCTTCCTTCACCTCTTCCTTCCTCTCTCTCTTCCTTCTCCTCTTCCTTCCTCTCTTCCTTCCTCTCTTCCTTCCCCTCTACCACCCTCTCGTCCTTCCCCTCTACCATCCTCTCATCCTTCGTCTCTTCCTTCCCTCTTCCTTCTTCTCTTTTTTCTCCTCTTCCTTTCCTCTTTCTTCCTCTCTTCCTTCCCTCTTCCTTCCCCCTTCTTTCCCCTTTTCCTTCCCCTCTTCCTTCCCCTCTACCTTCCCCTCCTCCTTCCCCTCCTCCTTCCTCTCTTCCTTCCCCTCCTCCTTCCCCTCCTCCTTCCTCTCTTCCTTCCTCTCTTCCTTCCTCTCTTCCTTCCTCTCTTCCTTCCTCTCTTCCTTCCTCTCTTCCTTCCTCTCTACTTCCCCACTTCCTTCCTCTCTTCCTTCCCCTCTTCCTTCCCTCTTCCTTCCTCTCTTCCTTCCTCTCTTCCTTCCTCTCTTCCTTCCTCTCTTCCTTCCCTTCTTCCTTCCCCTCTTTCTTCCTATCTTCCTTCCTCTCTTCTTTCCCCACTTCCTTCCCCTCTTTCTTCCCCTCTACCTTCCTTTCTTTCTTCCCCTCTTCTTTCCCCTCTTTCTTCCCCTCTTCTTTCCCCTCTTCCTTCCTCTCTTCCTTCCCCTCCTCCTTCCCCTCTTCCTTCCCCTCTTCCTTTCCCTCTTCCTTCCCTCTTCCTTCCGTCTTCCTTTCCCTCTTCCTTCCCCTCTTCCTTCCCCTCTACCTTCTTCTCTTCCTTCCCCTCTTCCTTCCTCTCTTCCTTCCTCTCTTCCTTCCTCTCTACCTTCCCCACGTCCTTTCATTCTACCTTCCTCTTTTCCTTTCTTTCTTCCCTCTTCCTTCCACTCTTCCTTCCTCTCTTCCTTCCACTCTTCCTTCCCCTTCTTCCTTCCCCTCTTCCTTCCCCTCTACCTTCCTCTCTTCCTTCCCCTCTTCCTTCCCCTCTTTCTTCCCTTTTTCTTCACCTCTTCTTGCCCCTTTACCCCCTGTATATCGCTTTGTGGCAGATGTCCTCTGATTAGGAGACATCTCAATCATTGCAGGCTGTTTTTGAGCCTGCCTACTTCCACCTCGATCCCTTCTGCTAAACTATTGCTCATTTGCAAGAACTGTAGCGAAGGTCGAGGGCTGGAGGCTTGGGCTGAATCCTCAGTGGGTTGATTGTCATTACTTGACACTTCGCCGACCTCCAGAGGGACTGTCACTGTAGAGTGAACAGCCAACTTGTTCCGTTTTGGAATCGTAGAGGGTTGAAAGGCCTTTATAGCCTTAGAAGGGGTTTCCCGCTCCTTCTTTGTCTCCTTACTGGTTGGGGAGAGCTTTCTCTTCTTAGGAGCAGCTTCCTGGCTGTCCTTCTCACCAGTTTGCGTTGGCCAGCGCTTCCTAAACTTTGGGCAGTCAGTCCATTGCACAAACTGACAGAACCTAGTAAAACTAGGCCTGTCTACCGCATACACTATCCCAGTCTTTTGGTAGTGCGTAGAGTTGCCAGGGGCGTCAAACTTTGCCTGGTGGCTATAGACGGTGTCCCTGCTTTCACTGGCATACTGGCATTGGCAGTAATGCCTGATGTAGTGTTGAGCTACATGGATGCGCAGTTGTCTCTTGTTAGGTGCCTGGTATTAGCACTTGACGCAGGTACTATCTCTGGCGTCCGTCACCAGGGTGTTAATCCTGTCTTCGGTGACTTTGGCTACCCAACGTAGCATAAGCCATCAGGTAGGGTTTCTTTTGCCGTCTGGTCCATAGGAGGTGGCTGGCTCATCATCTATGGTAAGGTCGTGCTCAGGAGTGTCACTCCTCTCTGGCAGTTCCTCTTTCTCCTCCTTGGGAGACACTTGTACAAGACGTACTGTCAGCTTGGGGTTAACCTCACTGCAGACGTGGGTTCAGTTCCTACAACAATATTATCTCGATTACGAGAACTGTGGACTTGCGCAGAGGTTGTTGTTACAGAACTATTATTCCAAGTCTGACTGTAGGGACTGGGTAACTGAGTATTAGTCAGCTTAGCAAGTTCGGTTGGAACATTGTCCGACGGGGTGGTTGCAGTAATATTTGTCTCCTGCGAGGTGGGCTGGCGTTTTCGGCTCTCCCTTCTATCAACTTTGCTCTTTCCCAGAGCTTTCTCCTGACCCCGGGTCGAGGTAGCAGGTAAGGGTGGCTTTAGTATCTCTACTGCAGCCCTGGAGAATGTACTGCCTTCTTTGCTATCATTCGTCTCAGAGTTCTCTTCCCTGAGAGCCTGCGAAGCGTTTCCCGCCACTTCGCACCCTTTGGTCAACCTGTAAGTTGCCAGAGGACCCCAGGGCTGGGTAAGTGTACCCCAGGTTGGGATAGGTGTACCCCGGGTTGGTATAGAGTCATACCGGGTCAGCATAGAGTTATCTCTATGAGTGGGGGGTTTTTTCCCGCCTAAACTTGGTTCTGCCTTCCTGCAGACGGTCTGTGCCGAAATTATCTTTGGCTGAGACCTGTCCTTGCCATCATACTGTGGCAAGGGCCCTTTGGTTTGGGGCAGCGCTCTACTCACTCTAGTGGGACTACCTTTAGTTAAAGCTAATGGATCAGTTACAGATCTATGCTTAAAAACCCAAGCGGCTATTTCAGATGGGGTTAGCTCACCATCCTTTGTAGCAGTTTCCGCTGTTTTTTCAGCCTTCAGGGTGTCTTTGGTAGCAGGTAGAGTGGCTGCTGCTGGGGGTGACTTGGACAGCTCATCTGTGGGCATGGCTAGTAGCTCATCCTCTTCGGCTGTGCCTGTGTATGCTGCTAGACTTTCGTCCAGCAATGTGTTGTCTTCTCTGTCGCTTAGACGTAGAATATCCATTTTGATCAGTACAAAGTCCAGTGGTGTTGCTCTGCTGCTTTCACTAGGTAGAATGAACTGGCTGGCTGTACTGCATGTCTGCTTGAAGTCATGACTCATAGAACTTCCTGTGAGCACAGGTGGCTTGTGTTGACTGAGGGTATTGGGGGTATCTTTGGAGAGTTCCTGTGGGTGGTCGCACGCAGTAAACCGTTGAGGCTGAAAACGAGTCGGTAGAAAATTTTTCACTGATTCTTTTGAAACTAAGCACGACTGTGCAGCTACCGTTCATCTGTCCATTGCAGCCAATTTACTGTTTTTCCCGAGGTTTCCCACTATTGCCTCATAGTGTCTCCTGGCTCCACTCCTTTTCACACAGCTTAGACTGTCCTTGGTCACACAAGGCAGTGGCTCTGGTTGGCTAGTGGGTATCTTCTTCTTCAGTGTGCAGGGAACTTCTTTCTCTGCCAGGGGCATAGCAAACAGGGGCACAGGGGTATTCTGGGCATTTCTTGCTCTGTAGGCCACAGTTTTTATCCGATTGGGCTCAAACTTGCTGTGAGGGTGCTCCTTACCTCTCACCAGCGTTGGTTGTTTCTTTCCTGCAGGTAGCTCTGCCAGGGGATAGTTGTAGGGTTTTTACTTCCCTACCAGAGGGTTTCAGCACAATTTCGTCCAAGAAATTTGCTTTTGGCTGCAACAACCTTATGTTGTCCAGCGGTCTACCATGCTTATCCGTACATGGCTGCCTGTGTAAGTCAATGGTGACGGTGGAGTCACTAAACTTCATAGTGCACTCGTGGGTGGTTAAGAAAGGCATGCCAATTATGGCATCTTCGCTAATGTCACTTATAACGAAGTTAATCTCTGTGTAGAAGTCTCGGAGTTGCAGTGGCACTTTGATGGTTCCGTAGAAGGTTATCCTGGAGCCATCAGCCATCAATCCGTGGGGTTCACTATGTTTTAAGGTATCCTTCACGTCTTGCGGTAATCGACGGTGAATGTGCTTTGCCAACAGGTTCGTTGTACACCCAGTGTCTATTAATATTGACACTGGCCGTCCGTCCAGCCTTCCTGACAGAAAGTGGCTGGCTTGGTAGGGGCGCTCTAACACAGGGTGGTCTGTGCTGGCTAGTCTGAGAGGAGGCCAGCTTTGCCTGTTAACCTCCGGTCTGTCTCTCTTGACAGGTACATGGCTTGCCAGTTCGCAGCTAGAGGCCATAGGCTCTACCGCGGGGGTTGGCCGTTTCCTGGTCGTTGGACTGGATAGTTGGGTCTGGTAGCCCGTTGCTTGCTGGGACATGTTCTTAACATGTCTCCGATCTCTCCGCATGTCCAACACCGCGGTGTGGGCGTAGTCTCAATCAGTGGTGTAGGGGTAGACATCCTCTGTTGCTTCAACAGCTTGATTTGGGTAGCAGTGACTTGGCCATTCGTAGTAAGGGATCCGCTGTAGCTGCTGCTGGAACTTGTTGCACCTTCTGTGCTAGGAAGTTAGGGGGTGCTGGAGGTGGTGAATGATGAGTGGCTGGGTATCGCCTGTCTTCTTCTACTTCTTCATCCACCGTCCATACGTGAGCGGGTCGCTCATCATGGGGGGTCTTCACTTGCAGGTATTCATTCCCTGCGCGTACTGCGTCAGCTAAGTCTGCTGGCTGCATAGACAAGAGGTGTCGCTACAGATATACATTTCTTATAGTTGTGCTGGAAATGTCCAGCATCACGCGTTGCATGGGTAGGGCTGGTAGGTCGCCATAGGCGATGTGCACCAACCTTTCCACCTCATTCGCATGTTCTTGCAGAGTTGTTTTGTACAATCTGCGTAGGCTAGCCAGTCTAGACATGGCTTCTCTGGAGGTTAAACCAAACCTCGCTCTCAGGGCAGCAAATATGCCTTGAAGGTGTGGGGGTTTCCCACAGTCGAGTGCGTTACCCCGTAACGACTCTCTCATGTGTAGCATAGCCGTTTGCTCTGGCCAGTCCTTGACTTCAGCAATTTCCATAAAACGCGCTATGAAATATTCCACATCGCCAGTCCTTTCAAACTGTGGTGGCTTGAATGGCGTGTGAGTATTGGCAGGGGGCTGCATAGCAGCCTGTAGGGCCTCGGTAAGGCGATCCATTGCAGTCAGTTCTGGATTTACGACAGGTACTCTGCCAGCACTGCGAGCACGTTGGTTTGCCATTGCAACGATTAGAGGATAAAGATCAACTCAATAATCTACAATGGTTAGTCAACTCAGGGGCTGCAGTGTCCAGTTATGTCTGTGCAATCTCTAGGTCAGCACTCAAGGGTACTAAGGGGTAGCAAGTGGTCTGCACTAACAAGTACAGCACCAACAATAGTGTATACAGGACTGGCGTTCTAGATGCAGAATTGGTATCACTTGGCAGCAAAGTCAGTCACAGAATGACAGACTCAGTATCAGGAATGACAGATCCGGTATCAGGAAATGACAGGTTCGGTATCAGGAAATGACAGACTCGGTATAAAAAAATGACAGATTCGGTATAAGAAAATGACAGATTCGGTATAAGAAAATGACAGATTCGGTAACAGTTTGGCAGTGCCTGTAAAGCTGTTACAGGGCTTAGGCGTCTCTACAACGGAGTGAACTCAACGTATTTGTAGGAGCGTTTTCACAAAGACCACTGCTGCTGTCGGAGTGAACTCGCCGACAGTGCAGGAGTGTCTTGTCTCTCTGGCTTGTACAACGCAGTACAAAGCCCGCGGTAGCTGGATCTGCTTGAAGCAGACTCCAAGGTAGCAAAGTTTTCACACAGTGAGAATAGATCCCACCGCTGCCACCAATGTAGCGGATTTTGACGTCCACTACCTTCCGCTAGGGGGTTGTGCTGGCAGACGTGCCGTCTGTGCAGCCACAACAAGGCAGTCAGCCTCTTCAGGCCTGACAAGTAACAGTCTACCTCAACCCAGAGGTAACCCTGTACCGAATCGGCACAAACACAATGTTGTAAAACGAGTGTCTGACTTTAGCAACAGTGAGGATTCCTCGGCTCAGACATACACAGCTCAATAGTGTGTAAATAAACCATTTATTCATTACAGAATAACAGGTAATGCTGGCAATACAAAACAAGAGAACACACTCTTGCCATATCAGTAAGTGCAATGAGTGTAGCAAAACTTCTGCCTTTTATAGGCAGAGTTGTGGAAAAATACCAGCCATGCACAGGAAGCATGGCAGGAAGTTATATGATATATAGCAACAATAGAATACATAGTAAATGATATTGTCCAATAAGATAAAGCTAAACAAATTAAAGAGCACTGGCGCCCATAGGTAGGGGCAACTTTGCCAGTGATTGGTAGGTATAGTTCTTGGGAGTTTCATGGCCTTGGGTCCACTTTCCTCTACATCTAAAGGTAGATAGTTTCGGGAGGTGGCATCTGGAGACTGTTAGGATTTCATCATCCTGGTCATGGCGGCCATCTTGTTGCCGACCCGGGATAGCTACCCAGGGTCGGGGTAGTAAATAATTAGTGCCGAAGTAATATATTATTAATAATAATTACTTATAAGAGCAATATAATTGCTGTAACAGATGCTGGTCTTTGTCTGTTATAATCATTGGAGGCATGCCTGTGGTAGCCACCAACACGGGGACCTATGTGCAGTGGTTGTCACTGTATGTTGCCAGTAAAATCCACCACAGTATGTGATCTGTCCCTACCCTCCTGACAATTATAAATATATACAAAACAATTTGTAGACAAACGAACAGCTGTAACGCTACTACTAGTGCTATACGACAATCCACTGTAGATAGCTGTCAAACAACTTGTCTGACTGACTTGTCAACACCAACGAGATTAATACGTAAACAAATTCAAACTGATAACTAAGTGAAATATTCTTTTGGGTTGACCTCTAATATTAATTTGGTTGTCAAAACAACTTGTCTGATTGACTAGTCAATATCAATAATATCAGTGAAGTTAATATGTAAACAAAATTAAACTGATAAATAAAAAATCTTTTTATGGTTTTTTTGATTAATTATAGCTTATTCAATACGAATACTTGAAATGAAATTAATATGATTTATTTATAATTGAGTTAATATTATTATTTATAATTGAGCCCAAGCAAACCCACGTTCAAAAAAAGTGAGTTTACCCCAAATAGGCAGCCAAACCAAAAATATAGCTATTTGCCATCACAACCCCACCAAACCGTAAAGGAATTTGGTGTCAGTTACTGTTGTCTTATAAAATAAATGCTTGATCGTGCAGGCTGTGTTTAAGTAAACAGCACATCAATAATTAGGGTATGTACGATGTCTACGCAATACAACAATCCAAGGTAGATAATAAAAGAAAATTTGATTGCGCTAATATATTCCGATGCTTCACTAAGTATACCCCAAGAACTCGTTCCTACGCTGATTTGCTTATTTTTACACACTAGTTAGACTTCTCTATATAATATATATATCGCTTTGAGTGGGTTATCCGTTGCTATTTACTGTATGTACACAATACCTCTTGTGCAACGTACAAAACAAACCTAAATAAGTAAATGTATGCTTTGATTCAAAGTTATTTGATTATAACAAAAAACAATACTTTCTTCGAGGGCTTACGGTACAATCTAAACACCGGTATACACTGCGAGCTGTCAAAACAATCAATCAATCAAGCCGTCAATTTCGAATTACTGGATACCTTTACCAATTTGTTTCACAAGTCTACCACTTCCTTCACAAACTAATGCTTGCTATCAGCAAGATTCCACTAGTGTGTCTATGCCCTATAGCTATCTAATGCTAATGTCAAAATAAAGTCCATTTACCTCTAATGTGTCCCAATCCTCTCAGTGTAATCCTGTAGCTCCTGTTTCTCCTTCAAATCCTGCCAAATCTATGGAGCTCTCCGAAGTCCAATTGAGAAAAGTCCAGCAGTATCTTCCTCTCCTGAAAGTCCAGCTCTCATGAAAGCTCCTCACTTGTTGCTTTTCAATGCGGCTGAGCTGCTCCTTACCTGGTTTCTGTTGGCTGAAAGTTGTACTGTCTGTCATCTTACTTTTCCTAAAAATAATTTGGATTCCCAAACTTCCAAGTTTCCAAACATTATTGTCAGCATATTGTAACTAGCATTGTTAGAGTTGCTTCCCCCTAGCCTCCTTTATAACTCGTATGTTTAACTGTGTGCACGTTGATACTTGGGCTAAATTCTTATTCTAACCTATTCTTCCTCTCACAGTTGCATCTCTTCAGCCAATGAGAATGCTCGCGCGAAAATCTCAGTATAATATATAAAAACTGTCTAGAAAAATATTTCTTCTTGCGAAAAAAATTTTGTGTTATATAAAAAATTTCAAGCAAATAAAAAAGATTTCGCGGGAGCATTGTCATTGGCTGTAGGTTTAGGTCAGTCGGTGCAACTTTTACTATTTAAAAGTCACTGTTGTACTCCTAGAATCCTGTTGGTTAGCTCTCAAGACTGCAAAGTCTTTGGGGTTGATAAAATTGACTTTTTTGTCACAGAGCTAACAACCAACAAGGAACAAAACTCGGACCTTGTTTTGGTTTGTCTACCTTAATGATCTAGTCATCCCGAATATGCCGATTGTGAAGTGTGCCGATGATATGACGCTATACACGACCATCAACAAAGCCTCGTCCAACCAACAAGCGCTCCAGACTGCCTTAAACAACTATAAGTATGGGCACATCACAACAAAATGCTCATAAAGGCCAATAAAACTTAACTGATAATTCTATCACTGTCAGAACCACACCAATCAGAAACATACAGTATAAGAAATGTGCCCATCGTAGAGTGCGAAAGCGCAAATCTACTGTCCGTAACCATAGATAAACAGCTCTCTTTCAGTAAACTTGTAAGCGATATTGCTGAAAGTCTAGGGTCTCGATTATATGCCATGCGCCAGTTGAAGAGATTACGTTTGAAATCAGCTGGACTCAAGCTGTTCTACCCCTCGAATATTCAATGGAGGCTAGCATACGCATGCCCAGCGTGGTCAGGACTGATAACTGAAAACAGCCTCAATCAAATTATCAGAGTAGAGAAATCAGCCATGAGAGTAATGAGTGCAGGTCTAGACTCTGAAAGCTGCCTCAAAGCACATAATATTCCGCCTATTGTGAATTAGATTGAGCAGCAATGCCAAAACCACTACCAAACCATACTAATCAACACTGATCATATTAGTCAACACTGATCATACTAGTCAACACTGATCATCCTCTTCACAAGAACATTGTGAAGAATACAGCTGCCAAACAAGAGTGTCATCGGCAGTGAGAGTACCTTGCTGTAGGACTAAGAGAGAGTACCTTGCTGTAGGACTAAGAGAGTACCTTGCTGTAGGACTAAGTGAGTACCTTGCTGTAGGACTAAGTGAGAGTACCTTGCTGTAGGACTAAGAGAGTACCTTGCTGTAGGACTAAGAGAGAGTACCTTGCTGTAGGACTAAGAGAGTACCTTGCTGTAGGACTAAGAGAGTACCTTGCTGTAGGACTAAGAGAGTACCTTGCTGTAGGACTAAGAGAGTACCTTGCTGTAGGACTAAGAGTGTCATCGGCAGTGAGAGTACCTTGCTGTAGGACTAAGAAGTTGAAGAGAAGTTTCTTTTTTAAATATCCTAATCGCTAGTGAACAATGCTTTGTAATTTTCTCTTTTATTTGTTTTTGTATTCTAACACAATTTTACAATTATTTTCACCCCAGGGCATCAAACTTTCTGATATATGGAGGACAAAAGATGAAGCCTATCCTAGCCTATCGTAACCAGGTGCAATGCAACTTTGCAAACATGTGGAGACAACTGTGCTCCGAGTAGAACAGTATATGTATCATGTCTATGGGTAATCATTTCAAATAATTATTAATATGAATGGTGATATTCAAAGCCTTTTATTTCCGCCATGTCATGGTTTTCAAAATAAATTAATACGTAACGGTACATTGTCGTCTGACTTCAGCTTTTGTGTAGAGCTTCACATAGCCAGCGCGGCCAATAGAACTTTTAGCTTTCAAGTACAAGTGTGACACTGCACAGTGTTATAGACCAAAAGTAAGTAGCATGTAAGTACAAGTGTGACACTGCATAGTGTTATAGACCAAAGGTAAGTAGCATGTAAGTACAAGTGTGACACTGCATAGTGTTATAGACCAAAGGTAAGTACCATGTAAGTACAAGTGTGACACTGCATAGTGTTATAGACCAAAGGTAAGTAGCATGTAAGTACAAGTGTGACACTGCATACTGTTATAGACCAAAGGTAAGTAGCATGTAAGTACAAGTGTGACACTGCATAGTGTTATAGACCAAAGGTAAGTAGCATGTAAGTACAAGTGTGACACTGCATAGTGTTATAGACCAAAGGTAAGTAGTATGTAAGTACAAGTGTGACACTGCATAGTGTTATAGACCAAAGGTAAGTAGCATGTAAGTACAAGTGTGACACTGCATAGTGTTATAGACCAAAGGTAAGCAGCATGTAAGTACAAGTGTGACACTGCATAGTGTTATAGACCAAAGGTAAGTAGCATGTAAGTACAAGTGTGACACTGCATAGTGTTATAGACCAAAGGTAAGTAGTATGTAAGTACAAGTGTGACACTGCATAGTGTTATAGACCAAAGGTAAGTAGCATGTAAGTACAAGTGTGACACTGCATAGTGTTATAGACCAAAGGTAAGCAGCATGTAAGTACAAGTGTGACACTGCATAGTGTTATAGACCAAAGGTAAGTAGCATGTAAGTACAAGTGTGACACTGCATAGTGTTATAGACCAAAAGTAAGTAGCATGTAAGTACAAGTGTGACACTGCATAGTGTTATAGACCAAAGGTAAGTAGCATGTAAGTACAAGTGTGACACTGCATAGTGTTATAGACCAAAGGTAAGTAGCATGTAAGTACAAGTGTGACACTGCATAGTGTTATAGACCAAAGGTAAGTAGCATGTAAGTACAAGTGTGACACTGCATAGTGTTATAGACCAAAGGTAAGTACCATGTACAGTTATTGTTAACAATGCATTGTTTCAGCATTTCACGCTTTTTTTGTCTGTAATAAGTGCAATTTTGGCCACAATCATCGCTTTTCTCCTAAATAATGCACCAAATCAGAATAAAAATGCCTAATAAGCCAACTTTAGTCTCAGTTTGGTTATTATGTAAATTGTTATGTGTATATTATGTATGACATAGCCTAGATAGTCTTGTAGAATGCATGATGGCATGTATGACATAGAGCCTAGATAGTCTTGTAGAATGCATGATGGCATGTATGACATAGAGCCTAGATAGTCTTGTAGAATGCATGATGGCAAGTAAAGTTTGATGAGAATTCCTCAGCAATAGATTATGAGATTACAAGATTACATGATTATCAGTAGCTCAGTGCAATCAGGCAACAACATGTGCTGCAATGGTGAGATACTTGTAGCAATTGGGAGTTGCTTACTACTGCTGTGCCTAGTCAATTCGGAGTTGTCTATTATTGCCATGTAAAATAAATGGGAGTTATCAGCACTCACTCGGCGTTTTACTGTTCCGCTCTTCGGCTGTTCGGTCAAGTAATAGCACCGACAAATCCCCCCACCCCCACCCCCTTCATCCATCCCTTTTTCTATTTCATTCATCTACCCACTCCCTCGTCTCCCTCTTTGAATGCTTTTTCTCTCCCCTCCCCCCCCCCCCCTCCACAGCAGTGCGAAAGTCAATGTAATAAAACCAATTAATGCAGAAGTCCTGATGTTGTTCCATCAAACTGGAACACATCCCACTCAACAGATTTAGTCAGATACCCCAGCCGTGGATGATATATATACAAGTATGCTAGTTCGATAACCTGGTCATGTGATGTTGCACTGACATCAGTCAGCAGTGCCAGTAGACAGGCGTGGCTGTTAAATCAATTAAACAATATCACTTTAAGAACTCTTCAGACACTTGTTGCCTCTATTTATAGGCAGCTATTATCATTGTTTTACATTCTCGGAGGTAGACATAAACAGATTTACTGTATGTTACCAGAGTACATAAGGCTACCTCATCAATGAACTCATATATAAAGTACTATGGTATACGTTTGGCTGGTTGCTGTTGTATCAATGAGTGGTTAAACATCACATACTCCAGTTAAGTGCCTGGGAGCAGTGATTTGTGTGCAATGGAGAACTGCAGCTAATGGCTCAGTTCGCCCATAACATGCCCTACAACTTAAGGTATGTCTACCCAGAATGCAATACTTCTAAACAACAGCATTTCCTGCTAAAGTAGTCAAACGAAAAACAAATAGCACTCCCACAGATGTAGAAAGGTTACTCTAGATAAATCTAATACACAAGAAGTGGGTGTGCTGTTGCTAGACTGTGCGCACAACATGGTTGTAGTGAGTGTAGTGTGTGTAGTGTGTGTAGTGTGTAGTGTGTGTAGTGTGTGTAGTATGTGTAGTGTGTGTGCGTGCCTGTGTGTGTGTGTAGTGTGTGTGGTGTGTAGTGTGTAGTGTGTAGTGTGTGTAGTGTGTGTAGTGTGTAGTGTGTGTAGTGTGTGTAGTGTGTGTGTGCGTGTGTGTGTGTGTGTAGTGTGTGTAGTGTGTGTAGTGTGTGTAGTGTGTGTAGTGTGTAGTGAGTGTAGTGTGTAGTGTGTAGTGTGTAGTGTGTAGTGCGTGTAGTGTGTGTAGTGTGTAGTGTGTGTAGTGTGTGTAGTGTGTGTAGTGTGTGTAGTGTGTGTGTGTAGTGTGTGTGTGTGTAGTGTGTGTAGTGTGTGTAGTGTGTAGTGGTGTGTGACCAACACATTTGGGAACTGTAGCAGTAACATTACCCTCTCCACTTACAGCCTCTACCCTGCTACGGATAACAACAGTTTCACCAATAATAAGTTATTTACATATACTTGGAGAAAGAAAATGTTTGTTACTAAACTCTTGTAGATATAACTTGTAACTAGAGCTGCAACGATACCATATTTTGTTACTTTTTGATGTAGTTTTTTACACTATTCTCGTCTTTTCTAGAAGTTGTTTTTCCAAATAGTTTTTAGTTGATCTGTTTCAAGTTGAAACATTTTTAATGTAGCCACAATTTGGTGAGCTAAGACGAATGTTATTGTAACATTGAAAAACCAGTAGAAATCTCCCTGAAGTTGTTATTTACCAAGATAACTGTGAGTGGGTTTAGACTGAGTAAACACTCACTACACAATGCACAGTTTGTACCTGCGCTTGTAGGTATATCATTGTTTGTGTGCTATTGGTCTGGTGTAATAATGTACTGTTTAGATTAAAGCTTGACAAATGACAAAAAACTTGTAAGTGATTGTTAAAATCCAAATACAATATTTGATAATTTATTCTTCATCACTTTCAGCCAAGACAGGCATAAGAGTCGTATGACATAAAACAGATGTACTGTGTGTTGTTGATTTGAGTGCATCCAACCATGATGTCATCTCATTACATTTGATTATTGTACAGAGTAATGACTGTCCATCTATGTCTTTGTTAGGAGTTACTCTAATGCAGTTGTCTCCCTCCTGTACTACATGAGTGTTCCTTAGGTTGATATACTTTGGGCTACAGTTAGATTTACTGCTAAGTAAAATATAATGATCGATATTGTTGTTATATATTTTAGCTCTGACAGCAGACTTTCTCTGATTATTAGACTGGATATAAATGAGTCCAGATTTCTTGACATGATGATCAGCAGTGCCAGCGTTGCTGACGCAGTTGGTAGTTGTCTTCTCTTCATCGTACTGTTTTAGAGTTGGTATTCTTGGATGGCATACTGGTGCAGTGTTCTTGTAGTTATTTAGGTTTCTCTCTACCTCCACCATCTTGTCTTCCTGCAATACAACAAACATTTATTAACATACAACTAGCATTCCCTAAACAACTATCTGACTACCAACACTCAGTGACCAGATAAATAATTAAGTTATATAGTCTTACCTCCAGAGAAGGTTCTAGAATATAGAAAGTGCACAAGTTAACAAATATAACTAACTGGTTGTAGTGAACGAATATTTTGTAGCTGAACAGAGCTCTCTAGGAGAAATGATAATGTCAGAAGTTCTCTTTCAACGCAATTTATATGCTTCATAGCTGAACTGTAATGAGATTTGAGGTAGCTCACTTTTCATTCGTTAATCTGAGATAGACGCATCCAATTAGATGACAGTTGTAAGGTAGTCAAGTAACATCCATTTACTGAGCAAGGCAGTATTGCTATCATTACATCATCTATTGATTCCTCCCCCTATGTTGTAACACAAGTGTGATCACATAATGTTGTAACACAAGTGTGATCACATAATGTTGTAACACAAGTGTGATCACATAATGTTGTAACACAAGTGTGATCACATAATGTTGTAACACAAGTGTGATCACATAATGTTGTAACACAAGTGTGATCACATAATGTTGTAACACAAGTGTGATCACATAATGTTGTAACACAAGTGTGATCACATAATGTTGTAACACAAGTGTGATCACATAATGTTGTAACACAAGTGTGATCACATAATGTTGTAACACAAGTGTGATCACATAATGTTGTAACACAAGTGTGATCACATAATGTTGTAACACAAGTGTGATCACATAATGTTGTAACACAAGTGTGATCACATAATGTTGTAACACAAGTGTGATCACATAATGTTGTAACACAAGTGTGATCACATACTGTTGTAACACAAGTGTGATCACATAATGTTGTAACACAAGTGTGATCACATAATGTTGTAACACAAGTGTGATTACATATCAAAATAAAATAAAACTAAAAAGAAGTTTTCTACAATATCGTGCTTAAAATTACAAAAAAGTTTTACAGGAGATTTAGTCCTAAAATAGTAGCCTTCATTGGCAATAAAACTTGACTTGAAAATGTTCATGTATGGAGAATGTAAAGTTTCCGTCATGTTTATCTATAAAATTTCTTGGTAAAATAACTTGCCTAGCTGACTCACAGTCACGTTGCTGCCTAGTACACTTCCCCAAAACCACAACATTAAAAACTTGTCCCCAATTTATTACTTTAAACTCTGATTTGTCCTCATTTTATTGCCTTTGCACTCACGCTGCCTTTGTGAAGTCACTATTGCCAATGGTGATGAGCCATCTCTTCATTTTTGTTAGCAACCACTTTTTCACGAGCACCCGATGGAGAAAGAGGTGCCACACCAACTTTATTCATATACAATATTTACAACAATTTATTATTCTTTACAACTTATCATACTGCTATATGACATAGATAATACATATCTAATCCCCTAACTCTCTCCTGGAAGAGTGAAAGAGGTATGTTTACTCACATTATTATACTTCATGTTTTAATCAGTTTTATTAATTTTGTGGAATTACTTTGTTTTTGTAACCTTTGCTAGCTGCTGCTCTTATTTTATCAAGTTTTCATTACATACATTGTAGTTTCACGGTGTTATCGATGTTACAATAAATTTCATCAGACATCAGTATGTGCTCTAAACGTTAATTCGGGAGGGAGGTTACAGTGAAACTCTACCTCTGATAGAGCAAAATCCCACGTCTAACGAAACGGAACTGCTTCTAATCCACTGCTAAGAATACTACACACTATTACCCTCACCAAGAGGATAACTTCTAGGACATCTAATGATTCGTCACCTACGAACTAACCCACAGCACCCACAAGCTAACTCACAGCACCCACAATCTAACTCAAGAGAACGTCCTACACAACACTAGACAAATACCACAAAGTGCCAAGAGCCAGGAGCCAGCAGCCACAAAGCCAGAGCCAGGAGCCGGAGCCAGCGCCATCGTGAAGTCAACAGATAAGTTGTGTTAGAAATTTTGATCAATAGAAACAGTGACATTGGTTTGATTTAACATCAGCCAATACCTACAATAGTCTGGATAGTTTACTGCATGCCAGTTTTTTATCATTTCTATTAATTTTGTGCGAACCTATTTGTAACATCATTGTTGCAACAGTGACATCACATTGAGCAGCTTGTTTAAAACTTAGTAACTGACCTTTGCCCTTTGAAAAATCTTTTGATCAGTTCTTAGCTTGCACTCAGTTGTGGTTATAGTCTTTAGTATACCAAATTACCGTGCTGACAGCAGCAGCATTGATTGTGAGCAGCAACAGCCAGTTTGTTCTTGAAATTCAATCACGCTTACCTGACAGGGACTTTACGCTTTGCTGTTTAATTGGAGTTAATCATTCGCGACAAAACTCAACTTTCACTCAGTTAGATTTAAGTTTACTAGCGATTTGAAATACTAGCATTCTTGTTCACCCTGGCTATGAGTGTCTCTGCCACTGCAGATATAGTTGATGAGTCTAATGGCTCAAACTTAGCAAGTAGTAGTATAGTAGCCGTTAGAGCACTTGATGAGACTGGTAATGATGAAAGTTCAATACCAAAGCAAGACCTAAGTCAAAACAGGTCGCTTGTCAGTGCAGAGAGCTCAATGAATGTGGAGCAAATGATTCGGAAATCTAGCAGATTAGAAGCTCAGATATGTAACAAACAGTTGTTGGAGGCTGTAGAAAACTGCAGTATAGTTCATAATACCTTGCGTACAGAAATTGCCACCAGTAGTTTGACATATGATAGGTTAGTGCAAATACAGCGAGAATTGGAGCTCAGCCAAAATAACGTCATTGCACTCCATGATGAATGGAAATCAGCGTTAGGACTTGTAGAGCCTGAGCGTAAACTTGTGCTTCAAATAGATGGTGTCATTGCTGACAGTAAAAATATTGTGGCTACAGTAACCGAACAAATGAGTGCTTTAAGCGCTAAGCCCAAAAATCACTCTACTACTACAAACAATGCCCAACCCCCTGGGGATAATGTTTTGCAATTACCTGGCGACGAGTCGGTAGAGTCAGTGAACTATTCTACAACTAGTTCAATAAAATCTAAACACAGATCTGTGTCTATAGCAACTAAGACCTCATACAGGTCAGGTTCTTCCAGATCTAGTACATCACTACGTTTAAGGCAGGCAGAAGCCAAAGCAAACATAGCAGCTAAAAAAGCAATTCTTCAAGCTGAAATGGAAACCCACAAAATGGAGCAAGAAATAAAACACAAGCAATATCAAATCAGCCAACGAAAATTACAAGCAGATATAGAAGCTGAAGAATCAAGAGAACGCATATTTTCTCAAGCATTAGCTGATGAACAGATCGGACCATTGTTCCGACCTCCTTCACTGATCAATGAAAATCAGCCTATTCAACCTCAAGCTCAGCTTGATAAAACTCAGCAAACTCAACCAAAACCATTTGACAGTAAAATAAAGGTTATGCAATCCCAGCAATTACCTCAAACACAGCAGCCAGCACTAGCGCTGGCAAGTTCCCAAAGTCCAAATCGCACATTTGAAGGAAGCACCTCTATGCACAATCAATCCAGCTATGCCCAATTCCCAATAACTCCCCGCAACAATTTGCATGTTGAACAAACATCCCCAATCACAAATAACTCTAACCAGGAAGCATTCGCTGAGACACTTGCTTCAGCAATAAACACAATGAGATTGAAACCAGCGGAACCGTCCATTTTTTATGGAGATCCACTGATGTACACTGATTGGAAAGTAGCATTTGAAGGCCTCATAGAAGGTGGTAAACACAGACCAATACAAAAGCTAGCCTACCTACAGCAGTATCTTGGTGGCAAGGCCAAAGAGAGTGTCTCAGGCTATTTTCAAATTGGCACTGAAGAAGCCTTTTTGGACGCGAAAAGAAAGTTACGTATGAGATACGGGCAACCATATGTAATTTCAGAAGCCTATCGCTCAAAGCTTGAGCAATGGCCATCCATAAAAGAACATGATGGAGAAGCTCTCCAGAAATTAGCCGACTTTATGGAGTCATGCAAAACTGCTGCAAATACAATCAAAGAGCTACATTGTCTTAATGACAGGCGCGAAAACGTGAAAATACTTGAGAAGCTACCACTATCAGTAGGTCGTAGATGGGTTAAAAAAGCAACGCAGATTGAATCAAATACTTCAGTTTTCCCAGTTTGCAGGATTTCTGCAAATTTCTAAATCAAGAAGCAGATATAGCTACCAACAGCCTGAGCCAAGCTCTGGCAAAACGAGCCAGCTTAAACAAAAGGCACACGGATGCTCAAAAAACACAAAATAAAGGCTCTGCAATGGAGAGGAAAGCTACAGTATTAGCATCCACTGAAACCAGGAACACAGAAATTGACCTAAAAGACAATGATAAACCCAAATTGTCAAAGAAACCCTGTCTATATTGCAAAATGGACAACCATGTCACTTCAGAATGTTATAGACTGTGCAAACAAACACACGAGGCAATCGAACAGTTTTTTAGGGCTAATAACTTGTGCTTTGCTTGTGCCAAACCATCACATAATATGAGGGATTGTAGACATCCTGGAAGGTGTAGCAGAAAGGACTGTGGCCAACTGCATCTTACTATGTTTCATAACCATTATGCACAGTCCATCCCAAGAACAAACAATGAGCAAAAAACTACTGAATTCACAAGTGTAGAACATACAGGTGAACCAAAACCCCAACAGAATATAAATAGAGAATTGGCAACCGCAAATCAGGCTACAGATAGCAGATGCAAAAAACCCGCACAGGTCATGTCATGGACATTACCCGTCTTCGTCTCAAGTTCTGCTGACCCTCACAAAGAAGTTTTGGTTTATGCGCTTCTGGATTCTGGATCCAGCCATAGCTTCATTACCCATGATACTTTAGCAAAGTTAGATGCCCCCACTAGCCCAACCGACATCAGCTTGAGTACGCTCACAGATGTTAACGGTTCTGCATCAAATAGGGAAGCTGCACGAGGACTACTAGTCCGTGGCCATAGAAGTCAAAAATATCTTTCGCTTCCCCACTGTATAACTCAGACCAAAATTCCAAGCAATAGGGATCATACCCCAAATGCAATGTCAGTACTTGACTGGCCTCACCTGCAGGAACTATCGTGTGAACTGATTTCAGAAGCAGAGGGCAGCAAATTAGATTTAGGCCTTCTCATAGGAGGAAACCTCTCTCAGGCATTTATTCCCCGAAAGGTCATTGTTGGTGCTGACCATGAACCCTTTGCCAAGCTAACCGATTTGGGTTGGGCCCTTATGGGTAACACTGCATCTGACTCAACCGAAACAGTCACAACTAACCAAGTTGAACTAGTAATAAATAGATCCGTTACCGCACCTATACACAGGTCAAACATTGCCTTCAAAGCAAAACCCTGTACACATGACTCAAATCTTGAAAATGACATACTGAACATACTAAGCGCAGACTTTAAATCATCCTCATGTGAGGAAATGGAAAGGCTTTCGGTCGATGACATCCAATTCTTAAAAATGATGAACGAAAAGCTATCCAAAGATGAAAATGGGCACATAACTATGCCATTACCACTTAAACAAACACCTCCCGTAAACAAATCCAAGGCAATGGCCTTAAACCGCTTCAAACTTTTGCAGAAAAAGCTCCAAGAAGTGAGCATCAATAGATGCTACAAGCCAGATGAATTTGGGGAGGTTGCACAAGCAGAGGTCCACCACTTCTGTGATGCCAGCACTAATGGATATGGGGCAGTTAGTTACCTACGCTTGATAAATGCAAAGAAGCAAGTTCACTGCTCGCTACTGATGAGCAAAGCTCGTGTAGCTCCCCTCAAAGCTCTCACAATTCCACGTTTAGAACTTCAAGCAGCAGTTACAGCATCTCAAAATGCAAAATTTATTTCGAGTGAGTTAGGTATCAATGCAACGGACACATTTTGGACTGATTCACAAGTAGTCCTAGGATACTTGAAAAACACTACTAAACGATTTCACCTTTATGTCACAAACCGAATCCAACAAGTAAGAGACAACAGTGATCCTGAAAATTGGTTTTATGTGCCTACCGAAATAAACCCTGCTGACCACGCATCCAGAGGTTTAACATCTGGACAACTCATGAAATCAAACTGGTTTACTGGCCCAGAATTTATCTGGCATGAACCTATTACAATACCTGAACAACTACCGCCCCAAATGAAAGCAAATGACCCAGAAGTAAAATCATTAACTGTAGTCATTCAAAAACCAGCACCTACCCTAGCAAAACTACTTGAGTACTTCTCGTCCTGGAAAAAAGCAGTCCAAGTAGCACAAGTATTTATGTCAAAGCTGTATAGTTTGAAAGGAATAACAGTTGACAGCATTACCAAACACAATGCCACAATAGCACAGATAATAAAGTCTATGCAGCGAGATCATTATCTCTCGGAGATAAAAGCCATTAGCGAAAGCAAGTCTCTGAGCAAAACCAGTGTGTTCTTCAACTTAAATCCTTTCTTGGATAGGCATGGCGTCTTGAGGGTAGGAGGTCGTCTAAACTACAGCACATCCCTTGACTATATTGAAAAACACCCAATTATCCTACCAAAAAACAGTCACATGACCAAACTCATTCTCACAGATCTGCATGAAAGAGTAGCGTATCAAGGCAAGGGGTTCACTCTAGCAAAAATGAGGTCCTCTGGGTTTTGGGTGGTAGGCGCTAGATCTTTAGTTACATCTATCATATACAAATGCATCACTTGCAAAATCCTGAAAGCCAAACCCATTGTTCCCCAAATGGCTCCTTTGCCTGAAGAGCGGTGTAGTCAGTCTCCTCCATTCAGCTACTGTGGGGTGGATTGTTTTGGTCCCTTTCTAGTTAAGGATCGGAGAACAGAGTTGAAACGCTATGGGCTGATGGTGACCTGCCTAGCAAGCAGGGCTGTTCATATCGAGCTATTAGATGACATGAGCACATCTGCATTTATCAACAGCATCCGGAATGTAATTGCAATACGAGGCCCTATAAGAGAGATAAGATGCGACAGAGGTACGAACTTTATAGGCGCGGTCTCAGAACTAGCAGACAAGGGAGTGCTCAGTTTCAAGTTCAACCCCCCAAGTGCCAGCCACATGGGTGGCGTCTGGGAGAGAATGATTCGCACCTCTAGAAACATACTACAGGCTCTACTGAGAAGTCATGGTGGGAGATTGGATACAAGCAACCTCCGCACCCTGATGTATGAAGTCATGGCTATCATAAACTTGCGCCCTTTGACTTCTACAGATGATGAGGATAACCCTCTCACCCCAAACATGCTTCTTACCACCAAAACCGATGTAATCTTATCTCCACCAGGAAAATTTCTAGATGCTGACTTATACAGCAAAAAACGCTGGCGCGCTATTCAGCACTTAGCCAATGTTTTCTGGCAACGCTGGAGAACTGAATACTTAGCTGAAATTCAAACGCGTAAGAAGTGGGTGTCCGATAGGTCCAGCCAATTGGAAGTTGGAAGTATAGTACTCATAAAAGACGACAGTGCACCTAGAAACCACTGGCCATTGGCAAAAGTGGTAGAATGTTATGTGTCAAAAGCTAACAAAGTCCGGTCAGTGAAAGTCTTGCTAGGCAATCGCAAGAATGCTAGAACTTCTAATAGCTACTTAATACGCCCTGTCTCAAAAATTATTGTGCTCATTGCTAGTTACCATTCTAAAAACGGAAGTTAACCGACATGAAATCAGTAACAAAAGAATCGAAATTTTAGGTGGGAGTGTAAAGTTTCCGTCATGTTTATCTATAAAATTTCTTGGTAAAATAACTTGCCTAGCTGACTCACAGTCACGTTGCTGCCTAGTACACTTCCCCAAAACCACAACATTAAAAACTTGTCCCCAATTTATTACTTTAAACTCTGATTTGTCCTCATTTTATTGCCTTTGCACTCACGCTGCCTTTGTGAAGTCACTATTGCCAATGGTGATGAGCCATCTCTTCATTTTTGTTAGCAACCACTTTTTCACGAGCACCCGATGGAGAAAGAGGTGCCACACCAACTTTATTCATATACAATATTTACAACAATTTATTATTCTTTACAACTTATCATACTGCTATATGACATAGATAATACATATCTAATCCCCTAACTCTCTCCTGGAAGAGTGAAAGAGGTATGTTTACTCACATTATTATACTTCATGTTTTAATCAGTTTTGTTAATTTTGTGGAATTACTTTGTTTTTGTAACCTTTGCTAGCTGCTGCTCTTATTTTATCAAGTTTTCATTACATACATTGTAGTTTCACGGTGTTATCGATGTTACAATAAATTTCATCAGACATCAGTATGTGCTCTAAACGTTAATTCGGGAGGGAGGTTACAAGAAGAATAGATATTAGTCACTTAGCATGTATCTATAACATCTCATATATACAGGTATATTAGTCACTTGCTATGTATCAATAGCAACTCATTTATATAGAAGCGTATTAGTCACTTGGTGTGTATCAATAACAACCCATATATATAGGTATATTAGTCACTTGGTATGTATCAATAACAACCCATATATAAAGGTATATTAGTCACTTGGCGCGTATGACAATCAGTGAAGCTTTCAGTTGCACATCCTCATCACGTTGCACTATCTATCACACAGCGTGTACTTTGGATGTAGGCAAAAACTGCCTTGAGGAACTCTGAAATGGTAGCAATGGCACGTGTATATAGAAAATGAGGCTGCAATGCACGTTTACACGGGGGTGGTTTGGCATGTTATAGCTGTGTTATACATGTGACATACCTGTGTTATACCTGTGTTATACCTGTGTTATACCTGTGTTATACATGTGTTATACCATATATATATATATATATATATATATATATATATATATCCGAGTATATTAGTCACTTGGTATATATCAATAACGATCACTGCAGTGTTGCTGTTGCACATCCTCATCACGTTGCACTATCACACAGTGTGTACTTTTGTTGTACACTGAAACTGAAACTGAAACACTGAAACACCATAGTTGTGGAGCTGTATGCTGAGCTGTGAGCTCACCATAGTTGTGGAGCTGTATGCTGAGCTGTGAGCTCACCATAGTTGTGGAGCTCTTTGCTGGTGACAATGCACTTTGGTGGTTTTCAGCGAGTCCCCCCAAAAGCCACTACAATCAAAAGCCACTACAATCAAAAGCCAGTAATTCTTAGTATACCCAATTATTGAAGGTTTGTTATAATAATGTCACCTTTAGGATTGCATGCTCACAGTTGAATTTTTTTTTAATAAAATGTTGTTAAACTCACAAAAGTCTCATTTCTCAACAACGACAACTCCAAAACTAAAAGGAGCCCCACACACACTCTGAATGACATTCACTACTGTATTAAAAACATAACTCATTTCCAGAAGAAATGGTAAAAATGTTAACATTTAATTGCCTTCAGTCCATCCATGCTCTAGCTATAGCCCATGTACAAAGCCCGTACAAAGCACCAACACTGATTGAGATAAGCTTTCCTTTTGATGATTTATTGAAAGTTTAGCTGATCAAAGAAAGTTTTGTAAGCTTCTGCAGTACATACTATATCAAACCTAAATCAGTACATTTTGTCTAATTACTATTTTCTATCTCTAAATATGACAAACGTACTTTTAGTGAAACATCCTGAAAGGAAGGTGTAGTATTTATCATTGAAACCGAGCTAATGATTTTAAGAATTTCAATCAACCCAACTCAAAATCTCAATATCATTATATAGTAGATAACCAGTTTATCTGTGAAAAGACAACTCTTTATTAGGTTAATAAATATGCTGGGGTGGTGGGTTGAACAAAAAGAAGTGGGATGAGGAGCAAAGGAGGTATGGAGTAGAAGTGGAAAGGAAGAAAGAGGGAAGAATGGGAAGAGAGGAAAGGGAGCAAAGGGAGAAAAGGGAGAAGGGAGCAAAGGTAGAAGGGAGAAAAGGGAGGAAAGGGGGAAGGGAGGAAAAGTGTAAGGGGTGGACAGGGGGAGGGAGAAACAGGGGGGAGGGAGGAAAGAGGGAAGGAAGGAAATGGAGGAAAGGGGGAAATGGAGGAAAGGGGAAATGGAGGAAAGGGGGGGGGGGGGGGTAAATGGGGGAAATGGAGAAAAAGGGAAGGAAAGGTGGAAGGGAGAAGGGAAGAAATGGGCAAGGGAGGAAAAGTGGAAGGGATGGACAGGGGGAGGGAGAAACAGGGGGGAGGGAGGGAGGAAAGAGGGAAGGAAGGAAATGGAGGAAAGGGGGAAATGGAGGAAAGGGGAAGGAAGGAAAGGTGGAAGGGAGAAGGGAAGAAACGGGGAAGGGAGGAAAAGGTAAAGAGAAGAAAAGGGGAAGTCAGGAAAGGTGGAAGAGAGGAAAGAGTGGAGGGAGGTACAGGTAGAGAGGAAAAGGTGATGAGGCGTTCAGCAGCAGTTTGCAATACCTATAAAACCAGTCTATGAAGTCCACATTTTACCTATTAAATGTTAAGTATTAAGGCCTGAACTCTATTCAATTAACAGAAATTTTATTTTACTGCAGGAAAACAGATTGCAGTAACATCAGTGGAAAAAATCAATTCTTTTTGCAGGTGCTTACATCCAGAAATGAGAGTATGAATCTTGTCTTACCACCAAAAAGGTTCATCTCCCAGCTGAAATGATTGCATTACAAAATTGTTTCATTTCACCAGTTCACACACTTGTGTCTATTGCTTTGATACCTGCACCCGCTACAAGCAACTCTTACTTGTGCAAGTATCTGGAGCTCTTTTTTAAACAGTGATATTGTAGTAGTTTTACGTTCTCTCTACTACCGACACGACGGTATCCACTCTCCAACTTTTTCAACAATTCGGGGTCTACTCCGAAAAGACGCTACCAACCTCACTGGGTCCTCGACCCAGATACACTGCACCAGAGTTTCTCTAACAAACACTTTATTATACAAATCTATTTAGCAATATAAGCAAAGATATTGTACAAGATCCACTAGACTTCTGTCTGTAATGCACCACAAAAGCTCCTTTTATAGGAGAATAGGAGGAAATCTCACCCCTTATTAAGGGTGAGCCAATGACAGACAGTAATGAATAATATATACAAATGGCAATGGATGATACAAAATACATAAATAAAACAATCCAATCAAATAGTGAGCATATGGTAAAGTAGCACTGGGCTGTTTTTCCCGCTCTTTCTATGGTCTGAAAACTTTCCACTCCATATAAGGGCCTTTACTTCCTTGATCTGTGCTCCTGGGCTTCCTATCATCAATCTTTGACTTCCTGAGGTTGGCAATCAGTCCTCCAGGTCCCTGGCTATCTGAATCAGCCATTTTTGATACTGGTTCGGAGTAGCTGACCCAGGGTAACCCAGGGTAGGTTATATATGTTTATATACATGGATACAGGGTCTATACAGGGTAGGGGTTGTCGGTATCCAATTTTTGTGGGATTTTGAGTAGATACAAGAGAGGGGAGGCTCAGGGGTTACTTTATGCCTTTGTAACTGACAGGGCAAGGGGTGTAGGGGGGTCTTAGGGTGGGAGGGGTGAAGACGGTGCCTGGCTGGACTATCAACTATCATGTAAATCTCCCACAATGTTATCATTTCTTTCCATAAAATTCATAATTTATTTAAATGTGGATTCAAGAAACTTTTTAAAGACCAAGCGTTCTGCTGCTTGTATACTTGAGACCAACAAAACTAAATTCTAAGTTTGTTTTTTGAAATATGAAGATAAAGCTTCATACAATTCACAATATTTCTTTATCGCTGGTATGAAAAAACGTGCGTTGCAATACTTATGTTTGTTTCATATATTGCAGTTGCACGAAATATATTTCCCCATTCTAACCATGTCTTGGCTGTTAGCCACCGATCATAGATGTTAGCCATGGATCATAGGTGACATTTATTTCCAAGCAGTTCATTTAGGTCTTGGATGAAATAGAGGAAATATCTCCATATACATAATTATTATCAATTAATTTATATTATTACTGTATGTTTATATATATATTATCAGTTAATTTATATTATTACTGTATATTTATATATATATTATCAATTAATTTATATTATTACTTTATATATTTATATTATCAAACCAACTGAATCTGCTTTCCTATTGTCATAATGGTCAGTTTATTTATAATAATACTAATATCGCACATGATCAGGGATATTTATTATATAATGATTAATTATTATTGTTAATTAATTGTTATGGTAAAATTGTCATGTCGCACAAATGTGATGTTTTCCATAACAACACATATGATTATATTATGTGTAGTCTAATAAAGATTATACTATAATACTGCTGCAAATGCTTTGATAACTGCCTGATAATAAAAATACAATAAATAAACTGGTAAGAATAAATATATGTGGAGTTATGCCCTCTTTTCCATCCAAAATCTAAATGAACTGCTCCGAAATAAACGTCACCTGGATCCTAGCTGTTAGCCATAGATCCTAGCTGTTAGCCAATGTTGATAGCTGTTAGCCATAGATCCTAGCTGTTAGCCATAGATCCTAGCTGTTAGCCAATGTTGATAGCTGTTAGCCATAGATCCTAGCTGTTAGCCATAGATCCTAGCTGTTAGCCATAGATCCTAGCTGTTAGCCATAGATCCTAGCTGTTAGCCATAGATCCTAGCTGTTAGCCATAGATCCTAGCTGTTAGCCATAGATCCTAGCTGTTAGCCATAGATCCTAGCTGTTAGCCATAGATCCTAGCTGTTAGCCATGGATCCTAGCTGTTAGCCATAGATCCTAGCTGTTAGCCATAGATCCTAGCTGTTAGCCATAGATCCTAGCTGTTAGCCATGGATCCTAGCTGTTAGCCATAGATCCTAGCTGTTAGCCATAGATCCTAGCTGTTAGCCATAGATCCTAGCTGTTAGCCAATGTTGATAACTGTTAGCCATAGATCCTAGCTGTGAGCCTTGTACCACAGATGACAGCCTTGGGGCATGGCTATTAGCCTTAGAGCATGGCTATTAGCCTTAGAGCATGGCTATTAGCCTTAGAACATGGCTGTTAGTTTTAAAATGAACAGCTTCGAAATGAGTCCCCAGGTAGTACCAGGAGTTCATGTGATGGACAATAATTTGCATATGGAATTTCTTTTTTTCTACAGAACATGTTTATCATGAATTTATGAAGCAGACAAAATAAGGTACATCGGGTTTTGTTAGTTGGAGATGGAATCTGGAAACAAGGCAACAACAAAGCACTTAAAATTAGGTCTTCAAGCAAAGCATCAACTTGCTAGCCAATAACAGAGCATCTATTAGGTGGTCACTGAATGAGCACATTAGTCACCTTACAGAGATCTACTTGGTATTGTAAGCTATAGAGGCACATTAGTCACCTTACAGAGATCTACTTGGTATTGTAAGCTATAGAGGCACATTAGTCACCTTACAGAGATCTACTTGGTATTGTAAGCTATAGAGGCACATTAGTCACCTTACAGAGATCTACTTGGTATTGTAAGCTATAGAGGCACATTAGTCACCTTACAGAGATCTACTTGGTATTGTAAGCTATAGAGGCACATTAGTCACCTTACAGAGATCTACTTGGTATTGTAAGCTATAGAGGCACGTTAGTCACCTTACAGAGATCTACTTGGTATTGTAAGCTAGAGAGGCAGCAATGCTGACAGGGCTCACTTCACTGGAATAACGATTGCCTGGGAGCGTTCAGTGAGAGGATGACAAGAAAAACGTGAACTCAAATGTGAAGCTTTGCCCCGGGTGCATTCACTGGTCCCTGAGCAATACACGCTTGGTGACAGGCAGAGTGGTTATGGCATGTAATATTGTGATTGTGAGAGAAGTAGGTATTACATCACCCAACCAACAGCAGCAAGTATTGAGAACAAACTAATAATTTAATAATAATAGCTGATGATCTATATATTACATAACATATACATCTGTACAGTACACTTACATGTGCACGTAACACCAACTATGCTATGTGTGTGTGCATGCAACACCAACTCTACTATATGTGTGTGCATGCAACACCAACTCTACTATATGTGTGTGTGCATGCAACACCAACTCTACTATATATGTGTGTGCATGCAACACCAACTCTACTATATGTGTGTGCGTGGATGTAACACCAACTCTACTGTATGTGTGTGGATGTAACACCAACTCTACTGTATGTGTGTGGATGTAACACCAACTCTACATGTCTGTGTGCGTGCACGTAACACTGACACTATTTCTATGAATCAGACATGAAGTTTTACAAGAAGTCCCTAATAGACACCCACAACTACGTAGTTTATGTATTATCCAAGCCAGCTTTGTGCATGCATCGCTGATGTCAACAATCATATCTAATTAATGGTACACAGTTCTCTGTGTCTGTATGAAACTATATCAACTATGAAACAGGTTGTAACTAGCTTATTCACGTCTAAAAGCTTACTTGGTTGCTCGTGGCAGTGACGAACGTACTAAATCGTTGATGCAGATCATTTCCTGTGATTGGTAAACAAGGTTTAACGAACCAATCACCATCAGCCAATAAGATAGCCACCAGAAGCCTTGCTTGCACCATAGAATTATCTCACCCTTTAATTCTATGGCTTGGACTAAATATAGGTGCAACTTCATTTGAGAATCGCGGAAGTTGGCCAATCAATTATGACATCAAACATTGAGGCAAACCAAACCTGCGCGAGTATAATCTATGGCACTGTGCCAAGTTGAGTACATCACAGCAGAAACTAACTGGATGATTGGCCGGTCTAGTTGGTAGTTTTTCTTCGTGGTGCACGCGCAGACCAGCTGCCTATTTTATGGAAAACATTTGTTATCTCGGCCTTGTCATCACGTTATTTACGTCCTTTTATATGAGTTCTGTGACATCATATCTTCAACAATAAATGTTTTCGTGTTCCTTTTTTGGATTAGATAATCGAGAAAATAATAATTGAACAAGAGCTTCTGAAACAAAAATGTCATCAAATGGAATGCTTGATAGCTCGACATTTCTCAGCCCTTTGTTGTGGCTTTGTTAGATAGCTCACTCAGGACAACTCAAATAAAATGTTTTGACTTGACAAAGTTTGCTTTTTGGTATGTAAAGAGCGCCTTACGTCAACAATTTGGTTTAGCCAATTTTTCAATTCTCTCTCACTCAACAATCCAAAAGAAGGTATATTTGGCTAGAACAGTGTGCTGTCAGCAGTCTACTAGCAATTTAGTATTTTGATTAACATATTAACTGTTTAGTCAAATCCTAAATGAAAATATACAAAAACTGAATTACTGGGTTGGCCATCTTTAATAAGTTGGAGAAAACAACTAAACAGAGTTATCACTCTACTGCAGATAATTGGAGGTTTGTTTGTGAATAATACAAGTTGTTCATTGAGCAACAGTTGATTTGTTGATGACTACGCACTTCGGCCAAGTATAGCTAAAGTTTTTATACGGACGCCCATTTACATTGATCAATCTAACTGGGCTGCTGTGATTGGTTGTAGGGGGGGCAGTCGAGCCACTCAATGCTAGAGATTGCTCCTTCATGCACATCACTTGTGCAGCACATATAAAGAGCATTGAGAGAGAACTTCTGACATTATCATTTCTCCTAGAGAGCTCTGAGGTTCAGCTACAAAATATTCGTTCACTACAACCAGTTAATTATATTTGTTGACTTGTGCACTTTCTATATTCTAGAACCTTCTCTGGAGGTAAGACTATATAACTTAGTTATTTATCTGGTCACTGAGTGTTGGTAGTCAGATAGTGGTTTAGGGAATGCTAGTTGTATGTTAACAAATGTTTGTTGTATTGCAGGAAGACAAGATGGTGGAGGTAGAGAGAAACCTAAATAACTACAAGAACACTGCACCAGTATGTCATCCAAGAATACCAACTCTAAAACAGTACGATGAAGAGAAGACAACTACCAGCTGCGTCAGCAACGCTGGCACTGCTGATCATCATGTCAAGAAATCTGGACTCATTTATATCCAGTCTAATAATCAGAGAAAGTCTGCTGTCAGAGCTAAAATATATAACAACAATATCGATCATTATATTTTACTTAGCAGTAAATCTAACTGTAGCCCAAAGTATATCAACCTAAGGAACACTCATGTAGTACAGGAGGGAGACAACTGCATTAGAGTAACACCTAACAAAGACATAGATGGACAGTCACTACTTTGTACAATAATCAAATGTAATGAGATGACATCATGGTTGGATGCACTCAAATCAACAACACACAGTACATCTGTTTTATGTCATACGACTCTTATGCCTGTCTTGGCTGAAAGTGATGAAGAATAAATTATTGATGCTATTTATTGTCAAAGATACTTTTGTAACCAACCAACCGGTCTAGCAAGGCTTCATCTATCTTAACATCAAAATATTGCATTATTAGATATTAGCTAAAATAGGAAATGAAGCATGGAATAACCTATTTGGTACCTTCCATGGCAGTAAAACATTTCCATATTTTTTTGAAAGTTAATCTATCCAAACAATCACTGACTTGAATTAAATCAAGTTACAATCTTTTGCTGGCAATTTAAAGTCAATCTGTTTTGTTATGCAATACTTGTGAGCTAGGTTAGCCGAGATAAGACAACTCCCAGCATTACAGCATTGGTTGCTAGCTGGGCCTGCTCTCAAGGGGGTAGGGTTTATAATGGTGGGCAGAGTTTGAGAAAAGCTATGCCGGGTCTCTACTGGGTCTATTTTAACCCTGGATCCAACATGTAAAGAATAGAGGCCTATCCCGGTCCAGTATCCTGACCTAGTTAGCAGGAGACATCAGGAAGTGGTAGCCTGAGGACCAGAAGGCCAGCTACCCACCTATAGATGAAAGAGAGGGAGCCTGGATTCAGAAAAACTGAAGTTAAGGAAATCGACTCACTTGATATGGAGAGCTAGCTTCCCTTTACCTGTGATTGGATGAAACATCACCCCAGAGAGCTGGACCATGTGCAGATTGTGTGATTGGTAGCTCATGTTTATATTGTATTGTTATATGTAACTGTATTGGTGTGTTGTTTGTCTTGTTTTGTGTAATTGGCTCACCCCTAATAAGGGAATGAGCGTCCTCCTTACCTCCCATAAAGGGAGCTGTTGTACTTTGTGTAGACAGAAGTCATTTGGGTATTGTGTACTACACTCGATTTACTGCGAAGAAGATTCCAGTAATAAAGTATATTTACTCTAACATTTGTACAGTTTGTCTGGGTCGTGGAACCCATGGAGTTGCGTACGTCTGCATTCAGGGTGGACCCCAGGTGTGTGGAGAGGTAATGGAGTGTGAACAGTGGGTGCACACGGAGAGTTGACATTTGTGTCCGTAGTCGAGATTGGAAATCTACTACAATACAATAATTACTGCAGCCGTAATTATAACATATGGGCATTTCTGGTAAAAATAATATCAAGTAGGTACAAACTTTTAGGATTGTGAAAGTGAAATTTTTTTCCTCTGAACAAAGGTCTTTTTGTGTCGGCACTTTGAAATGAGTAGTTAAACTTTAGTTTAAATAATTTATAAAACACGTTAATAGACAAACATCACTGTTTATTTTAATAAAACCAAATCAACTTTGTGTACATATTTAACAGCACTACCGGATATGGTCGTTGTTTCTGGGACCAAATGACATTTTAGTAAGTATGTCGCAGTCCCCATTGTACGAGTCATAGGTGGTAGTCACAGAATGTAGTGACTCTGCACTGAACACTGTAGTATCTGCACATATAGCCAAAACTAGAGTTAGCTTCTCCTGTAGCTTGACTGTGATTGGCTAAAGCATTCAATGTGAAACCAAAATGCAAGAATGCAAGAAAATGTCAGCGAGCATTAACTGCCTATTGTAGCTAATTTTGTCGTCCTACAACTTCTCCGCTAGCGTTGTCACCAGGCAAACTGGTGTCCGCCGGCACAACAAAACAGTCAGCCTCTCAAGGCCTGACAATAAACAGTCAACCTCTCCCCAGAGGTGACCCTGTGCCAAGATGGCACTCGCGATGAATTCGAAAGGAGAACCGTCGAATTTAACAACTGTAATGAGCCCTCGGCACGGACATACACTCAGCGCTTTTGAGTAGTGTAAGCATTTATTCTTGTCCAGAATAAAAGGTGACACACAATAGCAACCAACCGTAATGCTGTACTGTAAGGCTATGCAATGAACTGAACCAAAGCTGGTCTTTTATAGGCAGAGTTACAGGAAGTGACAGAAAGGGTTTGGCCTAGTTTTCCAAACACTCCAATCACGCGAAAGAATTACAAGAGTTGACCAATAACAATATGTATAAAAATACTAGCCAATGATAAATAGATAAATGTGTTAAAGGGGGGTTAAAAGAAACTGGTGCCCAGAAGTGAGGGACGGAGTTTATGGGCATTCCAGCCAGTAACAACTTGGTACTCATCTCTCCAACGGTTTTTGGTCTTTTATGGCCTTTGATCCTGGTTTTTTCATTTCTGAGGACGGTAATCACCTGGATACAAGTCTTAGAGGTCCTCAGACATCTTGCTATTGGCCCGGGATAGCTACCCAGGGCCCGGGTAGTAATTACCCTGTGCCGGTATAGTTAAATATGTCGGTATTGCTTATTTGAAGCAATATTGTGACTGCAATAGAAACTGGACTTGTTCTATTATATATTTAAGATGCACGCCAGCTGGTAGCAACCATCAGGGGACCTTACAAAGTAGTGGTCACATACAAAGTAGTGGTCACTTACGGTGACTGATAAAATCCACTACACTATTTTAGGTTATTTGATGTCAAATTTAACGTATATAGTTAGCATTATAGTTAGAAAAGTTAACCTCTAGTCTTTATCAGCTAGTATTATTGTTTATCTGAGAGAAACAATACAGATGTTGTGGAGACAATTTGACTCGCAGAATCGATCCATACGGTTGCTCATTGTTTGTTTATTATAAAATACTACTACTTGAATACGATGGCTAGTAACAAAAACAAGGGAGACAACCACTAACAAGTACTAGACTCAATTAGTGCTGCCAAGTAACCATTAAAAACCTCAAAACTTCCATAGCAGACCATCGGCAGTGTTACCCTCAGCAAGCTCCCTTGCATAACAGTAAGCACAGGGTGTATGTACAAGGACATAATAGTAAGCATTGAGAGAAGGTTCCACATGGTCCCTCTGCACAGGGTGTATGTACAAGGACATAATAGTAAGCATTGAGAGAAGGTTCCACATGTTCCCTCTGCACAGGGTGCATGTACAAGGACATAATAGTAAGCATTGAGAGAAGGTTCCACATGTTCCCTCTGCACAAGGTGTATGTACAAGGACATAATAGTAAGCATTGAGAGAAGGTTCCACATGGTCCCTATGCACAGGGTGTATGTACAAGGACATAATAGTAAGCATCGAGAGAAGGTTCCACATGTTCCCTCTGCACAGGGTGAATGTACAAGGACATAATAGTAAGCATTGAGAGAAGGTTCCACATGTTCCGTCTGCACAGGGTACATGTACAAGGACATAATAGTAAGCATTGAGAGAAGGTTCCACATGTTCCCTCTGCACAGGGTGAATGTACAAGGACATAATAGTAAGCATCGAGAGAAGGTTCCACATGTTCCCTCTGCACAGGGTGAATGTACAAGGACATAATAGTAAGCATTGAGAGAAGGTTCCACATGTTCCGTCTGCACAGGGTACATGTACAAGGACATAATAGTAAGCATTGAGAGAAGGTTCCACATGTTCCCTCTGCACAGGGTGTATGTACAAGGACATAATAGTAAGCATTGAGAGAAGGTTCCACATGTTCCCTCTGCACAGGGTGAATGTACAAGGACATAATAGTAAGCATTGAGAGAAGATTCCACATGTTCCCTCTGCACAGGGTGAATGTACAAGGACATAATAGTAAGCATTCAGAGAAGATTTGGTCAAGTAATAGCATCAATGTAAGCATCAATATGTTTGACTACATGATATCTGGTATTTCAACCAAAGTATCAGCCATTTTCTAATAGTTTACAAAACCATAATGTAAATTATCTGGTATAATGAATGTGAGGTGGTGGTTGTGATGGTTTGGCATGTTACCAACTTTATACGACACCCATTCATAAAAATCTCTATATAGAGAACTGTTCACTGAACTGCAGCAGCAGCAGACTCGTATGTATATACGTAGCTTGACACCAATAATGTAACGTGGAGGTGTTTAATACTAATAAACATTCAATAGCCTGATTAACTACAGTTATATACGTGTTATACCTGTGTTATACCTGTGTTATACCTGTGTTATACCTGTGTTATACCTGTGTTATACCTGTGTTATACCTGTGTTATACCTGTGTTATACCTGTGTTATACATGTGTTATACATGTGTTATACATGTGTTATACCTGTGTTATACCTGTGTTATACCTGTGTTATACCTGTGTTATACCTGTGTTATACCTGTGTTATACCTGTGTTATACCTGTGTTATACCTGTGTTATACATGTGTTATACATGTGTTATACATGTGTTATACCTGTGTTATACCTGTGTTATACCTGTGTTATACCTGTGTTATACCTGTGTTATACATGTGTTATACCTGTGTTATACCTGTGTTATACCTGTGTTATACCTGTGTTATACCTGTGTTATAGCTGTGTTATACTTGTGTTATACCTGTGTTATACCTGTGTTATACCTGTTTTATACCTGTGTTATACTTGGTTTATACATGTGTTATACATGTGTTATACCTGTGTTATACATGTGTTATACCTGTGTTATACCTGTGTTATACCTGTGTTATACCTGTGTTATACCTGTGTTATAGCTGTGTTATACTTGTGTTATACCTGTGTTATACCTGTGTTATACCTGTTTTATACCTGTGTTATACTTGGTTTATACATGTGTTATACATGTGTTATACCTGTGTTATAGCTGTGTTATACTTGTGTTATACCTGTGTTATACCTGTGTTATACCTGTTTTATACCTGTGTTATACATGTGTTATACCTGTGTTATACCTGTGTTATACCTGTGTTATACCTGTGTTATACCTGTGTTATACCTGTGTTATAGCTGTGTTATACTTGTGTTATACCTGTGTTATACCTGTGTTATACCTGTTTTATACCTGTGTTATACTTGGTTTATACATGTGTTATACATGTGTTATACCTGTGTTATACATGTGTTATACCTGTGTTATACCTGTGTTATACCTGTGTTATAGCTGTGTTATACTTGTGTTATACCTGTGTTATACCTGTGTTATACCTGTTTTATACCTGTGTTATACTTGGTTTATACATGTGTTATACATGTGTTATACCTGTGTTATACCTGTGTTATACCTGTGTTATACCTGTGTTATACCTGTGTTATACATGTGTTATACCTGTGTTATACCTGTGTTATACCTGTGTTATACCTGTGTTATACCTGTGTTATAGCTGTGTTATACTTGTGTTATACCTGTGTTATACCTGTGTTATACCTGTTTTATACCTGTGTTATACTTGGTTTATACATGTGTTATACATGTGTTATACCTGTGTTATACATGTGTTATACCTGTGTTATACCTGTGTTATACATGTGTTATACCTGTGTTATACATGTGTTATACATGTGTTATACCTGTGTTATACCTGTGTTATACCTGTGTTATACATGTGTTATACCTGTGTTATACATGTGTTATACCTGTGTTATACCTGTGTTATACCTGTGTTATACCTGTGTTACACTTGTGCTGTGCTTGCGTTACATGTGTGCACAGTATGTCACAATATTTGTGTTGGTGTGAATCAAATATGTGCAAAAACTCCTGCAAAGATAAAAAATACCAAAGTACAAAAATATCATGAAAAGATGATGTTATGTTGTCAGAGGACAGTCATGCCATTTTTTGCCTTGAGGCAACAAAAATTGTTTGTGGGAGAGACCAATAGGAGATCACCACTTCAGCTGCTCACCCATTATATACACCAGAGAGGCTGTTACAGGTGTGTTGTACCTTTGTTATACCTGTTCGTCTCGGCTAGATATATCATATATACAAGAGATATATACATATCTCCTATACAAGTAGAACTTGATAATACCAACAGTAGGTACATATACGTATAATAATGTATCCCAGTCTACTCATTTTAGATGTCACTGCTGACAATGAATGTGGTGAAAGAGCATTGGTTGTACAATCATCAGTTTGTTACAGTCTGACAGGACGTCTGTTAAATGTGTTGTTTGCGCTCACCACAGACCAGAGTAAAATTAGCATACCAATTCTGTGGTTTGTGGTACTCAGTGTCATTAACCTCGGTGTAGTACAACAAAACACATAGTATGCTGTACTGTAGAATGGTACCAAGTAACTGTATAACCATATAAGTGTATGTACTCCCATAACCATACTATAGACAGCTATACTACATAACTGTACTATATATAACTGTACTATATATAACTGTACTGTATATAACTGTACTGTATATAACTGTACTGTATATAACTGTACTATATATAACTGTACTGTATATAACTGTACTATATATAACTGTACTATATATAACTGTACTATATACAACTGTACTATATATAACTGTACTATATATAACTGTACTGTATATAACTGTACTGTATATAACTGTACTATATATAACTGTACTATATATAACTGTACTATATATAACTGTACTATATATAACTGTACTATATATAACTGTACTATATATAACTGTACTATATACAACTGTACTATATACAACTGTACTATATATAACTGTACTGTATATAACTGTACTATATATAACTGTACTATATATAACTGTACTATATATAACTGTACTATATATAACTGTACTATATATAACTGTACTATATATAACTGTACTATATATTACTGTACTGTATATAACTGTACTATATATAACTGTACTATATATAACTGTACTATATATAACTGTACTATATATTACTGTACTGTATATAACTGTACTATATATAACTGTACTATATATAACTGTACTATATATAACTGTACTATATATAACTGTACTGTATATAACTGTACTATATATAACTGTACAATATATAACTATGCTATATATAACTATACTATATATAACTGTGCTATAAGACATTTATATTCATAACCAAACACACGACATTCAAATGTTTCGGTTGCTAGTTGCATTATTATAAATATAAAATGGCAAATTATCCACATTTCCAGTTGGAACTGGAAGTGACACTTTTATGGGCTCGCTTGTTGGGAGTTGTCAGCTTTTTCTAAAAATTCAATACCTTGTAAATTTTATTTATTTGTACTGCTTATGTTCTTTATATAAACATTAATATCCGTCCCCCCATCCGTCCCCCACCCGTCCATCCCCCACCCATCCCTCTCCCCATTCATCCCCTCATCCATCTCCCCATCCACCCTCCCGTCCATCCCCCACCCATCCATCTCCCCATCCATCCCCTCACCCATCTCCCCATCCATCCCCCACCCATCCATCTCCCCATCAATCCCCCACCTATCCATCTCCCCATCCATCCCCTCATCCATCTCCCCATCCACCCTCCCATCCATCCCCCCATCCATCCCCCACCCATCCATCCCCCACCCATCCATCTCCCCATCAATCCCCCACCTGTCCATCTCCCCATCCATCCCCTCATCCATCTCCCCATCCACCCTCCCATCCATCCCCCACCCATCCACCCTCCTATCCATCCCCCTCTTCCAATGTCCCCCACCCATCCCCTCATCCATCCCCCATCCATCCCCCATCCATCCCCCTCTTCCAATGTCCCCCATCCATCCCCCCCTTCCAATGTCCCCCACCCATCCCCTCACCCGCCCTCACATCCATCCCCCCATCAATCCCCCACCCATCCATCCCCCACCCATCCATCTCCCCACCTATCCATCTCCCCATCCATCCCCCACCCATCCATCCCCCACCTATCCATCTCCCCATCCATCCCCTCACCCATCTCCACATCCACCCTCCCATCCATCCCCCACCCATCCACCCTCCTATCCATCCCCCTCTTCCAATGTCCCCCACCCATCCCCTCATCCATCCCCCCATCCATCCCCCATCCATCCCCCTCTTCCAATGTCCCCCACCCATCCCCTCACCCGCCCTCACATCCATCCCCCTCTTCCAATGTCCCCCACCCATCCCCCATCCATCCCCCCACCCATCCCCCCACCCATCCCCCTACCCATCACCCCATCCATCCCCCACCTATCGCCCCACCCCCCCCCCCTCTCTATCCATCCCCCTCATCCATCCCCCATTCATCCCCACCCATCCCACATCCATCTTCGCCACCCATCCCTCCCATCCATCCTCCCATCCATCCCCTATCCATCCCCCACCCATCCCCCCCCCCCTCCATCCCCCATCCATCCCCATCCATCCTCTCAGTCATATATACTGCAGAAGTTCCGGTGCTGTTCTATCAAACTGGAACACATCCCACTCAACAGATTTAGTCAGATACCCCAGCCATGGATCATATATATATATAAGTATGCTAGTTCGATGACCTGGTCATGTGATCTTGCACTGACATCAGTCAGCTGTGCCAGTAGACAGGCTTGGCTGTTAAATCAATTAAACAATATCACTTTAAGAACTCTTCATACACTTGCTGCCTCTATTTATAGGCAGCTATTATCATTGTTTTACATTCTCGGAGGTAGACAAACAGATTTACTGTATGTTACCAGAGTACATAAGGCTACCTCATCAATGAACTCATATATAAAGTACTATGGTATACGTTTGGCTGGTTGCTGTTGTATAAATGAGTGGTTAAACATCACATACTCTAGTTAAGCCCAGATTATATTGTTTATGATAAATAGGTGAGAGTGCACTGAATGACATTATATACCATCTCTATGCAGCTAGATATGGCTTTCTAGTTAACATCTAGTCAGGCCTTGCCTATACCTGCTGGCATATTTGTGACAGTTTGTTTGTAACGAGTTGTTTATGGGTTTTGGTGATATTTTCAGATTTGACATTTCGAACAGTCCCAGCAAGGTGTTGCAGAAGGTTTCAGTCCATCAAAGTGCCTGGGAGCAGTGATTTGTGTGCAATGGAAAACTGCAGCTAATGGCTCAGTTCGCCCATAACATGCCCTACAACTTAAGGTATGTCTACCCAGAATGCAATACTTCTAAACAACAGCATTTCCTGCTAAAGTAGTCAAACGAAAAACAAATAATACTCCCACAGATGTAGAAAGGTTACTCTAGATAAATCTAATACACAAGAAGTGGGTGTGCTGTTGCCACATATAAAACCGAAGTAAGTTGTTTACATATACTTGGAGAAAGAAAACTCTTGTAGATATAACTTGCAACTAGAGGTGCAACGATACCGTACTTAGTTACTTTTTGGTGTAATTTTTTACACTATTCTCATTTTTTCTAGAAGTTGTCTTTCCAAATAGTTTCTAGTTGATCTGTTTTAAGTTGAAACATTTTTAATGTAGCCACTATTTGGTGAGCTAAGACGAACGTCATTTTAACATTGAAAAACCAGTAGAAATCTCCCTGAAGTTGTTATTTACCAAGATAACTGTGACTGGGTGTAGACTGAGTAAACACTCACTACACAATGCACAGTTTGTACCTGCGCTTGTAGGTATATCATTGTTTGTGTGCTATTGGTCTGGTGTAATAATGTACTGTTTAGATTAAAGCTTGACAAATGACAAAAAACTTGTAAGTGATTGTTAAAATCAAAATACAATATTTAATAATTTATTCTTCATCACTTTCAGCCAAGACAGGCATAAGAGTCGTATGACATAAAACAGATGTACTGTGTGTTGTTGATTTGAGTGCATCCAACCATGATGTCATCTCATTACATTTGATTATTGTACAGAGTAGTGACTGTCCATCTATGTCTTTGTTAGGAGTTACTCTAATGCAGTTGTCTCCCTCCTGTACTACATGAGTGTTCCTTAGGTTGATATACTTTGGGCTACAGTTAGATTTACTGCTAAGTAAAATATAATGATCGATATTGTTGTTATATATTTTAGCTCTGACAGCAGACTTTCTCTGACTGTTAGACTGGATATAAATGAGTCCAGATTTCTTGACATGATGATCAGCAGTGCCAGCGTTGCTGACGCAGCTGGTAGTTGTCTTCTCTTCATCGTACTGTTTTAGAGTTGGTATTCTTGGATGACATACTGGTGCAGTGTTCTTGTAGTTATTTAGGTTTCTCTCTACCTCCACCATCTTGTCTTACTGCAATACAACAAACATTTGTTAACATACAACTAGCATTCCCTAAACAACTATCTGACTACCAACACTCAGTGACCAGATAAATAACTAAGTTATATAGTCTTACCTCCAGAGAAGGTTCTAGAATATAGAAAGTGCACAAGTCAACAAATATAACTAACTGGTTGTAGTTAACGATTATTTTGTAGCTGAACAGAGCTCTCTAGGAGAAATGATAATGTCAAAAGTTTTCTCTCAACGCAATTTATATGCTTCATAGCCGAACTGTAATGAGATTTGAGCTAGCTCACCTTTCATTGGTTAATCTGAGATAGCTGCATCCAATTAGATGACAATTTTAAGGTAGTGAAGTAACATCCATTCACTGAGCAAGGCAGTATTGCTATCATTACATCATCTATTGATTCCTTCCCCTCTTCAGCTTATTGTTGATATTTATAAATAATGCATAAAATAATGCATGACTGGGTGTAAACAAGAAGTTACATAACCTGTTAGATGCAATTATATAACAGTTGAAGCTACAGCATGGAGGGATAGAGTTGTTCAAAACACCTGTCTGTTTACTTGTGGCATGTCAGTCACTGCCTTAGGCTCAATGCTGTCTGTGAAAGAATAAAGTTGCAGAGTTTTATTACAAACTTCTTGCAGTCGATATACTGTGTGATGAAGTAACTTGTTCAAGGTAAGACAACCCCACAATCTGTGCTTACAATACATGGATGTATATGGCTAGCTGAGACAACATACTCACCATGTACTAATACAACAAGAAGCCACTTAAGTAAATGTATACCTGCAGGTGCTAGACTCCTTAACTATATGCCGTATCCTGTCTACTCGTGTCAACTATGATCACAGCAACAGCTGTGATCACTTGCAAGCACTTACGATGTGTATGTGAACCAGGCTTTTGATGTACAAAAAAGAACATTTGCATTTCCGTGAAGCGAAGAGTGTTTAGTTAACAAACAGCTACTAGCATATTGTGTAACATATCAGGTAATGTACGTGGTAAAGGATACACGCAGGTAAGAGAGTATAGAAAGAGGCTGCAGGCATCTAATTATAACATACTTAACTGTTAGCTAGAATCACTTACATAAGTGTACTATCTACTAGCGACTAGTCAACTACCACTCTTTACTATATTATATTTGTATTACTGGAATGAAATTGGGTTAGAGACATTAGCTCACCAAGCACTGAGACAAAATTCCGCAGCTGCATCTACACGTATTCATCCTTGAACGTTTACCTCTAATGTAGACCAAAGTTAATTGTGATCACATAATGTTGTAACACAAGTGTGATCACATAATGTTGTAACACAAGTGTGATCACATAATGTTGTAACACAAGTGTGATCACATAATGTTGTAACACAAGTGTGATCACATAATGTTGCAACACAAGTGTGATCATATAATGTTGTAACACAAGTGTGACCACGTAATGTTGTAACTCAAGTGTGACCACATAATGTTGTAATACTTGAGGTTACAAAGAAATTAAACAGGAAGTTTAATAGTAAAATAATGGTTTCTGTTGCCAATAAGACTTGACCTAACCATGCACAGAAAAGAAAAAATCTGTCCCTGATGGACCTACATGAAAATGTATTCAATCACAGATCAAATGGCAAACATTTTTTGTATAAAGCCAACCAAAAAGATAGATGAATGTTTCAACATCAGCTATTACCCTTTTATTTATTTATTATTATTTAGCAACTCGTCTAACTGGCTAGTAGTTGTCTGTCCTTGTAAGTGTTGAGAGGCAGAGATTAGCTGTAGTATGTCTGTGTATGTCTGTGTATGTCTGTGTATGTCTGTGTATGTCTGTGTATGTCTGTGTATGTCTGTGTATGTCTGTGTATGTCTGTGTATGTCTGTGTATGTCTGTGTATGTCTGTGTATGTCTGTGTATGTCTGTGTATGTCTGTGTATGTCTGTGTATGTCTGTGTATGTCTGTGTATGTCTGTGTATGTCTGTGTATGTCACATGTCTGTGTGCTTATGACCTTATGTATTTATGTGTCTGCATGTTTGCAGATCTGTCTGCGAGCCTGTCTGCGAGCCTGTCTGCGGCCTGTGTGCGAGCCTGTCTGCGAGCCTGTCTGCGAACCTGTCTGCGAGCCTGTCTGCGAGCCTGTCTGCCAGCCTGTCTGCAAGCCTATTTGCGAGCTTGTCTGCGAGCCTGTCTGCGAGCCTGTTTGCGAGCCTGTTTATGGCCTGCGTGTCTATGCACTATGGGCCTGCGTGTCTATGTATCTGCATGTCTATGTGTATATACATAGTTCTAAGCTATCATTGGGTAATCAGCAGGTTGCGGCAGCAGTCACACTCCACCCTTTAATTATTATGCGTAGATAGAAAGTTCAGTAGGCACGAAATAAACAACGTTTTGCTTATTTACGATTTTACATTCGAGCCAACAGCCTGCTTGCATACCATCAAACCATTTGTGTAAGCTCAAAGTAGACCTGCATACATGAGCAAAATACATTGAGCCGGTTTGATGCAACAAACAACATTTTGAATATAGTTAATCGACACTTGCTCCATCTCATTCATTCAAGATATCGACACTTGCTCCATCTCATTCATTCAAGATATCGACACTTGCTCCATCTCATTCATTCAAGATATCGACACTTGCTCCATCTCATTCATTCAAGATATCGACACTTGCTCCATCTCATTCATTCAAGATATCGACACTTGCTCTATCTCATTCATTCAAGATATCAACACTTGCTCTATCTCATTCATTCAAGATATCGAGTTGCCAAAACAGGTTTTATAACAGAAATAGCTTCTCAGCAATTAATATATATTTGGTTTTATAAATTTGAACATTTCCAGTAAAATATAACCACTTCAGCAGCTGCCTGTAAGTGTCTCATTTGGTCTAAGGTAAATCAAAGACAGACATGCCGGTATGCTTCTGCTATATATTGACTCACAGAAACGCTCAAATCAGCGAACATATCTCAACTCTAATTTTGTATCGAGTTAAGATATGTGCTTTGCTTGAACCGATTGACTCTTATAGCCTTAGAGTGAAAGAAGGTTCATTACAGCCTTAGAGTGAAAGGAGACTCATTATAGCCTTAGAGTGAGAGAAACCCAATCAGTTGAGCCTTGCAATTTCATAGTTTATCTGTTTGTATCTGTGTGCTGTCACTACAAACACGAATGCCTAAGAAACCTTTCTACAAACTGGGCAGCGTTTCAATTACAACACAAAATTCTGCCTTAAACAAGATCAATAACATCAAATGATCAAATGCTACTGGTTTAAAAGTATTTTGTATTTACTGGCATATTAGTCACTTGCTATGTATCTATAACGTCCCATATATATATATATATATATATATATATATATATATATATATATATATATATATATACAGGTACATTAGTCACTTGCTATGTATCGATAGCATCCCATATATATACAGGTATATTAGTCACTTGCTATGTATCAATAGCATCCAATATATATACAGGTATATTAGTCACTTGCTATGTATCAATAGCATCCCATATATATAGAGGTGTATTAGTTACTTGGTATGTATCAATAACTCATTCATATACAGGTGTATTAGTCACTTGGTATATATCAATAACCACCCATATATAAAGGTATATTAGTCACTTGGCGCGTATGACAATCAGTGAAGCTTTCGGTTGCACATCCTCATCACGTTGCGCTATCACACAGTGTGTACTTTGGATGTAGGCAAAAACTGCCTCAAGGAACTCTGAAATGGTAGCAATGGCACGTGTATATAGAAAGTGAGGCTGCAATGCACGTTTGTGTGGCAACTGCAAGCGACGCTTGTGACATCTTTTCGTTGCTGTCAGCTACAACTGACAGCATATAGCAGGTTGGTGGTAATTAGATCTGACGCTGAAGCTTCCACATATTATGTGTTAGATGATGGATAGTATTGCATAAGTCATGTATTATTGTATATGTTATATTTAGTAATGTATGAAGTGGAAAGTCTAGTGTGGTACATAATATATGCTCTGGTCTCTATAGTATCTGGTGTTTTGTATCACATGTAGTATTGGCTATGTGATATGCTACTGTGTATATTATATCATCAGTATTCCCCGTCATATTGAAATGGTGTTATGTCTGCCACACTCTGTTTTTCACCCTCGCCCAGTTACACCCCTTTCCTGCCCTAACCTTTCCATCTCTCCTTCACTCTCTCTCTCTCCATTCCTCACTCTCTCTCCATTCCTCACTTTCTTTTCCCACTCAATTCAAAAGATGACACAGGTATGCTTTGTGGTGTCACCACTAAGTTACAAAAAGCAGAGCTATGAAAGAATTTTGCAATCTAAGCAAATTGGAAATGAGTAACATGAGTCATAAACCAGCACACTTAATCGTTTAATTGACACGCCAATTCAATGAGTCAGTTCCAGTGTTTAAATACAAAATTCTTTTTAACTTTCAAAAAGACTGATTACTCCAGGCAAAGGCATTTCTTTTATAGTCAATGCTTGTAGCTATGTCGAGCTTCATATAAAAAAGCAGAAACAAAAGCAGTTACATAGCTAAGGGAAAGAAACAAGTAAAAAAGCCTTTAGCTTATAATAATATTCTGGCTTTACATGAATGTCCACGTGACATCGTAACACCTTTTGATCAAGTTGAAGGCGTGCATGTCAGGTCTGTTTCTTTCATCTGGATCGTCGGGGATTGTGTCGGCCATATTCATCACCATTTGGTAGCCTAGGGTTTCGTCTCTTCTGTTTAGGAGGGCTTGGTATTGGTTCTGAATGAGGTACAGGCATAGGTAGAGTTTCAGCTTCTATCTTTGGTCCTTCTCCAGCTGGGTGTCTAGATTTCACAGACACAAACAGACTTACAGACAGACCTACAGACAGACTTACAGACAGACCTACAGACAGACCTACAGACAGACCTACAGACAGACCTACAGACAGACTTACAGACAGACCTACAGACAGACCTACAGACAGACCTACAGACAGACCTACAGACAGACCTACAGACAGACATACAAACAGACTTACAGGCAGACCTACAGACAGACCTACAGACAGACTTACAGACAGACCTACAGACAGACCTACAGACAGACTTACAGACAGACCTACAGACAGACCTACAGACAGACCTACAGACAGACTTACAGACAGACTTACAGACAGACTTACAGACAGACTTACAGACAGACCTACAGACAGACCTACAGACAGACCTACAGACAGACCTACAGACAGACATACAAACAGACTTACAGACAGACCTACAGACAGAGGTAAGTCACTCTCTTATATGTACAGAAGAAGATAGATAGTATTGAAAATGATAAACTGACTCAATATTATACAGTTGTCCATCTGAGGCTTCATCCATGGCTTGAGCTCTGTGGCAAGAGATTTGCTCTCTGGACAACCTCAGTTGATGGCTGCTTTCTAGAGAGATTTAGTTCAATCGAAAGAGAAAATCAAACGCTCCAATAAAAGAAAGAAGTAAATGAGACGCATAAAAGTGGCACAACACAACACTGCGTACGTGATATCGTACTCGATCTGCTTGAGATTTGATTGCTTTAGCTGCTGATTCCATAAATACATGTACATTTGTGCCTGCGCAGGGACCACACACATGTTAATGCTATCAATGTGAAGGCAGTTACGTGGTGCTTGCGTGAATCAAATCACAGTATATTGTGTAGAACACTGACAGATGCCATTTCCCAATGATAAGCACAAGAGAGTAGCAAGCTCTATACGCTTGGCTTGACCTAAGAAGTTGGATACAAGTTACTTTGCTATGAATAAAACTGAATTCTATTGATTTTGAACTGCTTTAACATTGGTATATCACACAGCAACAGCTGATGAGGCCAAGGAAAGACTTCAGTCCAACCACCAATATCGGTGGTGGTTGGTGAATATCAATGCAGTCTCTACATCGCTGCCCCAAGTGTACAATCGCTGCCCCAAGTGTACAATCCCTACATCGCTGCCCCAAGTGTACAATCCCTACATCGCTGCCCCAAGTGTACAATCCCTACATCGCTGCCCCAAGTGTACAATCCCTACATCGCTGCCCCAAGTGTACAATCCCTACATCGCTGCTCCAAGTGTACAATCCCTACATCGCTGCCCCAAGTGTACAATCCCTACATCGCTGCCCCAAGTGTACAATCCCTACATCGCTGCCCCAAGTGCACAATGTACTTGGCAGTAACAGGCACAGACACGCCTTCACACACTCAACCAATGATAGATGCTGTATGTATGTATATTACTGGCATGTTGTACCGTATGAAACTTTGTTAAAGCGCGGCAACACTGCACCGATGTTTTGCTCCCGATGTGCCTGTACGATGAATAGTGACAATGCGCCAGTGGCTAGACAGACAGACAGATGCAGCGTGTCAATGCCAATGTACTAGAACAAGTCGATAAGCCTCTATTAAACTACCCAATAATACGGCACAAAGCGTCGCTTTATGAATGTTTCATTTCCGGCACCAGATTTTAGTTTCATTCTATATACTAATGATAGTAATAATAATTGTAGAACACAACTATTGTAATGTGGAGCCATGTTTTTTACTATCAAAACCAAATGAGTTTTATGTATTATTTTGGATTTCCTAAATATTAAATCATAAGAATATTTTTATAATCTTCCTTTATTGTTGTAATTATTATTGTTGTTCTTTTTGTTGTTAAATGTTATTACCAATGATTACTATTGTATGAGGCATTTAAAATAAGTCCATTGGTCTGATGAATTACTTCAAAATTATTTTGGTGCAAAGGGCTGGACGTGCAAGTTTTATAGCATCAACATTTTTTCAGAATTTGAAGTTGATAGCAGCGTCGGTAAACAAGTTTCTAGCGGAAATGCGTTGTAGATGGTTAAACCTGATCCGCTTGCAAACATATTTTGTTTCAACCAATTAGAGAGCACCGGTGTGCCTTCGACATTGGACATAAACAGTTTGGCGTACGATCAAATACCCCAATGTGTAGATACTTTGGCCACACCGGTCATGAGTCCTTCCGATGGTACACATTGTCCTGCGTAGCCTAACCTTTACTCTTTCCGAGGTGGAGTCAGACACCATCAAACTATTAGAGTCGGAGTTCATCTGGCGAGTGGTTTCCGGTCATTTTGACAAATAGTTGAGCAAAGTCTCAAGTTGGCCTATGACAACGAACGTTACAATGTACCACCACTCTTTCTCTCGTTGATACGGGCAAAGACCTCATTACATTCGTAACTCCAAAATATTTTTATGAACAAGTAGATAATCAATTGGCAGGCAGAGTTATACAAGCTTCTCATGTTCAGCTCTGATATCTTTAGACAAACCTCAACCAGGACTCACTCTCTATTATTTCCAGGGATTAAATTATAATAGAGAGCTCGGAGCTCACATTTTCTATCAAACTGCGACCCTAGTGACTAGTGCAATCAATGTTATTAGGTATTGTCATGCAGATCTATTGCAGAGCATGGGATGGAATCTCTTGGTCGCAAGAGCAATTTTAATGTGAATGCATTTCCTGAGACCAACAAAGATCCGCTTGGGACCAGCTCATCACAATTCGTCCGCTCTGACCACTGGGCCACAGCTGCTATCAAACTGCACACATAGATAAATTTTTGTAATTATTGTTCAAAATAATTTATTCTTCATCACTTTCAGCCAAGACAGGCATAAGAGTTGTATGACATAAAACAGATGTACTGTGTGTTGTTGATTTGAGTGCATCCAACCATGATGTCATCTCATTACATTTGATTATTGTACAAAGTAGTGACTGTCCATCTATGTCTTTGTTAGGTGTTACTCTAATGCAGTTGTCTCCCTCCTGTACTACATGAGTGTTCCTTAGGTTGATATACTTTGGGCTACAGTTAGATTTACTGCTAAGTAAAATATAATGATCGATATTGTTGTTATATATTTTAGCTCTGACAGCAGACTTTCTCTGATTATTAGACTGGATATAAATGAGTCCAGATTTCTTGACATGATGATCAGCAGTGCCAGCGTTGCTGACGCAGCTGGTAGTTGTCTTCTCTTCATCGTACTGTTTTAGAGTTGGTATTCTTGGATGACATACTGGTGCAGTGTTCTTGTAGTTATTTAGGTTTCTCTCTACCTCCACCATCTTGTCTTCCTGCAATACAAGAACCATTACTAATCCATTGTTTGAGTCCACAACTGTGCAACCCTGATTATGTAGGCAAACAATAATGGTTACATAAGCCTGCTTACCTGTACCAAAGCTGAGATGCTGATGCAATGAATATAGGTGTAAACTAGCTTGCTCTGATGTAACAGTTGTGCTGCTGGCAGACCAGCTTCTTCCTAAATATATACTGCCAAGTGCTAATTATGCAATAATTCATTGGATGAGATACTAAGACTACTAATGCATTGACCAATCAGAAGGCATTACTAGAAACCCCACTCAACAAATCGGGCAAGCTCCTGTAGCTTACTAAGTTGTATAGAAATATGTCATGTGACATGCCAAATGTCACAAAATGGGGATAGTGGCGATAAGAGTAATATGCCAGGGTCGCATGATTTCCAGGTAATCGGTTCTATTGGCTATATATATAAGTAGACTGAGCTATCAAACTAGGTGCAAGCGATATTGTCTCCGAGCCCATTGGTGACGTCTATTTTAAAGACGACAGAGAGGGTAGTTTATGTAAACTATTGACTTTGGTGTTTATGTTACAGCTATAGAAAATTTTCCAAGACTATGGTCACGGTATGTAAGAAAATAACCTACAAAAACTATTGCCACTTTTTATCCGTTCAAATTGCTAATTTAAACCCCTTGGCCGGCCATTTTTTTAATTTCCAATTGGGATGTAATGTTTTCTTTCTCCTGAATGCATTAAAACAGATACAGAAGGATACCATTCTATATGCTTTCATCTGGGGCTAACTGTTTCCACTAATTGAGCCGATTGGAAAGACGTCGATATCCCCATTTAATAAGAAATATTTTTCTGAAACTTTTTGTTGACTGTTGATTGGCCAAGTCAAACTGAGTGACTCTACTGAGACTGTACATGGAGTGAGCACAGGCATGACTGTTGTAAGAAACTAGAATGTAACTATTCACTATGAACAGCAATTTATCTGATTCTGGAAGATTTCCACCAGCTCGAGTGCTACATCAGTCAGCTAGCCTTAGAACTTAGAGAACACCTGGCTGTATGAGCCATGAGCACCCGATGAACTTCGGACCAAAGCAGTCAAACCAGTGCAGGAAGAATGAAGACAGAATATTTATTACTAGTAGTCAATTATATACAAATATACAAAAATCAATTAGCACAGACAAAGATATTAATATATACAGTGGACATACAGTGACAAATGCCTGGCATGAAGTCAAACAATCAATCAGATGAGCTGTCATACGCTAGTACAAAATATATATACTATATTACACTACACTCTCTCATACCAAGATATGGGTTAATGTAGCTAGCAAACTAGACAGAGACATCGCATACACCATAGACATCACATACACCATAGAAAACACATACACCATAGACACCACATACACCATAGACAACACATACACCATAGACAACACATACACCATAGACAACGCATACACCATAGACAACACATACACCATAGACACCACATACTCCATAGACATCACATACACCATAGGCAACACATACACCATAGACATCACATACACCATAGACAACACATACACCATAGACAACACATACACCATAGACAACACATACACCATAGACAACACATACACCATAGACAACACATACACCATAGACAACACATACACCATAGACACCACATACACCATAGACATCACATACATCATCTAACAGTGTGTGCACTCAATCAGAGAGTGTTGCCAGAGTGGGCCTTCTTCTCCTGGCGTGTTTTTATATATACTTTGTTGGGCGCACAGATCTGTGACATTTCTGACATGCTGTCTGTACGCATGAGAAGTGAAACCTGCACACAGCTGCTCTCTACAATACAATACAATACAATACACCATGTGACTTTCATGTGACTCTCATGTGACTTACATGTAATATATAGCTTTCTATACAACTTCATGTGAATATATACTGTATATATAATATTCTATACAACATCAGGTTGATAATAAACGATGTGACGATGTGCCCCAAAGAGGGAAGACTCTACATAAATACAAGTATTAAGACTCTACATCAATACAAGTATTAAGACTCTACATAAATACAAGTATTAAGACTCTACATAAATACGAGTATTAAGACTCTACATCAATACAAGTATTAAGACTCTACATCAATACAAGTATTAAGACTCTACATAAATACAAGTATTAAGACTCTACATCAATACAAGTATTAAGACTCTACATAAATACAAGTATTAAGACTCTACATAAATACAAGTATTAAGACTCTACATCAATACAAGTATTAAGACTCTACATCAATACAAGTATTAAGACTCTACATCAATACAAGTATTAAGACTCTACATCAATACAAGTATTAGGACTCTACATCAATACAAGTATTAAGACTCTACATCAATACAAGTATTAAGACTCTATATCAATACAAATATTAAGACTCTACATAAATACAAGTATTAGGACTCTACATCAATACAAGTATTAAGACTCTACATCAATACAAGTATTAAGACTCTACATCAATACAAGTATTAAGACTCTACATCAATATAAGTATTAAGACTCTACATCAATACAAGTATTAAGACTCTACATAAATACAAGTATTAAGACTCTACATCAATACAAATATTAAGACTCTACATAAATACAAGTATTAAGACTCTACATCAATACAAGTATTAAGACTCTACATAAATACAAGTATTAAGAAATGAGCATGCAAACTTTGAGTATAAAACTCCAAGCTACACATAATTGGTAACATTAAATCACTTCGCAGAGCAATTTTGGAAGTACCAATAATTGAAAAACATTTACCACCATGTCATATTCGTATATATATTTATATCAATGTTTCAAGTGTTGATATTTACCCAGAATATTGGCGATACACTCAAAAATTATGTATGTGGAAATTTTACTAAATTTTGCTCTGGAGAGAAACTTGGAAAACAACGCCCAAAAAAAGCAAATTGTCTTATATTATATATATAATATATATTATATCTATATATATATTTGTTGTATACCAATAATAAAGAAGCATAGTAGTAAAAAATGGTTAAAAGAACTACTAGTCAACTACAAATGTTTCATGTGTGAAACATGCTGTAGTCGACCAGCAGTTTCTTTTGCCATCTTTTACTACTACTGCAAAATTAAACCCTGTGTGTACATGCTAGTGTGTGTACGTGCTAGTAGTATGTACACACTAGCACGTACACACACTAGCACGTACACACACTAGCACGTACACACACTAGCACGTACACACACTAGCACGTACACACACTAGCACGTACACACACTAGCACGTACACACACTAGCACGTACACACACTAGCACGTACACACACTAGCACGTACACACACTAGCACGTACACACACTAGCACGTACACACAATAGCGCGTACACACACTAGCGCGTACACACACTAGCACGTACACACACTAGCACGTACACACACTAGCACGTACACACACTAGCACGTACACACACTAGCACGTACACACACTAGCACGTACACACACTAGCACGTACACACACTAGCACGTACACATGGTCCAATAGACTGTTTGCACATCAGCTTTCACCTCTTTCAGCATAGTGGTGTAGGAGTGTATGACCATGCAAGTGCAGACAGGTGCACTAACACAAATATATAGACATAGACAGGTAGGTGAGGTATATATATATCTACGTATATATCTACGTATGTGCAACAAATGTATATAGATAGTATAAACCACTCTACAAAGGTATCCACCGTGATGCGGGCATAAAAAGAAAGGCTACTACTAATAGACTTGAGGCAGCCAGCAAAACGAGTACAGATAAAAGAGAATTTAAAAATATTCACTGCGGTACTGACCTGTCCAATGGCCATGGGAGAAAACTACCGATGTAGACACAACTTTCTCATCTTCATTATCACCATCACTGATGTGGCAGCATTTGACAGGGGAGAGGACTTCGCTTTGGTCGGGCATCGACACCTGAAAATAGAAACCACAAGTATCTATAGTCAGGTATTCATGTAAGAACTGAGAGAAAAGGGCAATGGGTGGAGTGTAGACCCTGTACAGACCTGCATGGACCTGGACAGACCTGGACAGACCTGGATGGAATGATATGAGAAGAGGGTAGATTGATGGGTGGAATGGAGAGTAAACAGGGGGTTGAGGGGGGGAGGTGGAGCAGAAGGGGTGTATTGTAATGGATTCCGGTCTGTTTACCACGGATATCCACTAGTCTCGAGTATTGTGCCTCTCTCCGGAGGGACACTGTGCTGCTCGACAGTGACAACTAGGTAGACACAACCGGATCATCCGGCATAGGCAGAGCCCAAGGCTCTAACAAACAACACAGCGTGCAGTTTAAATACTGGCTTTATTTCTCAACAACCAAAGTCCTAGGGTGGCAATCCACTAGGGTTATTGGCAAGACATGAAAAATGAATGCAAAGAATATGAACAGTTCCAGCCCTTTTATAGGTAACTGGCAGGAAGTAAGTAGCATATAATCATGTAACAGTAAAGGCACAGGAAGTAATTAGACCAATGCGACTACATATATAAAAAACTAACGAATCATGCAGTGTACGAGGATTAAATGAAATAAGCGCCAAGTAATTAGAGGCAGAGTCCTATCTCCCATTGTCCAATCAGAGTGTCCTACAGGGTCCCAAGGCTCTGGATAGCTTGGGGTCTTGGCTACTTCGGATACAAGGAAGGGCATCTTCTGTTCTTGACTTGGAGCAGGATGCTGACTGGTTTTAGAAGTCCTCTGCTATGGCAGCCATTTTTGACCGGCCCTGAGTCACCATACCGGGTCAGTAAGGGGTGAATACCGGCCCTGCAGAGGTCACTACCGGCCCTGCATACTGTGTACCGGCACAGTAAGGCTTTCCTACCGGCACAGCATCTTACCGATATCTGTGGGTGAAGCTCTAGCGCACTTGGTGTGGAGATAGTGTAGCAAACACCCAGTTTACTGACACAGTATTTACCACTAACGCTGTATAAAATATAAACTGGTTCCACAGAGCTACTAGATCAATTTGTCGTTGAGCAATCATGTATGTATTAGCTCAATATTTACATGGTGCTTTTGGATAGAAGCTTTTCGGGGAGCTACCATTAAGAGTGGGTGGATAAACAGATCATATGCTAGCAACACAGAGGGGCAGCGATCTTGCATCATTGTAATTTACGCAAATTTTTAGCAATCACAATTATGCCACAATTCATTTAAGTATTGCATGCAGAAATCGACCCTGTCTATAGGCATTACTCTCTCTCATACATAGATCCACACTTCAAACCAGCTGACTGCTGTGCTGCTTGACATTTTACGGGAGGATTGAAGCTGTTACCAGTATGGCTGCAGGCGAGCAATCTCTACTTGAAACTAGCAATTGGCTTGCACATGCTTGACATTTACATCACGTTTTTACAACTCCAAAGCCCACATTCGCTCATCTAACATTTTGTCGTGCCCTTTCAATGTCACATTTACCAAGAACTGGCTCATACAGTGAGGAATGGTACAAGTGACATCTACAGATATAACTGTATTGTCTCATGTTCTTCTGCTGACTGAGTGCCAACCTCCTAGGACACACAACACCCCAGATATACTCTACAGTCCTATACAAGCTCTGCTGAGTGCCAACCTCCTAGGACACACAACCCCCCAGCTGTACTATACAGTCTTATACAAGCTCTGCTGACTGAGTGCCAACCTCCTAGGACACACAACACCCCAGCTGTACTCTACAGTCTTATACAAGCTCTGCTGACTGAGTGCCAACCTCCTAGGACACACAACACCCCAGCTGTACTCTACAGTCCTATACAAGCTCTGCTGACTGGGTGCCAACCTCCTAGGGCACACAACACCCCAGCTATACTCTACAGTCCTATACAAGCTCTGCTGACTGAGTGCCAACCTCCTAGGACGCACAACACCCCAGCTGTACTCTACAGTCCTATACAAGCTCTGCTGACTGAGTGCCAACCTCCTAGGACACACAACACCCCAGCTGTACTCTACAGTCCTATACAAGCTCCGCTGACTGAGTGCCAACCTCCTAGGACACACAACACCCCAGCTATACTCTACAGTCCTATACAAGCTCTGCTGACTAAGTGCCAACCTCCTAGGACACACAACACCCCAGCTGTACTCTACAGTCCTATACAAGCTCTGCTGACTGAGTGCCAACCTAGGACACACAACACCCCAGCTGTACTCTACAGTCCTATACAAGCTCTGCTGACTGAGTGCCAACCTAGGACACACAACACCCCAGCTGTACTCTACAGTCCTATACAAGCTCTGCTGACTAAGTGCCAGCCTCATAGGACACACAACACCCAGCTGTACTCTACAGTCCTATACAAGCTCTGCTGACTGAGTGCCAACCTCCTAGGACACACAACACCCCAGCTGTACTCTACAGTCTTATACAAGCTCTGCTGACTGAGTGCCAACCTAGGACACACAACACCCCAGCTGTACTCTACAGTCTTATACAAGCTCTGCTGACTGAGTGCCAACCTAGGACGCACAACACCCCAGCTGTACTCTACAGTCCTATACAAGCTCCGCTGACTGAGGGGGGGGGGGGGGGTGTGGAGGGGGCCAACCTCTACAATTTCAGACAAAGCTGACATGGTGCGGCAGATAGTTAGAATGACGTGGTGTTTCAACAGCCAATAGGTATTTATATAATAACTATCCAGTATGAGTAGAATTCAGCCAGTAGCACAACAAAACAAACCCTACAAGACTATACCAAGTGTTCAGCTTATATGAAATGAAAAAATAATCGATACAACACAAAACGAATGTTATTAAACAAATACCCAACTGAACCCGTCTGCTGACTCTTGGGTCAGCAAAACGGGTTTCGTTGTCACAGGAAATAAAAACTATATAATTCCTTCACACTCTCTGAACTTCAGAATCTGGTTTCACCCATATTAAGAAAGCATTGCTTTGATTTTTGTCAGTTACACATTTCCGAATTTCATCGAAATGTTCGGGATCTCAGGTTGCTGTTATTAGATTAACGCAAACTTGGAGTAGGCTGGTTCTCAATGTAACGTAGCTTTGGAGAAATTTGGGAAGGGTTATTGGAAACGATGACCAACATAGATTGGCCCAAATGGACATGCTGCAAAGGGCTGTTCAAGTCTCCGAAATTGAGAAATTATGCCTTTGGAAAAAGACCAGGTTGTCACTGTTACCTTTTACTGTATAGTGTAATATACAGTGTATTGTATAGTGTAATATACAGTGTATTGTATAGTGTAATATACAGTGTAGTATACAGTGTATTGTATAGTGTAATATACAGTGTATTGTATAGTGTAATATACAGTGTATTGTATAGTGTAGTATACAGTGTATTGTATAGTGTAATATACAGTGTATTGTATAGTGTAATATACAGTGTATTGTATAGTGTAATATACAGTGTATTGTATAGTGTAATATACAGTGTATTGTATAGTGTAGTATACAGTGTATTGTATAGTGTATTGTACAGTGTAATATACTGTGTATTGTATAGTGTAATATACTGTGTATTGTATAGTGTAATATACTGTGTATTGTATAGTGTAATATATAGTGTATTGTATAGTGTAATATACAGTGTATTGTATAGTGTAATATACTGTGTATTGTATAGTGTATTGTATAGTGTAATATACAGTGTATTGTATAGTGTAATATACAGTGTATTGTATAGTGTAATATACTGTGTATTGTATAGTGTAATATACTGTGTATTGTATAGTGTAATATACTGTGTATTGTATAGTGTATTGTATAGTGTAGTATACAGTGTATTGTATAGTGTAATATATAGTGTATTGTATAGTGTAATATACAGTGTATTGTATAGTGTAATATACAGTGTATTGTATAGTGTAATATACTGTGTATTGTATAGTGTAATATATAGTGTATTGTATAGTGTAATATACAGTGTATTGTATAGTGTAATATACTGTGTATTGTATAGTGTATTGTATAGTGTAATATACAGTGTATTGTATAGTGTAATATACAGTGTATTGTATAGTGTAATATACTGTGTATTGTATAGTGTAATATACTGTGTATTGTATAGTGTATTGTATAGTGTATTGTATAGTGTAATATACTGTGTATTGTATAGTGTAATATACAGTAAATTGTATAGTGTAATATACTGTGTATTGTACAGTGTATTGTATAGTGTACTGTAACCTGTATACTGAGTGTGTTATTAATGTTGCTAACTCAATTTATATTTCATTCACAGTACATACACAATACATACACAGTACATACACAGTACATACACAATACACGTACAGTACACACAGTACATACACCATACATGTACAGTACATCACAAGACAAGTGCAATACATACATAGTACATAGACAATACATAGACAATACATCTATAGTACAACACAAAACATACACAACACACGTGCGGTACACACAGTACATAGACAGTACATGTATGTTACATACACAGTACATACACAATATATGTACAGTACATGCACAATACACACAATACATAAACAATACATGCACAGTACACACAGTACATATACACAATACATGCACAGTACATACACAGTACATACACAGTACATACACAATACATACACAGTACATGCACACGAGAGTTGACAACGTGCTCACATTTATAGACATGTGTTGAGGCATCGCATTGCAGGAGGCTACTCAAGTGAGTATAATCAATGTCTATTCTCAGGTGATGACATGTAATTGAGATATTGAAGCCCGCAGCAATGGCCATGTTACAGTAATTACTAGAGAGTGACATGCAATTAATGGTGCTTGCAACATCAATAATATAACAGCAGTACGTAGGGACTGCCTGCAGTGACACAAACTGTGATAGTAAGTGTAGATATAAAATGAGGAGCGAACATGTGACGGGTGGAAGTGTGAGAGAAGGGTGCAAGCATACAAGTCACGTGCTGCTGCGCTTTACATATGCCACACAAGGCAGACATAACCTTTCTAGTGTTCCTGTATGTACAGTTGTGTACCCTTGTACACAACTCTACATACAGGTACAAAATGGAGACAACTGTTCCAGTCTACCTTTATGTACAGTTGTGTACCCTTGCACACAACTGTACATACAGGTACAAAATGGAGACAACTGTTCCAGTCTACCTTTATGTACAGTTGTGTACCCTTGCACACAACTGTACATACAGGTACAAAATGGAGACAACTGTTCCAGTCTACCTTTATGTACAGTTGTGTACCCTTGTACACAACTGTACATACAGGTACAAAATGGAGACAACTGTTCCAGTCTACCTTTATGTACAGTTGTGTATCCTTGCAGACAACTGTACATACAGGTACAAAATGGAGACAACTGTTCCAGTCTACCTTTATGTACAGTTGTGTACCCTTGCAGACAACTGTACATATAGGTACAAAATGGAGACAACTGTTCCAGTCTACCTTTATGTACAGTTGTGTACCCTTGCACATAACTCTGCATGAAGATACAAAGTGGAGACAACTGTTCCAGTCTACCTTTATGTACAGTTGTGTACCCTTGTACATACCTTTATGTAGAGTTGTGTACCCTTGTACATACCTTTATGTAGAGTTGTGTACTCTTGTTTAGATGTTTCAGCACAGCGCGTACAGGAAGACTGATGGCGAGTTCAGCTGTAAACTTTCTAGGATTGTCTGACCTTGACACAGGCTCCACCAATTGACACTAAAAGATGGATGCAACGAGAGTCAATGTGCTGTATAGCTGTATCTACAAGCACAGGCGTGGCAGCGAAAAGAGTGCATGTAAGACTAAGAACCTATTAGGTCAGAGTCATGGGCAGCATACATCATATATAGAAACTTTACGCTGTATACTGTATGTGTACTATACATGTAATACTTGCACTGTATATATAACACATACACTAAAGAGTATGTATACACATATAGTATATACCTGCACACAGGTAATGCTGTCTGTCAAGTCAGCAGGCAAAGGAAGCGTTGTAAAGTCAAAGTTGACTATGGCCGATTGTAACATGGACCAATTGCCTGCCTCCAACATATCCTGTGCTTGCAGCAGACGAGTTACTGTCGGGAGTTGTTTTCCCTCTGCACTCAGCTGCCTAAAAGTCAGCAAACACATACGACTGCAGATTTTTGCTGACACAAGAAGGAAAACCTAACTTGAGAGAATGGAGAAATAAACTCAAGTGGAGACAACCACTACCAAATGCTCCCACAATCAACACCGATCTGTGTACAATATGCGAACCTTCTAATTTTGGACAGTTTGTGCAGGTAAAGTTTGAAGTCTGACGCTAGAGTACAGTTGGTGTCCATCTTGGTTGCCAGGGATACGGTGAAGGCCAACAGTTCAAACTGTCGAACAATATCTGTCATGGCGGCCGGTACATTTCCATAGATATTGCACAAACGCTCGCAAAACTCCTCTACCTGAAATACTGGCTAAATGGGGCATTGTGGGTAATTTAAAAAGGATAACAATTAATTGCTAATACAATGGCACCTCCGTCACACCAATGTTAGATCTAGTGCACTATACAACTACATATAACACACTATACAACTACATATAACACAATATACAACTACATATAACACAATATACAACTACATATAACACAATATACAACTACATATAACACAATATACTACATATAACACAATATACAACTACATATAACACAATATACAACTACATATAACACAATATACAACTACATATAACACAATATACAACTACATATAACACAATATACAACTACATATAACACACTATACAACTACATATAACACAATATACAACTACATATAACACAATATACAACTACATATAACACAATATACAACTACATATAACACAATATACAACTACATATAACACAATATACAACTACATATAACACAATATACAACTACATATAACACAATATACAACTACATATAACACAATATACAACTACATATAACACAATATACAACTACATATAACACACTATACAACTACATATAACACAATATACAACTACATATAACACAATATACAACTACATATAACACAATATACAACTATATACAATGATGACCTATGTACACCTTCTGGTGTTAGCAAATTGTGAGGTCTCCGTGATTTATCTTCCCACACATTTATAAAAATAAAGTTAATCTTTGGAGTAAAAACAAACAATAGAACCAAACTGACCAAACAACTGAAGAGCCAGATAGCCGATTATGCATTAGCGGTACATTAGTGGTACATTAGTGGTACATTAGTCGTACATTAGCGGTACATTAGCGGCACATTAGCGGCACATTAGCGGCACATTAGCGGCACATTAGCGGCACATTAGCGGCACATTAGCGGCACATTAGCGGCACATTAGCGGCACATTAGCGGCACATTAGCGGCACATTAGCGGCACATTAGCGGCACATTAGCGGCACATTAGCGGCACATTAGCGGTACATTAGCGGTACATTAGCGGTACATTAGCGGTACATTAGCGGTACATTAGCGGTACATTAGCGGTACATTAGCGGCACATTAGCGGCACATTAGCGGCACATTAGCGGCACATTAGCGGCACATTAGCGGCACATTAGCGGCACATTAGCGGCACATTAGCGGCACATTAGCGGCACATTAGCGGCACATTAGCGGCACATTTGCGGCACATTAGCGGCACATTAGCGGCACATTAGCGGCACATTAGCGGCACATTAGCGGCACATTAGCGGCACATTAGCGGCACATTAGCGGCACATTAGCGGCACATTAGCGGCACATTAGCGGCACATTAGCGGCACATTAGCGGCACATTAGCGGCACATTAGCGGCACATTAGCGGCACATTAGCGGCACATTAGCGGCACATTAGCGGCACATTAGCGGTACATTAGCGGTACATTAGTGGTACATTAGTGGTACGTTAGTGGTACGTTAGTGGTACGTTAGTGGTACGTTAGTGGTACGTTAGTGGTACGTTAGTGGCACGTTAGTGGCACATTAGTGGTACATTAGTGGTACATTAGTGGTACATTAGTGGTACATTAGTGATACATTAGTGGTACATTAGTGGTAAATTAGTGTGTAACTCTTTTCTCAGTGCAAATAGGTTTACATAAACTGGTCACGCAAAAATACATACTAACAGTCAGGCACCTTTTCATGTTTATACACAGTGAAACCTGCATAAATCGATGCTGAAGGGCCAAGAAAAAAACCCTCCAAGCTACTTAGGGGTGGTATTGAACTGCACGAATATACCTTAGGAGACTTAGACTATAAATATAGGGTACGACGATAATAATAATAAATCTTATTGCAACTAATAATAATTATAATAAGGTAATAACATAGATTCCTAAAATTTCTTTCACTTGACTTTCATTGCGAATAAATTTTGATAATAATGGCAATCATTATTTTAATAATAACTTCTTTATTTGTCGCTACCATAATAATAATAATAATAAATAAACGAGTTTGCTTTGATTAATTTTCAAAACCATTGCCAGTTTGGAGTGATGTTTTATCAATTAATGGCAACTATCATTCAACAAAGTACTAAGAATAATTACTAATTTACCGAAATTGGCTGCATTTCTTTACATCTATCTGAACAACTGTGTTTAGACAGCATTGACTTGATATTATCAATGCTTGATAGTTGACTGACATATAGCCTCAGATCTTTGTTACAGTCCAAGATTGACAACATTTTAATAATCAAAACCGCAGGAGTTGAAGTTACTCAGTCAGGCATTGTTGTGAATGCGTTTAAAAATTTGTGCGTCACAAGAGAAGGTAACTCTTGGGTTGTATGTTTTTAATAGCATGCAATCGATGGTTGACAAAAATTTCTGCTATTCATTGCAATAGAACAACTTCTGTTTGCAAACACAATGCTTTGCCTGAAGCTTTTTACTGATCTTGTGTGAAATCTAGTTACGAAAATTAAATATATGAAAACCGCCATTTTCAATGGCTAAAAGTTTAAACCTTGACTTTGAAGAACCCGGTTTATCTCCGGGGTCGAGGGTTTCACTGTTTATAGATAATAATAACAATAGCAACGCAAACTATAATAATAGTAGTGATAAAATTAAAAGCCATAACACAATCATAAAATTAATGAGAATACGTGGCTGCGGCCGGCCATCCAACTCAAGCGGCTAGCTCCTCCTGGCTCATTGCTCGCACTCAAATTATGTTGGATTTATTAAGAGTATTCGCGACCTGTTGGTCGAACAAAGTACAAAAAATAATAAGTGTTCGTAATTCAATACGTTGCGAATGGAATGGAGCATTAGTTTAGAACATCATAATTGTTCAATGAATTATTATAGTTTACAAAGCAAATCATAAAGAAGATAACTCTCAATTTTCAAAATAATCAAGAAAATAACAAAAATTGAACCGCTACAAACTGGAATAGTTTGTAAAGCTGCCCTTCAATGTAGTAATAGGTTGCAATGATTTTGACTTACTTTTTAAGGATATAAAAACGGTCGATGAAAATAAAAAAAATCAACTCGCTAGTTATAATTTATTTAGCGTTAATTCTGTTTCTTCCGCGACCTATGAACAATATAAATAATTGATTATTGAATATTTTTTTTTATTCAGTGAGCTACTTTTCGTTGACCCACGAGTTCCGAACAAAATGATTATTTATTGATTAAATTTATTGCCTGCCTGATTATTTTTATCGCAATTTGTTCGGCGAACAGAGGTCGCGAATACTCTTATTAGCTAACAAAAAACTAGCCCGAGTTGGCATGCAAAATAAACTGTTGCAGGTGACATTACACGCTGAAGCAAACAGGTTACTCATTTACCTGCTGACTAAGACTCAGTACCAACTTATCAGATCCCTTCTTGTTGTAGATCTCAATCTATAACATACACAGGGGCATGTGAATGACTAGACTGTCTAAAAGTACAGCTACATATAGCAAATAATTGGCGCTTTTTCTTAGAAATTGCCAAAACATATCAAAAAACTGCCAGAATTTTTACTGTCATTCATTCTTCAGCGATTGCGGCCAAGCTCGCTTTTACTGAGTAAAGCCAACAATTTATTATACATTCGTTAATAGATTGGGGGGGGGGGGGGGGGGGGGGACTAAACGTGACTAAACATTATTGCAAACGAGAGTAAAACATCTGGTTGCTGTGATTGGTTAATAAAGGAGTCGGTTAACCTAAAAAAGTGCTCGCGATCGCTTAGCAATTTCTCCAGAAACAGAGAATGTAAAATCTCACAATTGCTAAGCTAATCGCCAAGTGATCGTTAAATATGTACATGTGATATTCCTGGTTAGCTTCTCGATGATGTGACAAGGCTGCTATGTCGCTATGTCGCACTACCTTTGATAACAAGACATAGACATACAACAACCAAAACACAAACCTTGTGAAAGAGAAGAAGGCACTTGATATACTGAGATAGGTAAGCAGCTTTAGCCATATTCTCACAGCCCTCTCTACTCTCTATGTGTCTGAGATCTCTGTCAAATGTACACGACAGTAACATGACAGTAACATGGCAGTAATATGCCTGTAATATTGCAGTAATATGCCTGTAATATTGCAGTAATATGACTGTTATATGACGGTAACATAAAGTATTGTACATGCATACACTAACACTAACTACAATGATTATGAGAATGGTAAAGCAAAAATAGTTACAAAAAGTAAAAAATGATAATTTAGCAAATGATAGCATCAACACAAAATTGTTATTTCAAGATAATCACACAACTACCTAACTATCAACCAACTACTCACCAACTACCCCATAGCTAGCTACTAACTGACAACCAACTACTCACCAACTACCCCATAGCTAACTACCTAACTATCAACCAACTACTCACCAACTACCCCATAGCTAGCTACTAACTGACAACCAACTACTCACCAACTACCCCAACAACCAACTACTCACCAACTACCCCATAGCTAGCTACTAACTGATAACCAACTACTCACCAACTACCCCATAGCTAACTACCTAACTATCAACCAACTACTCACCAACTACCCCATAGCTAGCTACTAACTGACAACCAACTACTCACCAACTACCCCATAGCTAGCTACTAACTGACAACCAACTACTCACCAACTACCCCATAGCTAACTACCTAACTGACAACCAACTACTCACCAACTACCCCATAGCTAGCTACTAACTGACAACCAACTACTCACCAACTACCCCATAGCTAACTACCTAACTATCAACCAACTACTCACCAACTACCCCATAGCTAGCTACTAACTGACAACCAACTACTCACCAACTACCCCATAGCTAGCTACTAACTGACAACCAACTACTCACCAACTACCCCATAGCTAGCTACTAACTGACAACCAACTACTCACCAACTACCCCATAGCTAATGCTACATGTACATCTACCGATTACCTACCAATTTGCCCTTACCGATTGGAGATGACGTCAAGGAGTTTCCACTATTTTCTTCTCTACTTGCCATTCTCACGCAATACCGGTGAAACTCGCTACAATTTTTCCATAGTTAGCCATAAAGTGATTTAAAACAACAAAGACGGGACGCTAAAAAATGATTCTTCATTTAAAAATAATTGCACTTGAGAAACAGTTTTGTTGGAAACATTAAAACCACGAACGATGATATGATTGGTCCAATCACAAAATACCTACCGATTTTTTGACCACGAGCATAACCTACCAATAGCCTCAAATAAAATGCTACCGATTATTTCATTATGTCACGCAGGAAACGGATGCAAGGAAATCCTCAATCGGTGAGGCAAATCGGGAGCTAATCGGTAGATGTACATGGGGTATAACTACTAACTAACTGACAACAAACTACTAACTACCCACATAGCTAACTACCAGCTAACTACTAGTTACTAACTATCAATTAATCAGCTGACTGACAGACTGATTGACAAATGGCGAGTTTTCAATGGACTGAATGAACATACACAATACCTCAAGCAAAGAGTGAGGAGTTGTGCTCTCGCTGAAGAGTTTGAGAGGTTGTCTGCCCTTGCTAACGACTGCTCTACATCTGCGATCAGATGACTTGGAGAGCTCTGGTTTGAGTCGATGTGTAGACTTCCAATCATCCAATCCTGCTCTAGCTGCAAGGATACAATGGCAAACTAGAAACCTCTAATCCACATGCTTAAAACGCCCCCTTCCAACACCTAACACCGCCCCCTTCCAACACCTAACACCGCCCCTTCCCAAACCTAACACCGCCCCTTCCAACACCTAACACCGCCCCCTTCCAACACCTAACACCGCCCCTTCCAACACCTAACACCGCCCCCTTCCAACACCTAACACCGCCCCCTTCCAACACCTAACACCGCCCCCTCAAACAACTAACACCGCCCCTTCCAACACCTAACACCGCCCCCTTCCAACACCTAACAACGCCCCCCTCCAACACCTAACACCGCCCCTTCCAACACCTAACAACGCCCCCTCCAACACCAAGCACCGCCCCTTCCAACACCGCTCCCTTCCAACACCTAACACCGCCCCTTCCAACACCTAACAGCGCCCCCTTCCAAGACCTAACACCGCCCCCTTCCAACACCTAACACCGCCCCCTTCCAACACCTAACACCGCCCCTTCCAACACCGCCCCCTTCCAACACCTAACACCGCCCCTTCCAACACCTAACACCGCCCCTTCCAACACCGCCCCCTTCCAACACCTAACACCGTACATAAAAAGACAAAAGGTACTCTTTGAGTGATCAAACCTGCAGACGGGAATAAAAAGAGAGATGAGTAATTTTTAAGCATTTACATTAGACGGCTAGATAAGACCCCAAAGACACATTAGACGGCTAGATAAGACACCAAAGACACATTACACGGCTAGATAAGACACCAGAGACACATTAGACGGCTAGATAAGACACCAAAGACACATTAGACGGCTAAATAAGACACCAAAGATACATTAGACGGCTAGATAAGACACCAAAGATACATTAGACGGCTAGATAAGATACCAAAGACACATTAGACGGCTAGATAAGACACCAAAGACACATTAGACGGCTAGATAAGACACCAAAGACACATTAGATGGCTAGATAAGACACCAAAGATACATTAGACGGCTAGATAAGACACCAAAGACACATTAGACGGCTAGATAAGACACCAAAGACACATTACACGGCTAGATAAGACCCCAAAGACACATTAGACGGCTAGATAAGACACCAAAGACACATTAGACGGCTAGATAAGACACCAGAGACACATTAGACGGCTAGATAAGACACCAGAGACACATTAGACGGCTAGATAAGACACCAAAGACACATTAGACGGCTAGATAAGACCCCAAAGACACATTAGACGGCTAGATAAGACACCAAAGACACATTAGACGGCTAGATAAGACACCAGAGACACATTAGACGGCTAGATAAGACACCAGAGACACATTAGACGGCTAGATAAGACACCAAAGACACATTAGACGGCTAGATAAGACACCAAAGACACATTAGATGGCTAGATAAGACACCAAAGACACATTAGACGGCTAGATAAGACACCAAAGACACATTAGATGGCTAGATAAGACACCAAAGACACATTAGACGGCTAGATAAGACACCAAAGATACATTAGACGGCTAGATAAGACACCAAAGACACATTAGACGGCTAGATAAGATACCAAAGACACATTAGACGGCTAGATAAGACACCAAAGACACATTAGACGGCTAGATAAGACACCAAAGACACATTAGATGGCTAGATAAGACACCAAAGATACATTAGACGGCTAGATAAGACACCAAAGACACATTAGACGGCTAGATAAGACACCAAAGACACATTAGACGGCTAGATAAGACACCAGAGACACATTAGACGGCTAGATATGACACCAAAGACACATTAGATGGCTAGATAAGACCCCAAAGACACATTAGACGGCTAGATAAGACACCATAGACACATTAGACGGCTAGATAAGACACCAAAGATACATTAGACGGCTAGATAAGACACCAAAGACACATTAGATGGCTAGATAAGACACCAAATACACATTAGATGGCTAGATAAGACACCAAAGACACATTAGACGGCTAGATAAGATACCAAAGACACATTAGACGGCTAGATAAGACACCAAAGACACATTAGACGGCTAGATAAGACACCAAAGACACATTAGATGGCTAGATAAGACACCAAAGATACATTAGACGGCTAGATAAGACACCAAAGACACATTAGACGGCTAGATAAGACACCAGAGACACATTAGACGGCTAGATATGACACCAAAGACACATTAGATGGCTAGATAAGACCCCAAAGACACATTAGACGGCTAGATAAGACACCATAGACACATTAGACGGCTAGATATGACACCAAAGACACATTAGATGGCTAGATAAGACACCAAAGATACATTAGACGGCTAGATAAGACACCAAAGACACATTAGACGGCTAGATAAGACACCAAAGACACATTAGACGGCTAGATAAGACACCAGAGACACATTAGACGGCTAGATATGACACCAAAGACACATTAGACGGCTAGATAGGACACCAAAGACACATTACACGGCTAGATAAGACACCAAAGACACATTAGATGGCTAGATAAGACCCCAAAGACACATTAGACGGCTAGATAAGACACCATAGACACATTAGATGGCTAGATAAGACACCAAAGACAATGATTACCACAGGTAAATGCATGTAATTTACCTGTGGTATGCAAGGCACTAAATGGGTGAAACGACTTTTATGAAAGCGATAATGGCGTTGTGTGTGAGAGGGGAAGAGAGCCACAACAGAGCTATCTCTAGCTGCTGCATTATACACAGCGAGCATGACAGCGATGTAACAGTCATCATCCATGTTCGGCTCAGGCATCTCAAAGTGAGGGTCAAGGGAGAGCAGCTCTGGTAGCAGTAACGATATAAAACCAGGGTGGTTGCATCCCAACTCTTTCATCACCCTGCAGCAGGTTAATGGGTTATTTAATAATCAGCAGTAGTTTATGAAGCAATGTGTAACACTAGCTTAACCAATGAGCAAATGTGTAATACTAGTATAACCAATCAGCAAATGTGTGACACTAGTATAACCAATCAGCAAATGTGTAACCCTAGCTTAACCAATGAGCAAATGTGTAACACTAGTGTAACCAATGAGCAAATGTGTAACACTAGTATAACCAATCAGCAAATGTGCAACACTAGTATAACCAATGAGCAAATGTGTAACACTAGTATAACCAATCAGCAAATGTGTAACACTAGTATAACCAATCAGCAAGTGTGTAACACTAGTGTAACCAATCAGCAAATGTGTTACACTAGTGTAACCAATGAGCAAATGTGTAACACTAGTATAACCAATCAGCAAATGTGCAACACTAGTATAACCAATCAGCAAATGTGCAACAGTCGTTTGACCAATCAGCCAAGATGTAATAGTTGTTTGACCAACCAAAGAATATGTAACATTGATTTGACCAACCAAAGGATATATAACATTATTTTGACCAAGCAAAGGGTGTGTAACAATAGTTTGACCAATCAAAGGATATGTAACAGTCGGTAGACCAATGTGAAACCATTCACCTACCTCCATATTGATAGTTTATCAGAGGGATATTTTCTCAGGTTATCCAACAAGGAGAGGATCATGTCCCTCATTCCTCCATGGGTGGATATCTTACAAGCCTGTATGAGCTTGTGTATGCCTTGCCTTATCTCATCACCATAGTCCTGTCAAAGGTAACAACGGCTATTCTTACTCACAAGATGAGAAAACTCCCTGCTCGGCAGCTTTTAATCACCCTTCATTTGCTAAACCAGCAGGTAGCCGACAAGATGTAACTGGTAACCTCCAAATTCGACACACCAACACAATAAAGAGCCACAATGCCCGACTTTCTGGAACCATAAAACAGCGCATGCAAAGCGTTGTAAAACCTAAAATCTACAATTCCTCTCATTCCAATGAGGTCTACCAAAAGCTTGTGGCAGCAGGGCAAAGCAAAGACATAGTTATACCAACCTTGAGCACGCCTGTTATGATTTCTACTTGATCAGTGCGGAGACATAAATGGGCTCCTATTCTACATAGAGACTGGATAGCCTGTAGCCTTACTTCCTCTATCTCATCATTAAACATGTCAACGAGGAAGTCCTGAGTCTGTCTGGCATAAGAGGGATTGCTCATGGCCAACACACATATGGACTCCACTGCAGCTTGTCTCACCTCTATGGGGAACAGGTTGGTAGTAGAGAGTGGCTTGCTTGGACAGTACAAACATTGTGGTTTAAAATCGCTAAACTTGGACACACAGAGATCAATTATCTGACAATCTTGTTATATTTCAATCATGATAAAGACGCTGACATTCAGTTCCAAGCAGTTCATTTGGGTGTTGGATGAAATAAAGGACATAACTCTATGTGAATAATTATTATCAATTAATTTATATTAAGAGTATTCGCGACCTGTTCGTCAAACGATATACAAAAAATAATAGGTGTTCGTAATTCAATGTCGCGTATGCAACAGAACATTAGTTTCGAACAACATGACTATTCAATGAGACTTTTTAGTTTACCGACCAAGTCATAAAGAAGATAACTCCCAATTTTCAAAATAATCAAGAAAATAATAAAATTTGAACTGCTACAAACTGGAATAGTTTGTCAAGCTGCCCTTCAATTTAATAAACTTTGAACGCTTGCGATTATTTTGAACTATTTTTCAAGGATATAAAACCGGTCCATGAAAATGAAAAAAATCAACTCGCTTGTTATTATTTATTTAGTGTTCAGTTTCATTTGCGACCTATGAACAATACAAATAAATACTCGCTGATTATTTTTTTTATTCAGTGAGCGACTTTTTGTGGACCCACGAGTTCCGAAAAAAGTGATTACTTATTGATTAAATTTATTGCCAGTCTGATTATTTTTATTGCAAAGTGTTCGGCGAACAGAGGTCGCGAACACTCTTATTGTTACTGTACATTTATATATTTTCAAACCAACTGAATCTGCTTTCATGTTGTCATAATGGTCAATTTATTTATAAGAATACTAACATCGCGCATGATCAGGGATATTTATTATATAATGATTAATTATTATTGTTAATTAATTGTTATGGTAAAATTGTCATGTCACACAGATGTCATGTTTTCCATAACAACATATATGATTTTAATATGTGTAGCCAAATAAAGATTATGCTATAATACTGCTGCAAATGCTTTGATAACTGCCTTGTACTAAAAATTCAGTAAATAAGCTGGCAAGAATGAATATATGTAGAGTTATGTCCTCTTTTCCATCCAAACTCTGAATAAACTGCTCCGAAATAAACGTCACAAATAAAAGCAAAGAGACTCCCCAGCCTCATTTCACATACCCATGAACTCATCCTCAAGGGCGTGTACGAATGCCCCACAAGCACCCATGGAGATGAGAGACACAGATTCTTCAGTTATATGTTCCTTGGGCGCATCATCTGCAAATCTCTTGCCAGAAGACCATTCGCCAGACTGGTAAAAGTCTCTCTGTCTCTCATGGCCGCTCTGTTTTCTCTACACAAGGTGATACTTGACATATTACGCTCTACACAAGGTGATACTTGATATATTACACTCTACACAAGGTGATACTTGATATATTACGCTCTACACAAGGTGATACTTGATATATTACACTCTACACAAGGTGATACTCATATCTACATACAACTATATCTATACACAACTATATCTATACACAACTATATCTATACACAACTATATCTATACACAACTATATCTACATACAACTATATCTACACACAACTATATCTACATACAACTATATCTACACACAACTATATCTACACACAACTATATCTACATACAACTATATCTACATACAACTATATCTATACACAACTATATCTATACACAACTATATCTACATACAACTATATCTATACACAACTATATCTATACACAACTATATCTACATACAACTATATCTACACACAACTATATCTACATACAACTATATCTATACACAACTATATCTATATACAACTATATCTATACACAACTATATCTATACACAACTATATCTATATACAACTATATCTACATACAACTATATCTATACACAACTATATCTATACACAACTATATCTACATACAACTATATCTACACACAACTATATCTACATACAACTATATCTCTACACAACTATATCTATATACAACTATATCTATACACAACTATATCTATACACAACTATATCTATACACAACTATATCTACACACAACTATATCTATACACAACTATATCTACATACAACTATATCTATACACAACTATATCTACATACAACTATATCTATACACAACTATATCTACATACAACTATATCTACATACAACTATATCTACACACAACTATATCTACACAAAACTATATCTACACACAACTATATCTACACACAACTATATCTATACACAACTATATCTATACACAACTATATATATACACAACTATATCTACACACAACTATATCTATATACAACTATATCTACATACAACTATATCTATATACAACTATATCTACATACAACTATATCTATATACAACTATATCTACATACAACTATATCTATACACAACTATATCTACACACAACTATATCTACACACAACTATATCTACACACAACTATATCTACACACAACTATATCTACACACAACTATATCTACACACAACTATATCTATACACAACTATATCTATACACAACTATATCTACACACAACTATATCTACACACAACTATATCTATATACAACTATATCTACATACAACTATATCTATACACAACTATATCTATACACAACTATATCTACATACAACTATATCTACACACAACTATATCTACATACAACTATATCTATACACAACTATATCTATACACAACTATATCTATACACAACTATATCTACATACAACTATATCTACATACAACTATATCTACACACAACTATATCTACACACAACTATATCTATACACAACTATATCTACACACAACTATATCTATACACAACTATATCTATATACAACTATATCTATACACAACTATATCTACACACAACTATATCTACATACAACTATATCTATATACAACTATATCTATACACAACTATATCTACACACAACTATATCTACATACAACTATATCTATATACAACTATATCTATACACAACTATATCTATATACAACTATATCTATACACAACTATATCTATACACAACTATATCTATACACAACTATATCTATACACAACTATATCTACATACAACTATATCTACATACAACTATATCTATACACAACTATATCTATACACAACTATATCTACACACAACTATATCTATACACAACTATATCTATACACAACTATATCTACACACAACTATATCTACACACAACTATATCTATACACAACTATATCTACATACAACTATATCTATACACAACTATATCTATATACAACTATATCTATACACAACTATATCTATATACAACTATATCTACACACAACTATATCTACATACAACTATATCTACATACAACTATATCTATACACAACTATATCTACATACAACTATATCTACATACAACTATATCTATACACAACTATATCTACACACAACTATATCTATACACAACTATATCTACACACAACTATATCTATACACAACTATATCTATACACAACTATATCTACACACAACTATATCTATACACAACTATATCTATACACAACTATATCTACACACAACTATATCTATACACAACTATATCTACACACAACTATATCTATACACAACTATATCTATACACAACTATATCTACACACAACTATATCTATACACAACTATATCTACACACAACTATATCTATACACAACTATATCTACACACAACTATATCTACATACAACTATATCTATATACAACTATATCTATACACAACTATATCTATATACAACTATATCTATACACAACTATATCTATACACAACTATATCTACATACAACTATATCTATACACAACTATATCTACATACAACTATATCTACATACAACTATATCTATACACAACTATATCTATACACAACTATATCTACACACAACTATATCTATACACAACTATATCTATATACAACTATATCTATACACAACTATATCTATACACAACTATATCTACACACAACTATATCTACACACAACTATATCTATACACAACTATATCTATATACAACTATATCTATACACAACTATATCTATACACAACTATATCTACACACAACTATATCTACACACAACTATATCTATACACAACTATATCTACATACAACTATATCTATACACAACTATATCTATACACAACTATATCTACATACAACTATATCTATACACAACTATATCTATACACAACTATATCTATACACAACTATATCTATACACAACTATATCTACATACAACTATATCTACACACAACTATATCTATACACAACTATATCTACACACAACTATATCTACACACAACTATATCTATACACAACTATATCTATATACAACTATATCTATATACAACTATATCTATACACAACTATATCTACACACAACTATATCTATACACAACTATATCTACACACAACTATATCTATACACAACTATATCTATACACAACTATATCTATACACAACTATATCTATATACAACTATATCTACACACAACTATATCTACATACAACTATATCTATACACAACTATATCTACATACAACTATATCTACACACAACTATATCTATACACAACTATATCTACATACAACTATATCTACACACAACTATATCTATACACAACTATATCTACACACAACTATATCTACACACAACTATATCTATACACAACTATATCTACACACAACTATATCTACACACAACTATATCTATACACAACTATATCTACACACAACTATATCTATACACAACTATATCTATATACAACTATATCTATATACAACTATATCTATACACAACTATATCTACATACAACTATATCTACACACAACTATATCTATACACAACTATATCTATACACAACTATATCTACACACAACTATATCTACACACAACTATATCTACACACAACTATATCTATATACAACTATATCTACACACAACTATATCTATACACAACTATATCTATACACAACTATATCTATATACAACTATATCTACATACAACTATATCTATACACAACTATATCTATACACAACTATATCTATACACAACTATATCTACACACAACTATATCTATACACAACTATATCTATACACAACTATATCTACACACAACTATATCTATACACAACTATATCTATACACAACTATATCTATACACAACTATATCTATACACAACTATATCTATATACAACTATATCTACATACAACTATATCTATACACAACTATATCTATATACAACTATATCTACATACAACTATATCTATACACAACTATATCTATACACAACTATATCTACACACAACTATATCTATACACAACTATATCTATACACAACTATATCTACATACAACTATATCTATACACAACTATTAGTGACTCTCCATGACGCGACGCCGTAGTGCTACGTTGTAGCGCCACGGGTTTTCCCCTATTGGAAATGGCTATATCGCTACTGAAGTCGTGATTATGTGGCGCTATTGAAAGTCGCTACTAAGTAGCGACTTATAATAGCGCCAGACCACTGAAGCGTTATGGAAATAGGGAATGCTGTAGCACTACTGGTTTGCACATGCGTGTATCGTATTTCCAGCATCACTGCAGTCAATATAATTAAATAATTTTGACAGAAATTTCAGTGATATGAGACAGTTGCCTTTCAAGACCACTTATATTAATTAAAAATGATGCAGAATAAGTGATCACAAATAAATTTATATGTTTTATTTTACATTATTTGTTTATTCCCTATTTTACAATTTGATAATAATAAAAATTAAATAATAATAAAAATAAATAATTATTTTAAATGTAATAAATGAATTACACATGAGCCAAGCACTGCTGCTTCAAAATTTTGTCTGTGGCGTATGTAGCATTAGATGAAACAAACACAAGAAAAGCATTTAAAACTCATTGTTGGTTGAAACAATTTTCCTTGATACAGTTTCACTGATTGACTCATTAGCTCAAAGTCCCGTTGACTCGCTAATTAGGGTTCATGACCTTTGGGTAAACTGTATTGCTGGCTTATGGAAAAGCGTGATGGTTTATCGCTACTCAAACCAATGAGCCGTGACGCTACGAGTGGCGCTATTGAAGTCGTGATCATGGAAAGCTAGTATATATCTATACACATACCCTCATGTTTGACATGAGTTTCTTATCCAGTGTCTGCTCCAGAAAGTGTTGACTGACTCCAACAAACTTGGCCTGAAATACACTACACAATATATAAATGCACTACACAATGTATAAATGCACTACACAGTATATAAATACACTACACAGTATATAAATACAATACACAGTATATAAACACACTACACAGTATATAAATACACTACACAATATATAAATACACTATACAATATATAAATGCACTACACAGTATATAAATGCACTACACAGTATATAAATACACTACACAGTATATAAATACACTACACAGTATATAAATACACTACACAGTATATAAATACACTACACAATATATAAATACACTACACAGTATATAAATGCACTACACAGTATATAAATGCACTACACAGTATATAAATACACTACACAGTATATAAATGCACTACACAGTATATAAATACACTACACAATATATAAATACACTACACAATATATAAATGCATTGCACAGTATATAAATGCACTGCACAGTATATAAATGCACTACACAATATATAAATGCACTACACAGTATATAAATACACTACACAGTATATAAATACACTACACAGTATATAAATACACTACACAATATATAAATACACTACACAGTATATAAATGCACTACACGGTATATAAATGCAATACACAGTATATAAATACACTACACAATATATAAATGCACTACACAGTATATAAATGCACTACACAGTACATAAATACAATAAACAGTATATAAATGCACTACACAGTATATAAATACACTACACAGTATATAAATACACTACACAGTATATAAATGCACTACACAGTATATAAATACACTACACAGTATATAAATACAATACACAGTATATAAACACACTACACAGTATATAAATACACTACACAGTATATAAATACACTATACAATATATAAATGCACTACACAGTATATAAATGCACTACACAGTATATAAATACACTACACAATATATAAATACACTACACAATATATAAATGCATTGCACAGTATATAAATGCACTGCACAGTATATAAATGCACTGCACAGTATATAAATGCACTACACAATATATAAATGCACTAAACAGTATATAAATACACTACACAGTATATAAATACACTACACAGTATATAAATACACTACACAATATATAAATACACTACACAGTATATAAATGCACTACACAGTATATAAATGCAATACACAGTATATAAATACACTACACAATATATAAATGCACTACACAGTATATAAATGCACTACACAGTACATAAATACAATAAACAGTATATAAATGCACTACACAGTATATAAATACACTACACAGTATATAAATACACTACACAGTATATAAATGCACTACACAGTATATATATACAATACACAATATATAAATACACTACACAGTATATAAATACACTACACACTATATAAATGCACTACACAGTATATAAATGCACTACACAATATATAAATGCACTACACAGTATATAAATACACTACACAGTATATAAATACACTATACAGTATATAAATGCACTACACAGTATATAAATACAATACACAATATATAAATACACTACACAGTATATAAATACACTACACAGCATATAAATGCACTACACAGTATATAAATACAATACACAGTATATAAATACACTACACAGTATATAAATACACTACACAATATATAAATGCACTACACAGTATATAAATGCACTACACAATATATAAATGCACTACATAGTATATAAATACACTACACAATATATAAATGCACTACACAATATATAAATACACTACACAAAATATAAATGCACTACACAGTATATAAATACAATACACAGTATATAAATACACTACACAATATATAAATGCACTACACAATATATAAATGCACTACACAGTATATAAATACACTACACAATATATAAATGCACTACACAATATATAAATACACTACACAGTATATAAATAGAACCAAACTAAATACATAAAAAGGTATGAGGTAAAAGTCACAGATAGAAAATTAAAATTGTAAACAGTTGCTGTAAGAACTGCGTGCCTGAACCGGGATGCATTGTTGACATCGGCGTTGGTGTTAAGCTGCCTGTTTAATCAATCAGAGGGCATTTCACCGATTTCCGATTTTAAAACTTTTCAACAAACTTGCAGCAACTTCACGATTTTTACCCCGATTTTAGAATATCTTTTCATTCTATTTAGAATTTTGTTCTTAATATTTCACTGATCAATCGCAATCAATCGCTATCAATCGGAATCCAATTTATAAATAAAAAGTGACCATACTGATTATAATTATTATAACAGCATCATCTAAGAACTCCATGATTATAATAAATATTTGTATTAAAAAAATTATTATTATTTACTATCAACAGCAAAATATATTGATCATTATTCATTATTATTTGCAATTTTTTTGTTATTACGGGTGAGTAAGAAACCACTATAACCCACAAAAAGCTCTAGTAATATAAGATAATTAGCTGTACCATTGATCATGATATGATGATGTGGACATTATCAATGAAAAGCTCTGTGCTGACAACTGTCCAGGCCATGTGATATATTGCACAAAAAGTGCAAGTGTGAACTCTCGTAATCACTTGGGAGAGCAACTCCCGATTTTGGCCGAAAATCGCATTGCCGATAATCATATTGTGTGAACACAGCTTCGGGTTGCTGATGGTCTAGTATGACTCACCATGAGACGAGCTGCCTGAGTTCTTACTATACAGGATATATCATTGACAGCATCACAAACTTTAGCAAACCCATCATCTAACATGGTGATAGACTGAGACGAATTTGCTTTCATTGCGATCAACCTGAAAAATCGAAAAGCACACAAAAATTACCAAATCTGACACATCTCTTTCGGTGACAGAATAAGCATGCCAGGAACGCTGCAAATCATTGAACGTTCGAGCAAAAATAAACGAAGTTTTTGCTCAACTTTGAGTGAAAAATCTGTTTTTTTAACGCTATGCTGAAGACTAGATTTAGCGTTCAGGGGTACTTCACCCTACGACATTCATGATCTGAACGCATACAGTTCCAAGTTCTGATAAAAAACTTTGTCAAAAACTAGCATTCTACCAGTAACTGCAATCACAAGAATCCTGAGACATCAATGTTTCATTTCCGATTGTAAATAATATATTTTATAACATTTGAAAATTCCTTTGAACACATTTATGTTGAAAGAACTGCTACTGTACTGAATAACCACTGAATAACCATGATCATTATTATTCATTACTAAAATTAAAAATGATCATTTTTTATTGCTAATATTCATCTTATATTATTTCTAATATGAAAAATTATTTTTCATTTGTTATCATTGAATGATTTATAAGAACTATTCCTATAATATAACACATAATAAATAATAATATAGTGCTTTCTATCAATTATTATAGTAGTTATATATTATTGTTTTCAATACACAAAAAAATATGTTACTAAGATGTATTCCACAATTAGTGTTAGCATTTTTTGTGTCTATCAAAAAACAAAAAATAACAATTCCACGTCAAACAAACTGGCTTTTTTTAGCAACGTTACACAAAAAATTAAGTCAGAAAAAATCGCACAAATAGCATTTGGAAGTGATTTCCCCGTATCAATTTTTGCAAAGGCATAGTTGTTTGTGATCCAAAAATGCCTAATGAGTACAATCGATTAGACAAATGTCATCAATTTCCACCCTCAATTGACGAAAAACTACGATCAAGTTTGTCGATATAAAATATATCTATTGATATATGATACATTTATTAATACATGATATACCTATTAATTTGGATGTTTATTTCATGTAAGCCCATTTCCATTAGCTGAGAGAGTTGAAAACTGTGAGACAGCTCTCAAACCAGAGGTGCTAAGCTACATGTACATCTACCAATTACCAACTGATTTTTCCTCACCGATCGAAAATGATGACAAGGTGTTTCCCCTATTGTCTTCTCTACTTGCCATTGTCTTTTAACTTCGGTTAAAATGGCTGTATGCGATGTCACAGCCGTAGAATGCTTTACAACAACAGAGAAGGGGCATTAATGAAAGACCTTCGTTGTATAAATACTTGCCCTTGAGAAATAATTTGGTTAGAAACAGTAAAACTTCGAGATGTGATTGGTCCAACCACGAATTGTCTACAGATTTGTTGATCACGATAAAAACCTGCTGATAGCCTCAAATAAAACGCTATCGCATGTTTCACCACATTTCGCCAGAAACGGAAAAAGTAAAATCCTCAATCGGTGGGCAAAATCGGAGGGTAATCGGTAGATGTACATGAGGCTTCAATTGTTTAATTTATTTTTTCATTATTGCCAAGGTAGACAAATCACAAAAAATCAGATATTGTAATAGAAGATGGTTGAAGCGTTGACTAAGTAACTGTCATTGGTTGAAGCGTTGACTAAGTAACTGTCATTGGTTGAAGCGTTGACTAACTAACTGTCATTGGTTGAAGCGTTGACTAAGTAACTGTCATTGGTTGAAGCGTTGACTAAGTAACTGTCATTGGTTGAAGCGTTGACTAAGTAACTGTCATTGGTTGAAGCGTTGACTAAGTAACTGTCATTGGTTAAAGCGTTGACTAAGTAACTGTCATTGGTTGAAGCGTTGACTAAGTAACTGTCATTGGTTGAAGCGTTGACTAAGTAACTGTCATTGGTTGAAGCGTTGACTAAGTAACTGTCATTGGTTGAAGCGTTGACTAAGTAACTGTCATTGGTTGAAGCGTTGACTAAGTAACTGTCATTGGTTGAAGCGTTGACTAAGTAACTGTCACTAGTTGAATACTTGTATTATTTTCTTCCAGTAGGCACAGATTGCATCAGTCTTTCATAACTTGACTAACTACTACTTTGTCAGTTGTAGTTATGTGTGTAGTAGTTGACTGCTGCGGCCAAGGTAATACAGCCGACTAGCAACTTTTAATGCAGAGGTCAATGAAACCACTGCTAGCGCACTAGAGCCTTTCGGCTAAAATAACACAAAGTCATGATTGTAAGAAATGAAAAATTTTTTATTGTGCAATTAAAAGTTACTTCACGCTGAGCTTTGGGGGAATTTTTGTGTGAATGTAATAGCGAGAAATAACACTTGTTTAAAAACTAGGAATTGTCTTCTCTGGTTTTATGCATCGCGAATAAAAACAAAGCCGGTTGATGTTAGTCAATATTTTCGTTTCGATTACAGCAACAAAATCACTGAGCGGTCGGTCACCAAGCAAGCAACAAGCATTGATGTAAGGCCATTAGTAGAACATGTGTGTGTGTCATGTCCTAGCATCAATATAAATAAGCATTGCTAAAGGCAGTTATTCAATTGTTGGCATTGTTTAAGTAAAAATAGTAATTTATTATAACAATAAATATTGTATCGTTATTTTATTGTAGTTAATTTTTTGCTTTTCTTAGCCTGCACAGCGTACAATTGTTGTAAAAGAGGACAACTCAATAAATCTGTTTTTGTGCGGTTAGGTGTTGTGTTAGATGACTGTTAAATGAAACTGGCCCCATCTTTGAGCATGCTTGAAAATTGGCGGAGTTCCTAGCGTTAACCTAGCTAAAAATGCCTACTGTCTAATTTGAAGTCAAAGTGAGTGAGGGGAAAGAAAAAGCAATAAGGAAAGTGGAACCAAGGGCAAAGAGGTAGAGCAAGGTGAGGGTGAGAGGTAGTGGTGGGAAAAGAGCATGTTAGGGGTAGAGTGGGGGTGTAGGTAGAGTGGGGGTGGAGGTAGAGTGGGAGTGGAGGTAGAGTGGGGGTGGAGGTAGAGTGGGAGTGGAGGTAGAGTGGGAGTGGAGGTAGAGTGGGGGTGGAGGTAGAGTGGGGGTGTAGGTAGAGTGGGGGTGGAGGTAGAGTGGGGGTGGAGGTAGAGTGGGGGTGGAGCTAGAGTAAGGGTGGAGGTAGAGTGGGGGTGGAGGTAGAGTGAGGGTGGAGGTAGAGTGGGGGTGGAGGTAGAGTGGGGGTGGAGGTAGAGTGGGGGTAAAGGTAGAGTGGGGGTGGAGGTAGAGTGGGGGTAGAAGTAGAGTGGGGGTGGAGGTCGAGTGGGGGTGGAGGTAGAGTGGGGGTGGAGGTAGAGTGGGGGTGGACGTAGAGCGGGGGTGGAGCTAGAGTAAGGGTGGAGGTAGAGTGAGGGTGGACCTAGAGTCAGGGTGGAGGTAGAGTGGGGTGGAGGTAGAGTGAGGGTGGAGGTCGAGTGGGGGTGGAGGTAGAGTGGGGGTGGAGGTAGAGTGGGGGTGGACGTAGAGCGGGGGTGGAGCTAGAGTAAGGGTGGAGGTAGAGTGAGGGTGGACCTAGAGTCAGGGTGGAGGTAGAGTGAGGTGGAGGTAGAGTGAGGGTGGAGGTAGAGTGGGGGTGGAGGTAGAGTGGGGGTGGAGGTAGAGTGGGAGTGGAGGTAGAGTGGGGGTGGAGGTAGAGTGGGGGTGGAGGTAGAGTGGGGGTGGAGGTAGAGTGGGGGTGGAGGTAGAGTTGGGATGGAGGTAGAGTGGGGGTGGACGTAGAGCGGGGGTGGAGGTAGAGGGAGGGTGGAGCTAGAGTGAGGGTGGACCTAGAGTCAGGGTGGAGGTAGAGTGAGGTGGAGGTAGAGTGAGGGTGGAGGTAGAGTGGGGGTGGAGGTAGAGTGGGGGTGGAGGTAGAGTGGGAGTGGAGGTAGAGTGGGGGTGGAGGTAGAGTGGGGGTGGAGGTAGAGTGGGGGTGGAGGTAGAGTGGGGGTGGAGGTAGAGTTGGGATGGAGGTAGAGTGGGGGTGGACGTAGAGCGGGGGTGGAGGTAGAGGGAGGGTGGAGCTAGAGTGAGGGTGGACCTAGAGTCAGGGTGGAGGTAGAGTGAGGTGGAGGTAGAGTGAGGGTGGAGGTAGAGTGGGGGTGGAGGTAGAGTGGGGGTGGAGGTAGAGTGAGGGTGGAGGTAGAGTGGAGGTAGAGTGGGGGTGGAGGTAGAGTGGAGGTAGAGTGGGGGTGGAGGTAGAGTGAGGGTGGAGGTAGAGTGGAGGTAGAGTGGGGGTGGAGGTAGGGTGGAGGTAGAGTGGGGGTGGAGGTAGAGTGGAGGTAGAGTGGGGGTGGAGGTAGAGTGGGGGTGGAGGTAGAGTGGAGGTAGAGTGGGGGTGGAGGTAGGGTGGAGGTAGAGTGGGGGTGGAGGTAGAGTGGAGGTAGAGTGGAGGTAGAGTGGAGCTAGAGTGGGGGTGGAGGTAGAGTGGGGTGGAGGTAGAGTGGAGGTAGAGTGGGGGTGGAGGTAGAGTGGAGGTAGAGTGGGGGTGGAGGTAGAGTGGGGGTGGAGGTAGAGTGGGGGTGGAGGTAGAGTGGAGGTGGAGGTAGAGTGGGGGTGGAGGTAGAGTGGGGGTGGAGGTAGAGTGGATTGGGAGAAACATCTAAGCACTGTAAAGGCAGGCACACACCTGTTTGGACTGCTAAGAGCTAATGAAGTCAGTAGCCGCAATGCCGCAGTACGAACTCTTTCATGGTCATCATTTAATGGTTGTGCTACTTGTTCATAGACTGAGGACTCCAGAGATGTTACACTGTCATGTAAGTCGGCCAGGGTTTCTAAGGCTACACTTCTCACCCTCGGGTCGGGGTCCTTGATGAAATCTATCACAACCAGCTGCAGCGAGAGTCTAAATGTGTTTCATTGTATTAGAAACAAAATACATGATGCCTAGGCTGAGTAACTGCACTCACTTGCATTCCCAAAGCATCTTCAAAGGACACGCTAGCTGTTTTACCACACTTGATCAGGTCACCCATCAATAAGATTGCAGAAGACCTAACAGAACTTGTGCGATCTTTGAGGCATTCTTTGGCTATGTTCATTAGGTTAGTAAAATGGTTGCAGTCACTTTTGAGTCGAGGACAGAGGACCGAGCAAAGTGAGAGCAATTCATTCCTAAATTGATGAGAGTCTGCAATAGAAACTGGAGTATCACTTCAAGTGTCAAGTACTAAGTGTCAAGTGCCAAGTTCCAATTGCCAAGCGCCAACTGCCAAGCGCCAAATGTCAAGAGCCAAATATCAAGCGCCAAATGTCAAGAGTCAAATCTCAAATGCCAAGTGGCAAATGTCAAGTGCAAAATGTCAAGTGCCAATTGTCAAGTGCCAAATGTCGAGTGCCAAATGTCAAGTGCCAATTGCCAAATGGCAAATGTCAAGTGCCAAGCGCAAAAATTCCAAGTGCAAAAATGTCAAGTAAGAAGTGTCAAGTAAGAAGTGTCAAGTAAGAAGTGTCAAGTGCCAAATGTTAGGCGATTTTTCAGTAAATGAGCTCTCACCAGTTTCGGCGAGCAGACCAGTGACCTCTTCAGCAATAAAGTTGCAGTCTACATCACTGTTGGCAACTAGCTTCCGTAACAATTGAACAATCTTCCTCCTTATGACATCAAGTTTAGCAGACCTCAACTTGTCGCAGAGGAGACCCAATGAACTGCAATAACAAATGTGATGGTTATTTAAAAGAAACCATCGCCAGGTTAGGTAGTCAACAGGTGGAGACCAATAAGTTCGTACAATCACTGCCTTTCCATGTGACGAACGAGTTAAGTCCGCTTCAAAGTGATAACTTTGACCAGGTCCCATAAATCATATTTCTAAGTCATATAGACCTCAGGACACGAGTTCTATCAGCGATGGACATCTCCCCGTAAGAATATCGGGCAACTAAGCTCCAGTTATCGATAACTTCTTCATTTCGAAACCAATAAGTTGCGAGTTTCAAAAAACAAAAACAATCAATTTCAGCTTGTTCGTTGTTAACACATGATAGCCTTTAGTGAATGACGTTTATGACAGTAAAGTCTACCAATTGCTTAAATCAAACTATACAAATAAGAGGGTGCGGTTCTGGCACAATTTCATAAATAAATATAATCAAATAATAACAATTATTAGATTTATTAAAAAAATAAATAATAATTCTTACGATTATTCATTACTCGCACAAGAGAGTTGCGCCAAACTTTGAAGTCGTGTGTTCTTATCCTAGGAAGGACCTTCATATTGGCTAAACTTTGCAGAATAAACTTTGTATTTATTTTATGATGTGAAGGATGTTGTTGTCCCCATGCTTCGAAGGTTCTTTTGAAGGCCCAAACTCAGAACAAAGAAACGCAGTGAATGGAAAATTAAAAATATTGAAGTTGATGCAAGTACATTATGGATTATACATTTTGTACCTTTTGTTTCTCAACTTATAATAATATATTATGCTGATTTGCTGACTTTTCTATCAAAGAAAACACAAGATGGGGCTGTGCCAAGGAGTTGCACATGTCTCCCATGCAGTATAGCAACAAACTTACCAAGTGTCTGACTTAAAACAGAGATGTTTTTTTAAACTGGAGGACATCTTTGAAACGTTGCTTACGGCAGCATAAAAACAAGTAGCTATTTTATACGAAGGCCTGTTACAACTTTGGCCCATAAAAACAAATTTTCCAACTTTTGGTTTAAATTCCTTTAGTACAATTAACATGTTAGGGGCCGGTGAAGAAAGCAAACGAGTGAATACTGTGACTTCAGATAGAAGAAAGCAAACGAGTGAATACTGTGACTTCAGATAGAAGAAAGCAAACGAGTGAATACTGTGACTTCAGATAGAAGAAAGCAAACGAGTGAATACTGTGACTTCAGATAGAAGAAAGCAAACGAGTGAATACTGTGACTTCAGATAGAAGAAAGCAAACGAGTGAATACTGTGACTTCAGACAGAAAACTTGAAAGCAACATTCCAGATCATCTGGTGCCGTCTACGTTCAGCTCGTTCAACTACAGGTAGCGCGTTAGTTTGTTGGCTCTCAAAGTGTCTACCAACTAAAAAACTTTGCAGTGAGATCCAAGACCCCTATTACCACAAATCATCACAATTTCTGAATGAGATACCTGTATTTCTAGGCTCAAAAGTGTCCTACTGATAGAAGACCAGAGTGAGAAAACCATAAAACCAACAATAACAGTGATAAGAAGTGGACACAAGGCACAGGACACAAAAGGATGTTTTGGTGCCGATGTACCTATACGATGGACCGTAATGATGTGCTGGTGGATACACAGTCCGATGTAGCGTGCCGATGTACCTAGACGGTGGACCGTAATGATGTGCTGGTGGATACACAGTCCGATGTAGCGTGCCGATGTACTATAGCAAATCGGCGAGCTGCTATTGAACTAGCCAATCGTACAGCACAAAGCGCGGGTCTACGCCTGTTTTATTTCCGACAAAGAATTGTTTGTCTCCCTGAGACAAATACTAATAAGAATAATCAAAAACCACATTCACTGCAATATATGTTTTTTTTCACTTTAAAAAAAATGACTTTTAATAATAATTCTGGTTTTATTTATTCTTAAATCAACAGAATATTGTTATCATTCATCATCTATTGTATTGTTGCACTTGACAATTAATTATTATTATCATTATTATAAATTATTATTCTTGAAAACGTTATAGTTATCAATGATAACTATTTTATGGGCCATGTGAAATAAACTGCCCACACCGAAAATGTTTATCAGCAATTGCATTAAATTAAAATAGTTTTGGTGCAAGGCATGGATATACAAGTGCTATAAGATAAAATTACTTCGGAATCTGAAGTTGATGACAACGATAATATATGCATAATCGTTGTTCATACAAAGAGTTCTAGAGAAATGTGTTGTAAATAGCAAAACTTGAGGAACTCGAAAACAAAACTTGGACTTAACCAAACAGAGGGCGCCGATGAGCCTTCGGTATCGGGCATAGACCAACATGTTGGTTTTCCACTAAGATATGCAGATGTATCATATCAGCCACGCTCATCGTAAAGCCTTCTGATGGCAAACATCGGCCTGTGTAGCCACCCCTTTATGCAGCAATACAGCACTTCCTTCTCATCTGATCTCACTCCAACAATAGTGATTGATATTGGTATCAAATAACACAGGCAGTACAGCATTAATAATGCTACACATACGCTATACATCTACCCCATGTGACACATCAACTTGCAATAACGGGACTATGTCCACCACAAATCATCCTTCCAGCTTAGCTCATTAGTTGGTCCAAGCATCGATTACATGACAGAGGATTGAACAAGCCGATAGTGTAATGTAACAATACACAAACTCCTAAGGACAAGAAACAACAAAAGCACATGTTAATACCTGTAAATACCTGTTTATACCTGTTAATATCTGTGATATTGTTGATCTTTCTCTCAATCCTACTCAATTGTTGAACTGTGGTGATGTCACTGACATCCAAAGTACTGATGTCCAATGCATCATCTATAGAGTGTCTTAACCTCAGCACTTTTCTGGCAGGTTCCTGTAAAATGTAATTTTTAAATTTATCTGTTTTTTTTTCATTTACCATTGTAATGGATTTGCATAATGGCCACTAGCAGTTGACTGTTTCGTGTGCAGCTGAGGCACAAACCAGTAGCTAGTCGAAGAGAGAGTTCTACTAGGGAACAATGCACTGGTGACACCAGTATGTGTATGGCATTTGTAGTGGCGAGAAAGGGGATCCCTCTAGGAGCATCTGTAAGCTGGCACACTTACACCATACAGACGAGGAGCACAAGCAAGCTGAAAAGGAATTTTATTTACAATACACCTGTTTATTTATGGCCAATAGGATTACTCACATTTCAACTGCATCATTTGCATATTTACTCTATAGATTCTCCGCACGTTTTTATAGTTAGTCAGTTAGTAGTTTGGATTCTGCACAGACATGTTTGACTATCGCCATAGCTCAAGGTTTTCACTCAAAGTGTGTTCCAGGCTGTGTTGGAATTATTGCTATTGTTTTGATATTATTGTGAACCCAAGTGAATAGGCAAATTTATTATTATTGTGACATCAACAACCTATCTTGTTAGTAGGCCTGGATGCCATACTGATAACATCAGCTGGAGCCGAATTAGGATTTCATTCAATCACTATCTAACGGTGATTATAGTAGACAGCAGTGTGCATACGGCTTGCAGCAGCAAATCTCCAAATAAGTCGATAAAGGTCAATTGACAATCCTTTACATTGGTAGCAGTGGTGGGATAGTACGGACATACAAACACTACTGCTAGAAGATGCCACCAGATCCTACTCATTCATCATTACCCCCCCCCCATACCCTTTAGCTTTCTCTTCTCTCACATTCAATTCAATTCTGACATAAATATTTTTCCTCATCGTCATGTACAAATGATCGCAGTTGAGGCTATTAATGTTGTTCAGTCGGAGAATGGGTTTTGACTACTACTACTATGTAAGCCTAAACTTTCATCATTTGTGCTTGAGTTGGCAGTCAGTCTCGCCAACACTCATGCAATAAGCGTGAGACTCAAACAATTACCCCAACCTCAAGTATCTCAAGCACTTGTCATGCATATCTCCTTTTCAAGAATATCCAGCATTTTTTCAAACAATCCCCCATAGAAAAAATGACACAAAGTTTTTTCTAAATCTTTTTGTGGTGGCTGGCTTCACAAATCTCTACACGTTAATTCATAGTAGAGTGAACTATCCATAAAATAATTCTATGATTCTATGAAAAGATCAACTTCAGAATATTTATCCAAAGCCTCTAAAAGGGCCAAACCAAATTGTGGTGATAGTATATAAAAAATTTTCCTTATTGTGGTAGTGCGCAACATAAGGAGCTTACGCTAAAATAAACCTTTTGTCACCGATGTATGCCACAGAAATTTACGGTATTAATTAGTAATCCAAATGATGTATTTGAGATGACTAAACAATTAAATCAACTTTGTATAAACATAAAACTTTGAATCTCTTTTATAATGATAAAACAATAATTGCTATAATATAAATATCCTCAAAATTATACTAGCAGTGCTATAAAAATAAAATTGAATGATAAATAACTGACAATAATTATTTAACAACAAAAATAATAATTATCATTTTTGACAGCCACTTTATTATTATTATTATCATTATTATTATAATTATCAGATTTATGCAAATGGTTGATTTTTTCTTCTAATATGATCATTTCTTTTGATTCACTCTGCCTTCAGTGTGCTACATGTTGGGAAATTAAAAAAAACAGCAGTTGTAGCAGTAGCGGCGGTGGAGTAGTAGTGTCTGTGTGTGTAGCAGTAGCGGCGGTGGAGTAGTAGTGTCTGTGTGTGTAGCGGTAGCGGCGGTGGAGTAGTAGTGTCTGTGTGTGTAGCAGTAGCGGCGGTGGAGTAGTAGTGTCTGTGTGTGTAGTAGTAGCGGCGGTGGAGTAGTAGTGCCTGTGGGTGTAGCAGTAGCGGCGGTGGAGTAGTAGTGTCTGTGTGTGTAGTAGTAGCGGCGGTGGAGTAGTAGTGTCTGTGTGTGTAGTAGTAGCGGCGGTGGAGTAGTAGTGTCTGTGTGTGTAGCAGTAGCGGCGGTGGAGTAGTAGGGTCTGTGTATGTAGCAGTAGCGGCGGTGGAGTAGTGTATGTGTGTGTAGCAGTAGCGGCGGTGGAGTAGTAATGTCTGTGTGTGTAGCAGTAGCGGCGGTGGAGTAGTAGTGTCTGTGTGTGTAGTAGTAGCGGCGGTGGAGTAGTAGTGTATGTGTGTGTAGCAGTAGCGGCGGTGGAGTAGTGTCTGTGTGTGTAGTAGTAGCGGCGGTGTAGTAGTGTCTGTGTGTGTAGCAGTAGTAGCGGCGGTGGAGTAGTGTCTGTGTGGGTGTAGTAGTAGCGGCGGTGTAGTAGTAGTGTATGTGGCTGTAGCAGCGGAAGCAGAGTATCATAATTAATAATAAAAAGTAATAGCAAAAAAATAATCAAAAGCTCTTGTTGTTAATGATCGTAACAGTAGTGTTATATAACATTCATTACGAAAAAATACAGTTGGGTGTATATTCAACACCATCATGATCTATGACTCCAATAACAATTATCATCTCCAGCATGAATGATAATAAATCAACAACAATAATGACTATTACACTAACTGTACATCAAATGTCATTTTTTTAAATAATGACATGTTTTAGCAGTCAACTTGACTAGGGCAATGACAACTGATAGTGATATAACTTGATACTTTTGCAACAAAAGCTGAGAGTGCTGTGTACTGAGAGTGTCTACTCTGTCGAAGGGGAAATTATCTATTATTATGCAGTTACTTGTTACAGCAGATTGCGGTGCAAGAAAATTTTACGTCATGTGAATCCCCAGACGCATTCTCCTAAAAGCACTTTTCAGGGGTGAACGCAGGACCACTGCTGCAAGTCACAGTCGTATACACACAGTTGCGCGAACCATGCAGCTTATAAAAAAAGGATTTGAAATTCAATTTTAGGGGCCGAGCCTATTTTTTATATAAGCTACAATGAAAAAAATTTGTAGAGCCCACTAAAAACTCATCTGAAGGAAATGGCCTGGCAACTGAGTTTTGACTACAAAATATAAAAGAAAACCTCTTTATGTACACAAGAACATGAGTTTTAAGTTTCCATGGGCAGCCTAAGAAAAGATAATCACATCTAAATGTCAATTTTTTTTACTAAAATTTCTCAGTTCCGATGAAAATGGCTTCTATAAGTTGAAATAACTTTGTTGCCAAATCCCATAAACAATAAATTATCCACTGAAGTACCAACCAAAGACCTTGCTTGCTAGAAATATAAAATAATCTTTCAAAATAATACCGCAGCCAAATGCCCATTATTCATACTGTCCCAGCTTAAAATGGCAATTGGTCCTGTTCATCACAGATACTTTCCTGTATTAGCTACCAAAAGCCATGTAATTGGCTATTAAGTGTGTTAAATAGGCTCTTTAGCACATATATTTGTAAAAGAGTGCAAGAGATGACAAGTATTTGTATGATAAAACAATGTTTTTTCGGAACAAGTTAACAAATTTCAATGGCAAGTTATCTGATTGGTAATAATTGTTTGGACTTATTTCCATGGTAACAACTCCCGTTCGTGCAACGGTGTGTGATTGTGAGCAGTGTAAGGTAAAGGAATTTCACAAAGAACAAAAACTCTGCTACCATTTTACAATCATTTATACCATGAATAATATCATTTTAGTTTGATTCATCATCCATAATTATCTTATAATTATTTACCATAATAATAAATAATTTTTTTACCAAACAGATACTCATAATGACTACTAGCAGTACTGCCCGTCATATTCAAATATCCTTATGCTAGCCTGCTTTATTTTTGCACCCCCACCTTGTCCTTTGCCTGCCCCGCTCTACTTCTTATCCTCTACCTTGCTTTACCCTGGCCCGGTTCCACACATTTCCCTACCTACCCTCTCCTACCATCATCGTCATCGTCATCGTCATCCTCATCTCTCTCCGTTCAACCCTCTCCACCTCTCCCTTCCTCACCCTCTCTTCTCTCTCAAGTCAAAAGATGACACAGGTGTGCTGTCACACTGCATTAACTACTGAGACAACTAACTTTCCAAAACAATATTATGGAAGAATACTACAATCCAAGAGTACTGCGAGTCATAAAACAACACATAATTGTTTGATTGACACACTAACCACCGCATATTAGCAAAATATAACTACTTGTGAACTGTCTTTACCTACATCATTAAAAATATCGTATTTACTAACGTCTCAAGTTTGAAAACAGATGGCAAAATTAATCCCCCCATTCATCAAATTTGTTCAATAGCATGTTTTACAGCGGTTTTAATTTTTTAAGCACAGTAGTCTAGACGTGTATATGTATTCCACACATTTGAAACAAATTATAAAACCATGATTATCTCCACCTACATGATTATTGAAAGGTTTTCAAATCTACAAAAACCTCGGAATTGAGAACAAATGGTAAATTTAAATCCCACCATATATTACGTTAATACAATGGAATGTTTTAGAGCCGTTTTTATTTCCATCAATGCAGTGGTTTAGACATTCACCCTGATGTAATGACAGATACACACACACATACACCCACAGACATACAGACAGTTGCTTCTCACGTTTACATATTTAGATGACTATTATCGCCTCTTCTATCAATATATTGTAATGATTTTTCAATACCTATCGTGGAAATTTCATATTTAAAAAAAAATACTCTTAGTAGTAATAATAAAGTAACGGCTGGTGAAAAGCTCTGCCTGCTTGGATAAATTTTTGTCTACGAAAGTGAGAAAAGGAACCCTGGTTGACAAGACAAAACCTGCGAAAGATTTTTGCTTGTTGACGACGGTTTTTTGTCCTGGTAAGTGAGTAACCGAGAGACACAAGGTTACACATTTTGTTGGTGAAGGCAATAAAATGTGGTTTATTGGATTATACAAATGTGAAAATTAATAAGTAATCAACTATGAAGAAATGCACTATGCTGTATACGTTTTTTGACAAGAGTTGTTGAGACCTTAAATGCTTTCAATTTTTAAAGTATCAGTTTCAAGTTTTTTTTGATGACATTGCATCAGGGTATCATTCCGTTTCTGTATGATTGTTGTGTAGTGTTTTTCCTCCTAGACATGTTGTGATACGTTAATATGCAAAATGTTAGTTCATTAGAAACCCTTGTCATTGGTTCTGTCCTGGTTGCGCATAGCAATACAAATGCTATTCAAGCACCTTTGATGATAAACCATAATATAACAGCATCTAGCAAGAGACTGCCAAGACATATTTGCTAAACAATCTAATGATTAGCAAATGAGTTAGCTTGGCAGATGATTTTCAGCTACCTATCTGGAAAGCTTAAAAGTAGCAAGGTTAGCAACAACACTAGCTTTTTTTAGAGGTCTAAAGAGTCAGCAGTGGCGGATCTAAGGGGGAGCGAGTGGTGCGAACGCACCACCTCCTGCTGCTAGTAGAAAAAATTATAGAAAATAAGCTGTCAGTCTTCCTTTTTAAAAAGAACACAATAATTAATTTGTGTAATAAAGTGGATCATTGCACAGCATATAATTTTATTTTCAGTTTGAGACGTAATCAACAACTCATCACAGCATGGCAACAGTAAATGTATTGCAAAGATTTATATGATAAAATAACAAAAACTGTCGCGAATTCAGAAACAGGAAATTGGCACCCTGGCAACCATAGAACTACATCACAGGATAGTTCTATGCTAGCAACCAAGTCTGTGTTTCAATCAACATATGGCTTAAATGTACGTACTTCCCACTATGTAACCTAAAACTAAGGTTATAATAAAAATTAGTAATAGTAGACTCGGTGAGTTTCCGGTTGTGTTGAATGCAGTCTTGGACAAAAATAAAATATCTTGGAGGAAAGATACAAGTCACTCTTAATTAGTTAAAAAGCCATAATAATGAATGAGGCAGTAGCCAACATTGTTATTAGAGTTGTTTGAAAAGAAAAAGGCAGTTTTCAGGTTTGTTCTGAAATTTTGTATTCTCATTATTATTAAAATTTATTGAACAGCCAGCTACTAGAGCTGAAGAGTAATAAGAATGATGACTACTACTACTATACTATTATTATTATTATTATTATAATCATTTATTATAATAATGATTTTTATTATTAATTATTATTATAATTATTGCTGTAGTCCACTGATTGATTACTGACTGAACTGGGTTGAAAGAATAAAATTATTAATTTAGAAATTTATTAGTTTCTGTTGTTACAATATTTAATGATAATAATTTTCATTACAGATACTAAATTATAGTAATAAAAATAGCAATGATTACTAGATAATTATTGTTATTATTATCATAAATAATACTAACAATTGTCATTGCTATTTTCTTTCAATTCAAAATCAGTTGATTATTATTATTATGACAATAATTAGTGTTCACAGCTGGTTGTAATTATTATAAATGGACATTATTTGTTATAATTAAATTTAATGAATAATTAATAATAATACAAATAAATAATAATAATCATTATAACAACATGACTAAGAATTGATGAGGATACAAGCAATCGTAATTTAAATAATATAGTTAATAATAATTTATAACAACGACACTAGTTTAAACAGTTGTTTATCATCATCAGCTGTCCTTCTTATCCGAAGATGACCTTCGGTGAGCCACACTTTTCCATTGACTTTGGTTTTTGCTGAGAGAATGCCAGCTTCCAACGGGGATCTTCTTGTCCTTGAGGTTCCGTTTTACAGTGTCTCTGAATCTCAGTCTCGGTCTGCCAATACCCCGGGCCCCTTCTTTGAGTTGTGAATAAAGGATATGTTTGGGTAGCCTAGTGTTCTCCATTTTGTGCACATGTCCATCCCATCTCAGGTTTCTTTAAATGAGGAGATCATACATGCTTTGTAGGTTGGCCTGGGCTAGAATCTCGTCATTCGAGAAGAAGTCCCACCATTTCACATTTAGAATATGATGTAGGTGTCTCATCATATACGTTTTGAGTCTGTGAGCAGCTAGCCTGCTTACTGACCAGGTCTCAGCTCCGTATAACAGAGATGAATGAACAATGGCCCCATAAACCGAGCATTTTGTTTTGAATGACAGATCTTTGTTGTACCACACATTTGACTTGAGGCGGCAAAAGGAGATTGGACATCCTTGTATTTACCTCGTCATCCATTTTTTTGTTACTCATAACTGCCAATCCGAGATACTTGAACATCGTGACACTGGCCAGTTCTTCATTGTTGATATGAATACTCTGACCTATATCATGTACTTCAGGGGTGGGCTGGTACAACATTTCTGTCTTCTTGATGTTAATCTTCGGCCCAAAGGCTTTGGCAGATCCAGTAAATTTGCTGGCTATTTCCTGTGCATCCTGATGGCTGTGTACAACAAAGACAGTGTCATCAGCAAACATGAGTTCTCTGACCAGGATCTTCTGTGTTCTTGTTGCACACTTGTATTGATTAACATTGAACAGATCAGCTCCAGGCCTACTTTGCATCCAAACACCTTTGTCACAGTGTTCAAAAGCATGTCGAAAAACAACTGAAAGAAAAATGGAAAAAAACATCGGAGCCAGCACACGACCCTGTTTTACACCGTTGCTGACCTGGAATGGTTTGGACAGTTTGCCCTTCAGCTTAACTGAGGCTTTGATGCCGGTGTGGAGAGTGCTGATGAGGTTGCTAAAGTGACCGGGAAAACCAAGTTTCTGTAGGATCTTCCAGAGAGTTGGTCGGTTGAGAGTATCGAACGCTTTGGTGAAGTCGATAAAGAGCATATACAGAGGCATGTTTTGTTCGATGCACTTTTCTTGGATTTGCTTCAGTGAAAATATCATATCTGCTGTTCCCCTTACGCTACGAAATCCACACTGAGTCTCAGGAAAGAAGATATCTGCATATGATGCCAATCTATTGAGAAGGACGCGTGCGTAAACTTTACCAGGTATAGAAAGCAATGAAATTCCTCTGTAGTTACCACACACTCTGCGATCACCGTTTTTGAAGATGGTTACAAGTTGGGCATCTTTCCAATCCTGAGGAACTACAGCAGTTTTCGATGCTTCCTCTATTATCTCATGAAGAGCACTTAGTAGTTTGGGCCCTCCTCGTTTGATAACTTCAGTGTGGATGCCATCAGAACCAGTTGTTTATAAACATGGTAAATTTAAACATTTTTTATTATTATCGATTACCATTATTATTGTAATTGCTAGTTTGACTATTACCTTGAATCATACAAACTAACTAATTTTGATAACAGTAATTAAAAAAGATGACGGTGATAATAAAATAGTAATAGTTAGTGAAGCAGTTATATGTTATTTTTCAATGGTGATGATGATGAGACATTTATAAGTAGAAAAATAATTATTATTTATTTATTTGTTATTATAATTAATAAAAATTTATTTGATGATATGATAGTGATTAAATTTTTGAAATACATTAATACAGAGTAGTTACTGTCACTAGCTATAATCACTACTTATACTGAGTCTGACAGCAACTAAATTATATAAATTAATGTTCACACTACTATTATTATCAATATTATTACTCTTTATTTATGAACACAAATGCATGTGAAATAAATACGCGCTTGTTAAAACTACCCGTTTCATTTTCAACTTGTCGCTGAACAATTCAATGCTAACCACTTGAAGGTTTTTGCATATGTCATATATTTTCACCTAAAATGCCATTTCTGAACAACTGAGATACTCTGGCTTTTAAAATTTTCCGCTAGCGCGCGAACTATGTGGGGAGGGGTGCCTTGCACCCCAACTCTCCCCCACATCCCTCCCAGATAATTTTTATAAAAAGGACTACCTCAATTTTTCTAGACCCGCCACTGGTGAGACTCAGGCTTTCACGCAGACATTTCAAAGGTTGACAATTTTTTCGTCTTATAGGTGTGTTTCAAAACTATTGGTTTTCAATTGCGTGCAGTGTTTCAATATGTGCTAATATTTTGACAATTTTTGGATTGCATGACTTAAATTAATGTTAAATTGAACTGCGAAACTACATGACTATTCACTGGTGTGCTGTCTTTAGATAGGTCATAAATTATATTCACAACAACATATTTTAGATACAAGTGGAATATAAATTTGTATATTTTGTTGCGCTTAAACTCCGAATTTGGTTTTAAAACTGGTTCTGTTCTATTTTGATTTGTATCGATGAACAACATCAAGAAACTGCATTTGAAAATCATCACTTTGACAATAAAGGTTATGCTCATTCAATGATGAGAATTATCATATTTCAATAGATAGCCTACATTCCAGAAGAAGCCCTTATTTCTCTTACACATAGCATATTTTCGCACAGAAATTTTTTTTTCAGCTCAAAACTTTCCTCTTTTTCCCATCCAAGCACTTGTGCCTTTCAAGGTTGGCAATTCTGTTGGCAGTGAATAAAGTTGTGAGTTATACTTTAAAAAAATTTGCATGTTCCAAACTCACCTGTAGGGCAACTCACCCGCTATACTTTGGGGTAAATTTAAAATCTGTGAGTCATAGTGCCAACTACAGTAGTAGTTTTGTCGGGTAAATCTATTCATTATACAAGTTGGTGTTATTTGCAAGCAGAGATGGGGGCAAATCACGGGTGACTCAAATATTTGAGTATTCAAATGTTTGAAACAAATCAAAATGAACTGATTTGATGATTCATATGATTTCATTTGTTTTGCCTACCTCAGTGATTTGACTTGATTTGTATGGTTTTTTTTATTTGAGAAAAATATTTTATTTTTAGATTCAAATCAGTTGGTAAAAATTAACTTTTTTGTCGATGAATAATACAAAAATTATCATGGCTTTGTTACCCTTTTATCTTTATTGAAAATAATAGCAAAAGATCACTGGGTAGGGTGACAGAGGCCACGACTCATCAGTAAAAACACAGTCTATAGTTATGCAATATCCTGACATGGCAGCTGAGCTAATGATGTTGTTGTTCCTGGTTAATTTTGTACAATTATTCAAAAATGGCCTGAAATGAAGCATTGGTACAAACGTGACAAATGGATGTTTCACTATGCAAACTAGGTAAGTGATTTGTTTGGTTAATACTCTAGTAGAATAATATTATACGTGGGTGTATGAATGCTATAATAATAATTATACACAATGATAAATAATAATTAATATTTAGTGTTATTATAATCGTCAAGGCATTAATTCATCCACGTAATAATAATAATGACTATTGTTATTCACGGCCGAATAAAAAGTTGTTAATTATATCAAAAATAATAGATGAGCACCATCATAATAATAAGAATAGGAATATTAACAGCAGTTAGTTATAAGATTATCGTTGTAATCATTGTTGTGTTGATGTTACCATCATTTATGTTTCCTAAAAACTTTTCTTCAGCATTACTAACTATGTAGTTACAGTAAGTATTGTAACAATAATAATTAATAATAATTATGAATTGAATGATGTTAATGATTATTTAACATAAATGATAATAATAATAACTAAATAAAGCTATTGTTTTTAGAAGCAGAGAATAAAGAATTACTATGTGTAAGTAGAATGAAAATGATAAAACTTGACGTTTAGTAGTGATCAAAACAATATAGAATAAAAGCAAATAATAAGAATTATTAATAACACAATTACTATAATAATAAATAAGTAGATTGCTGCTAATTATTATTGCATTTATCGCTCTGATTATAGATTCTTTATAATAAAATTAGTTACTACTAGTCAACAAAAATTGATACTATTGATAATTTTAATTAAACATAATCGATTGATTAATGAAAAAAAAATTAAATAAGTTGAATTTATTGTAGCAATATTGGGCGAATAGCACTGTTTCAAAAACATTTTATTTTGATTTATCATTTTTAATATTTTTTGGTACTAATGATCGATTAAATTTACCTGTCGGAGCATAAGCACGTCAGTTCATACAGCTAGACCCAATAAATTGATAGTAGTTTGATTGATAATCAATGAATGGTGCTTATTACATGTTAGGTTATCATTAGGAAATGTTATTGTTATTTGCCATTGCATTGTTATTATGCTATGCTACTTGCTTTAGGTTTCAACACCATAATAAACTTTATTTACCATAATCATATTCTCCTGGATCATTGAACGTTGCTCAACTTTGTTATTTTATTGTGCTGGCTACGCTGTGGATATTTTATAAGAACGATTAAATACTAGGCAAATCAAATGATGCGCTAGTTCTGATATGAAACTCATTGGAAATTAATGCAAAATACCTGAAAAAAATTATCTGTACTTTTTATTATGAAAATAAATAATCCCATTTTAAACTCATATCACCTGTGTTTATTTTTTTCTAGTGTATATGTGTGAAACCTACTAAAGCTAAGGAAAGTAATTAAGCAATTAGAAATGAAATGGCGTATATGTATGTCATTCGAAACTATTTGCACTCTTCCATTAGTCGGTCTCATGCAGATAGAGCAAAAAAAAAACATATTTTTTGGAATTTTGAAAAAATGCATGACATCAAAAATATACTAATAAACATTTTTGCATTTCAGTACCGATATAGGGATAAACAGTGCATTGAGCATAGTGTTGAACACAGATTGACCTTTTTATCATTTATGTTCATGCGACTCATTAACATATAAGTGAAGTAGGAGTGCACAAAGCGTAGGGGAAGGTGGAGTAGGTAGTTCACACTTTTTTGTTTCTGATCTCAGCCACACAGTTTTTGGTGAATAAAGACCAAGTTGGCAGAGATCTGTTGTTATATGTTGGGTTGTTCATGGTGCAAACAAAACCGCTGTAGATTAAAAGACATTTGAAACAATTGTCAAGAACTGACTATAAGTTAGATCGCTCAACCTGGCTTACCCCACTCATGGGACAGGTTAAGTGATTTAACTTGGTAACTAATTAAACATTAAATTGTTAGCAAAAATCACAATTAAATTCTAAAAAAACACCAACTGAACTGTATTATGAAAATCCATTTCCACATACTTTTGTCACCGGGTATTTTGTGATTGTGACAGAATACTGTATCCAGGACATATCCACCTGAAACACTACTCTCAAGACTGATCGCTCTGCTCCACCAACACTGACTTGGCCACCAAGGAAGATTACAATAGAGTCTAAAGCCACATAGTCTCGATCTTCTTTTTCTGTCCAACTTTGTGGAACTTCCAGATCATTTTTAGAAGCATAGTCATGAACCAACTTCTGTAATTTTTTTTTACTAAGACTACAAAACTGTGAGTCCAGCAGTTTGATATGGTTTACCAACTTTGATTCTTGCTCTGAAGTGAACACCTTTTTCACTGTGGCGCAATTCGCATAGCCGACTGCGTCCAAAGCATGAGAACCATTTTTTGGTGCAGATTATATAATCTCCCCAGTGTCATTCTTTCGATGCCTTTTGTTTCGGCTGCTCCCAAAACAGACATGCCGACTTTCACCAATTGGGCAAAAGACCTTCAAGTCTCTGTAGGCACAGCAACCCTCTCAGCCGTTTTTTGTAGTTGCGTACCATGTTCAATCTGATATTATACCAAGTTGAACATTAAATGTTTGTTTCGATCAAAGTAGATTAACCAAATAACTTTTTAACTATGTGGGGTAGATTGTGTAAATGCTCACCTTACCCCAAACAGCAATTGCACAACCTGCCCCACAGTTCCTGTCTGAACCAAATGCTTCACTTGGTAAAATCTGTTAGTTTAGGAACTATGGAAAGTTACAGATAAGAGGTTCAAACCGGGTAGTTTCATAAAGTTGGAGTATTGCTAGCGTAACATTTTAATGAAGGTAAATAAATGTTAGTATGCAAGTCTACCAATTTTTACTCTTTAGTACTAAAATCACAAAATTTGAGTTTTTTCCACTTATCATGTGACTGTTTTTCATAGGCTCAACCTAAAATAGCTGTTAAGTGACCTTGAACCTTATACAAGAGAAGACACCTTTATAAACTAATGAAAACTCTTTAAAATTAGTAGTGAACTACCTGCTCCATTGAACTACTTACCACGACACCTTCCCCTAAAGACTTTTTTACAATGGTGTTGCATGTAACACTCACCTATGTGGTTACTGCCTAGTAACGACGTAAATAAGTTGCAACTGTTCAATTTTCATATGGTATAGTAAATTGCTCACTAAATAATATTGGACATGAGCAGCAGAAGTGTCAGCACTGACCATTTATGGTAACCTACTTCTATATAGAATTTTAAGCTTTAGGCACTTTTCCCATCACTATTAATGCAGAGAAGATGGAAATAATGGCTGTTGCGTACTTGCTTATGCAGCGTTCTTGCTCACAGTGCTTGTTTTGAAAAATGATGTGAAAAAAAGTTTGAAAATCAAACCCAAATATTTGATTTGATGTTTTCACAGATTTGACTTGATTTGATTTGCATCAATTTTTCGCTGTCCCTGATTTGATTTGACTTGAATTGATCCATTTTCACAATGATTTGATTTGAGTCAAAATTTGTTGATTTGCCTTCATCTCCGCTTGCAAGTCAGTATATAACGGAATCTCCCCAACACATTGCTACTACAAATTGAAGCTGTTGACTCTAATAAACGTAATTTATTCTTTTAAATCAATAAGGCCTGTTATCAATCATCTCATTATTATTTAGAGACGTTCAACTATGTCATTTTTTTTGGTCCATCAACTATCAATCATTATCATAGTGTTGGGGGAGGGTTGGCATAAAAATCTTACTAAACCAGTAGGGACAGGGACAGCTACAGACTACTACTACTACAGTAGTAATAAATAACAATTCATTATTATAATTATTACTATCATTTCAAATATTATCAGTGTTCCTATTATTCAATTATTATTGATTATCATTGTTAAGTTAATGATGATGATTATTATTATTATTACTGTCAATACTACTACTATTATTACGATGATCATTATTACTCTAGTTATTTTTAATATTATTTCACATTAACAATAATAATAATATATAATAATTATAATAACAACAATAAATAATGATGTTATTATTATAAACCCTTACAAATAACGATAATTACTACTACTACTACTACTACTACTACTACGTATTATCGTATTAATTAATCGATAATAATAATTTAATATTAATATTGTAATATTGTTATATACGTGCATGTTGGATTAGTGTAAGGTTGAGGGTAGCTAAAGGATTGTATCTCGAAGGGAATAAGAAGCTAGGGAACTTTTAGAGTGGCCACACTGGGAAGTGGTTGTGTTGTGCTGAAGCTATAATAAATACCTAGTGAGCGATACAACGTGGCATCGTAGGCAAAAGGAAACGAGGATTGTCATTTACTATTGTGTTTCATCAACTTTTGAAAGGAGTATTGAAGGGTTTGTGCTCATAGTGAAGGTCGGTGTGTATTTATTATTTATTAAGGCCGTTGTTATAGGACTGGTGCCAGTTGGTGGTAAAGGTGTTTATTATTTGCTAGTGGTGGTGCATTACAACTGGTATTGTTGAAGGATACAGCCAATAAGATTTGTGAAGAAGTTGGCATTTATTACTTCACCAGCTTTTAAGGTAAGTGTTGCCAAACACTTCAGGTTAGTGAAGTATGGCCTTGGGATTTGGTTTTAATGATTTTCCTAGGTTAGTTATCAATCCTGATGACACTTATGATTCATGGAAGGCATGGTTAGATGAATCTGAGCTTAGTGGGGAAATGGTTACCTTTAAACCTGGGAAGGAAACAGTAAATCGGAGAAAACAAGATGTTTTCAAGGGGAAAATGAAATTGTTGGCTTTATTGAATGCCATTGGTCAAGGAGGTAGAGATGCCCTAGAGTCTTTTGGATTTGATATGAGAAGTGAGGCAAGTAGTTATGAACTAGCGATGGCTCATTTAAAAAATGTTTATGGTTCCAAGGAAACAGTTTATGTGAAAACATTCAAGTTTGTCACTGCTACTCAGGCTGTGGGGGAGAATGAAATTGATTATCTGCTACGTGTTGAAAAACTTAGTAGGTTGTTTAACTTTGTAAATAATGATAATGTTAGGCAAGAATTTTCATCAGCTATAGCTGTGAATGGTTTGAGAGAATCTTCATTGAGTATCCAGCTGATGCAACAAGGTAATTTGAACTGGAAAGGACTGACTGACAGTCTAAGGGCAAGAAAATTGGATGGAGATTCAGAGAACATCATGGAGCGGAGTAAGGCAAGTCAGCTAAACTCCACACAGGTATCTGATATGAAAGAGAACATGTATGGTGGTGAGTGTTACAGTAGTATGAAGGTATGTAGCATTTGCAATGGTCAATCTGCTGCGAAATATGGTAGATATGCTGAGAAACATGCAGGAAAAATGAAAGGTGAGGCTAGCCATAGCTGTGATGATCATAGGTCTGCTCATGGCAGAAATTATAGGTCTACTAGGCATTCTAACAATGAAGGGTTCATGCCTGAATGCCGTAGAAAAGACTCCAGTAGGAGCAGGGTTGAAAGTGATAGAAGAAATAATAGGACTAAGTCCAGAGGTTATTTGGCTTTCCATGATGCTAAAGCATGTTTTTGCTGTGGCAAAGGTGACCACCACATCAGGTTTTGTCCAGCTGTACACTGCTGGGTTTGTGAAGGTATAGGTCATACTTCCCAGGACTGACCTAATAAAAGGTATAAACATACTGGTAGGCGTAGTTATCAAGGTAGTAGTAGTGAAGGGAGTTGTGCGAGTAAATTGAGTGAGGGTCACATTGGTCATGTAAGGGTTGTTGATTCTGAGGAGGCGTCTTATGAGACCCAGAATATAGAGGCCTGTGCACCTCTATCTGTGAGAGGTTTACCCATTTCAGAAAACAAAAACTGCATGCGTAGTAAGGTTAAAAAGTCACATGTGGCCCTACTTGCATGTGCTGCCATTGCTGAGGTAAAGGATGAAAGTATTCACGTAGGTGAGTCAAAGGTTTAGGAATCCAACAATAGGGAAAACCAGTCAGGCTCTGGTTCTGAACTTGAGTCTTGAATTGGCAATGGGGAAGACCAGTCAAGTTCTGGTTCTAACCCGGCGCCCTTGAGAGTGATTGAGGTAGTGAGAAATGTGGTGTGGCCTGAGAGTCTTGAGTGTATGGCTTTGGGTGTGGAGAAGGAAGAGAAAGGTAGTTCTGAGACGTTTAATAGTAAAGATATGGGCGGATAGCCAGTCTGTAGAGCAAATGGAGTGATGTGATTCAGTATGAGTAAAATTTCAGTTTTGGTTTTGGCTGTGTATTTTGTGTAATGTTCGTGTATGTTGACATGTCAATGATCTATGTTGAGGTTTACATGCTTGTGAGTTATGTCAGGATTCTGGGTTTTGTATTATGTTATACTAGCTTGGAAAAAAGGGCATGTTATATACATGCATAGTGTAGCTGTTGGATTAGTGTAAGGTTAAGGGTAGCTAAAGGATTGTATCTCGAAAGGATTAATAAGAAGCTAGGGAACTGTTAGAGTGGCCACACCGGGAAGTGGTTGTGTTGTGCTGTAATAAATACCTAGCGAGTGATACAACAAATATATATAATAATAATAATTCATACTTTTATTATTATTATTATTATTATTATTATTACTCATGATGATTATTATTATTATTTATTTAATTATTATTTATTATTACTAACTAATTAACTAACTACTACCACCACCGACCATTATTTTTTTAAGAACAATTATCATTATCATTCCTTCAACAACAACTGACTGAACAACAATTGGGTGACATTATTATTTATTTATAATAATTAATAATAATAAAATAATTAATAATAATTATATATAATAATAATAATATATTAAAAATAATAATTATTACTTATAATAATAATAATAATTAATAAATAAATGATGATGATGATGATGTTGTTGTCAATGTTGTTGTTTGTTGTTGTTAATTAATTAATCAGCAATAATTATTATTATTATTATTCTTATCATCAAGATAAACATACTTGAACGACTGAGCTGTGATCATCATTTCGCCGCTTTGACGAGCTCGACATATTTTGCTACAGGAGAATTTGTAGTGCCTTGATTGATAATACGAATAGGATAATAAAATTCCAAATGTGTGAATGACCTAAGATTTATTGAACAGGAAACCGAGTTACACGGAGGCGGCCATTTTGTTATACTAACTTCAAGACATTGGCGACGTTAATTTCGAAGCAGTTCATTTTGATCTTGGATGCAGAAGAAAAGACAACTCCATATAAATTTATTATTAATTGAAATGAACCTGCTCTCTGCGGAGAGGGGGGAGACAACTCTTTGATAGAAGAGGGGGGACAACTCCTATGTAGGTGTACAATCCCAACCTCAACACTAGTGGCTACGCTTGTCCAGCTACCAACTAGTCTCAGTGCCTAGCGGCTGAGCTTATTCAGCTACCTACTAGGACTTGCGACACGGCTGAGCTTGTTCAGCTACCTATGTCTAGCCTCAGTGCCTAGCGGCTGAGCTTATTCAGCTACCTACTAGGACTTGCGACACGGCTGAGCTTGTGCAGCTACCTATGTCTAGCCTCAGTGCCTAGCGGCTGAGCTTATTCAGCTACCTACTAGGACTTGCGACACGGCTGAGCTTGTTCAGCTACCTATGTCTAGCCTCAGTGCCTAGCGGCTGAGCTTATTCAGCTACCTACTAGGACTTGCCACGCAATCACGCAATAGACACGGCTGAGCTTATTCAGCTACCTATGTCTAGCCTCGGTGCCTAGCGGCTGAGCTTATTCAGCTACCTATTAGGACTTGCCACGCAATCACGCAATAGACACGGCTGAGCTTATTCAGCTACCTATGTCTAGCCTCGGTGCCTAGCGGCTGAGCTTATTCAGCTACCTACTAGGACTTGCGACACGGCTGAGCTTGTTCAGCTACCTATGTCTAATCTCAGTACCCAGCGGCTGAGCTTATTCAGCTACCTACTAGGTCTGATACCGTCAATTCCAGTTTCAATCGTGTAGTATTCACTATGTGGAGGAACTGCTCCACATATACCACTGAGCGCACCACTGAAAGTCAATACTATCACTAGTATAGACTAGCCAACGCAATATACTACTAGAATAATTTAATAATTAAATAATTAATATTGATTACATAAATAATTATTCACTAGCTAATAACTGCTCAAGGTGAATAATAGTCTACTACTATCCAACAGATCGTCTGCCGGTAATGCGTTGATAGCGTCAGTCAAGCGTGAAGAGAATGAGTTAGTAATAATGACAAGTTGAGCTCCGGTGACTAACTGATTTATTGCAACATTGCTGCGAGCTTTTATGCTCGAAAAACGGGCGTCTTGCTGACGACCAAAATAATCTGTACAAAAAAACATAACTAACTGCCGTGAAATACGGCCATTTGACATAACAACAAAATATTAAATCAATTATTTTGGACATACCACATAGTAGGAAAATTATAATATATACATCATGTTGACAGGCATAAAAATGTGTACAGTTCTATATAGTTAAATAATTTTTTGCATGACAACAACATTTTTATTTATAATAAAAAACAATGAAAACGATTCTCATCTAAAAGAAATCTACCACAAATGTCAATTGATTGTTTGATATGGCTTATCCCTGTAAGTTAGTACATTGTTAGTAGGTGGTAAGTTTTATTCTCCATTTGCTGAGCATCTCGTTTTGTTAAATTATCATTCAGGTATCTCGTAATTTGTAGCAGAAGTTATTTGGGCTGGTCAGTTCCTTCGTAGTAGCTAGCCATTGTTCACATTCCTTTGTCAAAAAGTTAAGCGACGGTGACTGCTTGCTGATTGGTTGGTTTTTAATTATACATCGGTTGTTGGTGATTTCTTCGTGCCACTGACTGGGCTACTAAATGTAGTAGTTGTCTCCTCCATGGTAGAGTGAATGATAGCCCAGCTCTTATTATTGATCGTAGGCGGGTGTTTGTACTTCGCTGCCTCTCAACCTTATCCTTAGCTGTTTCCTCTCCTTGATTTTGTACTAGGTTTACTTCATCACCCCCTCCTATAATGACATTCTGTCCCAGAATGCTTTGCTCCATGGTGCTCTGTGTAGACAGACATATTGCACTAGGGTGAGTTTGTGTTGGTTGGAAGGTTACTCTGGCCACATCGACATCATAGTCTTGGAGGTAGACTGGGGTCTTGCGATCTCGGTGGCTCCGCCTTGCTGGGGCCTCGGTGGTAGGTTGAGTGGCCCGCTGTTGAGAAGCACTCTCCGGTGTGATAGGCAAAGTAGGAGCTGGCAGTTCTGTTGCTGCTGGGGGTAAAATCACAGTTGGTGTTGGAGTTGTCTCTATCATCGTGTCAGGCCGTTCCGGGGATACTGGTAGTATTGCAGGCTCCACTGGTCTGTCCAGAGCGGGTGGCTGATCAGCCACTTGGTGGTCAATTGGTATCTCCACCCAAGGCCATTCGTCCTCTTCTGGGTACCACCCCAGAGGCGACTCTCTGGGAGGTTCCGACACCTCAGGTTGCATTAATGTACTGTCTGGTTCCGGCTGATTACTGGAGACCACATCCCTCCTAGCGACGTGCCGTTTCATCCGTCCCTCATGCTGGACCGTTCTTCGTCCCATACGTTCTACCTCATAAGTTTGGTATGGTAAGGTTTTCACAACCTTGTATGGCCCTACATACTTTGGGCGCAACTTTGTGCCTCTTCCCTTGTTCTGAAAGAATGATCTCAGCCATACTGTCTCCCCAATTTGAAACTTGGTGGGCTCTCCTTCCACTGGAGTTCTTATGTCGGATTTCTGCAACTTGAGAACTGCCTCTCCGGCTTCTCTTATTCTGACTTGCAACTCGTGAGCATATGTCTCAGGAGTCATCTTTTCTTCATTGGCTGGACTGACTAAGGCGGCTGGCAGCCTGGTCTCTCGTCCCAGCATCAGATAGTTTGGGGTCTCAGTTGTGCTCTGATGTGGAGTAGCTCGCAAGGTCCGCATTATTTGTGGTAGCACCTCATCCCATTCACATGTGCCCTTCTCCAAGAGTAAGGCACGGAGGGAGTTTCCGAGGGTTTTGTTGAGCCTTTCCACCACTGAATTACCCTGTGGGTGGTAGGGAGTGGTGCGAGTCTTTTTGCACCCCCAGAGCGCACAGCATTCCTGGAAGAGTTGACTTTCAAACTGCCGTCCTTGGTCACTGTGTATCACTTCTGGTACACCGAAGTAGCAGAACAAGCGTTCATCAAGAACCTTGGCTACAACGCTGGCAGTTCCGTCTGGAATGGGTATGGCGTCGTACCATCTAGTGAAATGGTCAGCGACCACCAGTATCTGGGTGTTCCCTTGTCTGGTCTGAGGTAGTGGCCCACAGAGATCTATGGCGACAATTTGCCACGGTCGACCAGCGTAAAGGTGGTTGTGAGGGTGAAAATGACGATGGGGAATCACTTTGCTCTGTTGGCAATGTTGACAGGTCCTGACTCGACGCCGTACATCTCCTGTCAATCCTGGCCAGTATCCTTCACGCTGTACTTGCCGCGTTGTTTTGTCAATACCAAAGTGAGCCTGCTGATGTATGCTATCAATCAGGGCTTGTCGGTCCACATGTGGAATAACCGGGACTTGTCTTGGCCATTTATGTCGTTGTTGGCGGAGATACAGCACTCCCTCTAGGACAAGTAATTGCTCTCGCCGCTCGGCCAGTGTCTTGCATTCAGTGCCAAGTACATCGACTCTAGGTGGTGCACCACCCGCTACCCAACGTTGTATGGGCCCAATCTGTGGGTCAGCTTGCTGCCGCGCAGAAAGGGTGTCTGTAGCTGAGAGAGGTGTCTCCGATCTGGAAGCACTTTTCAACACTCGGACCTGCAGTGGGCGGTTGGGGAGTCTAGCAACTGAATCTATTGGAGAGCTTGTACAAGCAGAACTGGCTTGTAGCTGAGGCCACTGAGTTGCTGACAGCTGAACTGTCGATGGCACACTAGGCATCGTCCAGGCTGCAGGTGGAGCAATTGGAACCAGAGCAGCGGCTACTTGTTGATCATTTGGCTCGTCCCCTCTCATCTTATGGCATTGCTTACAGGCAATACAGTTTTGCCTACTGAGTCCATCCACATTGTTGTGCACACGCCCTTTCCGGTGCTGTATGTCGAACTGAAAAGCACTGAGCGTCTCTAGCCAGCGTGCCAGTTGACCAGTGGGTGCAGGGTTTCGGATCATCCAAACCAAAGAGGCATGGTCTGTCCTGACAGTGAATCGTCTTCCATACAAATGTGGGCGGAAGTGCTTGACGGCTTTAACAATAGCCAGCAACTCCTTTCGTGTCACACAGTAATTCTCCTCTTCTTTACTGTGCATCTTGGAGTAGTAAGCCACTACTCTTTCCTGTCCTCCTTGATCTTGTGATAGGACCGCCCCGATGCCTACTTGGCTTGCATCGGTGTCAAGTATGAACGACTGTTCATAACAGGGGTAGGCTAAGATAGGTGCCTGTACTAAGCGTTGTTTCAGTGTCTCGAAGGCCTGAGTACACTCGCTTGTCCAATTGAACGGATTCTTGGCAGAGCTAATCTGCGTTAGCGGCCTGGCGATTTCTGAATAGTTTGAAATAAACCTTCTATAGTAACCGCAGGTGCCTAGAAATGCTCTCACATCCGTTTTGTGACGCGGTGTTGGCCATTCTTTCACAGCTGATACCTTCTGTGGGTCGGTCTCTACCCCTTGTGCAGACACAATGTGTCCCAGGTAATTTACACGCTGGGTAAATAGGTTACATTTGCTCGGCTTCAGCTTGAGCCCTGCTGCTTGTAATCTGGTGAAGACTTCAGCTAATCTCGTCATGTGCTCCTCCGGTGTTTTGGAGAACACGATTATGTCATCCAGGTAGACAAGTAGAGTCTGCCAATGCAAACCTCGCAAAACGTTCTCCATCAACCTCTCAAATGTTGAGGGTGCACATGTTAGCCCAAATGGTAACACTTGCCATTCCCACAGGCCTGTCCGTGTGGCGAATGCAGACTTTTCTTTGGAGTGCTTGTCCAACTCCACCTGCCAGTAACCAGAGGTCAAGTCCAGTGTAGAGAACCACTGACTACCTCCCAAGGCATCTAAGGATTCATCAATCCTGGGCAGTGGGTATGCGTCCTGTATAGTGACTTCGTTTAACTTTCGATAGTCCACGCAGAACCGCCAACTGCCGTCTTTCTTTTGTACCAATACTACTGGCGAACTCCAGGCTCCATGTCCTTCCTTGATCAGTCCGTGTTCGTGTAGCTCGCGAACCTGCCTCTCGATCTCGGCCTGTTGAGTGGGTCCCTGTCTGTAAGGTCGTTGCTTACGGGGTTGAGCTCCAGGTTGGAGATTTATGGAGTGTTTGGTGGCAGTTGTGCGACCCAAGTCGAACTTGTGCTGACTGAATGCGGACCGATGTTGTTGTAGCAATGTCCAGGCAGCCTGCTGGTTCTCTGGTGGTAGTCGAGCACACCATTCTTTCATGTGCTGCTCATAGGTTTTCACTGGCTTCTGATCTGGTGCTGGGGTAGACTCAACTTGCTGAGTGGCCGCACAGACAGCCATGATTTTGCCAGCAGGTACTACGATCTCCTCATCTGTTGTGTTAGCTACACGGAGTGGAACCTGCTGGTTCTGAGGGCAAGCTATCACTCGGGCGACCATAACGCCTGTGACTTCGTGCTTGTCTTCAACTACTGCTGTGGCCCTGTGCCACGGTTGGTTGATCCGTCCAGGTACAATCACTTCACTTTGTCCTGGGATGCGTACACTGTGTATTGTTTGCACATTGCTCTTGATCGTTTGCCCTTCTTCGTCACAACATTGTATTCGTGTCTCTCCACAAGACAACATACAATGCTGAAAATCCAAGTGACATCTATTCTTTTCGAAGAAGTCCAAGCCCAATAATATGTGTTGTGTAACATCGGCGACTATAGCTGACTGATTGATGGTGAGAGCTCCTACTTGCATTGTGAGTTGTGTAGTGCCATGGAATTCCACAGGGGCCCCGTTGGCTAGTATGCCATGGCCGTGGGCAGGTTCCAAGGGTGTACAACTATGCTCTGGTAGACGGGCGAACACTTGATAGGGTATAAGTGACCTAGTGCAGCCGCTGTCTAGCATCAGTAGGTGTCGTTGCTCTCCAATCTTAGCAGTGATGAAATACGCCGTGTGTTGCTTTACAGTTTGTATCTTCAACTTGTAATCAACGGGGGTGGAGCTTATTCCCGTTGACTTGATCCGTTTCCCGCCTGGTGAGTCTTGCACTCACGTTTGTAGTGCCCAAGCTGTCCACACCCATAGCACTGAACTTCCTGTCTGGGTCGGGCAGTGGTCCGTCTGGCCACTGTTTCACGTGGGGTTCTCGGACCAGGTATTTGACTCAACTGTTGCTGAAGCATTTGCTGGGAGGCAGCTAGTTGTTGCAAAAGATTTGCCTGAGCTTTCATTTGCTCTTCCTGAGCCTTAAACTGTTGTCTCAGCATGACTAATTCTGCAGACTCGACTGCCTTGACTGCAACAGGTTTAGGTACTGTCTCCTCAAACTGTCGGATTACTTCAATCACAGCTTCAAGGTCATCTCGGGGACGTTGCTGTAGCTCCCAGCTGACAGGCTTGAGATGGGGAGGCAATGACTGTAGCAACTCCTTCATCATTCTTTGCTCAACTTGTGCAGGAGACAACTCCGGGAGTGCTTGTGGAATCAGCTTACGCAAGTAGTCTGTAAACTGAAAGATATCTTCTCCATCTTTCCAACGCAGCTGGCGTAGCAGGTGATTGGCTTGTGTCTCTGACAATTGATGTCGAGCTCTTAGGCGTTGGGTAATAGCCTCCTCGGTAAGACAGCCGTCTAAACCGACCTTTGCTCGTCCTGTCAGCACATTTTTGAAATAAATGTCACGCTCCTCTTGGTGCCACTGATTGAGTATGGCCACCCTGTCAAAATCTCTCAAGAAGTCATCAAGATCTTCTTGGCCACTGTAGGTTGGGGGAGGCAACTGCCTGCTCACAGTGCGTCCTCTGGTTAGCAAAGCTTGTGTAGCATCAATGAGTGCGTCCATCTTCTCATCTGTGTCTCTCTCCATGGTTCTGGGATCCGTTTGATATTGCTATCAAAATATCCCACCGCTGCCACCACTGAAATGAACCTGCTCTCTGCGGAGAGGGGGGAGACAACTCTTTGATAGAAGAGGGGGGACAACTCCTATGTAGGTGTACAATCCCAACCTCAACACTAGTGGCTACGCTTGTCCAGCTACCAACTAGTCTCAGTGCCTAGCGGCTGAGCTTATTCAGCTACCTACTAGGACTTGCGACACGGCTGAGCTTGTTCAGCTACCTATGTCTAGCCTCAGTGCCTAGCGGCTGAGCTTATTCAGCTACCTACTAGGACTTGCGACACGGCTGAGCTTGTGCAGCTACCTATGTCTAGCCTCAGTGCCTAGCGGCTGAGCTTATTCAGCTACCTACTAGGACTTGCGACACGGCTGAGCTTGTTCAGCTACCTATGTCTAGCCTCAGTGCCTAGCGGCTGAGCTTATTCAGCTACCTACTAGGACTTGCCACGCAATCACGCAATAGACACGGCTGAGCTTATTCAGCTACCTATGTCTAGCCTCGGTGCCTAGCGGCTGAGCTTATTCAGCTACCTATTAGGACTTGCCACGCAATCACGCAATAGACACGGCTGAGCTTATTCAGCTACCTATGTCTAGCCTCGGTGCCTAGCGGCTGAGCTTATTCAGCTACCTACTAGGACTTGCGACACGGCTGAGCTTGTTCAGCTACCTATGTCTAATCTCAGTACCCAGCGGCTGAGCTTATTCAGCTACCTACTAGGTCTGATACCGTCAATTCCAGTTTCAATCGTGTAGTATTCACTATGTGGAGGAACTGCTCCACATATACCACTGAGCGCACCACTGAAAGTCAATACTATCACTAGTATAGACTAGCCAACGCAATATACTACTAGAATAATTTAATAATTAAATAATTAATATTGATTACATAAATAATTATTCACTAGCTAATAACTGCTCAAGGTGAATAATTAATAGTCTACTACTATCCAACAGATCGTCTGCCGGTAATGCGTTGATAGCGTCAGTCAAGCGTGAAGAGAATGAGTTAGTAATAATGACAAGTTGAGCTCCGGTGACTAACTGATTTATTGCAACATTGCTGCGAGCTTTTATGCTCGAAAAACGGGCGTCTTGCTGACGACCAAAATAATCTGTACAAAAAAACATAACTAACTGCCGTGAAATACGGCCATTTGACATAACAACAAAATATTAAATCAATTATTTTGGACATACCACATAGTAGGAAAATTATAATATATACATCATGTTGACAGGCATAAAAATGTGTACAGTTCTATATAGTTAAATAATTTTTTGCATGACAACAACATTTTTATTTATAATAAAAAACAATGAAAACGATTCTCATCTAAAAGAAATCTACCACAAATGTCAATTGATTGTTTGATATGGCTTATCCCTGTAAGTTAGTACATTGTTAGTAGGTGGTAAGTTTTATTCTCCATTTGCTGAGCATCTCGTTTTGTTAAATTATCATTCAGGTATCTCGTAATTTGTAGCAGAAGTTATTTGGGCTGGTCAGTTCCTTCGTAGTAGCTAGCCATTGTTCACATTCCTTTGTCAAAAAGTTAAGCGACGGTGACTGCTTGCTGATTGGTTGGTTTTTAATTATACATCGGTTGTTGGTGATTTCTTCGTGCCACTGACTGGGCTACTAAATGTAGTAGTTGTCTCCTCCATGGTAGAGTGAATGATAGCCCAGCTCTTATTATTGATCGTAGGCGGGTGTTTGTACTTCGCTGCCTCTCAACCTTATCCTTAGCTGTTTCCTCTCCTTGATTTTGTACTAGGTTTACTTCATAATGTTTTCTTTACAACAATATCATGTATTTTTAGTATCAGGCAGTTATTGCAGTTATCAAAGCAGTTGCATCAGCATCATAGTATAATTTTTATTTGGTTACACTTGGTATAATGATAATTAGCGCCATGGAAAACATGAGATTCGTGTGACATAACAACTTCACCACATTAAATAGTAATAGTCATTATAGTGATAGGTATCATAATCATCTGCAATAAGAGTAATATTATAAATCAACTGAAAATTTTTGACGATATGAAAGCTAATTTGTTTCGTTCAATAATAAAACAAAATGTAGTATTATATTGAAATAAGGAAGTGATGCATAATAACTATATATAAGGAGTTGTTTTCTCTTGTTATTCGAAGCCCTAAATAAACTGCTTGGAAATAAACGTCACCAAGAACATAAGGCGCTTGCTATTTGCAATCGGTAGATTCCGCCAATTAGACGAGGGCGAAGTCGCCAATAGAAACGCGTACTCCAGTTAAGAGAAAACAACTCTTTACTCAAAGCCAAGTTCAGTACACTTCTCATCTGAGCATAGAAAAGCAATTAATGTCATTAGCTGTTTGCAAATGGCTCAATCATATACAGATAATACAAAATGTGGATATCTTCACCTGATTTCAATTTCATGTATCTAGATATGATTGATTTCACTTTCATGTATCTAGATATGATTGATTTCACCTTCATGTATCTAGATATGATTGATTTCACCTTCATGTATCTAGATATGATTGATTTCACCTTCATGTATCTAGATATGATTGATTTCACCTTCATGTACCTAGTAGATCTGGTTGATTTGAACTTCATATACTTAGATTTGATTGATTTCAATTTCATGAAGTTGTTTTTTGGAAGGTTGAAGCTCATATGACATCATCCCCTGTTGGCTGATGCATCTGCACATCTTATGGCTTGATCATAGGTCAAAACAACATGTTGGTCTATGACCAATGCTGTAGGCACAGCCTTTGGATTGGCTAATTCAATAGCAATTTGACGATATGTGACAAGTACATCAGCATGCTACAACTTGCTGTGTAGCTGCTGGGACATTGTAGCGATTCCTCACATAGGTACGTCGGCACCGAAACGTCAATGCCTTTGGTGTTGTGAGAAAAAGTAAAGCATGCAGCAAAAATATAAACGCTGAAGCTAAGCAATACATCTCTCTTTCACTTGGACTCCGCTAGACTACAAGCACACACAAAGCACAGTAATTGACTAACGAACTGCACAGTAGTCTCTCTGGTGGATCAGCTGTGAAGTAGTCAGACTCCATTGAATGACTACCTTGCTGATACGAGTATGCCAGTGAATTGGCTCTGATTGCTAAAGATATTTGTCTGAATAGTCTTGAGTAGCAAACTTTCTAGTAGAGAGGTGTGCAGGTGCTGAGCAAAAAGGCTCACAGCGAAAGCTTGCACATTGTTGTTATAGAAGATAATGAGCAATGGATGGAAAAGAGGAAATAACTTCATATAAATTTATTATTAGCGTTTTCTTTATAACAATATCATGCACTTTTAGTATCATGAGGCGAGGCAGTTATCAAAACAGTTGCAGTAGTATCATAGTATAATTTATATTTGGCTACACGTAATACAATGATATGATGTAATATGATGATATGTGGAAAGCATGAGATCCATGTGGCATAAAAAATTCACAACATTAAATAAAATTAAACAATAATAGTAATTATAATAATAAGTATCATAATCATGTGCAATAAGGGTAATATTATAAATAAACTGACCATTGTGACAATATGAAAGCTGATTTTTTTGTTCAATAATAACCAAAAAAATGTAGTACCTATTATATTAAAATGAAGTGATTGGTATAGCTATATATATGGAGTTATTTTCTCTTGTTCTTTGAACGCCTAAATAAACTGCTTGGAAATAAACGTCACCAAGAACATAAGGTGCTTGCTATTTGCAAACGGCAGATTCCGCCAATCAGACGAGGGCGAAGTCGCCAATAGAAACGCGTACTCCAGTCAAGAGAAAACAACTCTTTACTCGAAGCCAAGTACACTTCTCATCTGAGAGTAGAAAAACAAATAATGTCATTAGCTGCTTGCAACTGACTAAATCATATACAGATAATACAAAATGTGGATATCTTCAGCTGATTTCAACTTCATGTTCCCAGATCTAATTGATTTCAAATTCATGTACCTAGGTCTAGTTGATTTCAACTTCTTGTTTTACCTCCATGTATCGCTATGAAAAAAATTGCCCAAAATGTCTTCCAATCTTCGAACAAAAACTTTTTTCCAATGCATCATGCAATTTTTTGGGAAGGTTGAAGTTCATGTGGTAGCGTCCCCTGTTGGCTGATGCATCTGCACATCTTATGGCTTGATCATAGGTCAAAACAACATGTTGGTCTATGACCAATGCTGTAGGCACAGCCTTTGGATTGGCTAATTCAATAGCAATTTGACGATATGTGACAAGTACATCAGCATGCTACAACTTGCTGTGTAGCTGCTGGGACATTGTAGCGATTCCTCACATAGGTACGTCGGCACCGAAACGTCAATGCCTTTGGTGTTGTGAGAATGCAGCAAAAATATAAACGCTGAAGCTAAGCAATACATCTCTCTTTCACTTGGACTCCGCTAGACTACAAGCACACACAAAGTACAGTAATTGACTAACGAACTGCACAGTAGTCTCTCTGGTGGATCAGCTGTGAAGTAGTCAGACTCCATTGAATGACTACCTTGCTGATACGAGTATACCAGTGAATTGGCTCTGATTGCTAAAAATATTTGTCTGAATATTCCGGAGTAGCAAACTTTCTAGTAGAGAGGTGTGCAGGTGCTGAGCTATCACTGTAAAGTGAGCAAAAAGGCTCACAGCGAAAGCTTGCACAATGTTGTTATAGAAGATAATGAGCAATGGATGGAAAAGAGGAGATAACTCGATATAAATTTATTATTACCATTTTTTATATAACAATATCATGTATTTTTAGTATGAGGCAGTTATCAAAACAGCTGCAGCAGTATCATAGCTTAATTTATATTTGGCTACACGCAATGCAGTGATAAGTAGTGCTGTGGCGTAACAACTTCACCACATTGAATAGAAGTGAACAATGATAATCATTAAAATAATAAGTATCATAATCATTTGCAATAAGAGTAATATTATAAATAAATTGACCATTGTAATTTGTGACAATATGAAAGCTAATTTGTTTCGTTCAATAATAATCAAAAAAATGTAGTATTGTACAGGAATTTGTGTCTGGGTGGTAGCCACCTGTACACTCTCCCGATATGCTCTGTCTCGACCCTAAGTCAGCGCTCAATAATATGCAATGCAATTCTGGGTGCGGCCGAATCTGGCGTGGAATAAGTGCAATAATTATCTGGTACTTATTTGCTGCATCCGAACATGTCTATGTTCGACAATAATTGCGCTGTAATTATTGTTTAGTTTATAGTTTGTTGCGAACTGTAGCTTGGACAAGAATGGTGCTGGGATTATTGTCTAGTTTATAGTTTGTTACGAACTGTTGCCACCGACAATAATTGTGCTGGAATTATTTGGTGTCGAATCTGACTCAGTCGAGATCGACGATAATTGCACTGGAATTGTTGGTGTACTATCTGGTCCCGAACTCTCAGAGTTCGTACTTATGGGGAGTCGAATTATTAGGGCACTAGGTGTTTGCGTCGTATTTCTCACCTCAGGTGAGGGAACACGCAGTGATAGGGCGAACCGTTCTCACTTTCCACAGAGACTCGTGCTTGCTAATAGTCGACCAGGTCAGCGCTTGTAGTTTTGCTGCTTCTAGCTGTGCTTGCTTCTTGAGAGAAAGAATCTTCTGAGAGCCAGGCTAACTCTGAACTTTATTGTACTAACATGAGTTTATATACAGAGTAGGCGGGTCCAAATTACAAACCACGCCGGGGTAAAAACCTTGGTGCAAGCCACGCCTTGCCCTTCCATCAGCACCAAAATGTAATAATTAAAAACGTGGAAAAATATAACCCATACCCTCTTTGATATAACATGTGATAATAATAATTATTTGGTGTACAAGATAGAACGCACTAAATAGATTCTAGTATCGTAGGCACATGTAAACAATAAAACCTTGCACAGACATAGACAGTGTGTAGTGAGTAAGTATTTATAAATGTAGACAATGAGTTATTCACGAGATAAAAGCTTAACTCTTAGACAAAGGAATAGAACAATAAGATACAAGCTCAGTCGGTAATTGCGAGAGAATATCTTACTGAGTGAATGATAATAGTAAATAGGAGAGAGTACTGGCGTCCCTCACAGTATTACACTAAAATGAAACGATTGATAATAACTATATATAAGGAGTTGTTTTCTCTTGTTATTCGAAGCCCTAAATAAACTGCCTGGAAATAAACGTCACCAACAACATAAGGCGCTTGCTATTTGCAATCGGCAGATTCCACCAATCAGACGAAGACAAAGTCGCCAATAGAAAACGTATACTCCAGTCAAGAGAAAACAACTCATAGCCAAGTCCAGTTGATTTCATGTACATTTCTTACCTGAGCATAAAAAGGAAAATAACGACATTACACTGTTTGTCAATGACTAGATCAAATACAGATAATACAAAATGTGGATAACTGGAGTTGATCTCAACTTCATGTGCCTATATCCAGTTGATCTCAACTTCATGTGCCTATATCCAGTTGATCTCAACTTTATGTGCCTATATCTAGTTGATTTCAACTTCATGTGCCTAGATCCAGTTGATCTCAACTTCATGTGCCTAGATCCAGTTGATTCTTGTGTCTTGTAGTCAAGATTCAGATGAATTTGTATTGCCTGCTAGATAGGGGCAGACAATTTCTACTTAATATATTTAATGCATATAGAACAACGTTTAGACGAGCTGACTGTCATCTAGATAAATGCAGGTAACTTCATACTGCTATACATTATACATGTTATACAGCTAACTAGATACAGATTTTCATTTAATTGGGAATTGACAATTTAACTTTATACATTCAGATATATTCATACAAGTTGTAATATATGAGCAGATCTCCATACCAAGTGTTTTTTTTTTGTGGAGGCAACTCCCGGGATTTATTCAATGATTTACGGCGTTGATTAGAGCAGCGGGTTAATACTTTATGGCATTTAATTTTTTAAAAATTTTTTTTACATTGTATAAAAATGAATCGATGTATGATTGTAAGTCGTACTATATGAGCAGATCTCCCTACCCAAGTGTTTTTTGTGGCTTTTATTACCCGGAGTGAATGCAATGGGTTACGGGGTTGATTAGAGCAGCCGAGTTAATATTTTATGGCATTTGATTTTTGATAAATTTTTACATAATTCGATCTCTGATGGCATCTTGAGTGCAAATAATTGTTTTTAGTTTCTATAAATTCATGTATATATGTATAACTATGTACATATTTATGACTATATTTATGTCTACATCGAACAAAAGTGAATCGTTGTATGATTATATGCATTTATTATATAATAAGTATATTGAATGCTAATACTATAAAATATCTTGGAAAACTTCCAACATGATCTCATATATCTACAAGAAAAATGAGGTATTTGGTGAAATATGCAGGTAGTAACGTAGCGCGACATGTCATTGATGGACATAGTTTTGCAGCATTGGCAAAGAAGAGAGGGTTGGAAGAGTTGAATGATCTCGGAGGAGATGTGCTCGGTGCAGTGCGCCCAGATCATGTGAAAAGGAGAAAAACAGCTGGTGGAAAAAAAAGGAGAGGTGTTGGTAGACGTTCCATATTTTAATACTGACAGAATCAGGTATAAAGACATCAGAGCTTGATATTTATGTTCATTAAATGATAACGCTTCAAGCAAACATCACTCGCAAAAGATGGCTAGTCTAAATATAACAACGGGTAATAAGTTGGAAGGTTCTTCCTACAACATATATCCATCGTTGGATGTGTTTGCTACGGAGTCAACAAACATATCGGTAGAGAGATCGGAATACGTCGTCATCAGACCTGATAGGTTAGATCCTTATGGTAGTATTGAGTTAACCTTGTCAGGGAGCCTGAACATTACACAGATCTCTACAACTCGTTTCTGCAAGTTGAAGCCACAGTTGTTCAAGATGATGGAGCCGATATTGGTGGTACTGATGATAATGCAGTTGTGTGGATGGGGGATTCAATGCATGCATTATTCAGCGTGTTGAAAATGTCGATAGAAGGAACTACTGTTGAGTACGCTAACAATTACGGTTTACGCTCCTACTTTTCACAACTACTCGAAAACAGTGCAGACAGAAACAAATATCAAGGTAAGATGGAGGGGTGGTTGTATGATGATGCGACTAGCAAAGACGCTGATAAGCACGAAACTGCTGACAAAAAAAACGGGAGAGCTCTAATCAGAGGTGGGAAGGTAATAGAATTAAACGGGAAACCTCATCTCGCGTTATTTCAGCAAAAAAAGCTAATAATCCCTGGACCTAGTATGCAGCTGAAGTTTGAGCGCGCCTCAAGCAAACTAGCCTTGTTTGCTGCAAACGAGTCACGAGCAGGAGGAGCGGAGATTAGAATTGATAAATTTGAACTTCATCTTTGGAAAGTTAAGGTGAATCCTACAATACAAAACTCTCAACTCAGTTTGGCATTGGAAGGTCACAACTACATTTATCCAGTTGATCAAAAACGGATAAAGCTATATGGAATCCGCGCTGGTGTTGCACAGATCGGCATCACTTTGGAAGAAAACAAACAGAAACCCAAACAAATTTATTTAGATTTGATTAATCACAACGCTTTGAACGGACGTTTCGCCATGAATCCGTATAGGATGCAACATGCCAATGTCGATAGTATTGTATTGAGAGTTGGTGATTGTCCAATCGGAAGGAGATTTGAGCCGGATTATGCTAGAGGGGTTTTTGGAAGAGAATATCATCAGTTCCTACACGCTACCGGAACTTTGCTTGATGGTGATAGTCTTGGTATTACAAAAGAACAATACTTTGATGGCACTACGCTTTACGGATTTGATTTGACTGGTGATTTCCTTAAAGAAGGATTTCACTCTATGAAAAATGTCACAACGAGCGTAGAAATTCGCTTTAGCAATAACACGACTGATGATTTATACCTGGTAGCCTACTTTGTAAAAGATGGTGTATTGGAGATGGATAGCATTCTTCAATTAGCTATTGCGGGAGACGCAGTGCTCTAAACGGAAAGCTAGAGATGAATACCATACAGATTCGTTCGATCTTATCTTCAGACAATTTATGTCGAAGTGTAGGGATTCACGTTGGAGCTAGAGATAAGTTTTGGAAGCAAACTTGCAATTTTCCAACAGGATGTTTCGAATTCAACACTCATTATTCTCACCAACCTGGAGAGCATTGGTTGGCTGTGTACGCTAATGATTCAGAAGTGGATTTTCTCGATTCATTTGGACGTTCTGTTTCCTTTTACCCAGATGTAAATGAAATACTAAGTATTCACAGAGGAAATGAAACAATACAAAGTAATGAAACACAACTACAAAATTTTTTGTCAACTGTATGTGGTGATTATTGTGTATACTTTTGCTTACTGAGAAGTAGAGGTTGGAGTATGGATGAAATTGTTAGAAGTTTACAAGCTTCTGTTTTACTATGGTTAATCTATCATGAAACATGGGTTATTCAATACACTGCAATATAGGGTGCTTGCATTAGGTGGACCAGAAACAGGAGCAGACAATTTCCCTTTGTCAAGGAAATTGCGTGAGTGTATGCTCTTCCCATACCCTCTTTGGGTAAATGTCGTTGGTTATATCATTATCACTGTGCTTTTAGCCAAAATACAGTCGATGTTGGGCGAGGCAACTGCACGCCACTATTGGGACGACGTAGTACAAAAGCGACAACGATACTGTACAGAGCGAAATAATAATATTGTTGTCAAGATACACAAAGTAAGTAATAATGATTAGCGATCATTCTCATGCTGTGTAGGTGACTTTTCTTTCGTAGTAGATAGATGGGGGTAAGTTCATTGAATGAATCAATGCTGCTCGTGATGGGGATCATGATGATGACAACAATGATGATGATGATCCGTGATGATGACGATAAATAAATAATAATAATAATTAATTAAATTAATAATATTCATATTATTATAATAATTATTATTGATAATTAATAATAATAATCATTTGTTTTTAATAATAATGAAGAGAAGAATTTTACCGACCTTCAAATTATGAAATTATAGTGATGAACAATTATTATTAAATTAATAATCTTTTTTTTAGCCGCAATGATGATGATTAATAATCCATCATCTCTCTGATCATCAATCAACAGAGGTGGGAATAAGTCGGACTAAGTCAAGTCATCTTAGAGTCAAGTCAAGTCATAGGTCATAACTTGACTTGACTTAGTTGAGCAGTGACTTGACTTGACTCTGACTTGATGCCTCATCTGACTCGACTCGACTTGACTCGAAAAGTTTCATGACTTGACTTGACTCGACTTCATAATACAGATGACTTTATTACAGTCATCATCAAGTCATTTGGAGTCAATCTCGCAGAGTTGTCTGCTCCTACCACAATTTCCTAAATTAAACAGAATACCCGTGTGTCATTGCTGTTTGTATTTCCTGTTTGGTTATCGGAACCAGAGGTGTTATTTAGTGCACAACCCAGCTAATAGTTAGCCAACTGTATGCTTGCTGGAGTATGGTGATCAGAAAATTACATTAGGCCTTCCATACAAATGTTTTCTACCAGAAAAAAAGATAGAATAATTGATGATTTTCTACCGTTTAAAAATATAAGAAGACAAGAAGAAGGTGCATATGCAGAATACTGTTTTTTTTGTCGACTAGAAGTGTACTAAAAATAATTAGTGCACTCTGATTACGAAAGTTTGTGAAATGGGGAAGACTTTTTTTTCAGTAGGGTTGTTGTTTTTAATGCGACTTCTCGTCAACTGCATGTAGGTCAAATTTCCTGCTGGAAAAAAAGTTGATTGCAACTTGTAAAGTTCCTAATGTTTTTTGACTTTATTAAACATGTGTTTCAAAATTTATTGCACAACTTTACTGCAGAGATTTTTTTGACAGAAAATGAAAAAGAACAAGTAATTTTACAAAATTAAGTTACTAAAATAAAATGGTGACCTTTTTTCAAGTAGGGAGGAGGAAAGACAACTGCCATGCAAGGAATAGGGTTAAACCATTTAACTCACTGTGAAGTGTCTACTGCTTGAACTGTGAAGAGAATATTTTATTGGCTGCAACATTCTACTGGTTCTGGCTTTCCATAAGTACAAATGCTATACTGCCAGACTATTGTTCTGAACCACTGATTTATCATTGCCAATATTTTTGTCATCTGTTGCTGTTAGGGAAATCTTTCAATAAAAATTGTCTGATTTCTGTGAAAGTTTTGTATTAGTCATCTATTGGACATCTAAATTACCCCCTCTGAAATCTGCTGATCACGATGATGTCTTTGATAATGCTATACGACCAATAGACTCTGAGATATTCAAGTGACTTGATATTTGACTTGTAAGTCATTTGAGTCAGACTTGACTTGACTTAAAATTTTTCATTACTCAACTCGACTTGACTCAACAATGTTTGTGACTTTACTTGACTTGACTCAGCTGAACCTCAGAATGGCTGCGACTTGACTTGACTCGACTCACAAAGTTCATGACTTGACTTGACTCGACTTTAAAGTCATTTTCTCCCACCCCTGTCAATCAATCATCATCAATCAATCATCAATATTATATATTATAAATAATTAATAATAATTATAATAATAATAATAATAATAATAATAATAATAATAATAATTATTCATCATCATTGTTAAATCACTCACTGGGTATAAGATAGAAGCTCCAGCACAACCACCCTGAACTGTGGTCACTCCAAAAGTGTCTTCCTAGCTTTCTGATCCCTTCAGCTATTTACAATCCTTTAGCTATACCCTTAACCTTCACTAATCCAATAACTACATAATTCACGATTATAACATGCCCTTTTTTTTCCAACTAGCAGTATACACAAGATCAACAGTTACAGCTAGCTTCAGAGGTGAAACATCCACATAAGCATACTTCAAACTATGCACTTTGGTTAGGGGCAGAGAGTATCCACACCGGCAAGGTGTAAAGTTAGGTAGAACAGATACATACCTCACCTGTGTCATACCTCCCACTGGCCATTCACCACAAAGACTCAATCTCACCAGGATCGCTATCGTCCGTATCGTCACAACGGTCAAACCAATCTCGCACCACACCCGAGGGTCTTCCACCATCATCATTTGATTTTGGTTCCCGACCACACAATTGGCCTTCACCTCCACCTGGCTTTGGATCTGAGTCACACAGTTGACTCTCACCTCCACCTCCATTTGGCTTTGGTTCCGGACCACACAATTGGCCTTCACCTCTACCTGGCTTTGGATCTGAGTCACACAATTGACTCTCACCTCCACCTCCATTTGGCTTTGGTTCCGGACCACACAATTGGCCTTCACCTCCACCTGGCTTCGGATCCAAGTCACACAATTGACTCTCACCTCCACCTATCACAGTCTCATTTGGTTTTGGTTCCGGACCACACAGTTGGCCTTCACCTCCACCTGGCTTTGGATCCGAGTCACACAATTGACTCTCACCTCCACCTATCACAGTCTCATCTAAGTGAGTAGCACTATCTCCCTCACCGGAGTGAGTATCGCAATCCATGTTCTCACCGGAGTGAGGCCTCTGAACAGCCTGGGAGGCGAGCTGTTGCCGGGTCATAAGTGACTGCTCAGCAACTACCTCCTGGCTTTCCTCCGCAGGAGCCGAAGCTTCCGCAGGCCTAACAGGCGAGTCCCTCTGAGCTGAGACCAGCTCCTCAGAGTTGGTAGGTCTGTTAGGGGCTTCAAGGGTGCCGTGAGCTCTGCTAGTTCTGACACCACTTGCAGCTTGTGCCACAGGAGCAAACCTTACATGACCTATGTGAACCTCACTCATTTCACTAGCACAACTCTCTTCACTACTGCAGCTGCTACCTCGATGACTATACCTATCAGTATGTTTATACCTTTTATAACGGCAGTCCTGGGAAGTATGACCAATACCATCACAAATCCAGCAGTGTACAGCTGGGCAAAACCTAATTTGGTGATCATCTCTGCCACAGCAAAAACACGCTTTAGCATCATGGAAAGCCAAATAACCTCTGCACTTACTCCCATCATTTCTTCTATCACTTTCAATCCTACTCTTACTAGAGTCTTTTCTGCGCCATGCAGGCATGAACCTTTCATTGTTAGAATGCCTAGTAGACCTAGCAGACCCATAATCATCACAGCTGTGGCCAGCTTCACCTTTCATCTTTCCTACATATTTCTCAGCATATCTACAATATTTCGCAGCAGATTGACCATTGCAAATGCTACGTACCTTCAAACTACTGTAACACTCACCACCATGCATGTTCTCTTTCATATCAGATACCTGGGAGGAGTTTAGCTGCTTTGCCTTACCCCGCTCCATGGCGTTCTCTGAATCTCGAGCCAATTTTCTTGCCTTTAGATTGTCAGTCAGCCCTTTCCAGTTCAAATGACCCTGTTGCATCAGCTGAATACGCAGTGAAGATTCAAACCATTCACAGCTATAGCTAATGCAAACTCCAGCCTAACATTATCATCATTCCCAAAATTTAATGACCTAAGTTTTTCAACACGTAGCAGATAATCAATTTCATTCTCCCCCACAGCCTGATTAGCAGTGACAAACTTGAATGTTTTCACATAAACTGTTTCCTCGAAACCATAAACATTTTTCAAATGAGCCATTGCTTGTTCATAACTACTTGCCTCACTTCTCATATCAAATCCAAAAGACTCTAGGACATCTCTACCTCCTTGACCAATGGCATGCAATAAAGCCAACAATTTCATTCTCCCCTTGAAAACATCTTGTTTTCTCCGATTTACTGTTTCCTTCCCTAGTTTAAAGGTAACCATTTCCACACCGAGCTCAAATTCATCTAACCATGCCTTCCATGAACCATAAGTGTCATCAGGATTGATAACTAACTTAGGAAAATCATTAAAATCAAATCCCAAGGCCATATTTCACTGACCTGAAGTGTTCGGCAACACTGACCTCAAAAACTGGTAGAGTAGATGCCAACTTCTTCACAAATCTTATTGACTGAATCTTTCAACAACAACAGTTGTAATGCACCACCACAAGCAAATAACAAACACTCACCTTCACCACCACCAACTGGCACCAGTCCTATAACAACAGCGTTAATAAATCCACACCGACCTTCACTATCACCACAAACCCTTCAATACTCCTTTCACAAGATGAAGAACACAATAGTATTAGACAACAATCCTCCTTTCCTTTTGCCTACGACGCCATGTTAAATCACTCACTGGGTATAAGATAGAAGCTCCAGCACAACCACCACGCACTGTGGTCACTCCAAAAGTGTCTTCCTAGCTTTCTGATCCCTTCAGCTATTTACAATCCTTTAGCTATACCCTTAACCTTCACTAATCCAATAACTACATAATGCACGATTATAACAATCATAATAATAATAATAATGATTATAATGGTAAAAAACAACATCGTTTCGAAGTATTATTATTAATCAATGTTGTTGATCAACTTTCTTTAGTAAAAATTATTATAATCAATTATGGTTGAAAGTTATTTTGAAATAGTATTTGTTATATAATAATAAAATAAATTCTTCAATGAATGATGAAATGAATGTCATAATAATAATTAATAGTAATAATAATAATATTATTTATAATAATTACTCGATTCTTCTTAAAAATAATTAACATGTGGAAAAGTTATTATAATTTTGAACACCCGTTCACCCAAGGGCCGGCCGGCCTGCCAAATGAGAGTGGGGAATTGAGTGAGTTATTCTTTTTGGGGAAATTTGGAACACTTTGGGGGCAATACCTGAAGTTTATATATACTGTGAAGGATTTCTGTGTGAATAACAACAGACCTTTACCGACACTTGTTGGAAGTAGCTCGTATGTAAATAATTAGCATACGGTTATTACTGAAAACAAACAAGTCGCAGCGTGAACTTTTCAGTGTAAGGCAATTGTTTACTATTATCCATCCAAGGCTACCGGTACGTGGGTAGCAATCTCCAACGTAAATGGTTATAATTAAACTATAGCATTATCAATCCGGTAACTTCCTGTCCTTTGATACAAGAGATCTGTATTATTGCAGACAAACCCAGTTTATGTGTGAGGTTCGCAAACTAGTTTTCAAGAGTTTCCAATAACGCGTTATAGACGACTTATTGCTGCAGGCAAAGCAATGACAGTAATAGAAGAGTTGCAGGTTTATCAACAGTATGTATTATCGACAATATGCAAAACCTTATTACGAGAGAAAGTCCACGAAGTGTACAACAAACTTGGCGATAACTAGTAATCCCAACTAATTCAGTCCAAGTCTATATAAGAACACACTACGCCAACCTCAAGCGCACAAAGTGTATTCACTACAATTCCTCTACTAACTCTAAAACCCCATGTACATATAGCGATTACTAAGCGATTTCCTTAGCGATTGCGTGATTTTGCAACTTCTGTTTCCTACAAAATCGCTAAGCAATCTCAAGCATTTTATTTGAGGTTATCCTCAGGTTTTGATCGAGATCAAAAAATCGCTAGCGGGTTCTTTGATCAGCCAATCACAACGTAAAGAAACTTTACCCTTGTTTCCAATAATGTCTTGTCATATTCAGCGCTTCGATCTATCAACGATCCAGTAATAAATTGAAGGCTATCTTTGTAACAGCGAGTTTGACCGGAATCGCTGAAGAATTGGCAGTAGTGAAAAATTGCGCAATTTGGGGGAGGGACTTCCCCAATCGCTAAGCAAAATCGTTAGCACGATCGCTATATGTACATGAAGCATTACTCACTGGGCGCTTCGCCTCTCTATTTATGCATCTATTTATGCAGAAACATGGTAGTTGAAATATTACAATATGATTGGCTAAATAAAAGACAACATGATTGGCTAAATATAAACAGGCGCATCAATGATCATAATTCGATAGCACCAGACAATAAAATATATACAATGAAAACAACATACAAACGGGTGCTACTTACAGGGGCGGTGAAATAATAATAAAGTTAAGATGGCTACCCTGAACTTCCTTAGCCTGGCTCTCCTTCGAGGTAATCCCGTACGGTTGGTAACTTCTTAATCTGATAAGAACCGAGTCTCCACTTGTTGCTAGGCATCCAAGGTCGGTCATCTGCTTCTTAGTAATAATAATCTTGGCTCGTCAATCAGCGCACGGCTGCTCGTGTAAATACATCACAATACCTCTGTGCTTGTCCAATCCAATGAGACCAACAACCAAATACAATAGGCATTTTCGGATCAAGAACGTCCATGCCTTGAAAAAATTGGCACGGGAAAGCGCTTCCGAATGCAATTTTGACGTTCGTTCCTGGCATAATTTCTATGCATGAACGTTCAAAATCAAAAGTTCACTTCATCGGAGTTATCTTCTTCTTTTTTCTAGTGTCGCAGTGAATAGTAAAAGGCGCATCCTGCTGAGGTGACAGCTTTTTGGTTATATATTATAAAAAAGTAAATAATAATTTTGATAATTATTACCAGTTACTTATGTGTTTTACTAATTACTATTTTTCATTTTTAACAATGTTTATTATCAGTTGGTGATGTTTGGCTATTTGAACAATAGTTTTTTTTTACTAACTAAAGTATAATAAAATAATTAAAAAAACTATAAGAACTTATAATAATATTAATGATGATATCATTTGAATAACAGTAATATTAATAATGATTATCATACATTTTTCTTATATTATAATTATTTATTACAATTTTATTTCAATTCACCATCCTCAGTAAAATGTGTCCAAAAATAATTTCAACATCAACATGCTTCAACAAGACTTGTTATTATTTATTTTATTATTATTGTTAGAAATGAAACTTGAGGCCTCATCACTCTTGTCTTGTTATTGTAACTAACGTAAAAGGGCTCATTATTTGCAAAAATATTTATTATAGGAGAACTCTACGCATTCGGATCAAGAACGTCATAGGGTGGACTACCCCCTGAACGGTAAAACCACCGTTCAGCATAGAGTTCCAAAAAACAGGTTTTGTACTCGCCGAAAAACGAAAATTTCGCCCATTTTGGAATGAACGTTCTCGATCCGAAAATGCCTAATGAATGCCAGCTGTTGTTAGTGGGGGCAAAAAAATTTTCGGAGCTTTTTGGGGCTATTGCGTGAAACGCGCGTGAGAGATTTGGGCTTGTGGCAATTGTGTGATGATCACTCTCAATGCATGAGAGTTGGCAGGTCTGCCCATGGTCAGTTTTGGCCCTGCACTGTTTTTCATTTACATGTGTCATTTTATCATCACTATCTTCGACCATCCGTCTATTTGCAGATGACGCACTAATCCTGCACCAACGTATTTAACCATAAATGATCCTGACTCTGCTAACATTTTCCAAAAAGATCTACAAGTTTTGCCTGAGTGGGCTCACAAGTGGAAAATGAATTTCGTACAAGTAAATGTTTTATTGTCATTTTTTGAAGTTTGCACTGTTGGCAGGTAGCGTACAATTTAGAAGGTGTTGAGCTCACAGACACCAACACATTTAAATATCTGGGGATTTTGATAACACCAACTGGAAATGCCATATTAAGAAAAAGTGCTTGGAATCAAGTAAAACATTGGGCTTCTTGCGCCGGACCCTACATTATGCACGAGTATCAATAAAAAAAATGATTGCATACAAAACTTTATATCGAACTAAGCTTGAGTATGCTTTCGAGGTGTGGGACCCCTTCCTGAACAAGCATGTTGATGAGTTGGAAATGCTGCAGACTAAAGCTGTGTTTACATCGGACGTTTTTGCTGCTAGTTTACCGACACCATCTGTCTGCAGCAATATGACAGTTTGCAACTAAAGTTTTACACTCATTGCTTAACTGTAGTCGCTGGCTATGCGTCAGCCAATGTGAGTTGGCATTTATGCTTGCAGTAATTTTGATTGGCTCCTTCAACAAGATAACGAGCCGGTTTGGCGAAGCTTTGTGAGATTGCCGCAGAGCTCCGACATTGACCGATACCAACTTTTTCATTAAGCGCCATATACAGCTGCATTTCATTCGTGACAAAAGTTATCTCACGCAGCTGCAGCTAGCAATCCTGTCATATCCCATCCACGGTTATTATTAATAGTAGTTAGCCTTGGATCTTTGTTACATTCCAAGATTACACACACTTCAGGAATCAAAATCTCAGGAGTTGAAGTTACTCAAGCATTGTCGTTTGTCACAACAGATATGTTGTAAAGACACTCCGAGTTCAATAGGAGCCCCTTGTGCGGGCCCTTAGTAAGAAACTATCTGTATAGAGTTACTTGACTTGTATTATAACCAAATGAAAACTAAAACTGGGCAGCAATTCATGGCCCTTATATAGTAATTGTAAAAGACTATTCTAGAATTATCTTGTTGTGCTAAAAATAGGTTATTGCTCAATATTACTATATTCATGACCATTCTAGAGACATCAGGTAATTGTCCAGTATGAATCACAAAAACATGATGTAGTAATTTATTGTCATGACTACCTCTATTGCGTATAACAACAAGTCAAAAGAGTCAACAAGTGCAAACTATGCAATGAAGCTATAGGCAGCATAGATAAATATATGGCAGGAGTATGACAATATGGCTACACTGTTTTAATGTACGTGCACGGCTATGCAGATTCCTGACATCGTGAATACATTTAAAGATTTGTGAGTCATGAGAGAAGACAACTCTTGGGTTATATAATTTTAGTGGCATGCGATCAATGGTTGACAAAAATTTCTGCTATTCATTGCAATAGAACAACTTCTGTTTGCAAATACCATGATTTGCCTAAGGCTTTGTACGGATACTGCGTGAAATTTTGTTATGAAAATTTCAAATACAAAAGTTTCTCGATCGAACTAGAGCAGACAATATCGACTTCTGTGCAGCCATTTTTAATGGCTAAATGTTGGGACCTTGAATGCGACATTGAATAACCGATTTATGCCAGTTTCACTGTATATTATGTAATAAAGATAATAATTAATAAAGATTGTTACATAGATTAACAAGTAGACCTCTTTAAATCTCATCTGAGGAAATAAATTCCTGTTAGTTTTAATGCATTTGTGGCACTGCGGTATGTGGTGTTCTCTTATATCCTCTCATTCAGGAGAGCTGACCACTAGTTTTGGAATGTTTCATGGCTTGCCGAATACTTTTCTCTCATCCACCTCATCCATCATTGTATTCTAGGTTATGATGAGCAAATGAATTAGACCCTGCACTAATAATTTTTTAGATTAATAAATGTTTATGTGGACAGTATACTTTCCGTGCCTCAAGTTAGTCACAATAAAGTATACTTGTGTGCAGTTGTTCAGATTCACAAACAGACAAGCACAGCTCATTGCTGGTAACGTTTGCCTGACAACTCAGAGATTACCGTGGGTCAATAATTTTATTTTGAGCAAAAAATTTATATCCTAAGCAAAATTTAAGTTTTATACATTGAGTGATGTACGTTACAACTTCTGAAGTGATATGAAACCATCAAATTAAGTTAAAAACCTCTAAATAAATAATAAAATTAGAAATGAAAAAAAATTGAATTTTGTGAGCAAAATTATCATGTATGGAATGATTTCATTTTTTTTGTTGTTGTAAATTTCTTCTACGGTCTTTAATTGAATGTATCTATCATTGTTAGACAACACATAGACATATGTACTGTTAACAGTACATAGACATATGTACTGTTAGACAGAGGTAGGTGCAGAACTGCCTATTTTGCGGCGATGCCCATGTTATTTTCCTATGTAACTAACAAAAATCGTCTACCTTTTGTCCCCAAGAGTATTATCGCAATAAATCGCCAGCTCTGCACCTAAATGGTTAGACAGCACATAGACATATGTACTGTTAAGGCTCAAACACACTGGAAGCGGCAAGCGCGAATTTCGCTAGCGAATCCGCCGCGGCATGCCGCTTGCCAAAATATATATAGACGCTCAAGATATTAAACATGTTTGATATTTCGCTGCGGCAAACACGCTGATTGGTCAGTAACTTGCCAACTTTTATGATAGCGAGCTAACTTTTTCGTTTTTGCATCTCCAAACAGTAGAGAAGTTGTTGCAGCTGTCCAAACCCAATAATAATACAGATTATTATTGTTCATTAGAAAAAGAAATAAACGACTATTATTAAACTAACTACTACTTATACTTCAATTCATAATCTGTAATATAAACTTTTAATTAATAAACAATAATCAAAAAAATATATAAATGAAGTTCGCCAAAGACCCTTGCTTTTGTGATTCATCACACACAAATTATTATAAAAAATAAAATAGTCAGAAATAGATAGATATTTTTTTGCTTATTTTTATTTCACCTGACTTTATAGTGTAGCTATTGTAGTCAGAAATAGATAGATACTTTTGCCCATTTTTATTTTCCATCTGCTTTTGTAGTGTAGATAGATGTCAACAAGTTATTTTCTCCTAGATTATATACTTTATTGCAAACCTCTCAAATATAAATAAATAATAATAAATGGAAACAGCGTTCATAAACAAAAGTTATCTGCACATTGGGAGCAAGCAACTCCGACTGAAGTCCCTAGCGGCGTCCACCAGTGTGCTTTGGCACTGCCGCGGCAGGCGGCTTCGTTGGTGGTAAAAACTGCCGCGCCGCGCAGATTCGCTTCCAGTGTGTTTGAGCCTTTAGACAGCACATAGACATATGTACTGTTAGACAGCACATAGACATATGTACTGTTAGACAGTACATAGACATATGTACTGTTAGACAGCACATAGACATATGTACTGTTAGACAGCACATAGACATATGTACTGTTAGACAGCACATAGACATATGTACTGTTAGACAGCACATAGACATATGTACTGTTAGACAGCACATAGACATATGTACTGTTAGACAGCACATAGACATATGTACTGTTAGACAGCACATAGACATATGTACTGTTAGACAGCACATAGACATATGTACTGTTAGACAGCACATAGTCATATGTACTGTTAGACAGCACATAGACATATGTACTGTTAGACAACACATAGACATATGTACTGTTAGACAACACATAGACATATGTACTGTTAGACAGCACATAGACATATGTACTGTTAGACAGCACATAGACATATGTACTGTTAGACAGCACATAGACATATGTACTGTTAGACAGTACATAGACATATGTACTGTTAGACAGCACATAGACATATGTACTGTTAGACAACACATAGACATATAAATCTAACACGCTCAGCTATCACATTTTACAGCAATGCCGACTGTGGAAGGCAGAGACCCTCTCACAGGAAGTAGAAGTCTTACTCATTTCGATGGAAAGCCGAGTATATCTTGTATAGCAACTCATGCATACTGGAGCCGGCTCTCTAAACAAAGAGGTACAAATATTTTGAGTTACAGTTTTGTCCTGTCACTTTAGTGTATGTGTCATGTGACGTGTCATGTAACACCGTATGTGGGAGTGGCTTACCCTGGTTACACTGTCTGTGGGAGTGGCTTACCCTGGTTGTGCGTGTTGGGTTCCTCTGTTGGATAATGTTTGGGTTTATTCAGCGCACAAATCACATGGTTGCGTAATTTATTGAGTGTAAGTTTAGAATTGAGTTAACCTTTGCATTAGTTTGTAGCATATACCATTTTGTTTAGCTGCATTGAGCTGCAGTGATGTACACTGACGTTCTACCACCATTAGATCTAGTTAACCACTGACACTGTATTACTTGCTTGGTATAAAGGTCTCTCACTTGGAGTGATTTGTTGTTGTAGTGAATTGCACTGCTACTGGCTAAGGGCTTAATCTCATTACCTTGACTGTACCATTTCACAAAGACATTGTTCACCGGGTGAACAATTGTAACTTTAGTCCAAGTCACTAGACACAATCTAGCTAATAACTAGCTTGTATTTACTCATAATGTGCGCTGGCATTCTATTGTTTGTAAGTCATTGCTATTACATTATTGGATTGACTAGCTGACAGCAATAAGTAGCCAACGCACTGATGACTCGGTAATCTCGCAGTAATACCCTCCCCCCAACCAATCGCTGACTGCTACATTGGCTAGCAACCTCTATAGCCTGGCATTCTCTCTTCTTATACTACCATAAATTATTTTGAAAAAGATAGAAAATTATAATAGGGTTGTAACATTGAGAGTTATCTCTCTTTGAACTTTTTACATCCAACTCATGCATAGCTTTTTCCGATAGCTGCCACAATGTCAAGCAGATCTTATAATGACCATTCTCTAAAAAGACTTGAGAATATTCTGATGTACAGGTGCATCAAACCTACCTGCAAAAAAATGAATTTACATTTTCAATCATTTTTTATAATTATTATTATAGTTATCGATCGTCGGACTCGTTGTTATGGCCGTTATTATATTTATTTTTATAGATATTATTAAAATTATTTTTTGTTTCTGTTTTTTATAATTATTTCTAATTGTAGTATTAGTGAATGTTATTATTATTATAATCATTCATTCATGGTTACTTTTGTAATCATTATTATTAGTTACTATAATAATCATTTATATTATTATTTATTATTAATATGCTTCATAAAATTAAATACAATTAAAATTATTATGGTAGGTTATAATTGTTTTTATTATAAGTTATTGTTTTTTTAAATGAATGCAACATCTAATTTTCTTTGTCATTTATGATAATATTGTGGTCAATCAATAGTATAGTTATTTAGTTAATGATATTTGTATTCTTCCCTATTGACCACATGCTACAGAGTCAACAACTCAGCCTCAACAGGCTTATTCCCAATGTATAAATTACATTTATTTACAATAATTAATTGCTATAGTAGATTTTAGCTAATGCCATGCAGTCTAATGTTGGGTAAATTTTACACCATTATGACTCGTGGTCATTTCTCTCTCCTGTGTGCACAAGACTGTATAAAGAGCCAGACCAATGTTATTTACCAATTGTTATCTAATATGCAAAACAAGTGTTTATCAACATTGCCACCCGGTGGTTCATCCAATAGCTGCGCTGTACTGACAGGGATCTTAATTTCAAAGCAGTTCCTTATGGGCCTTAGACGAAAAAGAGGAGATGACTCCGTATATATTTATTATTAATATTTTATTTATGATGATATAATTTCGTGTATTTTTAGTATTAGGCAGTTATCAAAACAGTTTCAGCAGTACCATAGTATCCATTTTTCTTTGGCTTATAACGACAGGAATTGCTCTGAAAACCATGACATCTCCGTGACAATAATAATTATAATATTAATTATCATAGTCATGAACATACAAATAAACTTACCATTCTGACAATATGAGAGCAGAATCGTTGCGTTTGATAATAAAAAACATTAATATAAATCAATTAATAATAATTATATGCATGTGGAGTTATTTCCTCTTGTTCACCCAAGCCCTAAATCAACTCCTTCTCTGCCAACTGGCTGATTTAGTTTATTTAGCATGTGTTCTCAGCTTCTGCAACCAGCTACATTACATGATTATGTGTAGAATATACTTCTTCCTGGAAATGTCTACTGGTTATGTTTGCGTGCTTGATTTTCTTTTATCTGACAGCCTTGAAATTAGTGTACTGCAAATAACTCCTAAAAAAATTATCGCTTTTCACTGTAAAAATTTTATTTTAAACCAACTCTGTATATGAAATATGTATTTCCTCCAGACACATGGAGTGATACACATTGAGTGACACACATTGAGTGATACACATGGAGTGATACACATAGAGTGACACACATAGAGTGATACACATGGAGTGATACACATGCAGTGACACACATTGAGTGATACACATAGAATGATACACATAGAGTGACACACATAGAGTGACACACATGGAGTGATACACATGGAGTGATACACATGGAGTGATACACATGCAGTGACACACATTGAGTGATACACATAGAGTGACACACATAGAGTGACACACATGGAGTGATACACATGGAGTGATACACATTGAGTGACACACATTGAGTGATACACATAGAGTGATACACATAGAGTGACACACATGGAGTGATACACATGGAGTGATACACATGCAGTGACACACATTGAGTGATACACATAGAGTGATACACATAGAGTGACACACATGCAGTGACACACATTGAGTGATACACATAGAGTGACACACATAGAGTGATACACATAGAGTGACACACATTGAGTGATACACATAGAGTGACACACATAGAGTGACACACATAGAGTGACACACATAGAGTGACACACATAGAGTGACACACATAGAGTGACACACATAGAGTGACACACATAGAGTGACACACATAGAGTGACACACATAGAGTGATACACATAGAGTGACACACATAGAGTGATACACATAGAGTGATACACATTGAGTGACACACATAGAGTGATACACATAGAGTGATACACATAGAGTGATACACATGGAGTGATACACATGGAGTGATACACATAGAGTGACACACATTAGAACTAGTAAACTGATATGTCAGCAGAAAATTAAGTTGCAAACTCATAAGGAATGAAATTGATATTAAAAAAGTGTGGCTAATTTTCAAGTTTATAAACAAAATTATGAAACGAAAGTTTAAAACGTAAAATTTGCTCCATCTGTTTTACAAATAATTCATCTATCGATAAAGAAAAAAAATGTGTTGAATGTTCATCTCTATGTATTGGTATTATACCCCTTACATTCTCATCTCTATGTGTTGGTATCATACCCCTTACATTCTCATCTCTATGTATTGGTATCATACCCCTTACATTCCCATCTCTATCTATTGGTATCATACCCCTTACATTCTCATCTCTATCTATTGGTATCATACCCCTTGCATTCTCATCTCTATGTGTTGGTATCATACCCCTTGCATTCTCATCTCTATCTATTGGTATCATACCCCTTGCATTCTCATCTCTATGTATTGGTATCATACCCCTTACATTCTCATCTCTATGTATTGGTATCATACCCCTTACATTCTCATCTCTATGTATTGGTATCATACCCCTTACATTCCCATCTCTATCTATTGGTATCATACCCCTTACATTCTCATCTCTATCTATTGGTATCATACCCCTTGCATTCTCATCTCTATGTGTTGGTATCATACCCCTTGCATTCTCATCTCTATCTATTGGTATCATACCCCTTACATTCTCATCTCTATGTATTGGTATCATACCCCTTACATTCCCATCTCTATCTATTGGTATCATACCCCTTACATTCTCATCTCTATCTATTGGTATCATACCCCTTACATTCTCATCTCTATCTATTGGTATCATACCCCTTACATTCTCATCTCTATGTATTGGTATCATACCCCTTACATTCTCATCTCTATCTATTGGTATCATACCCCTTACATTCTCATCTCTATCTATTGGTATCATACCCCTTACATTCTCATCTCTATCTATTGGTATCATACCCCTTACATTCTCATCTCTATGTATTGGTATCATACCCCTTACATTCTCATCTCTATGTGTTGGTATCATACCCCTTACATTCTCATCTCTATGTGTTGGTATCATACCCCTTACATTCTCATCTCTATGTATTGGTATCATACCCCTTACATTCTCATCTCTATGTATTGGTATCATACCCCTTACATTCTCATCTCTATGTGTTGGTATCATACCCCTTACATTCTCATCTCTATGTGTTGGTATCATACCCCTTGCATTCTCATCTCTATCTATTGGTATCATACCCCTTACATTCTCATCTCTATGTATTGGTATCATACCCCTTACATTCTCATCTCTATGTATTGGTATCATACCCCTTACATTCTCATCTCTATCTATTGGTATCATACCCCTTACATTCTCATCTCTATCTATTGGTATCATACCCCTTACATTCTCATCTCTATGTATTGGTATCATACCCCTTGCATTCTCATCTCTATGTATTGGTATCATTATTTTCAAGTTTCCTTATGACCCAATGTCATTGCTACCCACCATTTCCTCTCCAAAAGCCTTCACGAGTGTATTTACGTCCTTCCATACTGCCCGTTTATAGATGCATTGATACCTTGAAGTGTCACTGACAATACTCGTTTATAGATGCATAGCTACCTTGAAGTGTCACTGACAATACTCGTTTATAGATGCATTGCTACCTTGAAGTGTCACTGACAATACTCGTTTGTAGATGCATTGCTACCTTGAAGTGTCACTGACAATACTCGTTTATAGATGCATTGCTACCTTGAAGTGTCACTGACAATACTCGTTTATAGATGCATTGCTACCTTGAAGTGTCACTGACAATACTCGTTTGTAGATGCATTGCTACCTTGAAGTGTCACTGACAATACTCGTTTGTAGATGCATTGCTACCTTGAAGTGTCACTGACAATACTCGTTTATAGATACATTGCTACCTTGAAGTAACACTGCATCAGATTGCAAACAAAACAGCAGATATGGAGTGGCCACACCCAGAATTTGACCGGATCCGGCGCATGCAGACGACCAAGTGCCGAGATTAGTAAATCTGTACTGGTCGCCGTCCGTGTTGTACTATGCAGTTGAACATGCTGAAGTTTTCACGTATTCCGACGTATGGAGTGTAACGTGATTGGTTGATCTTCATGTGCGCTAGATAAAAGTTGTTATAGTCAACGATAACTTATGGTGTTAACAAGGTTGTTGGTACAAATATAATCTTAGGTGTTGGTTGTAATTATGATGAATTGTAATAACAAAAAGTGATGACAACCACTATTACTAATGGTGGCTGCTATTGGGATTTGTTGTTGGTGTGATAAGTTTAGTAATATGCAAGTCAAAATAATTATTACCAATAATAATTTATTACTGGTATTTACTAAATACTCTGTAATAAATAAGAAGTTAGTAATAAATTGTGTTATTGAATATAATTGTTATATTTTTTTATCGCTATGGTTATATTTATCTCACCAACGATAATATTATTGTGAATTTTTATTTTATTATTACCTGTTTTTCTAGTGATTGGTTGCACCCAATAGCCAGTGGTGATTATCAATTATCAGCTATATTTTTATATCACTAACCGCAAGGGTGCAGAGTTCACAATTGTCAGATGACACCCTCGGTCAGTGTGGTCAGTAGCAATCTTTTCCGTAATTTGGCTCAGGTGTCGAGCTGGTGGTGTTGTCAGAACTGACACAACTCCAGGTGTGGCCAGGCCAACAGTACAGCACAACTCAAGGTGTGGCCAGGCCAACAGTACAGTACAACTAAAGGTGTGGCCAGGCCAACAGTACAGCACAACTCAAGGTGTGGCCAGGCCAACAGTACAACTCGAGGTGTGGCCAGGCCAACAGTACAGTACAACTCAAGGTGTGGCCAGGCCAACAGTACAGTACAACTCAAGGTGTGGCCAGGCCAACAGTACAGTACAACTCGAGGTGTGGCCAGGCCAACAGTACAGTACAACTCAAGGTGTGGCCAGGCCAACAGTACAGTACAACTCAAGGTGTGGCCAGGCCAACAGTACAGTACAACTCAAGGTGTGGCCAGGCCAACAGTACAGTACAACTCAAGGTGTGGCCAGGCCAACAGTACAGTACAACTCCAGGTGTGGCCAGGCCAACAGTACAGTACAACTCAAGGTGTGGCCAGGCCAACAGTACAGTACAACTCGAGGTGTGGCCAGGCCAACAGTACAGTACAACTCAAGGTGTGGCCAGGCCAACAGTACAGTACAACTCAAGGTGTGGCCAGGCCAACAGTACAGTACAACTCAAGGTGTGGCCAGGCCAACAGTACAGTACAACTCCAGGTGTGGCCAGGCCAACAGTACAGTACAACTCAAGGTGTGGCCAAGCCAACAGTACAGTACAACTCCAGGTGTGGCCAGGCCAACAGTACAGTACAACTCAAGGTGTGGCCAGGCCAACAGTACAGTACAACTCCAGGTGTGGCCAGGCCAACAGTACAGTACAACTCAAGGTGTGGCCAGGCCAACAGTACAGTACAACTCAAGGTGTGGCCAAGCCAACAGTACAGTACAACTGAAGAGACACCATACACACCAGCTAATGGATCAAACACTGGTCTTTACCCGAGTGAGTAATCAAACTGTGGTCGGCTGTTTGCAGCCAATTTCATATAAGGACAACTCCCCAAAAGCGAAATTTCATATAGTTCATAGAGGTTACCATTGGCTGAAATAGTGCTTATGCATGTGCTCAAAACAAGTTGCATACATTGTCAGATTTTTTGCTACATCACCTGAGTTATTATCTTTCATAGTTTCATTCTAGCAGCTTTTTGTTCTGGTAGGCTGTGTGTTTTGTTCTGGTAGGCTGTGGGTTTTGTTCTGGTAGGCTGTGGCTTTTGTTCTGGTAGGCTGTGGGTTTTGTTCTGGTAGGCTGTGGGTTTTGTTCTGGTAGGCTGTGGGTTTTGTTGGATTACGTGCACTATACTATACTGTACTATACTGTACTATACTGTACTATACTGTACTATACTGTACTATACTGTACTATACTGTACTATACTGTACTATACTGTACTATACTGTACTATACTGTACTATACTGTACTATACTGTACTATACTGTACTATACTGTCCTATACTGTACTATACTGTACTATACTGTACTATACTGTACTATACTGTACTATACTGTACTATACTGTACTATACTGTACTATACTGTACTATACTGTACTGTACTGTACTATACTGTACTATACTGTAGCAATGTATAATTTCTTGGCAGCGACTTTATACAGCTGTTATACAGAATGCATATTCTTCACTATATATTTACATTATTGTATTAACAGACATCAGAAAACCTTGCCACTTCTCATTGTGGTCCAAAACTAACTACTATTCAAATAAGTGAAATAGCCTTACATATACTGGTAGCTAGTATTTACCTTTTCAAGCTGGTGCTCGTGGTTGATGCGTAGGGCTGGTCTAAGTCAGCAAAACTAATTCCAAATAACTGCCTTATTATTATTATTATTGGTAAGCATTATGTTTTCATAGACATCAAAGCTGACTGAATGAATGACTCTGTAATGGACTGCTTTGATGTGAGGCATGAACGATGCCAAATGATTTGAACTTTCATTTCGAAAAATACATTGACCTCACAGATACCTGTAAAAATTAATTGTTTTTTGTAATATTTCTTCATGTTAATTATTGCGTAAACCGATTGAGCATTATAACTGACCGTTTGATGACAGTAATGATTAATAACTTCTGGTTATAAATGATAATTATATTGATCGGTTATTTATGATTAAAATTTTCATATAAAAGTTGACTGATATGAAATCATTATAGATTGTAATAGTTGTAATAATTAAAAAGCACTAGATAGATTTCGCCCTGATTCATCTGTTGCAAATTGCTTTTATCTCTTTGCATTTCACAAACGACTAGGGAACACTTATAACTTTTCAGAGGCTCCAGAGGGTCACGTGACCAGGGGAGTTGGCCACACTTTGATGGCTCCACTTACGTCTATTCCATAGCCATATAGTGAGATATACAGCCCTGGCTATACCAGTCAGCTAGCCAATCCATGCAACATATCCACTTAAATCATTTATTGAGTTTCATATTGATTTATGTGGAAAATGAAGATGGCATTCTCAGTATGAACTTCAAGCACCGTTTTTTACGCACCTCTCAGTAAACTGTTACCAATATTATGGATGTACTGACTGCCATTGCTTACCGTCTTGCAGAGTTGAAATATGCGACATCCTTCCAGAAGTCTCAAGAATATTTGGATGGTCTCAGGCAGCAGGTCTCAGATGTTGTGTTTCGAGATCACATAGACAACAACACAACGCCTTCGTATGTGTTTGAAGAAATCAAGGGCATCTACCATTCACCTGAACACCCTCTCATACACAAGGGTTTGCTGCCAGCTGCCAAGGTCTGTCTGTCATGGCTCTTCTCGACAGCATTGCATCACTTCCATTGTCTCTTATAAAGTCAGAGAACTGCTCATTCCGCCATTGTTTACTTCCTGCCAGAGTTGGGACAACTCGTATTTTGTATAAATCATTCACCTGGCAGTCATGTCAGACCTCCACAATGGTCAAATAATTAATTAGAGTCACATACTGGGAGTTGTCCTCACTCTGGTTCCTGCTGTATCACCAACATGATGAATACAAAGATACTTTTATACTGTCAGTGTGTCCATGCTTATGTGTGTCTTTAGCACTCCTATGGGAGAGCTAAATGGTGCAGTATACACGGTATATGACACCCATTAGATGTATGGCCACAGTTTAACTATGCCCTTTGTTCTGCAACTAAAGAATTTCGTGTTTTTAAGACTGGTAACTGGTCAAGACGCAACTACTTGCTTTCGCAATAAAATGTTCATCCAGGTTTTCCATGAAAAAGTGTGCCAAAGTATATTGGAATTTTCAAAACAATGAGAAATCGTTGCTTCACAGGCTGTTTTGCTTCTGTATTGTTTTTCCTATCTTATTGTTTCAATTATTAACTGTATATATTTTATACACTTTTCATTTATTAGTTCAGTTATTGTTTTTATCCTCGTCATTCAACAACAAAAATAATATAAAGTTTAGAGAAAACGCTATTCATTAATTATTAATCAAAGTTCTGGAGCGAGTAATACATAATTATATCATTATTTTTCATTATTAGCGGTGCTAGCAGTTGTTCTACATCGTAGAAATACGTTACTAAATTTCAATAACTTCATACATTAGTTTCTAGTGATTGGTGAATTGTTTGAAATAGTTATTAGATTTAATAATTAATGTTATTATTTATATCAGTTATTGTTATTATTATTGATACCGTTATTTTTTTTGTCGTTACTACTAAATCGTCACTTATTATTACTACTTATCATGCGCTATAGTTATTTTCTTTATTGTTTTTGACTAATTGTTAGAAATTTAATCTATGGCAAAGGCTGTAACATCTAATGTTGAATATAATCACAACAAAATTGATTGCTTCATTAACAACTCAAATATTATCTGAGGCTCCTTAGTCTGTCAATGTATGTACATATCTTTTCTCATTATGCATATTATGTCATAGAATGTTAGAAGTAGGCCAACGTATTCAATACTTTGTTGTGTGCTAGATACAAATCAAAGCTGTCATGCTGTACACAAGCATTTATTTTATAATGAACTACCACTACTACCAATGCTGCCCAGTCCCTCAAAATACAAATACTAGTTTACTAAAATATCAACCAAGTTCAAATCGTCTGTTTATAACCTACCATTTGTGAATTCTGTTTTGTTCAGCTGAATTGGTAATTATTTTGGTATTAGATTTTTGCTCAATTATTATTATTTGTCCTTTCACCCAATGTTTCACTAATAATTTAAAATAATAAAAAATATATACCATTATTTTATTATGCTTTTATTTTTATTATTAAGGGTGCTTTCGGATACCCTACGCGTAGGGCTTAACGATGGGATTAAACGAGACCATTCGGAAACCCCGTCGTTGAGGGCAGAAAAAACATGGCGGCAATGGGCAATTTGGGCTCAACGATGGAAGTGACAAGCGAGGAAGGTAGCGTCGTTGACTGACCTTGACTCCACCTAACAAACAGTTTTAACGAGTCAACTTTTATCAATCACTTTTCCTCCCCGTTTCAAGTCGTGACAATGCATTATAATGTATATAAAAAATACATCTGACGATGAAATCATCGTAATTCTTTTTTCTTTGTAAAGAAACTAAAGTGGGCTCGCCCCAGCTATACAGTTTTCATAGACGTTGATGAAAATACGTATGTCTATGGTTTGAGCACAAACAACTTCCGTTAAACGACAGTCATCGTTGAGCCCTCAACGAGTGTTCAACGACTGCCCTATGCATAGGGTATCCGAAAGCACCCTAAACAATACTGTAATTTGTTTTTATTAATAAATTATACTGTTTTTTATTTTTATTATTAAATGATACTGTTATTTGTTTTTTTGATTGAATAATACTGTTATTTGTCTTTATTATTACCACAACCGCTGCTGATATATATCTATCTGTCTAACTGGTTGCTCTTGATAGTTGCTGACAAAGTGTGTATTGTGGGAGATTTTGGTGCATGTCAGTAGTAAACTGCTGGTTCGCTAGCAACACCAACAATCAGTGCGCCAGGATTCTACTCACAGCCATCGTTAAGGTGCTGTACTAGTGGAATACCTTATTGTGCCAATGGCACAGCTTGCAGGGCGGGTATTGACCCCTGACTGACCTGGTATGGTGATACTGGGCCAGTACAAGATGGCCGCCTTAGTGGAGAAACTCAAAACTATCTAGGAACTTGCTCTTACCCTGGAGCCGGAAGTACCCTTCCTCGGAGTACCAGATGTACCGACCACAAGCTAGATATAGCCTCGGAACCCTGCAAGGCCTACTATTGGACAATGAAGATGGGGCTCCGCACTTTAGCCACTTGGCACCATTTATCTTTAACTCCGTTTCATTGCATGATTTGCCTGTTATTTATATACCTATTATGATTGGTCAGTTTACTTCCGGTGCTTATCCAAATAACTTCCTGCCTGCCCGCCCATGTAATGGCTAGCACTTCCGTAACTCATTGCATTCATTCATTTTGTCTTGCCAACCACCTTAGTGGATAGCCACCCTAGGACTTCGGTTTTTACTAAATAAAGCCACTATTCAAACCACACTCTGTGTAGTTTGTCAAGCCCGAAACATTCGGCAGCTGAGGGTACACACTCTGCAGCATTACCAGAGGCATTACTGCTGGTGTCACTATGCAAGTGAAAGCCGCGATGCAGTATACTCGCATCAGAGCAAATTTGACGCTCCAGGAGATGCCATCTATTACCAGAGGACGGGGATAATCTACACCGTAGATCGTCCAAGCTACTCCCGTTTCTGTGAATTTATCAGGTGGAACAATGCACCTAAATTCAGATGGTGCCAACCTACGCACCAAGGGGAGCCAACTCCCAGGGTGTCTGTGAAGAAGAGACTGGGATCTCCAGTACACAAAGAGGAGCCTAAGAAGAAGGTGTATGGCAAGGGCAAGCGCGTGCCAGCTCCATCGGGTTACAAGATACCCAAGCGGACAGCCAGTCCACCCAGCGCAACCTGTATGCTAGTACCAGAGGCTGCCAGTACCAAGACAAGTAGAGTGGAAGTGCCCAGACCTTCACACCATTTCCTACAGTACAGTGACCGTTTGGCCCCTTACATAGAGGAGCATGTCACTGCCCTCGAGCAGCAGCTTGGAGAGCTGCGGAGACTACTAATCAGTCAGACTCTGTCCGATGAACAAACTACGGTGGCGGAGTTCGAGGCACGGCTTATCACCGCGGAGGTTGAACGGTTGCGTCTGCAAGCGACCAGCCTGAGGGGCGCTCTCTTCTAAATGAGACGCCGGACTATATATGTTATTCTATAATATACTCCACTTACTATGTTATATATCTGTAACACCATTATACAAATATATATATATAATCTGGGTACAGGTGTTACCCCCACACATATTTGCTCTTGATATTCTGTTATTAAAGCCAGGCTATGACTTTAATGGAGAGAGATATGTGGTAGATTTTGGTGGAAACTGTTAGTAAACAGGTTGTTTGCTATCCACCCCTGCGAGACAATGCGCTAGACTTCAACCCACAGCGTTTGGTCAACAGCTGTTTGGGTGGAAAGTCGTACTGTGCCAGTGGCATAGTGTGCATGGCCGGTAGTGACCCCTGCAGGGCCGGTGTTGACCCCTTACCGACCCGGTATTGGCCTCTTACCGACCCGGTATAGCTGTACTGGGCCAGCACAAGATGGCCGACATAGAAGAGGATCTCCAAAACCATGTAGGAACTTAGTCAAGGTCAGGAACAGGAAGTACCCTTCCCTGGATTACTGACTTCATGGACCATACTCGATCTACAGCCTGGGAGCCTTGCAGTACCGCTGATTAGACAATAGGAGACAGGACTCCGCCCTTAGCCACTTGGCACCCCCCTTATTTAACCTTATTGCATTGTTTGATTGGTTACTTATTTATATAACTGATTGTATTGGCTACTTCACTTCCTGTGCTCTAGCTGTTATATGTTTTATACCTGTTTGTTAGCTCTCCTATAAAAGGAGATACTTTTGTCTTACTCTATGCATTCTCTCTCATGTTGCCAACCTAGAGGACTAAACACCCTCTAGCACCTTGTCTTTGAGAATATAGCCGCTTACACAAGCACTACCTGTATTGTTTGTCTGAGTCATGGGCTCTTGCCTTACCGGGTAATTCGGATACCCAGCACAGTTGTCACTGTCGCACAGTACAGTGTCTCCTCTGGAGAGAGGCAGAATACTTGAGAATAGTGGATGTCCGTGGTAAACAGACCGGAATCCATTACAATATCACGTGGATATGTAGTGATCATATGATATCACATGGATATGTAGTGATCACGTGATATCACATGGATATGCAGTGATCATGTGATATCTCATGGATATACAGTGATCATGTGATATCACATGGATATACTGTGATTACACTCTATCCACTCTTGTTGCTTCTTTTTCTTCCACATCAACCAGTTTTTGCTCAGATTCCATTTTGTACGAATGATCATTTTCAGAGTGTAAATGCATGTAATGATAGCTAACGTTGTGTAAAAACAATATTTGCCTACGTGAATGTATACACTGTGCAAAATTTTAGTCTACAATATGGTGTGTTGTTGTGTAGAGCGAGAGAGCAACTGGTGAGTACCATGCTACAACGTTCACCAACCGCACATTTCATCACTGCCACCATTTTCTTTAGCTTCAGTCTAGCTTTTTACCTACTGGTTATTTGTAGCTTCCGTTCCACCAATGAGCAAACGACTCTAAGTGAAACATTGGTTGTTGCACTGACGGGTATATGTTATACTGTCCATTGGTGGTGACTCCCTGTCGGACATCTCTCTACCTTGTCTCGCACTGTCTGTAGTTGCTCACCTCACCTTATGCCAAGCAGAGTCCACTGTTATGTTATACCTTCGTCAACTGTGCAATCACCTGATGACTACTGATGACTACTGATGACTACTGATGACTACTGATGACTACTGATGACTACTGATGACTACTGATGGCTACTGATGGCTACTGATGGCTACTGATGGCTACTGATGACTACTGATGACTACTGATGACTACTGATGACTACTGATGACTACTGATGACTACTGATGCGTGTTATACTTGCTGCAAGTACATCCAACTTACATGTTTGTAGCATGAACAGTGTGCTGGCTATACCACACCTGTAGAACATCTCTGCCAAGTCAGTGCGTGCCGCAGTATTCCAAAACCTCAACAAGCTAACAGATCGTTTTATAGGCCCAACAGCACACACAACTATCTGACTAAAACCATTGCTCTCTGCGGCAGCCATGATGGATTTAACCCCAAGCATGGGACACCCACCAGGGCACAGTGCGTAGTTCACTTGCGTAGTTTGAACTTTCATTAACCAGTGCTTGTTTGCCAGTAACAGTTATTGTGCATAGAAGGAGACCTCCCAGTAACAGTTATTGTGCATAGAAGGGGGACCTCCCAGTAACAGTTATTGTGCATAGAAGGAGGACCTCCCAGTAACAGTTATTGTGCATAAAAGGGGACCTCCCAGTAACAGTTATTGTGCATAGAAGGAGGCCTCACAGTAACAATTATTGTGCATAGAAAGAGGACCTCCCAGTAACAGTTATTGTACATAGAAGGGAGACCTCCCAGTAACAGTTATTGTGCATAGAAGGGGGACCTCCCAGTAACAGTTATTGTGCATAGAAGGGGGACCTCCCAGTAACAGTTATTGTGCATAGTAGGGGGACCTCCCAGTAACAGTTATTGTGCATAGAAGGGGGGGGGGGGGCCTCCCAGTAACAGTTATTGTGCATAGACTTTTAAGAGCGTAAAAAAGTGGGTTTGCAATTATTTTCAGATTTTTCGGAAGTGTTTTAGTGAAGTCGGCATTTTAATTTATTGTTGATAGGTTCGCTATTGTGTGCACACTGGTATCCGCTTGATGAATTACATAGCCAATGTCTCAAAAACTAAAGCAGTGTTATATTTGAAAATAGTATCAAAAGATTCAAGTTCTCATTATTTAGAAGTTATTTGTAAAAAAAAAGCATTCTTTGCAATTTTGGCGTCGTTGTTGTAATCAACAACATCAATAATTTTCAAATTTCAATTACACTTTATTTGTCTGAAAAAATGATACAATAAAGACTGTAAACAAGTAATGAATTTCAAATACAATAAGTAAGTAAGAGAGTAGGAGAGTAAGTAGGAGATGATTAGTTCTAGTAGTTTGCTTGTGATTATTTGAACTCTTTGACATTGAAGAAGAGACAACTCCGACTAGTGTATTGCACATCAATTGGTTAGACGCCACCTGAAAGTGAGTTTTTTTTGGTTGAGCTCACGGCCGAGTAGGGACCCAATTTAAGAGATGGAGATTGTTTGTGACTTTCTCAAACAGAGAACACAATATTATTATAGCTATCCTAAATAAATAGTTATAATTGTAATAATTATGATACTATATACCACTAATAAAAATAAGTTTATAATTTTTTTGGTATAAAGTATACAGCCGCGCTGCTTTGTACTGGTAAACAAACTTCATCAGAATTCATTTTAAACGATATACAGTGATTGTTGGCCATCATTATTATTATTACAGCGCTTCTGCCCTGAAAGATACTCAAGGCCACTGAAAGTAACCTGCTGTTTTAACGTTACGTGTTAAATGTTAGAAAAAGCATAGAGAGGGTAACTCTTACAGTATAACGGCAAACAGTAACAGTAAAAAAACATTGTTTTTAATCAAATATAGAGAAAATAATTGACTTGATACATGCTATGAATGTATATGATAGAAGGTGCTGTGAGGAGTGCCGTTTGGGTAGTTGGTACATTGAAACGACATCAAACCCTTTGCGTAATATACGTCAGTTATGTTATGTAATATACATCTGTTATGTTATGCAATATACATCAGTCATGTTATGTAATATACGTCAGTTATGTTATGTAATATACATCTGTTATGTTATGCAATATACATCAGTCATGTTATGTAATATACACAAGTTATGTTATGCAATATACATCACTTCTGTTATATAATATACATCAGTCATGTAATGTAATATACATCAGTTATGTTATCTAATATACATCAGTTATGTTATGTAACGTACATTTGTTATGTTATGTAATATACATCAGATCTGTTGTGCGATATGCACTAGTTATGTAATATACATCAATTATGTTATGTAACATACATCAGTTATGTTATGTAATGTACATCAGTTATGTTATGTAATATACATCAGTTATGTTATGTAACATTCATCAATTATGTTATGTAACATTTATAATGCCTAGTTCATATCATTGCCGTTTTGGAGTTGTGCCGCTTTACACGCCTGAAATCGGCAGTTCGTTTATACGGGCGTTTGGGATGCCGAATTAACAAAATACGGCAACTTCACTACACAGTAGTGCCAGCATCGTGATGAAACTAGACACAACGAGTCAAATAAATATTTCATAATAATAATGTTTGTTTACTATTTATAATTGAGTAATAATAATCTATTAAGTAGTAATTATTATTTAAATAATTTATTGCAACATTACCAGCTTTCTTTTGTTATCCTTTCTTGTTGTATATCGAACAAATAAACAATGTATGCAATAACAATAAACAACAAAAATAACGACACACTACTCATTTATTGTTTTTATTTATTTAGTATAAGTGTTGATTATTACTTTTTTTTTATTGTATCTTTTAATAATCTCATTATTGTTGTTATTATTTCATTATTTATGATATTTTTTATTATTCACTGTACATGAGATCACCGTGTGCAATTTTTCCTATTATTATAATTGAAAATCGTAAGTAGTTATGCGAAATGGCAGGGTGAAATAATTGATTTCATACTTCAGTTGGAGTTGAACGCCTCTCAGCCATGTTGATGACATAAAAATTCTCTGCTTGGCATCCTTGACCTCATATATTCGACTCATGTCACGGCGGTTTATCTGACCAGTCGTGTAACGCCCCAATTGTGGGACATTACATGACTGGCCGCACTATGTATAAACCAAGTCGAATAAGCCATGGTGTGATAACTCCAAAACGGCAATGATACGGCTCGTATAAACTAGGCATCAGTTGTGTTATGTAATATACATCAGTTACGTTATGTAATATACATCAGGTATGTTATTTTATATACATAAGTTATGTTATGTAATATACAACATTTATGTTATGTAATATACATCAGTTATGTTATCTAATATACATCAGTTATGTTATGTAATATACATCGGTTCTGTTATGTAATATACATCAGTTATGTTATGTAATATACATCAGTTATGTTATCTAATATACATCAGTTATGTTATCTAATATAGATCAGTTATGTTATGTAACATTCATCAGTTACGTTATGTAATATACATCGGTTCTGTTATGTAATATACATCAGTTGTGTTATGTAACATACAACAGTTATGTTGTGTAACATACATCAGTTATCTTATGTAACATAGATCAGTTATGTTATGTAATGCACATCAGTTATGTAGCGTAAATCAGTTATAAAATATACATCAGTTATGTAACATTCATCAGTTATGTAATATAAATCAGTTATAAAATATACATCAGTTATGTAACATTCATCAGTTATGTTATGTACATACATCAGTCATGCAAAATACATAAATTATATTATGTTAACTGAATTGTGGCTGAATTGTGGCTGAATTGTGGCGTTTGTTTATTGTATTTAATGAGTCGGACCTCAAGTTCCACAAGAGTGATAATCTCACTAATGGATCAAAATAGTTGGTTCTATTTAGTGGTTGCAGCGACGGAAAAGGATAATTGCTCTCTACGATTGTTTCTCAACATATCATTCACCCAAATAATTCATCAAGCTAAAAAACTTGCATTTTCATTTATTTTATGGGAGTGTCTGTGACATCTATTGGTTGTGACATCTATTGGTTGTGACATCTATTGGTTGTGGCATATATTGGTTGTGACATCTATTGGTTGTGACATATATTGGTTGTGACATCTATTGGTTGTGACATATATTGGTTGTGACATCTATTGGTTGTGACATATATTGGTTGTGACATCTATTGGTTGTGACATATATTGGTTGTGACATATATTGGTTGTGACATCTATTGGTTGTGACATCTATTGGTTGTGACATCTATTGGTTGTGACATCTATCGGTTGTGACATCTATTGGTTGTGACATCTATTGGTTGTGACATCTATTGGTTGTGACATATATTGGTTGTGACATCTATTGGTTGTGACATCTATTGGTTGTGACATATATTGTTTGTGACATACATTGGTTGTGACATCTATTGGTTGTGACATCTATTGGTTGTGACATCTGCTGATTGTTAATTGACGTTGCTGTAATTGAGCAGGCTGCTTAGAAACAGGGTGCGGTTCACCTCTGCACCTGACCTAACCTACTCCTACTTGGCTCACCGCAAGGTTGATGGAAAGCAAGAAGCTGCTCACAGAAAGTCTAAGTTGGCTGAAGAGGCACTTAAACTGTAAGTTACTTTGGTTGTTTTGTAGTAAGGGTCTGCACTGTATATACTGTATTATAAGCCAGTTAGTGTCTGCACTGTATTATTAGCTAGCGAGTCTCTCTACTGTATATACTGTATTATTAGCCAGTAAGTCTCTGCACGGTATATCCTGTATTATTAGCCAGTAAGTCCTCTGTATTGTATATACTGTATTACTAGCCAGTAAGTCTCTGCACGGTATATACTGTACTATTAGCCAGTAAGTCTCTGCACGGTATATACTGTATTATTAGCCAGTAAGTCTTCTGTATTGTATATACTGTATTACTAGCCAGTAAGTCTCTGCACGGTATATACTGTATTATTAGCCAGTAAGTCTCTGTACTGTATATACTGTATTATTAGCCAGTTAGTGTCTGTACTGTATATACTGTATTATTAGCCAGTAAGTCCTCTGTACTGTATATACTGTATTATTAGCCAGTTAGTGTCTGTACTGTATATACTGTATTATTAGCCAGTAAGTCCTCTGTACTGTATATACTGTATTATTAGCCAGTAAGTCCTCTGTACTGTATAATATACAGTACAGAGGACTTACTGGCTAATAATACAGTATATACAGTACAGAGGACTTACTGGCTAATAATACAGTATATACAGTACAGACACTAACTGGCTAATAATACAGTATATACAGTGTATATACTGTATTATTAGCCAGTTAGTGTCTGTGCTGTATATACTGTATTATTAGCCAGTAAGTCTCTGCACGGTATATACTGTATTATTAGCCAGTAAGTCCTCTGTATTGTATATACTGTATTACTAGCCAGTAAGTCTCTGCACGGTATATAGTGTATTATTAGCCAGTAAGTCTCTGCACGGTATATACTGTATTATTAGCCAGTAAGTCCTCTGTACTGTATATACTGTATTATTAGCCAGTAAGTCTCTGCACGGTATATACTGTATTATTAGCCAGTAAGTCCTCTGTACTGTATATACTGTATTATTAGCCAGTTAGTGTCTGTACTGTATATACTGTATTATTAGCCAGTAAGTCTCTGCACGGTATATACTGTATTATTAGCCAGTAAGTCCTCTGTACTGTATATACTGTATTATTAGCCAGTTAGTGTCTGTACTGTATATACTGTATTATTAGCCAATAAGACTCTGTACTGTATATACTGTATTATTAGCCAGTAAGTCTCTGCACGGTATATACTGTATTATTAGCCAGTAAGTCTCTGCACGGTATATACTGTATTATTAGCCAGTAAGTCTCTGCACGGTATATACTGTATTATTAACCGGTAAGTCCTCTGTACTGTATATACTGTATTATTAGCCAGTAAGTCTCTGCACGGTATATATTGTATTATTAGCCAGTAAGTCCTCTGTTCTGTATATACTGTATTATTGTGGTAGATTTTGGTGAAAGATCATAGTGAACAAGGCGTTTGCTACACCACTTCTCCACTCTATGCGCTGGCAATGCGCCTACAGCCATCGGTAAGATGCTGTGCCGGTAGCAAAGCTGTACTGTGCCGGTAGTACAATACACGGGGCCGGTAGTGACCTCTGCAGGGCCGGTATGCTGACACAGGGCCGGTACAAGATGGCCGCTGTAGCTGAGGAACTTCGAAATTAGCCAGGACTTACCACCAAGCCAGGAACCGAAGCTACCTACCCTAACATCTGCGGTAACCAGGACCACAAGCTAACTGAAGCCTTGGGACCCTATAGGACAGCCTGATTGGCCACCAGGAGACAGGACTCCGCCCTTAGCACCTCCCTTATTTAATTCCTATTGATTACCTAATTAGTTGACTATTTATATGAGCCTTTGCATTGGTCTAATTACTTCCTGTGCTATCACTGTTATATGTTTGATACCTGTGAGCTCTCCTATAAAAGGACAGACATTTTATATATTCATAGCATTCTTTCCCACTGCCACCTAGAGGAATAATTACCCTCTAGCATCTTGCCTTTGAGAATAAAGCCACTTATACAAACAATACGCTGTACTGTTTGTCTGAGCCATGGGCTCTTGCCTTACCGGGTAATTCGGTTACCCTGCACAGTTGTCACTGTCATTCAGCACAGTGTCCCCTCTGGAGAGAGGTACAATACTCGAGACTAGTGGATGTCCGTGGTAACAGACCGGAATCCATTACATTATTAGCCAGTAAGTCTCTGTACTGTATATACTGTATTATTAGCCAGTAAGTCTCTGTACTCTATATACTGTATTATTAGCCAGTAAGTCTCTGTAATGTATATACTGTATTATTAGCCAGTAAATCCCTGTACTGTATATACTGTATTATTAGCCAGTAAGTCTCTGTACTGTATATACTGTATTATTAGCCAGTAAGTCCTCTGTATTGTATATACTGTATTATTAGCCAAGCCCATCAATTATTATTAGAAGGGGGCCTCCGAGTAACAGTTGTTGTGCATAGAAGGGGAGCCTCCCAGTAACAGTTATTGTACATAGAAGGGAGGCCTCCCAGTAACAGTTATTGTGCATAGAAGGAGGGTCTCCCAGTAACAGTTATTGTGCATAGAAGGGGGACCTCCCAGTAACAGTTATTGTACATAGAAGGGAGGCCTCCCAGTAACAGTTATTGTGCATAGAAGGGAGACCTCCCAGTAACAGTTATTGTACATAGAAGGGAGGCCTCCCAGTAACAGTTATTGTGCATAGAAGGGGGACCTCCCAGTAACAGTTATTGTGCATAGAAGGAGGGTCTCCCAGTAACAGTTATTGTGCATAGAAGGGGAGCCTCCCAGTAACAGTTATTGTGCATAGAAGGGGGACCTCCCAGTAACAGTTATTGTGCATAGAAGGGGAGCCTCCCAGTAACAGTTATTGTGCATAGAAGGGGAGCCTCCCAGTAACAGTTATTGTGCATAGAAGGGGACCTCCCAGTAACAGTTATTGTGCGTAGAAGGGGGACCTCCCAGTAACAGTTATTGTGCATAGAAGGGAGACCTCCCAGTAACAGTTATTGTACATAGAAGGGGGGCCTCCCAGTAACAATTATTGCGCATAGAAAGAGGACCTCCCAGTAACAGTTATTGTGCATAGAAGGGGGACCTCCCAGTAACAGTTACTGTGCATAGAAGGGAGACCTCCCAGTAACAGTTATTGTGCATAGAAGGGGACCTCCCAGTAACAGTTATTGTGCATAGAAGGGGGACCTCCCAGTAACAGTTATTGTGCATAGAAGGAGAGCCTCCCAGTAACAGTTATTGTGCATAGAAGGGAGACCGTTAGTTAGTCCATTAACACACGCCAACGCATAAACTTTTCTGTTTGTTTGACTGATCTATTGAGGCTGCACCCAACTATAGCTTCCAGCTCTTTTATCGTCAGAAAATGTTGTTTTTTCATGAATTATTCATTGCAATAAAAACAACAAAGGTTGTTTAGCTATGAGAGAAAAACAGTAAGTTTTAGAGATTTTTCCTGATATTTCATAGAATGACTTTTTACATGTAGGAAGGCTAGTAGGATAGAAATGGACAAAACGGCAGGCAAATACAGAAAGTATATGATTGGTTCTGTGTACAACACGTAAGTACTTGTCTCTATGCTTACACTTACATTCAAGTACTTACACGTAAGTACTTGTCTGTATGCTTACACTTACAGTAAGTACTTGTCTCTAGGCTTACACTTACATTCAAGTACTTACACGTAAGTACTTGAATGTATGCTTACACTTACAGTAAGTACTTGTCTCTAGGCTTACACTTACATTCAAGTACTTACACGTAAGTACTTGTCTCTAGGCTTACACTTACATTCAAGTACTTACACGTAAGTACTTGAATGTATGCTTACACTTACAGTAAGTACTTGTCTCTAGGCTTACACTTACATTCAAGTACTTACACGTAAGTACTTGTCTCTAGGCTTACACTTACATTCAAGTACTTACACGTAAGTACTTGAATGTATGCTTACACTTACACGTAAGTACTTGTCTCTAGGCTTACACTTACATTCAAGTACTTACACGTAAGTACTTGTCTCTATGCTTATATTTACATTCAAGTACTTACACGTAAGTACTTGTCTGTATGCTTACACTTACATTCAAGTACTTACACGTAAGTACTTGTCTCTATGCTTATATTTACATTCAAGTACTTACACGTAAGTACTTGTCTGTATGCTTACACTTACATTCAAGTACTTACACGTAAGTACTTGTCTCTATGCTTATATTTACATTCATGTACTCACACACAGTGCCACGTGGCTGGACTCACACATGTCCATAGTTAATGGGATGGTTGGTAGAAGTGACAGGCCCGCCAGCTCTCTCACTCCCAAGTCAGCGCCGCTCTCCTTTAGTGCCAAACGTAGAGCCTGCAGTGCTGCTGCCAACAATGAACATCTCAGACATAGACCTCCTTCTACCAATCCGACAGCTGAACATGGTTAGTGTGGTATAACATGGTTATTGTGGTATAACATGGTTAGTGTGGTATAACATGGTTAGTGTGGTATAACATGGTTAGTGTGGTATAACATGGTTAGTGTGGTATAACATGGTTAGTGTGGTATAACATGGTTAGTGTGGTATAACATGGTTAGTATGGTATAACATGGTTAGTATGGTATAACATGGTTAGTGTGGTATAACATGGTTAGTGTGGTATAACATGGTTAGTGTGGTGTGACATGGTTAGTATGGTATAACATGGTTAGTGTGGTATAACATGGTTAGTGTGGTATAACATGGTTAGTGTGGTATAACATGGTTAGTGTGGTGTGACATGGTTAGTGTGGTATAACATGGTTAGTGTGGTATAACATGGTTAGTGTGGTGTGACATGGTTAGTGTGGTATAACATGGTTAGTGTGGTATAACATGGTTAGTGTGGTATAACATGGTTAGTGTGGTATAACATGGTTAGGATGGTATAACATGGTTAGTGTGGTATAACATGGTTAGTGTGGTATAACATGGTTAGTGTGGTATAACATGGTTAGTATGGTATAACATGGTTAGTGTGGTATAACATGGTTAGTGTGGTATAACATGGTTAGTGTGGTATAACATGGTTAGTGTGGTATAACATGGTTAGTGTGGTATAACATGGTTAGTGTGGTATAACATGGTTAGTGTGGTATAACATGGTTAGTGTGGTATAACATGGTTAGTGTGGTATAACATGGTTAGTATGGTGTGACATAGCTAGTATGGTGTGACATAGCTAGTATGGTGTGACATAGTTAGTATGGTGTGACATAGCTAGTATGGTGTGACATAGCTAGTATGGTGTGACATAGCTAGTATGGTGTGACATAGTTAGTATGGTGTGACATAGCTAGTATGGTGTGACATAGCTAGTATGGTGTGACATAGCTAGTATGGTGTACTTGTCTAGTTTTTAATATTAAGGTAACAAAAGTTTTTTTCAGCAAAATTATAGAGGTGGTAACTCCTGGCTCTCACGCTAAATATAGATGGGGCAACTCCTCGCTTCTAATATTGGCTAAAGAGGGGATAACTCCTTGCTTGTTGCACAAACTGTAGAGGGGTAACTCTTTGCACTTATCGCAAAATTTTTTTTTTTTGGGGGGGGGGGGTGGTGGAAAACTGTCATTGATGAAGTATAACAGGATTGCCAGCTACGGTCGTTCAATATAACTTTGTTAACGATTCAAGTGAATCCATCTGTGGGAGTTGTCGTGTTGAAGCCGTTTTGCGCAGATGTCTGCCCCTGGCAGTGCTTATCAATGTATTCCGTAATTCAATATCGTATTCTTATAAGTTTTTGAAACTTTACCCTCAGTAGGCGTTACTTACTATTTATGACGAGTCAAACATGGTTGTTTATGTCCACAGTTTCAGGTTCTTATAAAACAGGACCAGGTCAACGCCTAAGTGAAGTAATTAATGTGTGTGCAACTGCCCTTGTCTCTCTTGTCACGTGTCCCTCTCGAGTCACGTGTCCCTCTCTTGTCACGTGTCCCTCTCGAGTCACGTGTCCCTCTCGAGTCACGTGTCCCTCTCGAGTCACGTGTCCCTCTCGAGTCACGTGTCCCTCTCGAGTCACGTGTCCCTCTCGAGTCACGTGTCCCTCTCGAGTCAAATGCTTAATGAATGGCTCCGACCATTTCCATATTTATCTGATACGTCCTTGATATGTCCTTATGAGGTGCTTCAAATACCAACTTTGTCAAAATTTGATTTATTTTTACGTTTTTTTAACAACATTAATAATAAGCATGTTGTGAGTGTTGTCTCCTCTTCAAAATCTTTTGGGAAAACATATGACGTACGCAAGTGTTTTAGCGACTGCTAAACTTTTGTTTTTACTACTACTAGTTATATCAATCAATGAGCCAGGTCACCTGTACTGTTATCAACGATATACTACAGGTGCTGTTATACGTACTTCAGCAATTTTGGTGATCCAAACAAAAGTCTGGCGTTTGCTAAAACACTTGCTTACGTCATACGTTTTCCCAAAAGGTTTCAAAGGGGAGACAACACTCACAACATGCTTGTTATTAATGTTGTTAAGAAAACAGAAATAAATTGAATTTTGACAAAGTTGGTATTTGAAGCACCTCATAAGGACATATCAGATAAATATAAAAATGGCCGGAGGCATTCTTTAAGGGACTACACTATAACTTATAGAAGAAAGGCTCATTTTCAACAGCTCATAACGCTGCAAATTGACGTAATAAAGCTTTAAACAACCATTCATCTGAAAGCTCAGCATGTCTCCTAGCTATCTGGGAATTTTAAACAAAAAATTCTTGTTTTTAAAAAAGTAATAAGGGCCGAAATACAGTGCTTATATTACCACTTATGAATTAGAAACTATTTTTCTTTTGCCATTAAACTTTCATATGAACTTTTATATAACAGATAGCTTATAAATATAAATACTAATAATAGCCAACAGTTAATCATACAAGACTAATCTCGTAATAGTTTAAATAATAATTACATAAATATTCCTAAAAATTATTATTTTCTACTGTACCAATGAAATCAATCATTGTTTTTAAAAATGAGCAAAAGACTTATTAGACATTATTCATACTTCACTTCAGAGTAGCCTCTTACAGGTTTTTTGTGATACTGTCAGCTGTTTATGGAGCAAGAAAAATAACAATAAATAGGGTAGATTAGTTTGTTCTTTTTTTCAACTCATGCATTGCTGATTCACAGCAGCAGCAGCGGCAGCACACCAACAACTACTGGTTTCAAAGAGTAAATACTGCACTTATAATTATATTAGATACCAGAATCTCAGTAGGATTATCCCACTATCTTATTATCATTTGGTTTTTGCTACAAAACCAAGTGGCACTTCAATATTTTGGGTGCCTGCCAGATATATGGTAACTAACGCGACTGTGCGCCATGTATACTATTACAAAAGGTCACTGAAGCTCACTGGCCTGAAAGTGAACATTTGTGCAGTGCGAGGCACGTATTCTTTAGTCAATGTATCGGCAAACATTGACTCTCCGGTACTGCTAAATAAAGAGTTGTTCCTTCGAAGGGAGATGACTCCTTGTTTATTCCAGGCTTCAATGACGTTTAAAAGTTTTAAACAATATTTTTCTGCAAAATTCAGCTTGATAAAATAAAAATTTATGCTAAACTGAAACAAAAGATGCTCACATAAGTATTAAAGCAAAAAAAACATTATTTCATGACACACATATTGAATATATGGATAAAAGCTATTTCAGCCAATGATGACCTATGTGAGCCTTTGTGGTATTTGGCACCAGGGTAGTTATACCAGTTATATAAAATAGTGCTGGAGTATCTGGTTAGCATGTTATATTTCATCCATCGTAACTGCTTATTGCAACATTAATAATAGAGAGGATAACTACCATATTAACAAAAACTGGTGAGAGGGTAACTCCTTAATGCTAACGCAAATTATAGAGAAGGTAACTCCTTGATGCTGACGCAAATCATAGAGAGGGTAACTCCTTGATGTTAACGCAAATCATATCATATAGAGGGTAACTCCGTGATGCTAATGCAAATCATAGGGAGGATAACTCCTTGATGCCAACACCAATCATAGAGAGGGTAACTCCTTGATGCCAATGCCAATCATAGGGAGGGTAACTCCTTGATGCCAATGCAAATCATATCGTTTCCGGGATTATTTTCTATGAGGACAAATCCACTGGAGCCAAATTTCACAAAAGCTCATATAAGTCATCGTTGGCTAAAATAGTTTTTATGCATTTATTCAATATTTGTTGCATAAAATAAAATTTTCTTTCCGTTATTACCTCTGTGAACATCTTTTGTTTCAATCTAGCACAAATTTTTATTTTATCAAGTGGATTTTGGCAGTAAAATTTTGTTTAAAACTTATAACTGTCACTGTAGCCAGGAATAAACAAGGAGTCATCTCCCTTTCGGAGGGATAACTCTATATTGAGCAGTACCGGACATTGATAAGTTTGCCGATACGTTTACTAAAGATCACGTGCTCTATGATGCAAAACTTTCACTTTAATGCCAGTGAGTTTACGAGACCTTTTGCAATTGTAGTCGTGTTAGTTATCATCCATATGGCAGACACCTGAAATACCGAAGTGCCTCTTGGTTTTGTGGCATAAGCGAAATAATAATAAAACAAGTGGAATGTTTGTTATTTATTTTACTTAGTATTTGTTATTATTTTCCATAAACATCTGGCTGAATAACAAAAACCCGTAAAGTGAAGTATGAATGATGTCAATAAGTAGTATGCTCATATTGAGAGAAAAAAATGGATGATTATATCGCTACCGTAAAAAATAGTCAGTTTTTTTGGAATATTTATGTTGTTATTATTTAAAATACATTGAGATTATAATTCTATGAATAAATTTTGGCTATTATTTATATCTAAAGCTATTAGTTATTTAAAGTTTGATATGAAAGTTGAATGGAACAGGAAAAATAGTAGTAATATAAGCACTGTATTTCGGCCCTTATTACTTACCTTAGATTTAGATGTTTTTGTTTAAAATTCCCAGTGGTCTAGAAGACATCCTGAGCTTTCAGATGAATGGTTGTTTTAAGCTTTAACTTATCAATTTGCAGCGTTATGAGCTGTTGAAATTGAGCATTTTTTCTATAAGTTATAGTGTAGTTACTCAAGCGTTTGGCTCCAGAGGGTCACGTGACAAGGGCAGTTGGCCACACTTTGATTACTTCACTTGGATAGAGAGTGTAACTCCTTGATGCTAATGCAAATCATAGAGAGGGTAACTCCTTAATGCTAACACAAATCATAGAGAGGGTAACTCCTTGATGCTAACGCAAATCATAGAGAGGGTAACTCCTTGATGCTAATGCTATTGCAACATTAATCACAGAGAGGATAACTACCCGTACTAACAAAAACTGTAACCAGGGTAACTCCTGGGTGCTAACGCAAGTCATAGCGAGGGTGACTCCTCACATCTAAGACTAACCATTGGATAATTCCCACCGCTTACACAAACCATAAAACTTAGTGAACACGAGCAGGAAATGATCTGAGTAATGCAATGTAATGTAATAAAGGGAGTATATTCACACCTTGGCATTGCCTACTTACTGTATGACTTTAATTTGTACCACTTGCTAGCAGATGCAGAGCATGAGGTGACAACTACTAAACAGACGTACCATGTGTGCAGCTACGCGGAGAGAACGAGAGATGGTAGGTTATACCTGGTCTGTTTGTGTGGTTTTCATGTAGATTTCAAGTTTCTGCTTAAGGGTCTGCTCCCTGTGCCGTCTCATCTCCTAACTGTCGGTGTTCTTTTTCAGGCGCCAGCAAGAAGCTGAGCTCAAGATCTGCCAATTTGGTGCCTTACTCGCCTTCTGTTAACCAAAACAGTGCGCCTGGTCCTCTTTCATCAAGCATTATTATCAAGTCGGCAGTGGGGGCTGACCAATGCACACACTTCCAGGTACACAGGCTTTCTTTTACATACTCAGTTTTTTAATTTTTGCGGAAGGAATCAAAGTTTTACCTGTTCTGTACTCATTTTTGAAAATGGAGAAATTATTTTTGAGAAGTTCTATAATTGAATGTTTTAGACAGCCCGCATCTTGTTCACTTGGCTGATTTTACTAGGTTGCCCATATCTTGTTTCATTAGATATCCTAGCTATGGATAGAGTACGTGATCATATGTATTGCTTGTTATTCTACTTCACTAGCTACCATCCAGTGCTCAATTTACAATGACTTTGTGATAAGTCATTAGATTCTTATATGACTGTAGAGTCCAAATAAAACATGTAGGAGTCAGAAACCAGTAGAGCCTAAGGTAGTGGACAGCATTGGGTATTGTGAGGACAACTCCAAACTTTCTCGTCGGCCTGAGGCTCCAACACCTTCATTGCAGCTACACTTTAAAAAGGTGAGTGTTTTGGCTTTGAGGCCACAAGTGAATTTCTGTATGATTGTTTGAGAACGTTAGTGTACCCTCTCACATTTGCTGTAATGTTAGACCTATGCCTGCCATGCTTGCTTACCTCACACGCGTTACAGTCCATTGATTCTCATTCCACAGGAAGTGCAAGAGAAGGTGCCCTACACCAGCGCCGAGGCATCCCAGCCAGTCTTTATGACCAACCCAGTTCAAAACATGGCCTATGAATCTACGGCTGTTTCTAACCACCCTCGTATCAACACAGAAATTCGTTTCATCTCTCCAGTCGATAAACCTACCTTGGGAGAAATTGTGGGTGATTTTGCACCTCCAACTGAGGGGATGGACGCTCAAATTACTGAGGCAGATGTACTGGATACTTCGTCACTTGTCCTTCATACCAACACACGCTCCGTGCCAGTTGACTTGCCCATTGTTGATGATAAATCTGACACAATTTCTAAATCACAGGAAATAACTTCCGAAGAGCTCTCTGAAAGAGAGAGTTATATCAAATCTGCTCAGACCGGCGTACATGTGAACCCTCCTTTGAATACAGCCAATGTCAAAGTCACTCACACTCTTGGCTCTGAGCCCCGTGTAGAGGAAGCCATTTTAGCTGATAATAAGATAGCCGTTGCTGATACACAAAATGAATATGATCTTGTCAAATCGGAAATGGCCGGATAAGGCGAGATTGTGTCATGACCAGATTAATATGCTAACTATAAATGTATCCTTCATCACTGTGGAGTTGCAACACTAATGCTAAAGCTTAATATTTTTCGACTTTTGAGCAATTTTACAATATAGTTGTTTTTTTTGCAATTATTTGTTGCTTGTAGCGCTAATGACCTTCAAACAGTTATCAAATAACTGTTTTCACCAATCACCCAATTATATTTTTCTTACATTGCATTGATCACTTTATGTTACTCATTCACTGTTGAGGAATGGGATGCTAGTGATCAGCTGATCAGCTGATCAGCTGTTGTACCCACCACTCATTATGTGCATGTCACATTCCATTAATAGATAATTAAAATATATACGCGCCTATACATGTATACATATGATAGGCATGGCTAATGAATAAATATCTATCCGGTTAATAGTACGGAGTTGTCTTGCTTATGCCGAATCAATCGGTGACGTTTATTTCCAAGCAGTTCATGTAGATTTGGATGAAAAAGGGAGATAACTCCATATAAATTTACTAGTAGTCCATTTATGATAATATCGTGTATTTTTAGTAAGGTGAGGTGAGGCGGTTATAAAAGCACTTGCAGAAGTATTACATTTTAATTTTTAGTTGGCTACACATAATATGATACTGTAATGTTTGCTAAAAAAAACTCAGGTGGGTACAGTGCTCAACTGTAAATAGAAGCGTAATATTATAAAATATTTTTCGAGTAAAGATTTATATTTTGTACAACAAATCTGTTTCATGTACAATCAGCAGGTACAATAAAATATTGGGATGGAGCCTCGGATGGTAGCAATTTGTTGTGGGATGCTATTAGGCATGTCGCATGTGCTTTGGACAAATGCGTTCCGCCAGAGCACCCTCTAAGTAAGACCATCAACCGAAACACTATAAAACTATGCTATTGCTGCATGTTTAGTACAGGAGACATGATATCATCCCACAACAAATCACTTCTAAATAAATACCATTGACCAGAAGCCACTACAAACACAGAGAAAAAGAAACGTGCAACTGTAGCCACAATGCAGTGTGCCCATTAAACAACAGTTGTCTCTCCACGGGTGTTGTTTACCAGACTATGGTCAGCAGAAGAGACTGCAATGAGTGTGAAACTTACATTGGCCTGACAGAAAATACCTTTAAAACAAGCATAATGGACCAGCACCACTTTCAGAAACTATAGCCAAAGGAACTTCACTGCTTTCAGCCACCATATGTGGAAGTTGAAAGAACTTGGCCCACCATATAACATCACATGGAAAATTTTACCTCAAGCCAAGGAGTATAACACCAGCAGAAAAGTATGCAACCTCTGTGTAGCTGAGAAACATCACGTAATCTACCGGGTGGAACTGGACACCCTCAACAATAGACAAAGAATTATTTGGAGCTGTAGACACAAAACAAGCATATGTTAAGCTCTTCTGATTTGTAATTACTGTTAGCAATCTAATTCACTAGCATACATTCCAAGGTTCTATCCCAATATTTTATTGTACCTGATGATTGTACAAACTTTACCATCAAGTACATGAAACAGATTTGTAGTACAAAATATAAATCTTTTACTCGAAAAATATTTTATCATATTGTAATTAATGATATGCATTGTTTTGGCAAACATGACATCAGTTTGGGGTAAAAATTTGGTGACATTATGTAAAATTAAAATCAATATTTTATAATAATAACAACAATGAATATCCTAGTCGTGTGCTTTAATGGAAATACTATGAACAAATTGATCATTTTATTCTTTTCGTCAATAATAAAAACACATGATACTATTATAAATACATGTACATGTCGATAATAAGTTTATAGGGAGTTGTCTCCTTTTTATATCTGAGCACTGACTGAACTGCTTGGAAACAGACGTCATCAAATCGATCGCGGTAGTTTAGACCGTGGTCTGCAGATTTCGATAAAGGCTGGGGGGCAAGTTGATACCGTCATATGAATAGTGTGTGAAGAGAAGTCTTGGCAGCGCCTACTTTGAATATGGCTCCCATCCTGTGAAACAAGAAGTACCTCGCGAAAAAGAATTTCTCCATGAACGCTGTTTCATTACTCAAAACCGTTCATTCACCTGCATATTTTGATTTATGACCAGCTTTTAAAAGCTGAAGGAACCCTTGAATGCCAATTATGCAGCAAGGCAACAGTATCGAGGTAGAGTGCAGACTACCAACAACTAAATAATAAATAACAAATAATAAAATTAATAATAATAATAATAATTAGTAATATAATTTATAATTAATAATAATATTTATTTCTTGATAATAATCAAATAATAGTCAATAAATTATTATTGTGAATTGATTTTGAACGAATGAACGATGATGAAGATCATGATGGTGGTGGTGATAATAGTAGCAGTGTCTGTGCTAGCTAGTAGTAGTATCTATGTATGTATTAATTATTACTTGACTAGGGTGGCAGAAGTAGTCAAATAGTAGCTATGATGATCGGTGGTAGTAGTGTTGTTATTTATTATTATTATTAGGTACGGTAGTAGTAGGCGTAAAGAAATGGTTGTTATCGCGGTTAGTAGTATATTATAATAATAAATTTAATAATAATAATAGTAGTATTATTTATTATTTACTATTTGTTGTCCATTGTTTTTTTTTTATTTGAATTGATACTACTACTATTATTATTATTGTTGTAACTTGTTGTTGTGGTTTTAATAATATAATAGTCAATAATAATAAAACTCTTGGTAGTAATAATTATTAATATTATTTTATCAGTAGTAAAGAGGCTGCTACTACTACTGAGTTGATCTAAGTAGTAGTAGAATAATTATTATTTCTTCGCGCCGTGTGCATGTGTGATAGAATTGTGCGAGCGGCCATCTGTTGACAGACGAGCGAGAAATATTATTATTACTAGAAGCAGATGAACTAACCTTGGGAGCCTAGGAACAAGTGGAGCCTCCGTCCTACCAACCGAGGAAGGTACAGTCGTACAAGATCGAGCTAAGGAAAGCCAGGTTAAGCAGTTATGGGGAGCCATCTTGACTTGCTTATATAGTTATTATTATTTACGCTGGCGGAGTAGCGCCCGCTTGTCTGTTCTATTGTTGTGTATATATCTTGTGTTTGGCGCTATATAGTTATTAATGCGCCTGTTTTGTATTATCCAATCATGTTGTATTTTATTTAGCCAATAGTATTGTGTAATTTTCAACTGTTATGATACTGCATAAATAGCAGGGCAGGTCGTCCAGTAGTCAGAGTAAGTAGGAGTTGTGTAGTGAATGCACCTTAGTAAGTTTGGGATGACGTAGTGTATTCTTGTAAGTCTTGGACTGAATTAGTGGGTTCTATTTATCGTCAAGCTATTGTACACTTCGGAACTTCTCTCGTTTGTAAGGTTTTGTATATTCTCGTTAATACATATACTGTTGATAAACCTGCAACTCTTCTGTTACTGTCATTGCTTTGCATACAGTGCTAAATTGTTGATAACATGTTCTTAGAGATTACTCTACACTCTTGGACATTGTCACGAAACTGCGTATAACACCCTCTTAGAGATTACTATACACTCTTGGACATTGTAACGAAACTGCCTAACACATTGTTGTGAACATTACACGAAACCGGATCTGTCTGCAATGAAACTGATCTCCGTTAGCAAAGAACAGGAAGTCACCGGATTGACATTGTCATAGACTGATCATCACCGTATAAATCGGAGTTTACTACCACCGTGTTGGTAGCCGTGTATAACGGATCATCTGCTACGCTACCAATTAATTGCTTCAGTGAACACCGTATACTCTATACAATACACCACCTACTCTCAACAGGTGTCGCTGAAGGCTCTGTTGACTACAATGCTGTTGATTAATGAGGAATGGAACAAAATAATAATTACTGTTATTGTAATGAACACTAAATACGAAAATAACGTTTGTTGTTGCTGTCATTTATTTATTCTTAATATTGTTCTAGTTGTATGCCAAGTGTTATTTATTTAGTGTTATTTCCAAGTTATTGTTATTTATTATTAAAGATATTTTTTACTATTATTATTATCATGTTGCCCATAAGTCGATTTTTTGATTGTCTATCACAGTCTATTATGTGTGTTATTATCCTATCTCTTTTAATTGTCTGGGCAAAATGGAGGAGGGATAAATTATTCAAGTGTCCTGAGCTATAATTTTCTTGACAGTTTTTTTAGCTGTTTTATATCACCGACTGTCAACATCAGACTTTGATGGACATCTGCTAATGGGTACAGTTCTTGCCTAGATCCATTAATTAATAGTTGTGTGTTATGTTATTAGTCTACAAGTATGGGAGTATGCTATGTTACTAGTGTAGTAGTATAGTAGTATGTTATGTACTAGTCTATAAATATAGCTATGTGTTATGTTACTAGACTACTAGTATAGTTGTGTGCTATGATACTAGTCTACTAGTCTACTAGTATAGTATGTTCTTTCAGGAGTATTGATTGTTTGGAATATGATGATGTTTGACCTGAAATAAAATGTTGGTCTACATCAGCTCTTTTTCAGCTGCTCGATCAGTCAAACATGTATTGCTCCAGCTAACTATATACAACTGACTTCAGGCTCTGAGCAGTAATTTGTCGTTTATATCGCTGTAGGATTTTCAAGTCTTAAATTTGATTGGTCGAGGTGGTTTTGCCTGTGTGTATCGAGCGCGTTCGGTGAAGACTGGAGAAGAAGTTGCTATCAAGATGATTGATAAGAAGCTGATGAAGTCAAATAACCTCATTGACAGAGTGAGGAAGGAGGTGGAAATTCATTCCAGGCAAGTTTGAAGTACAACCTTTTGTGGTTCAGTCAATTGTGATCAACTGGTTGGTTTTAAAGGCTAGCAGTTGTTAATGATGATGTAACCTCCCAGCTCCATACGAATGTTTTATGTGATGATCGAACCTATGGTTAGAAGGATTGTCTATCGTGACACGTTGTTTGACAAATGAAAGAGTAAAATTGCGCCAAGTTGTAAAAGTAGATGTTATCATGCAGTTGGTTACTGGCAATGCAGTGATGTCACAGGTTGCATCACATTGATGCAGTGATGTCACATGTTGAGTCACATCAGTGCAGTGATGTCACAGGTTGAGTCTCATCAGTGCAGTGATGTCACAGGTTGCGTCACATCGATGCAGTGATGTCACAGGTTGAGTCACACCGGTGTAGTAATGTCACAGGTTGAGTCACACCATGCAGTGATGTCTCAGGTTGCGTCACATCGATGCAGTGATTTCACAGGTTGAGTCACATTAATGCAGTGATGTCACAGTTTGCGTCACATCAATGCAGTGATGTCACAGGTTGCATCACATCAATGCAGTGATGTCTCAGGTTGCATCACATCAATGCAGTGATGTCTCAGGTTGCATCACATCAATGCAGTGATGTCTCAGGTTGCATCACATCAATGCAGTGATGTCTCAGGTTGAGTCACATCAATGCAGTGATGTCACAAGTTGCATCTCATCAGTGTAGTGATGTCTCAGGTTGAGTCACATCAGTGCAGTGATGTCACAGGTTGAGTCTCATCAGTGCAGTGATGTCACAGGTTGAGTCACATCAATTGAGTCACATCGAGATGTTTCACTGTACCTAGAGATTTCTACTGCGTTGTTTTTGCTGCAAAGTATTAAGTGTCATGTAACAAAACTGCAATCCCCTTTTCTCATAGCTTTATTAAGTTTTAGTCCTATGTCCTTTTATATCGCGCTTTTCTATTTGAAGTTCAGATTGAAACATCCGGCAGTTTTGGAGTTGTTTTCCTTCTTTGAAGACAACAACTATGTGTATCTGGTTTTGGAGATGTGTCACAATGGCGAGCTCTATCGGCATATGAAGGAATCTGGCAAACCATTTTCTGAGCAGCAAGGTGCTTTTTTATGTAGTTGCACTTGGCTTTGTTGTATGTATTATAGCGTATTGTAGATGTTGTATGTAGTGCGTGTTGTGTTTGTTGTATGTAGTGTACACAGTGTATTGTGTATGTAGTATGTAATGTACACAGTGTATTGTGTTTGTTGTATGTAGTGTACACAGTGTATTGTGTATGTAGTATGTAGTGTACACAGTGTATTGTGTATGTTGTATGTAATGTATACAGTGTATTGTGTATGTAGTATGTAGTGTACACAGTGTATTGTGTATGTTGTATGTAGTGTACACAGTGTATTGTATATGTTGTATGTAATGTACACAGTGATTGTGTAGTTGTGAGTAGTGTACACAGTGTATTGTGTATGTTGTATGTAGTGTACACAGTGTATTATGTATGTTGTATGTAGTGTACACAGTGTATTGTGTATGTTGTATGTAGTGTACACAGTGCATTATGTATGTAGTATGTAGTGTACACTGTGCATCATATATGTTGTTTGTAGTGAACAGTGCATCATATATGTTGTTTGTAGTGAACAGTGTATCATATATGTTGTTTGTAGTGAACAGTGTATCATATATGTTGTTTGTAGTGAACAGTGTATTGTTGTAGTGAAAGTGTTTATGGCTCAAATTGTGGCTGGTATGAAGTACTTACACCAGCACTCTATCCTCCACAGAGATCTCTCTCTTACCAATCTTCTTCTCACTAGCTCTATGACTGTTAAGATCGCTGACTTTGGCTTGGCAGCTCAACTGAGCAATCCATCAGAGCAACACTACACCATGTGTGGCACTCCCAACTACATATCACCGTATGTACTACAACTATATATCACTGTATGTACTACAACTACATATCACCGTATGTACTATAACTACATATCACTGTATGTACTACAACTATATATCACTGTATGTACTACAACTATATATCACTGTATGTACTACAACTATATATCACCGTGTCTACTACAACTACATATCACTGTATGTACTACAACTACATATCACTGTATGTACTACAACTACATATCACTGTATCTACTACAACTATATATCACTGTATGTACTACAACTACATATCACTGTATCTACTACAACTATATATCACTGTATGTACTACAACTACATATCACTGTATCTACTACAACTATATATCACTGTATCTACTACAACTACATATCACTGTATGTACTACAACTATATATCACTGTATGTGCTACAACTATATATCACCGTATGTACTACAACTACATATCCTGTATGTACTACAACTATATATCACTGTATGTACTACAACTATATATCACCGTATGTACTACAACTACATATCACTGTATGTACTACAACTATATATCACTGTGTCTACTACAACTACATATCACCGTATGTACTACAACTACATATCACTGTATGTACTACAACTATATATCACTGTATGTACTACAACTATATATCACTGTATGTACTACAACTATATATCACTGTATGTACTACAACTATATATCACTGTATGTACTACAACTACATATCACTGTATGTACTACAACTATATATCACTGTATGTACTACAACTATATATCACCGTATGTACTACAACTACATATCACTGTATGTACTACAACTATATATCACTGTATGTACTACAACTACATATCACCGTATGTACTACAACTACATATCACTGTATGTACTACAACTATATATCACTGTATGTACTACAACTATATATCACTGTATGTACTACAACTACATATCACTGTATGTACTACAACTATATATCACTGTATGTACTACAACTATATATCACCGTATGTACTACAACTACATATCACTGTATGTACTACAACTATATATCACTGTGTCTACTACAACTACATATCACCGTATGTACTACAACTACATATCACTGTATGTACTACAACTATATATCACTGTATGTACTACAATTATATATCACTGTATGTACTACAACTACATATCACTGTATGTACTCTAACTACATATCACTGTATGTACTACAACTATATATCACTGTATGTACTACAACTACATATCACTGTATGTACTACAACTACATATCACTGTATGTACTACAACTACATATCACTGTATGTACTACAACTACATATCACTGTATCTACTACAACTACATATCACTGTATGTACTACAACTACATATCACTGTATCTACTACAACTACATATCACCGTATGTACTACAACTACATATCACTGTATGTACTGCAACTACATATCACTGTATGTACTACAACTATATATCACTGTATGTACTACAACTACATATCACTGTATGTACTACAACTATATATCACTGTATGTACTACAACTACATATCACTGTATGTACTACAACTATATATCACTGTATGTACTACAACTACATATCACTGTGTCTACTACAACTACATATCACCGTATGTACTACAACTATATATCACTGTATGTACTACAACTATATATCACTGTATGTACTACAACTACATGTCACTGTATGTACTACAACTACATGTCACTGTATCTACTACAACTACATATCATTGTGTCTACTACAACTACATATCACCGTATGTACTACAACTATATATCACTGTATGTACTACAACTACATATCACTGTATGTACTACAACTACATGTCACTGTATGTACTACAACTACATATCACTGTGTCTACTACAACTACATATCACTGTATGTACTACAACTACATGTCACTGTATGTACTACAACTACATATCACCGTATGTACTACAACTACATATCACCGTATGTACTGCAACTATATATCACTGTATGTACTACAACTACATATCACTGTATGTACTACAACTATATATCACTGTATGTACTACAACTACATATCACTGTATGTACTACAACTACATGTCACTGTATGTACTACAACTACATATCACTGTGTCTACTACAACTACATATCACCGTATGTACTACAACTACATATCACTGTATGTACTACAACTATATATCACTGTATGTACTACAACTACATATCACTGTATGTACTACAACTACATGTCACTGTATGTACTACAACTACATATCACTGTATGTACTACAACTACATATCACCGTATGTACTACAACTATATATCACTGTATGTACTACAACTACATATCACTGTATGTACTACAACTACATATCACCGTATGTACTACAACTACATATCACTGTATGTACTACAACTATATATCACTGTATGTACTACAACTCCATATCACTGTATCTACTACAACTACATATCACCGTATGTACTACAACTACATATCACTGTATGTACTACAACTATATATCACTGTATCTACTACAACTATATATCACTGTGTCTACTACAACTACATATCACCGTATCTACTACAACTACATATCACTGTATGTACTACAACTACATATCACTGTATGTACTACAACTATATATCACTGTATGTACTACAACTACATATCACTGTATCTACTACAACTATATATCACTGTATGTACTACAACTACATATCACTGTATGTACTACAACTATATATCACTGTATGTACTACAACTACATATCACCGTATGTACTACAACTACATATCACTGTATCTACTACAACTACATATCACTGTATCTACTACAACTACATATCACCGTATGTACTACAACTACATATCACTGTATGTACTACAACTATATATCACTGTATGTACTACAACTATATATCACTGTATCTACTACAACTACATATCACTGTATGTACTACAACTATATATCATTGTATCTACTACAACTATATATCACCGTATGTACTACAACTATATATCACTGTATGTACTACAACTACATATCACTGTATCTACTACAACTACATATCACTGTATCTACTACAACTATATATCACCGTCTGTACTACAACTACATATCACTGTATCTACTACAACTATATATCACTGTATGTACTACAACTACATATCACTGTATGTACTACAACTACATATCACTGTATGTACTACAACTACATATCACTGTATCTACTACAACTACATATCACCGTATGTACTACAACTATATATCACTGTATGTACTACAACTATATATCACTGTATCTACTACAACTACATATCACTGTATCTACTACAACTATATATCACTGTATGTACTACAACTATATATCACCGTATGTACTACAACTACCTATCACTGTATGTACTACAACTACATATCACTGTATGTACTACAACTACATATCACTGTATGTACTACAACTACATATCACTGTATCTACTACAACTATATATCACCGTATGTACTACAACTATATATCACCGTATGTACTACAACTATATATCACTGTATCTACTACAACTACATATCACTGTATGTACTACAACTATATATCACTGTATGTACTACAACTATATATCACTGTATCTACTACAACTACATATCACTGTATCTACTACAACTATATATCACTGTATCTACTACAACTATACATCACTGTATGTACTACAACTACATATCACTGTATCTACTACAACTATATATCACCGTATGTACTACAACTACATATCACTGTATCTACTACAACTACATATCACCGTATGTACTACAACTACATATCACTGTATGTACTACAACTATATATCACTGTATGTACTACAACTACATATCACCGTATGTACTACAACTACATATCACCGTATGTACTACAACTATATATCACTGTATGTACTACAACTACATATCACTGTATCTACTACAACTATATATCACTGTATGTACTACAACTACATATCACCGTATCTACTACAACTACATATCACTGTATGTACTACAACTACATATCACTGTATCTACTACAACCATATATCACTGTATGTACTACAACTATATATCACTGTATGTACTACAACTATATATCACTGTATTTACTACAACTACATATCACTGTATCTACTACAACTATATATCACTGTATGTACTACAACTATATATCACTGTATCTACTACAACTACATATCACTGTATCTACTACAACTATATATCACTGTATCTACTACAACTATATATCACTGTATCTACTACAACTACATATCACTGTATCTACTACAACTATATATCACTGTATCTACTACAACTATACATCACTGTATGTACTACAACTACATATCACTGTATCTACTACAACTATATATCACCGTATGTACTACAACTACATATCACTGTATCTACTACAACTACATATCACCGTATGTACTACAACTACATATCACTGTATGTACTACAACTATATATCACTGTATGTACTACAACTACATATCACCGTATGTACTACAACTACATATCACCGTATGTACTACAACTATATATCACTGTATGTACTACAACTACATATCACTGTATCTACTACAACTATATATCACTGTATGTACTACAACTACATATCACCGTATCTACTACAACTACATATCACTGTATGTACTACAACTACATATCACTGTATCTACTACAACCATATATCACTGTATGTACTACAACTATATATCACTGTATGTACTACAACTATATATCACTGTATTTACTACAACTACATATCACTGTATCTACTACAACTATATATCACTGTATGTACTACAACTATATATCACCGTATGTACTACAACTACCTATCACTGTATGTACTACAACTATATATCACTGTATGTACTACAACTATATATCACCGTATCTACTACAACTATATATCACTGTATCTACTACAACTACATATCACCGTATGTACTACAACTACATATCACTGTATGTACTACAACTATATATCACCGTATGTACTACAACTACATATCACTGTATCTACTACAACTACATATCACCGTATGTACTACAACTACATATCACTGTATGTACTACAACTATATATCACTGTATGTACTACAACTACATATCACTGTATCTACTACAACTATATATCACCGTATGTACTACAACTATATATCACTGTATCTACTACAACTATATATCACTGTATCTACTACAACTACATATCACTGTATCTACTACAACTACATATCACCGTATGTACTACAACTACCTATCACCGTATGTACTACAACTACATATCACCGTATGTACTACAACTATATATCACTGTATGTACTACAACTATATATCACTGTATCTACTACAACTACATATCACTGTATCTACTACAACTATATATCACTGTATGTACTACAACTATATATCACCGTATGTACTACAACTACATATCACTGTACGTACTACAACTATATATCACTGTATGTACTACAACTATATATCACCGTATGTACTACAACTATATATCACTGTATGTACTACAACTACATATCACTGTATGCACTACAACTACATATCACCGTATGTACTACAACTACATATCACCGTATGTACTACAACTATATATCACTGTATCTACTACAACTACATATCACCGTATGTACTACAACTATTTATCATTGTATCTACTACAACTATATATCACCGTATGTACTACAACTATATATCACTGTATGTACTACAACTATATATCACTGTATGTACTACAACTACATATCACTGTATGTACTACAACTATATATCACTGTATGTACTACAACTACATATCACCGTATGTACTACAACTATATATCACCGTATGTACTACAACTACATATCACTGTATCTACTACAACTACATATCACTGTATGTACTACAACTACATATCACTGTATGTACTACAACTATATATCACTGTATGTACTACAACTACATATCACTGTATGTAATACAACTACATATCACCGTATGTACTACAACTATATATCACTGTATGTACTACAACTACATATCACTGTATCTACTACAACTACATATCACCGTATGTACTACAACTACATATCACTGTATGTACTACAACTATATATCACTGTATGTACTACAACTATATATCACTGTATTTACTACAACTATATATCACTGTATGTACTACAACTACATATCACTGTATGTACTACAACTACATATCACTGTATGTACTACAACTATATATCACTGTATGTACTACAACTATATATCACTGTATCTACTACAACTACATATCACTGTATGTACTACAACTATATATCATTGTATCTACTACAACTATATATCACCGTATGTACTACAACTATATATCACTGTATGTACTACAACTACATATCACTGTATCTACTACAACTACATATCACCGTATGTACTACAACTACATATCACCGTATGTACTACAACTACATATCACTGTATGTACTACAACTATATATCACTGTATCTACTACAACTACATATCACCGTATCTACTACAACTACATATCACTGTATGTACTACAACTATATATCACTGTATGTACTACAACTACATATCACCGTATGTACTACAACTATATATCACCGTATGTACTACAACTACATATCACCGTATGTACTACAACTACAAATCACTGTATCTACTACAACTATATATCACTGTATGTACTACAACTATATATCACCGTATGTACTACAACTACATATCACCGCATGTACTACAACTACATATCACCGTATGTACTACAACTACATATCACCGTATGTACTACAACTATATATCACTGTATGTACTACAACTATATATCACTGTATCTACTACAACTACATATCACCGTATGTACTACAACTATATATCACTGTATGTACTACAACTACATATCACTGTATCTACTACAACTACATATCACCGTATGTACTACAACTACATATCACTGTTTGTACTACAACTATATATCACTGTATGTACTACAACTATATATCACTGTATCTACTACAACTACATATCACTGTATCTACTACAACTACATATCACCGTATGTACTACAACTACATATCACCGTATGTACTACAACTACATATCACCGTATGTACTACAACTATATATCACTGTATGTACTACAACTACATATCACTGTATCTACTACAACTACATATCACCGTATGTACTACAACTACATATCACTGTATGTACTACAACTACATATCACCGTATGTACTACAACTACATATCACTGTATGTACTACAACTACATATCACTGTATCTACTACAACTACATATCACTGTATGTACTACAACTACATATCACCGTATGTACTACAACTATATATCACTGTATCTACTACAACTATATATCACTGTGTCTACTACAACTACATATCACCGTATCTACTACAACTACATATCACTGTATGTACTACAACTACATATCACTGTATGTACTACAACTATATATCACTGTATGTACTACAACTATATATCACTGTATGTACTACAACTATATATCACTGTATGTACTACAACTATATATCACTGTATCTACTACAACTACATATCACTGTATGTACTACAACTATATATCATTGTATCTACTACAACTATATATTACCGTATGTACTACAACTATATATCACTGTATGTACTACAACTACATATCACTGTATCTACTACAACTACATATCACCGTATGTACTACAACTACATATCACCGTATGTACTACAACTATATATCACTGTATCTACTACAACTACATATCACCGTATCTACTACAACTACATATCACTGTATGTACTTCAACTACATATCACTGTATGTACTACAACTATATATCACTGTATGTACTACAACTACATATCACTGTATCTACTACAACTATATATCACTGTATCTACTACAACTACATATCACTGTATGTACTACAACTACATATCACTGTATCTACTACAACTATATATCACCGTATTTACTACAACTACATAACACTGTATCTACTACAACTATATATCACTGTATGTACTATAACTACATATCACTGTATGTACTACAACTATATATCACCGTCTGTACTACAACTACATATCACTGTATCTACTACAACTATATATCACTGTATGTACTACAACTACATATCACTGTATGTACTACAACTATATATCACTGTATGTACTACAACTACATATCACTGTATGTACTACAACTACATATCACTGTATGTACTACAACTACATATCACTGTATCTACTACAACTACATATCACCGTATGTACTACAACTATATATCACTGTATCTACTACAACTACATATCACTGTATCTACTACAACTATATATCACTGTATGTACTACAACTACATATCACTGTATCTACTACAACTATATATCACTGTATGTACTACAACTATATATCACCGTATGTACTACAACTACATATCACTGTACGTACTACAACTATATATCACTGTATGTACTACAACTATATATCACCGTATGTACTACAACTATATATCACTGTATGTACTACAACTATATATCACTGTATGTACTACAACTACATATCACTGTATGTACTACAACTATATATCACTGTATCTACTACAACTACATATCACCGTATGTACTATAACTATATATCATTGTATCTACTACAACTATATATCACCGTATGTACTACAACTACATATCACTGTACGTACTACAACTATATATCACTGTATGTACTACAACTATATATCACCGTATGTACTACAACTATATATCACTGTTTCTACTACAACTATATATCACTGTATGTACTACAACTATATATCACCGTATGTACTACAACTATGTATCACTGTATCTACTACAACTATATATCACCGTATGTACTACAACTACATATCACTGTATGTACTACAACTATATATCACTGTATGTACTACAACTATATATCACTGTATGTACTACAACTATATATATATATCTGTATATGGTCTATCACTAACTTATACATATCTATTCATAGTTTATTACTAAAGTTTTATATATCCAGTTGTATAAAGTTTTTTATATCCAGTTGTATAAAGTTTTATATATCCAGTTGTATAAATTTCTATATATCCAGTTGTATAAAGTTTTATATATCCAGTTGTATAAAGTTCTATATATCCAGTTGTATAAAGTTTTATATATCCAGTTGTATAAAGTTTTATATATCCAGTTGTATAAAGTTCTATATATCCAGTTGTATAAAGTTTTATATATCCAGTTGTATAAAGTTTTATATATCCAGTTGTATAAAGTTTTATATATCCAGTTGTATAAAGTTCTATATATCCAGTTGTATAAAGTTTTATATATCCGGTTGTATAAAGTTCTATATATTCAGTTGTATAAAGTTTTATATATCCAGTTGTATAAAGTTTTATATATCCAGTTGTATAAAGTTCTATATATCCAGTTGTATAAAGTTTTATATATCCAGTTGTATAAAGTTTTATATATCCAGTTGTATAAAGTTTTATATATCCAGTTGTATAAAGTTCTATATATCCAGTTGTATAAAGTTTTATATATCCAGTTGTATAAAGTTTTATATATCCAGCTGTATAAAGTTCTATATATCCAGTTGTATAAAGTTCTATATATCCAGTTGTATAAAGTTTTCACGTGTATCTCATTTCCATCAACAGTGAAGTCGCCCAGAAGTCAGCCCATGGTTTGAAGGCGGATGTATGGTCGTTGGGTTGCATGCTGTATACGTTGTTGGTTGGCAAACCACCCTTTGACACAAAGGCTGTCAGATCTACTATAAACAAAGTTATTATTGGAGAGTACACAATTCCTCGCTGTTTGAGCAGTGAGGCTGCCGACCTGATACAGGTAGCTTCTATAACTCTGGTATCTATTCAGCTGTTTAGTTGTCAACTGTGGACACCTGACTTGACTTCCCAAACTCTTGTTGCTTGTAGTGTCTGCTGAGAAAAGCACCCGCTGAGAGGATAAAACTAGATGATGTGTTACATCATCCGTTCTTTGATGGACACCTTACCGAATTGGGTGTCCACTCTAGTAAAGCGAATGGACACTCTACTAAAGTGGGCGTTTCTTCTCTTCAGGTTTGTATGTGATATGTACTATATATATGTGTAGTATGTACTATATATGTGTAGTATGTACTATATATGTGTAGTATGTACTATATATGTGTGTAGTATGTACTATATATATGTGTAGTATGTACTATATATGTGTGTAGTATGTACTATATATGTGTGTAGTATGTACTATATATGTGTGTAGTATGTACTATATATATATGTTTGTAGTATGTACTATATATGTGTGTAGTATGTACTATATATGTGTGTAGTATGTACTATATATGTGTGTAGTATGTACTATATATATGTGTAGTTTGTACTATATATGTGTAGTATGTACTATATATATGTAGTATGTACTATATATGTGTGTGTAGTATGTACTATATATGTGTGTGTAGTATGTACTATATATATATGTGTAGTATGTACTATATATGTGTGTAGTATGTACTATATATATGTGTAGTATGTACTATATATATATGTGTGTAGTATGTACTATATATATGTGTAGTATGTACTATATATATGTGTAGTATGTACTATATATATGTGTGTAGTATGTACTATATATGTGTGTAGTATGTACTATATATATGTGTAGTATGTACTATATATGTGTGTAGTATGTACTATATATATATGTAGTATGTACTATATATGTGTGTAGTATGTACTATATATGTGTGTAGTATGTACTATATATATGTGTAGTATGTACTATATCCGTGTGTAGTATGTACTATATATATGTGTAGTATGTACTATATATATGTGTGTAGTATGTACTATATATATGTGTAGTATGTACTATATATGTGTGTAGTATGTACTATATATATGTGTAGTATGTACTATATATGTGTGTAGTATGTACTATATATGTGTGTAGTATGTACTATATATATGTGTGTAGTATGTACTATATATGTGTGTAGTATGTACTATATATATGTAGTATGTACTATATATATGTGTGTAGTATGTACTATATATATGTGTGTAGTATGTACTATATATATGTGTGTAGTATGTACTATATATATGTGTGTAGTATGTACTATATATATATGTGTAGTATGTACTATATATATGTGTAGTATGTACTATATATATGTGTGTGTAGTATGTACTATATATGTGTGTAGTATGGACTATATATGTGTGTGTAGTATGAACTATATATGTGTGTAGTATGTACTATATATATATGTGTGTGTAGTATGTACTATATATGTGTGTAGTATGTACTATATATATGTGTGTAGTATGTACTATATATGTGTGTAGTATGTACTATATATGTGTGTAGTATGTACTATATATATATGTGTGTAGTATGTACTATATATATGTGTAGTATGTACTATATCCGTGTGTAGTATGTACTATATATATGTGTAGTATGTACTATATATGTGTGTAGTATGTACTATATATGTGTGTAGTCTGTACTATATATGTGTGTAGTATGTACTATATATATGTGTAGTATGTACTATATATGTGTAGTATGTACTATATATGTGTGTAGTATGTACTATATATGTGTGTGTAGTATGTACTATGTATGTGTGTAGTATGTACTATATATGTGTAGTATGTACTATATATGTGTGTAGTATGTACTATATATGTGTGTGTAGTATGTACTATATATGTGTGTAGTATGTACTATATATATGTGTAGTATGTACTATATATATGTGTAGTATGTACTTTATATATGTGTGTGTAGTATGTACTATATCCGTGTGTAGTATGTAGTGTATACCTTTGTGTGTTGGAACTTTTTATGTATTGTATATCTCTATGTATTGTTTATCTCTTTGCATTTTATATCTCTATGTACTGTATATCTCATGTACTGTATATGTCTATGTACTGTATATCTCTATGTACTGGATATTTCTATATACTGTATATCCCATGTACTGTATATTTCTACGTATTGTATATCTCATGTACTGTATATCTCTATGTACTATATATGTCTATATACTGTATATGTCTATGTACTGTATATCTCTATGTACTGTATATCTCTGTGTACTGTATATGTCTATGTACTGTATATGTCTATGTACTGTATATCTCTTTGTACTGAAAACCCACTTCTACTAGTACTACTACTACTACTACTACTACTACTACTACTACTACTACTACTACTACTACTACTACTACTACTACTACTACTACTACTACTACTACTACTACTACTACTACTACTACTACTACTACTACTACTACTACTACTACTACTACTACTACTACTACTACTACTACTACTACTACTACTACTACTACTACTACTACTACTACTACTACTACTACTACTACTACTACTACTACTACTACTACTACTACTACTACTACTACTACTACTACTACTACTACTACTACTACTACTACTACTACTACTACTACTACTACTACTACTACTACTACTACTACTACTACTACTACTACTACTACTACTACTACTACTACTACTACTACTACTACTACTACTACTACTACTACTACTACTACTACTACTACTACTACTACTACTACTACTACTACTACTACTACTACTACTACTACTACTACTACTACTACTACTACTACTACTACTACTACTAGTACTACTACTACTGCCGCTGTTGCCGCCACCACTACTACTGTTATTACTGCTACTACCACTACTACTACTACTACTCCTACTACTACTACCACTACTACTACCACTACTACTACTACCACTACTACTACTACTCGTACTGCTACCACTACTACTACTACTACCACCACTACTACTACTACTCCTACTGCTACCACTACTACTACCACTACTACTACTACCACTACTACTACTACTACTACTACTACTACTACTACCACTACCACTACCACTACCACTACCACTTCCACTACCACTACTACTACTACTACTCCTACTACTCCTACTACTACTACCACTATTACTACTACTGCTACCGCCACTGCCACCACCACCTCTACCACCACCACCACCACCACCACTATCACCACCACCATTGTTAGCAGCGATAGATCATCATATAAATATGTATTTTGTTATTTGCTCAAACAGCCTCCTACTGTACAAGATTATTTCTTCAGACAATTGCATTTTTTTCAAGTGAAACCAATAAACTTGGTAACTGAATAAGGTAATTATACTGATAAATAGTCGAGTACATAAAATTTATATAATTAATAATTGAAAGATCGGAAATCAAACATAAGAAATGAGGCAAATTTGCCTTGTTTTGTAACAGTTTGTCTCAATATTAGATCGGCCAATGTTCATTTCGCCCGCTTGTCAGTTTTCACATCTTGCTCTATCCAAAAGCTTGATAGAGCAAAATTTGACGACTCTTGGGCTGATGAAATAATACTTGGTTGATGCGCCGCAATATATAGTAACCTTCTGTGTACCTCGCTGACTTCTGTGTACCTCGCTGACTTCTGTGTACCTCGCTGACTTCTATGTACCTCGCTGACTTCTGTGTGCCTCGCTGACTTTTGTATACCTCGCTGACTTCTATGTATCTCGCTGACTTCTATGTATCTCGCTGACTTCTGTGTACCTCGCTGACTTCTGTGTACCTCGCTGACTTCCGGATACTTTGGTAAGAGTACTCTTATGAATACTCAGTTTTGGCAGAAAGTGGTTGCTTTTTGAACATTTAACAACATTAAAAACTCAAAAATTTCCGGTTTGAGAGCAAATGATGAATTTAAATTCTGCTGTACATTCGATTAATCTCCGTACATTAGATTAATCCTGCGCTATACATTAAATTAATGCAGTTGAAAGTTTTTACAGATTTTGTTCAGTGAAGTGGTTTAGGAGTTTACCCTTCTGGTGTCACACACACCCTCATACTTACGCAGCCACGTGGACAGACAGACGTTTTTTATGCTTATACATTTAGATGTATTGTACAGTGAAACCTACATAAATTTTATGCTTCTATTTATTGTCTATGTATTGTATACCTCTATGTATTGTGTACCTTTATGTAATGTATACCTCTATATATTGCATTTTTATGTATTGTATATGTCAATGTATTATATATGTCTATGTATTGTAATATCTATGTGTGGTATACCTCTATGTGTTCTATATGCGTACGTGTTGTATATCTCTTCGTATTGTATGTCACTGTATAATGTATATATATTTCTCAACTTTATAGGGTGATTATACAATGGACAGCGGTAGGTGCACACTCGACTCTACAGCCAATTTCAGCAAGCAATCTTTGTCGTCTATTGGTCGCCACGGAGATCTTTCATCTGGTAGAGGGAATCTACAGCACTTAGCTGATAGTGGTTATTTGCAGACCAACAGAGTCAAGGCTTTTCTAGACACAGTAAAGGAAAGAGACCGCTCAAGGTAGTTAACACTCGTTAAGTAACTAGCACGTGTCAACTAGTTAGTGCATCAACTAGTTAGCACATATCAACCTGTTAGCACGTGTCAACTTACTAATACATGTCAACCTGTTGAGACTTGTCAACTAGTTAGCACATGTTAACCTGTTAGCACATGTCGACATGTCAACCTATTAGCACATGTCAACTATTTGGCACAACTCAGCTTGTTAGCACATGTCAACCTGTTAGCACTTGTCAACTAGTTAGCACATTTCACCTGTTAGCACATGTCAACTTGTTAGCACATGTCACCTGTGAGCCCATGTCAACTTGTTAGCACATGTCAGCTAGTTTGCACGTTTTAACTTGTTAACACGTCACCTGTGTATTGTATCTCCATATACCAGCCATGATAAATGCTGCTGTGTAGGCTTTATGCAACCAAGTAATTACCTTATAGGGAGTTGCTCATCCCAAGCTGTTGTACAGATGGCAATCTTCTGTTCTGTTTGTTATTACTGGGCACGGTGCTTGTACTTTGGTCGCTATTTCAGTTTTTTAGACCCTCGCTTGTTTAGACTTGTGTAAGCTTGCAGAGTTGGTATTGATATTTTGGTAACTTGGAAATAGTACATTAGTGAAGTAGATGATGTTTGCAACCATAGTAATAATTATACTACCTCCATGCACACTGTGGTCATCAGCATCACAAATACACGATGTTTTATACATTACCTATACATTTATGGTAATATTGTGGTGGAATTTTGTGACTACTACCACTGCGCAAGGCCCCCCTGACAACTGTTGAGTGTCAGGCAAGCCTAAATAGAGCCTGGCACAGCCAGAACATAAGCAAGTCAGCCGGTAGAAACCCTACCGGCCCTGCAGCATTCACTGCCTGCCCTGCAGCATTCACTGCCTGCCCTGCAGCATTCACTGCCTGCCCTGCAGCATTCACTGCCTGCCCTGCAGCATTCACTGCCTGCCCTGCAGAGGTACCACCGGCCCTGCAGCACACCCTGCCTGCCCTGCAGCATGCACTACCGGCCCTGCAGTGCCATCACCATACCTATACCGGGTCGGTGAGAAAAGAACTGCTATAGCCTGAGAACCGAAATTGATACCAAAGGTGCAGGAGCCCGACTTTGCAACATAGCTGTCCTCAAACAAGACCAAAGCCAAGGACCACAAGCCATAAGGACCAGGAACCAGAGCTACTCATTGCACCACCATGAGTAAGCAAGATTCACTGAGAAGCTCCGCCCCCTACTTCTGGGCGCCTTGCGCATTTAACTCTATATTAACCAATGACTGTATCGTATATTTATATCTTATGATCTGATTAGTGTAAACACTTTCTGCCATTGCTGATTTGTTGCCCCTTGTTTGGGCATATGTTTTAATCATGTTCTGCCTATAAAAGGCAGAACACTTCACTTGATTCATTGTATTGTATTGGGATTCTACCTGTGCTTAAGCCAAGTAGCATGATACATTTACCCTTATTATACATTGCTGGTTACGCTGTGTAATAAAGTATGGTTTACTCAACAAGTCATTGAGTTGTACGTTTGAGCCGTGGGCTCCGGGAACAGTTGTGGAGTTGGCATACTCCTCTGTTGGAAGTTGACCTCTAGAGTGAGGCGTTGTTGGTGGACGTTTGGTCGGCCCCCCAAAATCCACTACAATATCACACACATTACAAATAAACAGTCTTCTGTGAAAAAATATTATTATGATAGCTAAATTGAACCATGATTACAATAATTGTAATGATAAAATGCTCATAAAAGTAATATAAACTTGTTCAAGAATCCTGATAATAAGAATTTTTAATATTATTTATATCAGGATCAGTAATATTGATTGTTTTGTTATTATTATTATTACATTTACAATGCAGTTACAATACAGTTACAATGATGATGATGGTATACCGCGTAATGACTTTGATGTTTGCCTTGCACAAGTTGGATGAGTACTTTCTCTCATCAACCTGTGAGTAGATCACATAGCATGGTCTATAATCATGTAGCTGATTTTTACGCCCTGCTAGTTGTCCGCTAGTCGTTGTCACCGTACAAACTGCTGTCTGCCGGCGCAACAAGACAGTCAGCCTCTCAAAGCCTGACAATGAGCAGTCAACCTCTTCCCAGAGGTGACCCCGTGCCGGGATGGCACAAACAACTGGTTGTAAAGGAGAATCCTCAACTTAACAACTGTGGTGAGCCCTCGGCTCAGACATATACTCGGTGCTTCCGAGTGATATAAACATTTATTCCTTCCCAGAATCAAAAGGTGGCAATCCAAGTAGCAAGTACAATCTGCTGTAGGGTAATGCAATGATCTACACAAAGTTCTGCCTTTTATAGGTAGAGTTACAGAAAGGGTTTGGCTTAAGCCGTGGCTACACACACCTGTGTTTCGTAGGAATATGACGATAAATACATTTCGTAGCGTCGCTCTGGTGGCTACACATGTAGATGTTTGATAACCACAATGCTACGGAGTGTCCAGTGAGGCAAAGAGGGTATAACTTATATAAATAGTCATTATAATAACTATTATACGTATAAATTATAATAATTAATTAATTATAATACTTGTTTATAATACTACATAAATAATATCAGCCATAATAAATAATTAACGTTTATAAATACTAGTACGCTGTTTATAAATGAAAAATACCCACTTTGATAGAAGTAACAGAATGGTCGGTTGGCCAAGTGGTAATGACCAGGTCAAGGTTGGATAATAAATAAGTTCACTGGAGTCGTCAAATTTCATCCATATATTTTATCCAATCAAAAGTGGTTATTTAATAATAATTGTCCAATCATCGAAGCGTCAGGCAAAAAACATTTTTGTAGACTAACATGTTGGTCTACGAAATTGAGCGTGTTTTTGTAAAAAAAAAAATACGTCGCTTGTAGAATAAAAAATTGCGTTTTCACTGCATACCGACAAAACGTAGGTGTGTGTAGCCACGACTTTAGATTGCCAAACACTCCAATCACACACAAGAATAATACGAACACACCAATAGAATGATACAGGAAAATAGTAACCAATGTAATGTGAGTAAATAAGTTAAAGGTAGTTGGTGCCCAGAAGTGAGAGGTGGAGTCTAGAGGCATTCCAGCCAGTAATGGTTAGATCTCTCTTTTTCCATAGGTTCTTGGTCTTTCGTGGCCTTAGATCCTACTTTCTCAACTTCTGAGGGTAGTTAGCTCCTGGATACTGGTCATAGAAGATCTTAGGCTGTTTTTATTTTTCAGGCCATGTCAGTCATCTTGTTGCCGGTCTGGGATAGCCACCCAGGGGCGGGGTAGTAGATACCATGTGCCAATACAGTATGATAGCCACCCAGGGGCGGGCCGGGGTAGTAGATACCATGTGCCAATACAGTATGATAGCCACCCAGGGGCGGGGTAGTAGATACCATGTGCCAATACAGTATGATAATGGTTCTATTGCATGTAATTTAGAAACTAGATTAACTGCAATTAATTGTGGGCTTTGTTAATTGCTTTCACAGGCTTGCCTGATGTCTACAGACTATCAGGGCACTTGTGATAAGTAGTGGTCACAGTTGGCCACTAAAACCCAAAATGGTCTAGAGTCACATAGCACGGTCTAGAGTCACACAGCACGGTCTAGAGTCACACAGCTTGGTCTATCATAACAAAGCTTTGTCTATAATCACATAGGATGGTCTATAGTCACATAGCATGGTCTAGAGTCACACAGCACGGTCTAGAGTCACACAGCTTGGTCTATCATAACAAAGCTTTGTCTATAATCACATAGCATGGTATATAGTCACATAGCATGGTCTAGAGTCGCATAGCATGGTATATAGTCACATTGGGTGGTCTATAGTCACATGGGATGGTCTATAGTCACGTATCTTGATCTATAGTCATATAGAACGATCTAGAATCCTATCAGCATTATTATTGATATTTATGGTAGAAAGCATAAATGAAACTCACCTGACTCTTTGACCGAGGGCTGCTTACACATGCGTATTTTTGCCATCGCCAGGTGGGTATGATTGGATTGGCCGATGCATTTGCACATCGTCAGGCTTAATCGTAAGCTAGACCATCATGTTAGACCCTGTGATTGGTTCAAACAGCTATGGTCTACAAGCTCATCAAGTTCAACCATTTACTAGACATAAAGCTACATCAGCTTAAAATTTTGACATGATTGTAAATGTTATGGAGGTAGTGTGTCTGTTATAGAGCTGTTGTGTCCTTTCTAGAGCTGTTGTGTACGTTATAGAGCTGTTGTGTCTGTTATAGAGCTGTTGTGTCTGTTATAGAGCTGTTGTGTCTGTTATAGAGCTGTTGTGTCTGTTATAGAGCTTTTGTGTCTGTTATAGAGCTGTTGTGTCTGTTATAGAGCTGTTGTGTCTGTTATAGAGCTTTTGTGTCTGTTATAGAGCTGTTGTGTCTGTTATAGAGCTGTTGTGTCTGTTATAGAGCTGTTGTGTCTGTTATAGAGCTGTTGTGTCTGTTATAGAGCTGTTGTGTTCGTTATAGAGCTGTTGGGGCCGTTATAGAGCTTTTGTGTCCGTTATAGAGCTGTTGTGTCCGTTATAGAGCTTTTGTGTCTGTTATAGAGCTGTTGTGTCTGTTATAGAGCTGTTGTGTCTGTTATAGAGCTGTTGTGTCTGTTATAGAGCTGTTGTGTTCGTTATAGAGCTGTTGGGGCCGTTATAGAGCTTTTGTGTTCGTTATAGAGCTGTTGGGGCCGTTATAGAGCTTTTGTGTCCGTTGTAGAGCTGTTGTGTCTGTTATAGAGCTTTTGTGTCTGTTATAGAGCTGTTGTGTCCGTTATTGAGCTTTTGTGCCCGTTATAAAGTTCTTATGTCTGTCATTTTGTACCGATATTATTTTGATGTAGTACGCTTACTGGCCAAAAATCGTGGTTTGATAAATTTATTTCATATGGCACAAATGACTACCCTACAGGACTTTAGTTTTCGACGGACCAAACTTTCGCGTTTTCCGCGGGTGCTGGAAGTAGCAAAATTTAGTTCCAACGAACTTATTTCCAGCCCCTGCAATAGCGAAATTTGAAAAAAAATAATCCAAGTGATATGATATCAACATGTACACAAAACAAATAGTAATATATTTTATTATCATTAATCATATTCACAATAATTAAATATAATATTATTATTATAACCATTGTTGTTGTAATAATGAAAATAATAAAGAACAACAAACTAATAATAAATGATAATAAGCTCCACCCTGATTTTTTTCATACAAAACAACAACTTGGCTCGTTAGCTGAGCCTAAGTTTCTAGTTGTCATTGAAGGACTAACAATTACGTCTCGCATTCCAGCATTGTTTTGCCCCTAACAGCATGCACTATGTCATGGTCTTCTACTTCTTCACTGATAAAGAGAGGTAAATAATATTGTTCTCTCTCTACCATTTCATTTGTGATTTATTTTTTTGGCACTGTCAGATAAGAACACATTTATTAAGGGGATATTTTATTGTGAGGTTAAAAAGTACAAGAAGATAATATACCCTCATCTAAATAAATACATCACATTGTTGTTGATGTTGTTTAGGCAAATAATAATTATTTTATTTATTATTATTATAATAACAATAATATGAAAAACCGGGTGCGAAAATGTGTATCGCGAATATAATTGCCACGGAACTACTAGCGAAATGTTTGCTAGCGAACCAATTGTAATCACGGGGGTAGCCGAAAGTAAAGTCCTCTAGGGTATATAAACGACTATATAAATGACTATATAAATGACTATATAAACGACTATATAAACGACTATATAAATGACTATATAAATGACTATATAAATGACTATATAAATGACTATATAAATGACTATATAAATGACTATATAAATGACTATATAAATGACTATATAAATGACTATATAAACGACTATATAAACGACTATATAAACGACTATATAAACGACTATATAAACGACTATATAAACGACTATATAAACGACTATATAAACGACTATATAAACGACTATATAAACGACTATATAAACGACTATATAAACGACTATATAAACGACTATATAAACGACTATATAAATGACTATATAAATGACTATATAAATGACTATATAAACGACTATATAAATGACTATATAAACGACTATATAAATGACTATATAAACGACTATATAAACGACTATATAAATGACTATATAAATGACTATATAAATGAAGTATTATTGTTGATAATAATAATATTATTGATGATATTTTTATGAGTTATTATTAACCAACTCCAGAAATATAAATACAAGAATTCAGTGCTATTGTGAAAACACAAACATGGACAACAATATAATTTTGTTATTATTAGACAGCATAATTAATTGTTATGCTAGGAAAATTATCATTTCATTGCCAGAAATGAAACAGGCACAAATCTATGCATGATGTTGTAAGATTGACCAGTTCAATAACAGCACACCAATATGCACCAGTACCTGGGTATGTTACATTGGCCAGTTCAATAACAGCACACCAATATGCACCAGTACCTGGGTATGTTACATTGGCCAGTTCAATAACAGCACACCAATATGCACCAGTACCTGGGTATGTTACATTGACCAGTTCAATAACAGCACACCAATATGCACCGGTACCTGGGTATGTTACATTGGCCAGTTCAATAACAGCACACCAATATGCACCAGTACCTGGGTATGTTACATTGACCAGTTCAATAACAGCACACCAATATGCACCAGTACCTGGGTATGTTACATTGACCAGTTCAATAACAGCACACCAATATGCACCAGTACCTGGGTATGTTACATTGACCAGTTCAATAACAGCACACCAATATGCACCAGTACCTGGGTATGTTACATTGGCCAGTTCAATAACAGCACACCAATATGCACCAGTACCTGGGTATGTTACATTGGCCAGTTCAATAACAGCACACCAATATGCACCAGTACCTGGGTATGTTACATTGACCTGTGCAGCCACTGACACATTTTAATGATTCATCATACGGGTACATTAGCACCTGGCTAGGTGCAGTAACTGTGCCGTAACTCTCTCAGGCGATTTCTGTTAGGTTAATAGGAAAATAGCACTACGTGGCTACTTCTCAAGTCTCCTGCCCTGGCTTGTAAGCATCACATGTGTGCTCTCTCATCTCTCTACCAACATTTCCATAAACTTATTTATCAGTCATCGTTGGTTAGCAACTGTGCCCAGCCCTAAGGTTAGTGTACTGAGAATGAGAGGACAACTCCTGTGTATTGGGCCGCGCACTCTGAATGAGAGGGTAACTCCTGTGTGTTGGTTAATGCACTGTGAATGAGAGGGTAACTCCTGTGTGTTGGTTAATGCACTGTGAATGAGAGGGCAACTCTTGTGTGTTGGTTAATGCACTGTGAATGAGAGGGTAACTCCTGTGTGTTGGTTAATGCACTGTGAATGAGAGGGCAACTCCTGTGTGTTGGTTAATGCACTGTGAATGAGAGGGTAACTCCTGTGTGTTGGTTAATGCACTGTGAATGAGAGGGCAACTCTTGTGTGTTGGTTAATGCACTGTGAATGAGAGGGTGACTCCTGTGTGTTGGTTAATGCACTGTGAATGAGAGGGCAACTCTTGTGTGTTGGTTAATGCACTGTGAATGAGAGGGTAACTCCTGTGTGTTGGTTAATGCACTGTGAATGAGAGGGTGACTCCTGTGTGTTGGTTAATGCACTGTGAATGAGAGGGTAACTCCTGTGTGTTGGTTAATGCACTGTGAATGAGAGAGCAACTCTTGTGCATTAGTATGTGCGCTGTGATTGAGAGGGCATATTATTTGATGTGCTGAAATGAGAGGGCAACTCCCATGTTTTGCTTTCTGCTCTGAAAATGGTAGCACAACTCTTGTTTAATGATGAGTGCACTTGAATGAAGAGCTACTCCTGTGTATTTGTTGGTGCACTGAGATGGGAGGGTAACATCTAGTAACTAGATATGCATCTAGTGTCATATATAGTTATGGTCATATATGGATATGTATCTGATGTCATATATAGTTATGGTCATATATGGATATATATCTAGTGTCATATATAGTTATGGTCATATATGGATATGTATCTGGTGTCATATATAGTTATAGTCATATATGGATATGTATCTAGTGTCATATATAGTTATGGTCATATATGGATATGTATCTGATGCATATCTAGAAGGTGGTTTCAATTAGATTTTGTATGCTTAGATGCCTCAACATTCCTTGTCGCTGATCAGACTTCATACGCTGTCTCTGTATGTTTAATCTTCGCTAGCGACCTTGCACTTCATTTTAGTGTCATATATTATTGTGCAATGTTCTATGATTGAAGTAGCAATGCTCTATAATAGCGTGTTATTCATAGCGGCTCTATGAATGATTCTGGTGTTGGAGCCCCCTCTATGCACCGCTCAGGAACACGGTCTATAGATGGCGGTATTGCTGCTTCAAACGACAGCTGCAGTTTGTCTGCTCATCAACCATACCCACACAGAAGAGAATGCTCTTCTAATGCATCAGCTAGAACCAGGGAGTCGTACAGTCGTCGCTCTTCAGGGTCAAGTTAGTCTTCTCTCTTCCTTACTTGTACGTGTAATGTGAGTGGGCACTTGTAGGTGTGTGTCAGCTGTACATGTGGTGTGAGTGGACACTTGTAGGTGTGTGTCAGCTGTACATGTGGTGTGAGTGGACACTTGTAGGTGTGTGTCAGCTGTACATGTGGTGTGAGTGAACACTTGTAGGTGTGTGTCAGCTGTACATGTGGTGTGAGTGGACACTTGTAGGTGTGTCAGCTGTACATGTGGTGTGAGTGGACACTTGTAGGTGTGTGTCAGCTGTACATGTGGTGTGAGTGGACACTTGTAGGTGTGTGTCAGCTGTACACGTGGTGTGAGTGAACACTTGTAGGTGTGTGTCAGCTGTACATGTGGTGTGAGTGGACACTTGTAGGTGTGTGTCAGCTGTGCATGTGGTGTGAGTGAACACTTGTAAGTGTGTGTCACTTGTCCATACACATGTCATGATTACATGTCATTTCTGGAGATATCTCAGTTTGTTTTATCCTTTTTTGTTGGCTAAATCATCTCATTACCAATAACGCCAGCCATTTTGTATTGTTTATGTGGGAGAAGAGGCTAAAGAGACTAGTTGTGTGTGCTTATCGCCTGGTCAGCTGTCACAACTCAGTGAGTTATGGCTTGAATCACAGACCTTGCTCTCAGCTAGTAACATCCCTACACCACCCATTGACTGTCTATTTGTCTCTGTCATTTTAGTTTATATACCTGGACAGTACAGCAGGGCTTCTGGTCAACTGGACCCACAGCAAGGAAAACAATCTGCCCTGACCAAATTGGATAAAAAGTGGGTTGATTGATTTGTTGGTCCCGCAGAACCTTCAAATGAATATGTGGCATTTATTTATCCGGTTACAGCCTGTATAACTATATGATATTTATATGTAAATGTAAATACTAGCTGACTTACTCATTGTAAACAACAATGGCAATGTCGTTGTTTTTCTGCCTACTTCCTTTTTCCCTGTGTGAAGGATTTTATGGTGTGATAGCAACACCTTCATCGACACAACTACCATTCTCTGTACTCCTACACAAACAACCTGCGTCTGTGTATCAACGGGGTAGCACTACCACCAACACTGGTCACAGTAGCCTATTCGACAGTCGGGTGACCTAGCGGGTGACCTAGCGGGTGACCTAGCGGGTGACCTAGCGGGTGACCTAGCGGGTGACCTAGCGGGTGACCTAGCGGGTGACCTAGCGGGTGACCTAGCGGGTGACCTAGCGGGTGACCTAGCGGGTGACCTAGCGGGTGACCTAGCGGGTGACCTAGCGGGTGACCTAGCGGGTGACCTAGCGGGTGACCTAGCGGGTGACCTAGCGGGTGACCTAGCGGGTAACCTAGCGGGTAACCTAGCGGGTAACCTAGCGGGTAACCTAGTGGGTCTCCACTAGGATATACAGCGAGCTGCTGTCTAAGCGTCCTACACTGAGCTAGAGCAGCTCCCGAGCAGTTTAGACTCTATCTCGGGCTCTAGCTCGGGCTCTAGCTCGGGCTCTAGCTCAAGCTCTAGCTCGGGCTCTAGCTCGGGCTCTAGCTCGGGCTCTAGCTCGGGCTGCCTCCTCACAATTTGTCGTTTGACTGAGGCCATCTATCTTATCCAAACCCTCCAACACTAGCCAACCGGCCAGGCAGACTATGAGTAGTTATAGCGAGATAGATTTTATTACTATGACTGTACAGCGAGCACACAATAGCCAGTGTATATCCAGCTACATAAATGGCCTGGTGACAACGCCAGCTGCGCATACAGATTTGCATCATTACCGATTCCGTATTATCTCAAAACTGAAACGGGGCCCAAGGGGTCAAGGGATACAAAACTGATGTGCTGTATAAACGATCGTCTAAACAGGTACTTTGGCGCGAACCAGTACTAAACCGAGCCTAAGGTCTTACCAATCAGCAATCGACACATACATACGTACGTACGTACGTGCGTGCGTGCATGCATGCATATATACATACATACACACACACACATACATACATAATAACAACTTTTCATGCAATTAAAATCATGAGCAGTATTTACCAACAACTACACATGGTTAATTAAGCTAACAATATGGTCTACCTAGTGACCCTGTAGGTAAAGATACGCGAATGAGCCATGTGCAAGCGGCTCGGAATCCAAGCATTGAATACACGCGATCTGACATTTTCTCATAAAATGGTTATTCTTCAAAACTCTATGGGGAAAAAAGAGAAGCTCTTTGAATCCACACGAATAAATAATAAAAACACCACAAATCTACCTGCTTTAGGTATTTTTGAGGTCCTGATATATTTTTGCTGCGTAGGTGTATAGTTTGTATATGAGTACATAAGTGTATATAGCAAGTAGCTTTATTTATGACGATAAATAAAACCACAAAATCTAGTAGCAAATAATCTTTTATTGTTGTTAATTAATATTACTGTTAATAGATACTACGCTGGAAAGTTTTAAAGTTTTAAATAATAAGTTATTAATTAAATAATATTGTTTGTGCTGAATAATAATAAGAAATAACTAAGATACAATTGTTTATTGATAAAATAATTAATGACAGTAATTAGTATTTTATTTTATCAAAAATTGGCTTAAAAACACAATTTGTTTTTTTATTGTTACGATTGAACGTCAGTCAAATGTGAAAACAATCATTCAGAAAATGTTTGAGGCTTCATATCTATAGTAAAGCTGACAAAAGTGATATTGAGTAGACTGCCCTTGTGTGTGTGTTATATGCTCCACCACAATCCTGACTCGAAACATCATTAATGGCGTTTCATTGACCTATCCACTTATATATCTACTTATATATCTACTTATATATCTACTTATATATCTACTTATATATCTACTTATATATACATACAATATCTACTTATATATCTACTTATATATCTACTTATATATATACTTATATATCTACATACACCTATCTACTTATATATTTACTTATACATCTACTTATATATCTACTTATATATCTACTTATATATCTACTTATACATCTACTTATATATCTACTTATATATCTACTTATATATCTACTTATATATCTACTTATATATCTACTTATATATACATACAATATCTACTTATATATCTACTTATATATCTACTTATATATCTACTTATATATATACTTATATATCTACATACACCTATCTACTTATATATCTACTTATACATCTACTTATATATCTACTTATATATCTACTTATATATCTACTTATACATCTACTTATATATCTACTTATATATCTACTTATATATCTACTTATATATCTACTTATATATCTACTTATATATACATACAATATCTACTTATATATCTACTTATATATCTACTTATATATATACTTATATATCTACATACACCTATCTACTTATATATCTACTTATACATCTACTTATATATCTACTTATATATCTACTTATATATCTACTTATATATCTACTTATACATCTACTTATATATCTACTTATATATCTACTTATATATCTACTTATATATCTACTTATATATCTACTTATATATCTACATACACCTATCTACTTATATATCTACTTATACATCTACTTATATATCTACTTATATATCTACTTATATATCTACTTGTACATCTACTTATACATCTACTTATACATCTACTTATATATCTACTTATATATCTACTTATACATCTACTTATACATCTACTTATATATCTACTTATACATCTACTTATATATCTACTTATACATCTACTTATACATCTACTTATACATCTACTTATATATCTACTTATATATCTACTTATATATCTACTTATATATCTACTTATATATCTACTTATATATATACTTATATATCTACTTATATATCTACTTATATATCTACATACACCTATCTACTTATATATCTACTTATACATCTACTTATATATCTACTTATATATCTACTTATATATCTACTTATATATCTACTTATATATCTACATACACCTATCTACTTATATATCTACTTATATATCTACTTATATATCTACTTATATATCTACTTATATATCTACATACACCTATCTACTTATATATCTACTTATATATACATACAATATCTACTTATTGCAGACATAGCTCCTTTTGGCATACCGGGCAAGAGCCGCACCCAGAGAGAGACGTCGAAGAGCACTCTAGCTCAAAGGTTAGTTCTAAGGAGTCTGTTGCAGCTACGAGTGAAGTTCACAGCAGCACCTGTATACCACCGCCCACTCAGTTTGCTGGGCTTTGCTCAGGTATGTCATTGGTAGCTTCAAGTATAATGTACAGTATATGATGTACAGTGTATGATGTACAGTGTATAATGTACAGTGTATAATGTACAGTGTATGATGTACAGTGTATAATGTACAGTGTATGATGTACAGTGTATGATGTACAGTATATGATGTACAGTGTATGATGTACAGTGTATAATGTACAGTGTATAATGTACAGTATATGATGTACAGTGTACAATGTATAGTGTATAATGTACAGTGTATGATGTACAGTGTATGATGTACAGTGTATAATGTACAGTGTATAATGTACAGTGCATAATGTACAGTGCATAATGTACAGTGTATAATGTACAGTGTACAATGTATAGCGTATAATGTACAGTGTATAATGTACAGTGTACAATGTATAGTGTATAATGTACAGTGTATAATGTACAGTGTATAATGTACAGTGTACAATGTATAGCGTATAATGTACAGTGTATAATGTACAGTGTATAATGTACAGTGTACAATGTATAGCGTATAATGTACAGTGTATGATGTTTAGTGTATAATGCAAACAACCAATCAATGCATTAACTCACAGCTCTGTCAATAGAACTGTAACAATCTTCGTCTCCTGGGAAATTACTCTTTGTCTTTTTATCATTCAGTGCAGTTTGTGTGTTGTTTTCTCTTCAACATCGCTGAGTAACCAATCAAATGATGTGTTTAGTTTATTAGCCTATAAGACTTCACTTTAAAACAAATCAATTGAAGCTCCTGTTGAATCTTAGTAAATATTTGAAATGTGGCCTTACGCCTGCCCAACTTATGAACAAAGGCAAGTTATCGATTCATCAACTGAATAAAAATATATCCAACCCTGCTGGATGGTATAGCTCTCATTTGTGGGTTAACGCATACATGTACCTATACTTACATGTATATATTAGTGGACCTATACATACATATATACGTATACATATACATACATATACATACATAATAACATAGCATGAGGTGTTCTTGTCATATGGATGTCACTTCCGACTACCATCTCTCTGGTAAATATTCTATCTTATTTGTGTCATGCGTTAGTGTTTGACTGCTTTTATACTAATGATTGATATGCAACCCAGCTTTTCCTTTCTTTATTGCAAAAATACTTGTAGTAATATGATTGGTTGAGAGCTGGAGTCTACCAGCGCTGTTGCCTTCTTCTTCACTTTTCATTGTCCATTCTTGTGTGCTGTTTTATTGCTGGCTGTTTGAGCAAAGTAGTTGACCTTCTACATGTCGTCAATACCCAGTAATTGCTGCCTCTGGGACAACTCCTGCATGTCATCAGGCCTCTGTCCCATTTATGGGATTGATCAGAGTTTTGGGCTCTATTACCTAGACTCCCTGTTTGTACTCTCTCCCGTCTACACTCAATCACTACGTTTCCATATGGCTCATAGCTCCGAAATTTGGAGTTGCGCCACGAGAGATAGCAAGGCAAAACTGTTCCTATGGGCGCCGTGAGTGATGCGCAACGTATGTGGGAATTCCCAAACTACTGGTTTTTCCATGCAGCAGGAAACACGTGTAGTTTGGATAGAGACATTTTGTTAGATCACTGCTAGTCACCAGAATGAATACTAATCAGAAATTGCAGCTCATCTGCTGCATATAATAACAATATATTATTAATAATAATTGAACATAATAATAATTATTTTTATAATTAATAATAATATATAATAAAATAGTAAATAATAAATGAAACTACTTCTTGTACCATCTCTCTCTGATAATAATTATCAACATATATATATATAATATTATTGTCATTTATTAAAAACTGCCAACAAATAACCAAAGATGCTACATATCTTCCTCTCTTCAAGATATTTTGCTTTCAAGCCTTTTCATTTTGACCGCCATTGCTCAGCAGTTTTATCTGACCCCATGGACTGAGCAATGCCCCTGATAAATATTTCAATGTTACTTTGTTTGTGTTTTTCCATCGATTCTACGTTGTAGGTTTTGTTCCTAAATTTTACTGAGAAAATTAAAGATCTCATGATCAATAAACTGACATGGCATTGCACCTAACTAACTAATTAATAAGAAGACAGTGCAACTTTTATTGCTTGCAAAAGGTCAATCGGTGAGAAGAAACAACAGTTTGTTTACGTTTTTTGCATACCGGATACAGCGTGGTTTACTTCGGTTCACAATGCGCATTTAACTGTTTCGCTATGCCGCATAGCAGCTGCTTTCGAAAACAGTTTCCGCAACCAAAACTGGGGAATTCATTGCGCAAGCGGCTGTTTCCACATGAGGCATAACTCCAAATTTCGGAGCTATGAGCCATATGGAAACGTAGTGAATGACGTTGGTGCGCCCCAAGGTGGTCATTGCCAGTGCTACATATTGCTAGTGTCGCATATTGCTAGTGTCGCATATTGCTAGTGTCACATATTGCTAGTGTCACATATTGCTAGTGTCACATATTGCCAGTGTTACATATTGCTAGTGTCACATATTGCTAGTGTCGCATATTGCTAGTGTCACATATTGTTAGTGTCCCATATTGCCAGTGTCACATATTGCCAGTGTTACATATTGCTAGTGTACTTATAGCGATTGGTAGGCGATTAAGCTAAGCAATTGAAGATTTTCCTATTTCATTTCTCAAAAAAAAATTACCAAAGTAATCGCTAGCGGTTTATTTGAGGTTATCGCCAGGTTTTGATCTAGATCAAGAAATTGGTAGCTAATCTCTTGATCAACCAATTCCAGTGCCAAATCTATCAGAAGTTTATACATATATGAACGTGAAGGACATTTATATGTCTGTTTGTCTCTTTGTCCATATGGATGCCCGTCTAAACCACTGCACTGAGCGTAATGAATAAAAACATTCTGTGAGACCAATTTGAAATATGGCGAGAGTTTAAATTTTTCATTGGTTCTCCTGCTGGTGATATTTGTATATCTATTTTTTTTTAATAATGGAAGTGGAGACAAATCATGGAAAGTCACGACTTGCTAATACCAGATGATTTTAGCGTCACATGGTAGAACAATTTGATGACTTTCTTCCTTTAGTCTGCAATATTCTTTCATAACAGTCATCTTGGCCAGTTAATTGTCTCAGTGACTGATTGTGCCTGCACACCGTCTTCCTGTGTCATTGTGTAATTTGGAAGTGGAGATGGAGAGGTGAGATGAAGAGAGTTGACGGAGATGGTAGACAGAGACAGAGATTTTAGACAGATGTAGATAGGGGAGATGGAGAGGGGGGATGGAGAGGGGAGATGGAGAGGGTAGATGGAGACGGTAGATGGAGAGGGAAGATGGAGAGAGTAGATGGAGAGGGAAGATGGAGAGGGTAGATGGAGAGGGAAGATGGAGAGGGTGGATAGAGAGGGGAGATGAAGAGGGTAGATAGAGAGGGGGGATGGAGAGATTAGATGGAGAGGGAAGATGGAGAGAGGAGATGGAGAGGAAAGATGGAGAGGGGGGATGGAGAGGGTAGATGGAGACGGTAGATGGAGAGAGTAGATGGAGAGGGAAGATGGAGAGAGTAGATGGAGAGGGAAGATGGAGAGGGGGATGGAGAGGGGGATGGAGAGGGTAGATGGAGAGGGTAGATGGAGACGGTAGATGGAGAGAGTAGATGGAGAGGGAAGATGGGGAGGGGGGATGGAGACGGTAGATGGAGACGGTAGATGGAGAGAGAAGATGGAGAGAGTAGATGGAGAGGGAAGATGGATAGGGAAGATGGAGAGGGTAGATAGAGAGGGGGGATGGAGAGGGTAGATAGAGAGGGTAGATGGAGAGAGTAGATGGAGACGGTAGATGGAGAGGGAAGATGGAGAGAGAAGATGGAGAGAGTAGATGGAGAGGGAAGATGGAGACGGTAGATGGAGAGGGAAGATGGAGAGGAGGGATGGAGAGGGTAGATAGAGAGGGAAGATGGAGAGAGTAGATAGAGAGGGGAGATGGAGAGGGTAGATGGAGAGGGAGATGGAGAGTGAAGATGGAGAGGGTAGATGGAGAGGGAAGATGAAGAGGGAGATGGAGATGGTAGATGGAGAGGGTAGATGGAGAGGGGAGATGGAGAGGTTAGATGGAGAGGGAGATGGAGAGGGAAGATGAAGAGGGAGATAGAGAGGTTAGATGGAGAGGGTAGGTGAAGAGGGTAGATGGAGTGGGAAGAAGGAGAGAGTAGAGGGAGAGGGGACATGCAGAGGGTGGATAGAGAGGGAGATGGATAGAGTTGATAGAGAGGGTAGATGGAGAGGGGAGATGGAGAGGGAAGATGGAGAGGGAAGATGGAGAGGAGAGAGCATGAAAAAGATGGAACAAGACAGGGTTAGGGCTTTAGGTCTAGTATGTAGCCTGTAGTATGTAGCCTGTAGTATGTAGGCTGTAGTATGTAGCCTGTAGTATGTAGCCTGTAGTATGTAGCCTGTAGTATGTAGCCTGTAGTATGTAGCCTGTAGTATGTAGGCTGTAGTATGTAGGCTGTAGTATGTAGTATGTAGCCTGTAGTATGTAGGATGTAGTATGTAGGCTGTAGTATGTAGGCTGTAGTATGTAGGCTGTAGTATGTAGCCTGTAGTATGTAGGCTGTAGTATGTAGCCTGTAGTATGTAGGCTGTAGTATGTAGCCTGTAGTATGTAGCCTGTAGTATGTAGCCTGTAGTATGTAGGCTGTAGTATGTAGGCTGTAGTATGTAGGCTGTAGTATATAGCCTGTAGTATGTAGCCTGTAGTATGTAGGCTGTAGCCTGTAGTATGTAGCCTGTAGTATGTAGGCTGTAGTATGTAGCCTGTAGTATGTAGCCTGTAGTATGTAGCCTGTAGTATGTAGCCTGTAGTATGTAGGCTGTAGTATGTAGGCTGTAGTATGTAGGCTGTAGTATGTAGGCTGTAGTATGTAGCCTGTAGTATGTAGGCTGTAGTATGTAGGCTGTAGTATGTAGCCTGTAGTATGTAGGCTGTAGCCTGTAGGCTGTAGTATGTAGCCTGTAGTATATAGCCTGTAGGCTGTAGTATGTAGGCTGTAGTATGTAGCCTGTAGTATGTAGCCTGTAGTATGTAGCCTGTAGTATGTAGGCTGTAGTATGTAGGCTGTAGTATGTAGCCTGTAGTAGGTAGCCTGTAGTATGTAGGCTGTAGTATGTAGCCTGTAGTATGTAGCCTGTAGTATGTAGCCTGTAGTATGTAGGCTGTAGTATGTAGGCTGTAGTATGTAGGCTGTAGTATGTAGGCTGTAGTATGTAGGCTGTAGTATGTAGCCTGTAGTATGTAGGCTGTAGTATGTAGGCTGTAGTATGTAGGCTGTAGTATGTAGCCTGTAGTATGTTGGCTGTAGGCTGTAGTATGTAGGCTGTAGTATGTAGCCTGTAGTATGTAGCCTGTAGGATGTAGTATGTAGTATGTAGGCTGTAGTATGTAGGCTGTAGTATGTAGGCTGTAGTATGTAGGCTGTAGTATGTAGCCTGTAGTATGTAGCCTGTAGTACGTAGCCTGTAGTATGTAGGCTGTAGTATGTAGCCTGTAGTATGTAGGCTGTAGTATGTAGGCTGTAGTATATAGCCTGTAGTATGTAGCCTGTAGTATGTAGGCTGTAGCCTGTAGTATGTAGGCTGTAGTATGCAGCCTGTAGTATGTAGGCTGTAGTATGCAGCCTGTAGTATGTAGGCTGTAGTATGCAGCCTGTAGTATGTAGGCTGTAGTATGTAGCCTGTAGTATATAGCCTGTAGTATGTAGCCTGTAGTATGTAGCCTGTAGTATGTAGGCTGTAGTATGTAGCCTGTAGTATGTAGGCTGTAGTATGTAGGCTGTAGTATGTAGGCTGTAGTATGTAGGCTGTAGGCTGTAGCCTGTAGCCTGTAGTATGTAGGCTGTAGTATGTAGGCTGTAGTATGTAGGCTGTAGTATGTAGGCTGTAGTATGTAGCCTGTAGTATGTAGGCTGTAGTATGTAGGCTGTAGTATGTAGCCTGTAGTATGTAGCCTGTAGTATGTAGCCTGTAGTATGTAGGCTGTAGTATGTAGGCTGTAGTATGTAGGCTGTAGTATGTAGGCTGTAGTATGTAGGCTGTAGTATGTAGCCTGTAGTATGTAGGCTGTAGTATGTAGCCTGTAGTATGTAGCCTGTAGTATGTAGCCTGTAGTATGTAGCCTGTAGTATGTAGCCTGTAGTATGTAGCCTGTAGTATGTAGCCTGTAGTATGCAGGCTGTAGTATGTAGGCTGTAGTATGTAGCCTGTAGTATGTAGCCTGTAGTATGTAGGCTGTAGTATGTAGCCTGTAGTATGTAGCCTGTAGGCTGTAGTATGTAGGCTGTAGTATGTAGGCTGTAGTATGTAGCCTGTAGGCTGTAGTATGTAGGCTGTAGCCTGTAGGCTGTAGTATGTAGTCTGTAGGCTGTAGTATGTAGGCTGTAGTATGTAGGCTGTAGTATGTAGCCTGTAGGCTGTAGTATGTAGGCTGTAGCCTGTAGGCTGTAGTATGTAGTCTGTAGTATGTAGTATGCAGGCTGTAGTATGTAGCCTGTAGTATGTAGGCTGTAGTATGTAGCCTGTAGTATGTAGCCTGTAGTATGTAGGCTGTAGTATGTAGCCTGTAGTATGTAGCCTGTAGGCTGTAGTATGTAGGCTGTAGTATGTAGCCTGTAGGCTGTAGTATGTAGGCTGTAGCCTGTAGGCTGTAGTCTGTAGTATGTAGGCTGTAGTATGTAGTCTGTAGTATGTAGGCTGTAGTATGTAGTCTGTAGTATGTAGGCTGTAGTCTGTAGCCTGTAGTATGTAGGCTGTACCAGCTTGTTTGACCGAAATTGTCCGATAATTGACTTTGTAAAACACTTGCACAACTTTGGTGATGAGTTTCCCCAATGGCGAAGGTCGGTGGCTATACCATACCTATATCGACATGCAGCACCAGTATAATCCACTTACGTATGACAGGATATGACATCAGTTAGCAAAGAGGAAGTTGATAAGTCTTACAAATGTCGCTGAAGCAGTGGAAGAGGAATTTTTTTATGTTTTTTGAGGGCGTCAATTTGGCAATGCTGAGTTTATGCTCATTACATAAGCTTACATAACATTACATAACATTACATAACATTACATAAGATCACTCTCCCATTCCATCGGGACCATCAACTAATAGCATCCAATGTGTTAATGGCCTGTTTAGCCTTTGGCCAGGTATCTACAGTCTGTCTGCTGTGGTGATTCAATTAGATTTGTTGGCTACTGTTTTGGAGTAGCTGCATGTGGCAGTCCTTTCTAATGTCTGACGCGCTATCATCATGTGCAAATAAGCATTGTAATGGTAGAGATATACAAGTATATTAGCAGGCATCAGCAGATATATGCTACAAATGTACAAATTTTCTTGTATTGTTCTGATCACGTACTGTTTGCTTTGCAGTAAAATATTGATAGGGCACAAGTAGTTGGTACTTGTGTGCATTGTTTATGCCTTGTGCCTTAGAACGCGTGCTATATCAGCACTGGTATTCACAATACATGCCGCTGCAGTCAGCAGTCAGCAAATGCTATTGGTAGACTATGATGTGTTCTGCTCTCTGCTCTTTGAGCATTGATTAATGGTACGGTTTGTTTTGGTAGGAGACAACTCCTCTCGAAGAGAGGACACGGGGAAGGAGACAGACTGCACTCTTGTACCACCTTTTGACTCCACTAGACTAAGGCCCATCCGACAGAAAACTCGTAATGCTGTTGTAAGTGAATCACACTTTGTTGTCTGATTGTAATGAACACAAAAATATTTACATGCGTAAATATTGTTTTTTATAGCTTTTTGTCAACTCTATATATTGTATACATTACTTGTTAACTCTATATATTGTATACATTACTTGTTAACTCTATATATTGTATACATTACTTGTTAACTCTATGTATTGTATACATTACTTGTTAACTCTATATATTGTACACATTACTTGTTAACTCTATATATTGTATACATTACTTGTTAACTCTATGTATTGTATACATTACTTGTTAACTCTATATATTGTATACATTACTTGTTAACTCTATGTATTGTATACATTACTTGTTAACTCTATATATTGTACACATTACTTGTTAACTCTATATATTGTATACATTACTTGTTAACTCTATATATTGTATACATTACTTGTTAACTCTATGTATTGTATACATTACTTGTTAACTCTATATATTGTACACATTACTTGTTAACTCTATATATTGTATACATTACTTGTTAACTCTATGTATTGTACACATTACTTGTTAACTCTATATATTGTACACATTACTTGTTAACTCTATATATTGTATACATTACTTGTTAACTCTATATATTGTACACATTACTTGTTAACTCTATGTATTGTACACATTACTTGTTAACTCTATATATATTGTACACACTACAATTAAGTAAACCATTCTATTACTGCTCATCTCTGCGCCATAGATAAACGTACTTATGCTTAAGATGACAAGCAGTGCTTGTTACATAACACATACATACATTTATAGTTTACTAATGTTCTTAGAGAGTATAACTTATAATTCTTTTATTAAATAAGCGTTATTATTATGGCACACTTCTGCTCAGTTGTTATCGATCCTTGGCAGATGGTTATATTTGATGCTTTTAAACAGTTTTTCAATGACCCATCAGCAGCTTTCACTGCACAGTATTAAATTCAACTGGGCCATTGTGTTCGCTTTCATTAGGAGTAATACGATGCTTTGTGGCTGTGTTTGTGTTAAATCACCTATGAAATATTGTAATACCTCGCCCTGACAAACATTAACATATAAACAATACATGTTGTTTGGCAGCTGTCTGTGTCTGCCTGACAAAGGGCCTGTTTTAGGCCTCATGAGAGAGTGCTTGCTATTTACTGCCAGCTAATGTACAGTGTATAAAATATACATTGTATAATATATACGTTGTATAATATATACATTGTATAAAATATACATTGTATAATATATACATTGTATAAAATATACACTGTATAATATATACATTGTGTAATATATACATTGTATAAAATATACACTGTATAATATATTCACTGTATAATATATACATTGTGTAATATATACATTGTATAAAATATACACTGTATAATATATTCACTGTATAATATATACATTGTGTAAAATATACATTGTATAAAATATACATTGTATAATATACATACATTGTATAATATATACATTGTATAATATTGTAGTGGATTGTGGGGGGGGGGGGGGCCGACCAAACGTCCACCAACAACACCTCACTCCAGAGGTCAACTTCTAACAGAGGAGTATACCGACTCCACAACTTTTCTCAGCCCACGGCTCAAACGTACAACTCAATGTCTTGTTGAGTATACCATAGTTTATTATACAGCATAACCAGCAATGTATAATAACGGTAAATGTATTATGCTGCTTGGCTCAATCACAAGCAGAATCCCAATACAATACGAGGAATAATGAGAAGTGTTCTGCCTTTTATAGGCAGAACAGGAGAAAATATAGGCCCAAATAAGGGGACAACAAATCAGCAGTGGCAGGAAGTAATTGCACTAATCAGAACATGAGATATAAATAAGATGATACAACATTGGCTAATATAAGTTTAAATATGTAAGGCTCCCAGAAGTGGGGGGCGGAGCTTATCAGTCAATCTTGCTGATTCATGATGGTGCAATGAGTAGCTCTAGTTCCTGGTCCTTATGGCTTGTGGTCCTTGGCTTTGGTCTTGTCTGAGGTCAGCTAAGCTGCAAAGTCGGGCTCCTGCATCTTTGGTATCAATTTAGGCTCTCAGGCTATAGTCGTTCTTCCCTCACCGACCCGGTATAGGGCCGGTAGTGGCACTGCAGGGCCGGTAGTGCATGCTGCAGGGCCGGCAGTGTGTGCTGCAGGGCCGGTAGTAAGTACCGCAGGACCGGTAGTGTTTCTACCGGCTCACTTGCTTGTGTTCTGGCTGTGCCAGGCTCAGTTTAGGCGTGCCTGACACCCAGCAGTTGTCAGGGGGACCTTGCGCAATGACAGTGGTCACAAAAATCCACCACAATATACATACATTGTATAATATACATACATTGTGTAATATATACATCGCACAATACATACATTTTATAATATATACATTGTATGATGTATCTATTGTATGATGTATCTATTGTATGATGTATCTATTGTATAATATATATACATTGTATAATATATACATTGCACAATACATACATACATTGTATAATACACATATTGTACGAGATGTCTATGGTATGATATATCTATTGTGTATCGTATATTGCTTACAGTTGAGTATATTAGGCGATGGGACAGTATGCATAGAGTTTCTAAAGTCCAAGTCACCGTATGCAGCAATCTCTGAGGTGATCAGGATATCAGCTGATGGACAACAGGTAAGAACACCTGTAAAATCTACCTACCTGAGCTTAGCTGTACCACTATTATGGCATCGTCACTCTACCCGATGCATCTCTCCCTTTCTCGCTCTCTATCCATTAAATTTTAAAAATGGCAGGAAGACATTGTGCTGCCACGTTGTAGTCACTGCTGATGCCTAGTTTATATGGTTGTATCATTGTCGTGTTTGGAGTGCGCTGCGTCATCTTAACTCGATGTTGGGTTTATGCCAGCATGCTAAAAGTAAATTATCTCAATGTGACTGTGAAACATTAACACTTCAATTCTGTATAGAAAGCTCCAAGAATAACAAGTGCTCAATAAAGCCTCGGGCCCAATTGAGCAAAAATCGTACGATTTTCGGAGTCTTGCGACTCCTACAATTGTGCGCTTGTTAATCTTGCATTATCTTGGGAGCCGTAAGAGTCGTGCGCCCCTGCGATCTATATCTTAGGAGTTTGGCACTGCCAAACTTTCACGACAGCCACGACTAAGATCGTGGCTATTATTTTTTTGGGAACCTAGTCTTGCGATATCCTACGATCTGACTCCCTTGACCTACAAATTATTACTACTACTATTATAATTATTGTAATTAACAATAATTGGATTTTCCCTCACTTCACTACTATTATTTTTAATCATTATTGTTATAATAGTTGTTATGATTATAAATAATAATTAATAATATTTTGAAGCAGTCAAATTATATTAATTATAATATTATTATTTATTATTATAATAATAATCAAATTACTCGATGAGAATTATTGTTATAGTAAATACATAGATATATTAATAATAATAATAAATAATCAAAATAACGAAATAAATATAATAAAATTAAGTATCATTAATAATTATGGGAGTGATTGATTTTGATTGGCTACTATCAACTAGTAGGTCAAGGCATAAAGATAAACTAAACAATTGGGAACTACGGATCTTACCAGCATAAGACAGATAAGATTTCACCCAAGATGGAAAATCTTGGCAGATTTCTACATTTGTGCACTATATTTAAGATCAGTGCCAAGATTTCTAAGATTAGATTCTTAGAGCCCTAAGATTGACAAGATTCCATAAGATTGACAAGATCAATTGGGAACCAGGCTTAACTTCAACTATGGGTAGATAAGTAGATTATTTGGTGATTGATTTACGATCGCCGATGGGGTTTTTATTTTCCTGTCAACGATTATTGGGTGTATTTGCCGGCAGGATGGATCCATAAAATAAATTGAATAAATAATGTTTCTCGCAATTAATATATTAAATTCATCGATAGCTTTATTTTAAGCGGATCACCAAATACCGCTCCCATGAGAAAACAAATTTAGTTTGCGAGGCATACTCATAACTCCAAACACTACCAACACAAAGCGTAAAATTAATTTAAAATTATGTAGGTGCCGTTTTTTTCAAAGCAGTTCATTCCCGACATTGTTATTTTATTATTATTTGTTAATATTATGAATTATGTACGTTGTTTATTATTAATAATTGTTACGATTCCCATGCGCTCTAAAAATATTCTATAAGTAAATTGATCATCAAAATAAAAAGCAGGGAAGTGGTTTCTTCTTTGACTCGCTATCACTATCTACTACTCCCTGTCACACCACACTATCTACTACTCCCTATGACACCACACTATCTACTACTTCCTATGACACCACACTATCTACTACTCCCTATGACACCACACTATCTACTACTCCCTGTCACACCACACTATCTACTACTCCCTATGACACCACACTATCTACTACTCCCTATGACACCACACTATCTACTACTCCCTATGACACCACACTATCTACTACTCCCTATGACACCACACTATCTACTACTCCCTATGACACCACACTATCTACTACTCCCTGTCACACCACACTATCTACTACTCCCTATGACACCACACTATCTACTACTCCCTGTGACACCACACTATCTACTACTCCCTGTGACACCACACTATCTACTACTCCCTATGACACCACACTATCTACTACTCCCTGTGACACCACACTATCTACTACTCCCTATGACACCACACTATCTACTACTCCCTATGACACCACACTATCTACTACTCCCTGTCACACCACACTATCTACTACTCCCTGTGACACCACACTATCTACTACTCCCTATGACACCACACTATCTACTACTCCCTATGACACCACACTATCTACTACTCCCTGTCACACCACACTATCTACTACTCCCTATGACACCACACTATCTACTACTTCCTGTGACACCACACTATCTACTACTCCCTGTCACACCACACTATCTACTACTCCCTATGACACCACACTATCTACTACTCCCTATGACACCACACTATCTACTACTCCCTGTCACACCACACTATCTACTACTCCCTGTGACACCACACTATCTACTACTCCCTGTCACACCACACTATCTACTACTCCCTGTCACACCACACTATCTACTACTTCCTATGACACCACACTATCTACTACTTCCTATGACACCACACTATCTACTACTCCCTGTCACACCACACTATCTACTACTTCCTATGACACCACACTATCTACTACTCCCTATGGCACCACACTATCTACTACTTCCTATGACACCACACTATCTACTACTCCCTATGACACCACACTATCTACTCCCTGTGACACCACACTATCTACTACTCCCTATGACACCACACTATCTACTACTCCCTGTCACACCACACTATCTACTACTCCCTGTCACACCACACTATCTACTACTCCCTGTCACACCACACTATCTACTACTTCCTATGACACCACACTATCTACTACTCCCTGTCACACCACACTATCTACTACTCCCTGTCACACCACACTATCTACTACTTCCTATGACACCACACTATCTACTACTTCCTATGACACCACACTATCTACTACTTCCTATGACACCACACTATCTACTACTTCCTATGACACCACACTATCTACTACTCCCTATGACACCACACTATCTACTACTCCCTGTCACACCACACTATCTACTACTCCCTATGACACCACACTATCTACTACTTCCTATGACACCACACTATCTACTACTCCCTGTCACACCACACTATCTACTACTCCCTATGACACCACACTATCTACTCCCTGTCACACCACACTATCTACTACTCCCTGTGACACCACACTATCTACTACTCCCTGTGACACCACACTATCTACTACTCCCTATGACACCACACTATCTACTACTCCCTGTCACACCACACTATCTACTACTTCCTATGACACCACACTATCTACTACTCCCTGTCACACCACACTATCTACTACTTCCTGTCACACCACACTATCTACTCCCTGTCACACCACACTATCTACTACTCCCTGTGACACCACACTATCTACTACTCCCTGTCACACCACACTATCTACTACTCCCTGTGACACCACACTATCTACTACTCCCTGTCACACCACACTATCTACTACTCCCTGTCACACCACACTATCTACTACTCCCTGTGACACCACACTATCTACTACTCCCTGTCACACCACACTATCTACTACTCCCTGTCACACCACACTATCTACTACTTCCTATGACACCACACTATCTACTACTTCCTATGACACCACACTATCTACTACTTCCTATGACACCACACTATCTACTACTCCCTGTGACACCACACTATCTACTACTCCCTGTCACACCACACTATCTACTCCCTATGACACCACACTATCTACTCCCTGTCACACCACACTATCTACTACTTCCTGTGACACCACACTATCTACTACTTCCTGTCACACCACACTATCTACTACTCCCTATGACACCACACTATCTACTACTCCCTGTGACACCACACTATCTACTACTCCCTGTCACACCACACTATCTACTACTTCCTGTCACACCACACTATCTACTACTTCCTGTCACACCACACTATCTACTACTCCCTATGACACCACACTATCTACTCCCTGTCACACCACACTATCTACTACTCCCTGTGACACCACACTATCTACTACTTCCTATGACACCACACTATCTACTACTCCCTGTCACACCACACTATCTACTACTTCCTATGACACCACACTATCTACTACTTCCTATGACACCACACTATCTACTACTCCCTGTCACACCACACTATCTACTACTCCCTATGACACCACACTATCTACTACTCCCTGTGACACCACACTATCTACTACTCCCTGTCACACCACACTATCTACTCCCTATGACACCACACTATCTACTCCCTGTCACACCACACTATCTACTACTCCCTGTGACACCACACTATCTACTACTCCCTGTCACACCACACTATCTACTACTTCCTATGACACCACACTATCTACTACTCCCTATGACACCACACTATCTACTACTTCCTGTCACACCACACTATCTACTACTCCCTGTCACACCACACTATCTACTACTCCCTGTCACACCACACTATCTACTACTCCCTGTCACACCACACTATCTACTACTCCCTGTGACACCACACTATCTACTACTCCCTGTCACACCACACTATCTACTACTCCCTGTGACACCACACTATCTACTACTCCCTATGACACCACACTATCTACTACTTCCTATGACACCACACTATCTACTACTTCCTATGACACCACACTATCTACTACTCCCTGTGACACCACACTATCTACTACTCCCTATGACACCACACTATCTACTACTTCCTATGACACCACACTATCTACTACTTCCTATGACACCACACTATCTACTACTCCCTGTGACACCACACTATCTACTACTCCCTGTCACACCACACTATCTACTACTTCCTATGACACCACACTATCTACTACTCCCTATGACACCACACTATCTACTACTTCCTGTCACACCACACTATCTGCTACTCCCTGTGACACCACACTATCTACTACTCCCTGTCACACCACACTATCTACTACTCCCTGTCACACCACACTATCTACTACTTCCTGTCACACCACACTACTACTCCCTATGACACCACACTATCTACTACTTCCTATGACACCACACTATCTACTACTCCCTATGACACCACACTATCTACTACTCCCTGTCACACCACACTATCTACTACTTCCTATGACACCACACTATCTACTACTCCCTGTCACACCACACTATCTACTACTCCCTGTCACACCACACTATCTACTACTTCCTATGACACCACACTATCTACTACTCCCTGTGACACCACACTATCTACTACTCCCTGTCACACCACACTATCTACTACTTCCTATGACACCACACTATCTACTACTCCCTATGACACCACACTATCTACTACTTCCTGTCACACCACACTATCTGCTACTCCCTGTGACACCACACTATCTACTACTCCCTGTCACACCACACTATCTACTACTCCCTGTCACACCACACTATCTACTACTTCCTGTCACACCACACTATCTACTACTCCCTATGACACCACACTATCTACTACTCCCTATGACACCACACTATCTACTACTCCCTATGACACCACACTATCTACTACTTCCTGTCACACCACACTATCTACTACTCCCTATGACACCACACTATCTACTACTTCCTGTCACACCACACTATCTACTACTCCCTGTCACACCACACTATCTACTACTCCCTATGACACCACACTATCTACTACTCCCTATGACACCACACTATCTACTACTTCCTGTCACACCACACTATCTACTACTCCCTGTCACACCACACTATCTACTACTCCCTGTCACACCACACTATCTACTACTTCCTGTCACACCACACTATCTACTACTCCCTATGACACCACACTATCTACTACTTCCTGTCACACCACACTATCTGCTACTCCCTGTTACACCACACTATCTACTACTCCCTGTCACACCACACTATCTACTACTCCCTGTCACACCACACTATCTACTACTTCCTGTCACACCACACTATCTACTACTCCCTATGACACCACACTATCTACTACTTCCTATGACACCACACTATCTACTACTCCCTATGACACCACACTATCTACTACTTCCTATGACACCACACTATCTACTACTCCCTATGACACCACACTATCTACTACTTCCTATGACACCACACTATCTACTACTCCCTATGACACCACACTATCTACTATTTCCTATGACACCACACTATCTACTACTCCCTATGACACCACACTATCTACTACTTCCTATGACACCACACTATCTACTACTCCCTATGACACCACACTATCTACTACTTCCTATGACACCACACTATCTACTACTCCCTGTCACACCACACTATCTACTACTTCCTATGACACCACACTATCTACTACTTCCTATGACACCACACTATCTACTACTCCCTATGACACCACACTATCTACTACTCCCTGTCACACCACACTATCTACTACTCCCTGTCACACCACACTATCTACTACTCCCTGTCACACCACACTATCTACTACTTCCTATGACACCACACTATCTACTACTTCCTATGACACCACACTATCTACTACTCCCTATGACACCACACTATCTACTACTTCCTATGACACCACACTATCTACTACTCCCTATGACACCACACTATCTACTACTCCCTATGACACCACACTATCTACTACTCCCTGTCACACCACACTATCTACTATTTCCTATGACACCACACTATCTACTACTCCCTATGACACCACACTATCTACTACTTCCTATGACACCACACTATCTACTACTCCCTATGACACCACACTATCTACTATTTCCTATGACACCACACTATCTACTACTCCCTATGACACCACACTATCTACTACTTCCTATGACACCACACTATCTACTACTCCCTATGACACCACACTATCTACTACTTCCTATGACACCACACTATCTACTACTCCCTGTCACACCACACTATCTACTACTTCCTATGACACCACACTATCTACTACTCCCTGTCACACCACACTATCTACTACTCCCTGTCACACCACACTATCTACTACTCCCTGTCACACCACACTATCTACTACTCCCTATGACACCACACTATCTACTACTCCCTATGACACCACACTATCTACTACTCCCTATGACACCACACTATCTACTACTTCCTATGACACCACACTATCTACTACTCCCTGTCACACCACACTATCTACTACTCCCTATGACACCACACTATCTACTACTCCCTGTCACACCACACTATCTACTACTTCCTATGACACCACACTATCTACTACTCCCTGTCACACCACACTATCTACTACTCCCTGTCACACCACACTATCTACTACTCCCTGTCACACCACACTATCTACTACTTCCTATGACACCACACTATCTACTACTTCCTATGACACCACACTATCTACTACTCCCTATGACACCACACTATCTACTACTTCCTGTCACACCACACTATCTGCTACTCCCTGTGACACCACACTATCTACTACTTCCTATGACACCACACTATCTACTACTTCCTATGGCACCACACTATCTACTACTCCCTGTCACACCACACTATCTACTCCCTGTCACACCACACTATCTACTACTCCCTGTCACACCACACTATCTACTACTTCCTATGACACCACACTATCTACTACTCCCTATGACACCACACTATCTACTACTCCCTATGACACCACACTATCTACTACTCCCTATGACACCACACTATCTACTACTCCCTGTCACACCACACTATCTACTATTTCCTATGACACCACACTATCTACTACTCCCTATGACACCACACTATCTACTACTTCCTATGACACCACACTATCTACTACTCCCTATGACACCACACTATCTACTACTCCCTGTCACACCACACTATCTACTACTCCCTGTCACACCACACTATCTACTATTTCCTATGACACCACACTATCTACTACTCCCTATGACACCACACTATCTACTACTCCCTATGACACCACACTATATACTACTCCCTGTCACACCACACTATCTACTACTTCCTATGACACCACACTATCTACTACTCCCTGTCACACCACACTATCTACTACTCCCTGTCACACCACACTATCTACTATTTCCTATGACACCACACTATCTACTACTCCCTGTCACACCACACTATCTACTACTCCCTATGACACCACACTATCTACTACTTCCTATGACACCACACTATCTACTACTTCCTATGACACCACACTATCTACTACTCCCTGTGACACCACACTATCTACTACTCCCTGTCACACCACACTATCTACTACTTCCTATGACACCACACTATCTACTACTCCCTATGACACCACACTATCTACTACTTCCTGTCACACCACACTATCTGCTACTCCCTGTGACACCACACTATCTACTACTCCCTGTCACACCACACTATCTACTACTCCCTGTCACACCACACTATCTACTACTTCCTGTCACACCACACTATCTACTACTCCCTATGACACCACACTATCTACTACTTCCTATGACACCACACTATCTACTACTCCCTATGACACCACACTATCTACTACTCCCTGTCACACCACACTATCTACTACTTCCTGTCACACCACACTATCTACTACTCCCTATGACACCACACTATCTACTACTTCCTGTCACACCACACTATCTGCTACTCCCTGTGACACCACACTATCTACTACTCCCTGTCACACCACACTATCTACTACTCCCTGTCACACCACACTATCTACTACTCCCTATGACACCACACTATCTACTACTTCCTATGACACCACACTATCTACTACTTCCTATGACACCACACTATCTACTACTCCCTGTGACACCACACTATCTACTACTCCCTGTCACACCACACTATCTACTACTTCCTATGACACCACACTATCTACTACTCCCTATGACACCACACTATCTACTACTTCCTGTCACACCACACTATCTGCTACTCCCTGTGACACCACACTATCTACTACTCCCTGTCACACCACACTATCTACTACTCCCTGTCACACCACACTATCTACTACTTCCTGTCACACCACACTATCTACTACTCCCTATGACACCACACTATCTACTACTTCCTATGACACCACACTATCTACTACTCCCTATGACACCACACTATCTACTACTCCCTGTCACACCACACTATCTACTACTTCCTGTCACACCACACTATCTACTACTCCCTATGACACCACACTATCTACTACTTCCTGTCACACCACACTATCTGCTACTCCCTGTGACACCACACTATCTACTACTCCCTGTCACACCACACTATCTACTACTCCCTGTCACACCACACTATCTACTACTTCCTGTCACACCACACTATCTACTACTCCCTATGACACCACACTATCTACTACTTCCTATGACACCACACTATCTACTACTCCCTATGACACCACACTATCTACTACTTCCTATGACACCACACTATCTACTACTCCCTGTCACACCACACTATCTACTACTTCCTATGACACCACACTATCTACTACTCCCTGTCACACCACACTATCTACTACTCCCTGTCACACCACACTATCTACTACTCCCTGTCACACCACACTATCTACTACTCCCTATGACACCACACTATCTACTACTTCCTATGACACCACACTATCTACTACTCCCTGTCACACCACACTATCTACTACTTCCTATGACACCACACTATCTACTACTCCCTATGACACCACACTATCTACTACTCCCTGTCACACCACACTATCTACTACTTCCTGTCACACCACACTATCTACTACTTCCTGTCACACCACACTATCTACTACTCCCTATGACACCACACTATCTACTACTTCCTATGACACCACACTATCTACTACTTCCTATGACACCACACTATCTACTACTCCCTATGACACCACACTATCTACTACTCCCTATGACACCACACTATCTACTACTTCCTATGACACCACACTATCTACTACTCCCTGTCACACCACACTATCTACTACTCCCTATGACACCACACTATCTACTACTCCCTATGACACCACACTATCTACTACTCCCTATGACACCACACTATCTACTACTCCCTGTCACACCACACTATCTACTACTTCCTATGACACCACACTATCTACTACTTCCTATGACACCACACTATCTACTACTCCCTATGACACCACACTATCTACTACTTCCTATGACACCACACTATCTACTACTCCCTGTCACACCACACTATCTACTACTCCCTATGACACCACACTATCTACTACTTCCTATGACACCACACTATCTACTACTCCCTGTCACACCACACTATCTACTACTCCCTATGACACCACACTATCTACTACTCCCTGTCACACCACACTATCTACTATTTCCTATGACACCACACTATCTACTACTTCCTATGACACCACACTATCTACTACTCCCTGTCACACCACACTATCTACTACTCCCTGTCACACCACACTATCTACTACTTCCTATGACACCACACTATCTACTACTCCCTGTGACACCACACTATCTACTACTCCCTATGACACCACACTATCTACTACTTCCTGTGACACCACACTATCTACTACTTCCTGTGACACCACACTATCTACTACTCCCTATGACACCACACTATCTACTACTTCCTGTGACACCACACTATCTACTACTCCCTGTCACACCACACTATCTACTACTTCCTATGACACCACACTATCTACTACTTCCTATGACACCACACTATCTACTACTCCCTGTCACACCACACTATCTACTACTCCCTGTGACACCACACTATCTACTCCCTATGACACCACACTATCTACTACTTCCTATGACACCACACTATCTACTACTCCCTATCACACCACACTATCTACTACTTCCTATGACACCACACTATCTACTACTTCCTATGACACCACACTATCTACTACTTCCTGTCACACCACACTATCTACTACTCCCTGTCACACCACACTATCTACTACTCCCTATGACACCACACTATCTACTACTCCCTGTCACACCACACTATCTACTACTCCCTATGACACCACACTATCTACTACTTCCTATGACACCACACTATCTACTACTCCCTGTCACACCACACTATCTACTACTCCCTGTCACACCACACTATCTACTACTTCCTGTGACACCACACTATCTACTACTCCCTGTCACACCACACTATTTACTACTCCCTATGACACCACACTATCTACTACTCCCTATGACACCACACTATCTACTACTTCCTATGACACCACACTATCTACTACTCCCTATGACACCACACTATCTACTACTCCCTGTGACACCACACTATCTACTACTCCCTGTCACACCACACTATCTACTACTTCCTATGACACCACACTATCTACTACTCCCTGTCACACCACACTATCTACTACTCCCTGTCACACCACACTATCTACTACTCCCTATGACACCACACTATCTACTACTCCCTGTGACACCACACTATCTACTACTTCCTGTCACACCACACTATCTGCTACTCCCTGTGACACCACACTATCTACTACTCCCTGTCACACCACACTATCTACTACTCCCTATGACACCACACTATCTACTACTCCCTGTCACACCACACTATCTACTACTTCCTGTCACACCACACTATCTACTACTCCCTATGACACCACACTATCTACTACTTCCTGTCACACCACACTATCTGCTACTCCCTGTGACACCACACTATCTACTACTCCCTGTCACACCACACTATCTACTACTCCCTGTCACACCACACTATCTACTACTTCCTGTCACACCACACTATCTACTACTCCCTATGACACCACACTATCTACTACATCCTATGACACCACACTATCTACTACTCCCTATGACACCACACTATCTACTACTTCCTATGACACCACACTATCTACTACTCCCTGTCACACCACACTATCTACTACTTCCTATGACACCACACTATCTACTACTCCCTGTCACACCACACTATCTACTACTTCCTGTCACACCACACTATGTACTACTTCCTATGACACCACACTATCTACTACTCCCCGTCACACCACACTATCTACTACTCCCTGTCACACCACACTATCTACTACTCCCTATGACACCACACTATCTACTACTCCCTGTCACACCACACTATCTACTACTTCCTATGACACCACACTATCTACTACTCCCTATGACACCACACTATCTACTACTCCCTGTCACACCACACTATCTACTACTTCCTATGACACCACACTATCTACTACTCCCTGTCACACCACACTATCTACTACTCCCTGTCACACCACACTATCTACTACTCCCTGTCACACCACACTATCTACTACTCCCTGTGACACCACACTATCTACTACTCCCTGTCACACCACACTATCTACTACTCCCTATGACACCACACTATCTACTACTCCCTGTCACACCACACTATCTACTACTCCCTGTCACACCACACTATCTACTACTCCCTGTCACACCACACTATCTACTACTCCCTGTCACACCACACTATCTACTACTCCCTGTCACACCACACTATCTACTACTCCCTGTCACACCACACTATCTACTACTCCCTATGACACCACACTATCTACTACTTCCTATGACACCACACTATCTACTACTCCCTGTCACACCACACTATCTACTACTCCCTATGACACCACACTATCTACTACTCCCTGTCACACCACACTATCTACTACTCCCTGTCACACCACACTATCTACTACTTCCTATGACACCACACTATCTACTACTCCCTGTCACACCACACTATCTACTACTCCCTGTCACACCACACTATCTACTACTCCCTGTCACACCACACTATCTACTACTCCCTATGACACCACACTATCTACTACTTCCTATGACACCACACTATCTACTACTCCCTGTGACACCACACTATCTACTACTCCCTGTGACACCACACTATCTACTACTCCCTATGACACCACACTATCTACTACTTCCTATGACACCACACTATCTACTACTCCCTGTCACACCACACTATCTACTACTTCCTGTCACACCACACTATCTACTACTCCCTGTCACACCACAATATCTACTACTCCCTATGACACCACACTATCTACTACTCCCTATGACACCACACTATCTACTACTCCCTGTCACACCACACTATCTACTACTCCCTATGACACCACACTATCTACTACTTCCTATGACACCACACTATCTACTACTCCCTATGACACCACACTATCTACTACTCCCTGTCACACCACACTATCTACTACTTCCTGTCACACCACACTATCTACTACTCCCTATGACACCACACTATCTACTACTCCCTGTCACACCACACTATCTACTACTTCCTATGACACCACACTATCTACTACTTCCTATGACACCACACTATCTACTACTTCCTATGACACCACACTATCTACTACTCCCTGTCACACCACACTATCTACTACTCCCTATGACACCACACTATCTACTACTCCTTGTCACACCACACTATCTACTACTCCTTATGACACCACACTATCTACTACTCCCTATGACACCACACTATCTACTACTCCCTATGACACCACACTATCTACTACTCCCTGTCACACCACACTATCTACTACTCCCTGTCACACCACACTATCTACTACTCCCTATGACACCACACTATCTACTACTCCCTGTCACACCACACTATCTACTACTTCCTATGACACCACACTATCTACTACTCCCTGTCACACCACACTATCTACTCCCTGTGACACCACACTATCTACTACTCCCTGTCACACCACACTATCTACTACTCCCTGTGACACCACACTATCTACTACTCCCTGTCACACCACACTATCTACTACTCCCTATGACACCACACTATCTACTACTCCCTGTCACACCACACTATCTACTACTCCCTGTCACACCACACTATCTACTACTCCCTGTCACACCACACTATCTACTACTCCCTATGACACCACACTATCTACTACTTCCTATGACACCACACTATCTACTACTCCCTATGACACCACACTATCTACTACTCCCTGTCACACCACACTATCTACTACTTCCTGTGACACCACACTATCTACTACTCCCTGTCACACCACACTATCTACTACTCCCTGTCACACCACACTATCTACTACTCCCTGTCACACCACACTATCTACTACTCCCTGTCACACCACACTATCTACTACTCCCTATGACACCACACTATCTACTACTCCCTGTCACACCACACTATCTACTACTTCCTATGACACCACACTATCTACTACTCCCTGTCACACCACACTATCTACTCCCTATGACACCACACTATCTACTACTCCCTGTGACACCACACTATCTACTACTCCCTATGACACCACACTATCTACTACTTCCTATGACACCACACTATCTACTACTCCCTGTGACACCACACTATCTACTACTCCCTATCACACCACACTATCTACTACTTCCTATGACACCACACTATCTACTACTTCCTATGACACCACACTATCTACTACTCCCTGTGACACCACACTATCTACTACTCCCTATGACACCACACTATCTACTCCCTGTGACACCACACTATCTACTACTTCCTATGACACCACACTATCTACTACTTCCTATGACACCACACTATCTACTACTTCCTATGACACCACACTATCTACTACTCCCTATGACACCACACTATCTACTACTCCCTGTCACACCACACTATCTACTACTCCCTATGACACCACACTATCTACTACTCCCTGTCACACCACACTATCTACTACTCCCTGTCACACCACACTATCTACTACTCCCTGTCACACCACACTATCTACTACTCCCTATGACACCACACTATCTACTACTCCCTATGACACCACACTATCTACTACTCCCTGTCACACCACACTATCTACTACTCCCTATGACACCACACTATCTACTACTCCCTATGACACCACACTATCTACTACTCCCTATGACACCACACTATCTACTACTCCCTATGACACCACACTATCTACTACTCCCTATGACACCACACTATCTACTACTCCCTATGACACCACACTATCTACTACTTCCTATGACACCACACTATCTACTACTCCCTATGACACCACACTATCTACTACTCCCTATGACACCACACTATCTACTACTCCCTGTCACACCACACTATCTACTACTCCCTATGACACCACACTATCTACTACTCCCTGTCACACCACACTATCTACTACTCCCTGTCACACCACACTATCTACTACTTCCTATGACACCACACTATCTACTACTCCCTGTGACACCACACTATCTACTACTTCCTGTCACACCACACTATCTGCTACTCCCTATGACACCACACTATCTACTACTCCCTATGACACCACACTATCTACTACTTCCTATGACACCACACTATCTACTACTCCCTGTCACACCACACTATCTACTACTCCCTGTCACACCACACTATCTACTACTTCCTGTCACACCACACTATCTACTACTTCCTATGACACCACACTATCTACTACTCCCTGTCACACCACACTATCTACTACTCCCTATGACACCACACTATCTACTACTCCCTATGACACCACACTATCTACTACTCCCTATGACACCACACTATCTACTACTCGCTATGACACCACACTATCTACTACTCCCTATGACACCACACTATCTACTACTCCCTATGACACCACACTATCTACTACTCCCTGTCACACCACACTATCTACTACTCCCTATGACACCACACTATCTACTACTTCCTGTCACACCACACTATCTACTACTCCCGTTACACCACACTATCAGTACCAGAAAGGATTCAACGACTCAGTAAATGCTGCTGATAAAATTTTTACAAATGTGAAAATAATTATGCTCGCCACAATGCACCAGCTCATGCGAATCGAAAGGTGAATTTTCTTGTTTATATCTAATAAAATGTAAAAGCCTGGGTTAGTGAGTCAGCGACCCACCGGTGTAGTCCCCAAAGTAATTGTAAAAAGTAGTAGATCTCTTCTCATTATTGTTTGAATAGCCAATTATTTTGTTCATTGCTGAGTTAAAAGATATATCAGGTACGAGGATTAGTTCAATTAGTATAAACTACACTTATTATTAGCAATAATTTGTTTTTTGATTCAAATCATTTTCCATATTTATTTCCACATTGAATGATTACACGCAATATAGATGCCGTATGAACTAAATAGTCATATTCATGATTTATTTTTGCGTGAGACACGCATGGGATGGCTAGCCATGTTGCATCATGTACCGCCCCACATTTTAGGCCAGTACAAAACATGCCATGTTACCTACAAATACAGTCGTAATAAGCAGCGTATTGTCGTACACACTACCGTACCGATTCTCTTGGCAGTGACAACTAGCTTGCCAAACATGGCATGAAATGATGTTGCCATCTATACCATATGTACCAGAAGAAAATAATAATATCTATAAATCAACATTGAATCGTTTGATTGGCCGCCAAACCCTCTGGTATTAACCAAATATGAACTTTTGTGACTCGTCTCCACATGCACTAATATAATAACAAAGCTGCAAGCATCTCTGGTTTGAGTATAAATGGCAAATTCAAACTCGCACCATACATATATAGGCCCAAAGTGAATGTTTGTTTTTACAACATTTTACATTCCTCTCAGCATATTAGTTTATTTAGACTGTATCAAAGTGCAATTTCCCACACACATACGCAGGCACATACATTAGTTTAGACTATATCAGAGTGTAATTTGCAACACATAGCAGACACATATATTTAACATTACACCCGTTAGCACAACTGACAAAATAACGTAGCAATTAAAATTATCATTATTATTTTAATCATATACAAATGTAATGATTCAAAAAAGTTTACACAATATTATATGATAGTGAGCATTATTAATATATTAATTATTATTGCATAATTTTTTTCTATAATTTAGATTTTGATTGCACACTTCATTGGTGGTATATTACTCATTGTGGCAAAAGTAGGGATAGTAATGATATATTACCCTACTCATTGTGGCTAAGGTAGGGATAGTAATAATATATTAGCCTACTCATTGTGACTAACGTAGGGATAGTAATAATATATTATCCTACTCATTGTGGCTAAGGTAGGGATAGTAATAATATATTAGCCTGCTCATTGTGACTATGGTAGGGATAGTAATAATATATTAGCCTACTCATTGTGGCTAAGGTAGGGATAGTAATAATATATTATCCTACTCATTGTGACTATGGAAGGGATAGTAATAATATATTAGCCTACTCATTGTGGCTATGGTATGGATAGTAATAATATATTAGCCTACTCATTGTGGCTAAGGTAGGGATAGTAATAATATATTATCCTACTCATTGTGACTAAGGAAGGGATAGTAATAATATATTATCCTACTCATTGTGGCTATGTAAGGGATAGTAATAATATATTAGCCTACTCATTGTGGCTATGGAAGGGATAGTAATAATATATTGGCCCACTCATTGTGACTAAGGTAGGGATAGTAATAATATATTAGCCTACTCATTGTGGCTAAGGAAGGGATAGTAATAATATATTATCCTACTCATTGTGACTAAGGTAGGGATAGTAATAATATATTAGCCTACTCATTGTGACTAAGGTAGGGATAGTAATAATATATTAGCCTACTCATTGTGGCTAAGGAAGGGATAGTAATAATATATTAGCCTACTCATTGTGACTAAGGTAGGGATAGTAATAATATATTAGCCTACTCATTGTGGCTAAGGAAGGGATAGTAATAATATATTAGCCTACTCATTGTGGCTAAGGTAGGGATAGTAATAATATATTAGCCTACTCATTGTGACTAAGGTAGGGATAGTAATAATATATTATCCTACTCATTGTGGCTATGGAAGGGATAGTAATAATATATTAGCCTACTCATTGTGGCTAAGGTAGGGATAGTAATAATATATTAGCCTACTCATTGTGGCTATGGAAGGGATAGTAATAATATATTAGCCTACTCATTGTGGCTATGGAAGGGATAGTAATAATATATTAGCCTACTCATTGTGACTAAGGTAGGGATAGTAATAATATATTAGCCTACTCATTGTGGCTATGGAAGGGATAGTAATAATATATTAGCCTACTCATTGTGGCTATGGAAGGGATAGTAATAATATATTAGCCTACTCATTGTGGCTAAGGTAGGGATAGTAATAATATATTAGCCTACTCATTGTGGCTAAGGGAGGGATAGTAATAATATATTATCCTACTCATTGTGGCTAAGGAAGGGATAGTAATAATATATTAGCCTACTCATTGTGGCTAAGGTAGGGATAGTAATAATATATTATCCTACTCATTGTGGCTATGGAAGGGATAGTAATAATATATTAGCCTACTCATTGTGGCTATGGAAGGGATAGTAATAATATATTAGCCTACTCATTGTGACTAAGGTAGGGATAGTAATAATATATTAGCCTACTCATTGTGGCTATGGAAGGGATAGTAATAATATAAGCAAATACTTATAATTATTATGGATAGTATTAAACTGCTCAAACATACCTTAGGAGGCTATAGATAAAATATAATAATAATAAATGATACATTATGAATATTATGAATAATATCCATATTATGAATAATATGGATACTTCCAGACATTTATTTCACTTTACTTACATCGTGAAGAATTTTTGATAGTATTGACAACATGAACTACTGTTAAATGATAAAAGTAGTTATTACTTGAATAAATAATTATTGTTTACTTATTCATAATAATAAACTATAATAATAATGATAACAAATGAGTAATTTTGTTTCGCTGATTTTTAAAATTATTACCATTTTATATGATTGGTGTAATGTTTTATCAATTAATTTCAATAGTGATTAAAAAAATTACCAACAATAATTACTAATTTACTGAAACCAGCTGCATCTTTGTTATCTTGCAGAAATGTTATGTTCACACGGCATTGACTTGATAAGATTTGTGGTTTTTTATTTGTGGTTGTTAATTAGCCTTGGATCTTTGTTACGTTCCAAGACTGATTACCTTTCAGTAATCAAAAACTCTCGTGTTGGACTTTCTTGCTCAGGCATTGTTCCAAGCTCATGTACTCAGTCACATCATAGAGTTGTCTCCTCTTAAGAGGAAATAATCCTATGAGTTAAATAGCCTACAATCTATGGCTTTCCAAATTTGTGCTATTTAGTAGAAAAATTTTGCTTGCAAGCCCCATGCTTTATGTAAGTCTCTTCCGGAATCTGCGTGACAATTAGTCTTGAATATGAGAAAGCTGTACACTTTTCTGTCGAATTAGAGATGACAATATTGAACCGTTTGAAGAAATTTTCAATGGCTGCTGTTTGACTGTCACATTGAAAAGGCCGGTTTATTGATGTCTACCAAGTCAATTCATTTTTATACCACCAGATACTGTAAAGACAATATTACTCATTAATTATTAACTGGTAGCCATATAATAATGTTACAACTACAACAAGCATATAATAGCGCACATATGCGTACATCTTAGCTGGATCATGAGTTTTTGATTTCTAAATCTGGTATTGATAAAAGAAATAAGTAATACATGGGTAAATGGTGTAGTGGATTTTGGGGACGTAAAATCACCAGCCGAAGTCGGTAGCAATCTGACTGGTATGCTGCCACCAGTTGTCTTTATCCTCGTGACAACAACAGGTCGGTACTATACCAAAAGAGGTGTGGAGGAGTATGCTCAACTCCACGACTAGTAAAGAGCCCTCGGCTCAGACTAATAACTCAGTGCCTTTGAGTAAATATGCATTTATTCCGTCAAAAGACGATTAAGTAAAAGCCCAATACAAACCGAGTTGTTATGTTTATAGGCAGTTCACAGGAAGTAACAGGAAATAAACAGGAGTGCCTATCAACAACATAGGAGTAATAAATAATGCACGAATGGTCAGACAGATATAAATAGTGAGCGAATAAAATAGGTTATATAGGGCTAAATGGATATGGCGCCCAGAAGTAGCAGTCGGAGTTACAAGTCGTTGGACCAATTACAGTCATGTCCACTTCCTGTCGTCGGTCTTTCTTAGCCTTTGCTCTTTGCCTTTCATCAGGGTTACGGGTGGTTAGCTCCTGAATATGGCCTTATTCTTTTCTCAGGCTACTTTTTACCTCTCAGTCTATGCTGACTCACTTCCTGCCGGCTCTGCATGGTGCATACAGGACGGTACTGACTCATACAGAGTTGGCACTGACTCATACAGGGTCGGTACTGACTCATACAGAGTCGGTATTGACTCATACAGGGTCGGTACTTTGGTATCAGTTATTCTAAGCATTCTGGTCATCCAATGGCTATAGGGATGATGCCAGAATGTGTGTGCAGCGTGTGAGCAGATGTTAGCATTGAAATCCACCACAGAAAATACAAGTTATTGCTAATTTTATTATTTGTGGCAAGTTATCATTATGTTATAAATGTTTACTATGATTAACTAGTTTATTTTATGTCAGCGCTATTTCTAATTGTTATTACTAAAGCTAGTAGACTGACACTTTTGTGGCAGCACTATTACTACTTGTTACTACTAAAGCTAGTAGACTGACACTTTTGTGGCAGCACTATTACTACTTGTTACTACTAAAGCTAGTAGACTGACACTTTTGTGGCAGCACTATTTCTACTTGTTACTACTAAAGCTAGTAGACTGACACTTTTGTGGCAGCACTATTACTACTTGTTACTACTAAAGCTAGTAGACTGACACTTTTGTGGCAGCACTATTACTACTTGTTACTACTAAAGCTAGTAGACTGACACTTTTGTGGCAGCACTATTACTACTTGTTACTACTAAAGCTAGTAGACTGACACTTTTGTGGCAGCACTATTACTACTTGTTACTACTAAAGCTAGTAGACTGACACTTTTGTGGCAGCACTATTACTACTTGTTACTACTAAAGCTAGTAGACTGACACTTTTGTTGTCATAGTTAAGGAATGTCTTACATGCTCTTTAGTCTGAATGGACCGAGGCAATTATGGAAAGAAAACTACCAGTCCTAATTACTTTCATATAACAACAGTTAAAGCTTTAGCTGAATTTTTTTGCATACCTTCATCTGGCTCCCTGACCTAGACACTGACGTAGACATTTAATGTGTCGGCTATGTGATTGATTTTAGTCTTGTATCGTTTAGTTTCATCAGTCAGTTAACAAGAAATTGAAATCACGTGTGCACCAAAAATAGCCATCCATCACTAAGGTGAGTTCATAAGGTCAGGCAAGGGATATGAAATATTGACGTTTTTTCAAGGCAAGAGGTGGTAGAAGGAGCTAATGATAAGTAAAAATTATATGTGCAATGAAAAACTGGGGTAGGTAAACTCTCAAGCATATATTTATAGCTGATGGTTTCTATTCTTGTTGTAGTTGATAGCCTACAAACCTAAGAAGCAAGATGGATTGCTACCTGTACATCCTTCCTCACCACCTCCAATTCCAATAAATTATTCTCAATATGCATACGACAGTCTACCCAGGAAGTACTGGAGAAAGTACGAGTATGGTGCGCGGTTAGTGTCATCTCTGATATTATTGGTTCCTTTCTGCTAGTTATTCAAAAGCAAATTGAAGAACATAGTCAAAGAATAAGAAGTTGAGGGTGAATGTTTTTGACTTAGCTTTTGTGTCAAACCTTGATTAGAAATGTGCAATTGCTCATAGTGTAGTGCCTATAAGTAGTCATATCTTAAATAAAACTGTTACGGATCTTTCTACAAGTTAAGAATGTATCATCTTACCAAAAGGTATGTTGGCACTTGGCAATAATATGGCGTACGTACGTACATACATACGCTGGTTAAATGGTTCACTTCAAGGCAACCAATTCATTTTAATAGACAAAAATCTGTGCATGTGTTAGCATCAAGCACTTGTCTGCTGCTAATTCTTCTATAGCTTGTTTACGAGTTAATTGCGTTGGAGGAGCAAGTATCGCATAGGGTAGAACTATTATAAGTGGGAGGAGCTAGTATCGTATAAGGTAGAACTATTCTAAGTGGGAGGAGCTAGTATCGCATAGGGTAGAACTATTCTAAGTGGGAGGAGCTAGTATGGCATAGGGTAGAACTATTATAAGTGGGAGGAGCTAGTATAGTATAGGGTAGAACTATTATAAGTGGGAGGAGCTGGTATCGTATAAGATAGAACTATTTTAAGTGGGAGGAGCTAGTATGGTATAAGGTAGAACTATTCTAAGTGGGAGGAGCTAGTATGGTATAGGGTAGAACTATTGTGAGTGGGAGATGCTAGTATCGTATAAGGTAGAACTATTCTAAGTTGGGAAACAACAACTGCAAGTAACCAGCAAAGCTATTTCCAACCTTTTGAAGCAACTTGACCAAAACTGGAGTCCACTTGACTAATCAGTATTTTGACTAACTACTGAGTTCTCACACCAACTACTGAGTACTCACACCAACTACTGAGTACTCACACCAACTATTGAGTACTCACACCAACTACTGAGCACTCACATAAACAGACACCTGAAGCAGCAATGGCAACCAGTCAAACATGCCAGAGGTGCAGTTGTCCGAACTTTGATTCTTTATTATAAAAGGTACAGAATATAGGCGTTCACTAGCACAGCTAGCTGAAGACTAAATATAGTAATATTTGGCCTTGTTCACGTATATGAAGCTTGCACACTGTTGAAGTACAGCGTACTTGTTGATTCACTGTAAGCAGGCAAGTTGTTGTTGTAGATCCTTTTTCTAAGGTGCCGGCTTGCTCATCTCTCTGCTTTCTGTGCAATCTTCGGTACGTCTGCACCCACTTGTCTCAATTGCAACCAACTGCCGACAGTCGACTGCGACCGACTCAATGAGTTTTATTTCCAAAGAAAGACAACTCTGGTAAAATATCTGCCTATATGGAAGGGGATAGATAGATGGGAATCTTGGTGAGGGCCATACATTGATGAGGCGTAGACTGGGGCCTTAGAGAGTTTGGGGTTGGCTTGGTGAGGGAAGAGGTATAGCCCGATTGGTACAGAGTGATTATCTATCCTCTTCAGGCAAGTAGGAAGGAAAGGGGATCTAGTGAATTTTGGTTTTGTTTCCACAATACACCTCTAGGCTCAAGTATTCCACCTCGGAGGGGACGCTGTGCTGCTATCGAGGGTGACAGCTTATCATTTATTACAGAATCTTACGATATACACAGAGCCCTTGGCTCAAACAACCTAGACAATGTGTCACTCTAATATGTAAAAGCATTTATTGGTATAAATTCAGCTCTAGAGAAGCAGGTGGCAAGTGTATATGACAATACACCAAGTGGCAGAATGCAAAGAATAATGAAAACATCAGCTTCGTAGGCTGAAGGACTGGAAACAATTGACATAATAGTCATGTTTACAGTAGGGCATAACCACAGTCATATACACACAGTTGCGGAGCGAAAGTCGTTGCCAAGGAAACGAGGTTCAAACAATCACACAACTTACCATTAAAGATTGTTGACTTGTTTTATCATACGAATACTAGCCATAATTTGCACCCTTTTACAAATATTTGTGCTAAAGAGCCTATTTAGTCTCTTAATAGCCAATTACATGGCTTTTGGTAGCTAATATGTCAGTGTATATATCAGTGTATATATCTGTGTATATATCTGTGTATATATCTGTGTATATATCTGTGTATATATCTGTGTATATATCTGTGTATATATCTGTGTATATATCTGTGTATATATCTGTGTATATATCTGTGTATATATCTGTGTATATATCTGTGTATATATCTGTGTATATATCTGTGTATATATCTGTGTATATATCTGTGTATATATCTGTGTATATATCTGTGTATATATCTGTGTATATATCTGTGTATATATCTGTGTATATATCTGTGTATATATCTGTGTATATATCTGTGTATATATCTGTGTATATATCTGTGTATATATCGGTGTATATATCTGTGTATATATCTGTGTATGTATCTGTGTATGTATCTGTGTATATATCTGTGTATATATCTGTGTATATATCTGTGTATATATCTGTGTATATATCTGTGTATATATCTGTGTATATATCTGTGTATATATCTGTGTATATATCTGTGTATATATCTGTGTATATATCTGTGTATATATCTGTGTATATATCTGTGTATATATCTGTGTATATATCTGTGTATATATCTGTGTATATATCTGTGTATATATCTGTGTATATATCTGTGTATATATCTGTGTATATATCTGTGTATATATCTGTGTATATATCTGTGTATATATCTGTGTATATATCTGTGTATATATCTGTGTATATATCTGTGTATATATCTGTGTATATATCTGTGTATATATCTGTGTATATATCTGTGTATATATCTGTGTATATATCTGTGTATATATCGGTGTATATATCTGTGTATATATCTGTGTATGTATCTGTGTATGTATCTGTGTATATATCTGTGTATATATCTGTGTATATATCTGTGTATATATCTGTGTATATATCTGTGTATATATCTGTGTATATATCTGTGTATATATCTGTGTATATATCAGTGTATATATCTGTGTATATATCTGTGTATATATCTGTGTATATATCTGTGTATATATCTGTGTATATATCTGTGTATATATCTGTGTATATATCTGTGTATATATCTGTGTATATATCTGTGTATAAATCTGTGTATATATCTGTGTATATATCTGTGTATATATCTGTGTATATATCTGTGTATATATCTGTGTATATATCTGTGTATATATCTGTGTATATACCTGTGTATATATCGGTGTATATATCGGTGTATATATCTGTGTATTTATCTGTGTATATATCTGTGTATATATCTGTGTATATATCTGTGTATATATCGGTGTATATACCTGTGTATATATCTGTGTATATCCATTGCCATTGCGAGCTTGAACAATGATGATGGGCATTAGACTGCCGTATTATCTTGAAAAATTATTTCGTGTTATTCCGCAAGCAAGGTCTTTGGTACTGTTATTAGCAAGCAGGGTCTTTGCTTGGGCTGCTCATGGAAACTTAGAGTTTCTGAGCTTGTTAGATAAAGAGCTTTTCTTTCATATTTTGCAACCAGTTAAGTTTTTATTGATTACAAAATATGAAATTGCACGTTTTGAGCGATTGCTACCAATTTGAGGCGTGGACATCGGTTACTTGTACTAACTGTTGCGCAGTTGTGTTCTCCTCACTTCAATCGATCCTATATACGCAATCTATGCTGACCTAGGCGACTTTCTTATAAAGACAGCCCGAGTCATACAGAGCTATCTGTTTTGAAATAGATGTAGATAGTGAGGTTTTGAGCAAGTGTGGTTAATCTTTCAATGGCTCTGATAGGTCCAAACCAGCTATGTCACAGCCGCTTAATCGATAGACCAATCAATGGCGATGCTTATTATGCAATAGACTTTGACAGTGCCGTTTGTTTTTTTGATATTTATTAAACTAATAGCGAAGGTTTACACAAAACTTGAAATGTAATCACTGTTTGGCAACTTGTTTCAGCAACTACTGCGAAACCTCTTATCTATATTGTCATCCATTTTATTACGCTGCATTTCCAATAAACAAACAACAAACCAATAATGGTTGACAATTATATTACGACATACCACTAATGTAGTGTAGCCCACTCATTGTTAGCAAACAGACAGAACCCACACAACCCTCATCGCAATGATACACTGATGACAGCAATGGACATTCATAGACTTTGGTAGCTAAACTTTGGTAGCTGAACTGTAGCTGTTTAATGGCACTAGTGTCAGCGGTATTGCTGTTTCCCTTACAATGAACAACATATAGTATTGACCTACCCATTACTAAGGCTGTCAATTAATCGAGTTATTTTAAAGATTAACCAGATTAATTGATTTTTAAGATCAAAAAGATTAACCTTTTATGACTCAGTTAATCTGATAAAAAGAAACCCCAGTTACGTCACTATAATACTGTTTATTATGCTGAACACTTCTATCAGTTTGTCTACATGAAGAGGGAGATGCCTTTTTGAGTGTTTCGTCACATAACCTTACCTTTGTCACTAAATTTCAATCATGCTATCCTGAAGAAAAATCATGTCATCTTGTCACTTTGAACAAGTCAATTTAACTTGATGTGAATCAAGACGTTTGTCGGTGAGTGTTGTTGCAAAACGAGTTAACTATCACTAGTTCTCAGGCTATTATTTTTCTGTCAATTGGAGTGCAATGGAGAGACCTTGAATGTTGTTATGATTCTAAACTAGATTAGTTTTGGAATCTGTTTTATTTTAGGGATCCAGATTGTCATCATTATTTTGGTACACACTTTGCTATGATAAATCTGATTATCCTCCATCCAATAGAAAGTTTTTTGCTCAGAAATGTTTATAAAACACCTGGAATGTAATAAATAAACAATAATTCAAGCTTTGTAATAAAATGATGATTGTTGGTAATGATAATAATAATAATAAAAACTATAATCGATATGTCAAAGTGACCAATAATAATAGTTGACAAAATATCTTATATAATAATAACATGTAATACGATGTAATATGGTTTATACTTTAAAACAATATTTATATTACGGTCTTTATTCATTCTAATAATAAACAATTATATTTTTTTATCAAATTGTTGTTTTATTGTTATTGCTGTTATTATTCAGCACAAACAATACAATTAATTGATAACATATCATAATTATTATTTAAAAATTGAAACTTACTGGGCATATCATTTTGTTAGTGTAGTATCTATTAATTATAACAATAATATTGAAAAACAACAATAAACAATTATTTGTTACTAGATTTCGCGGTTTTAGTTATCTATTAGTCTAATCAAAGCTATTTATTTATCTATAAACAATTGAGCTACGCCCCCAAAGTATATCACAATCAATTAATCAGGTTCTCCAAAATACCTAAAGCATGTTCAAATGTGATGTTTTTATTATTTATCCTGATATATCCAAAGGTTTTCTCTTTTTTCCCCATAGAGGATTTGGAGAGTAGCAGTTTTGTGAGAAAATAAAAAATAATACTTTTCTATGTTATATTAATATATGCCAAAGATAAAAGTATATTCTTTGTTCACATTCAATATTCAAGTTTCCGTTAACTTGTGTATCCGACAATCTTATTTTTTCCAATCATGTGTGCCTCACTTTGTACCTATCTGAACATGTACTGTAAATATCAAAATTTTAAAATAGCATCTAGATTTAGTTTGTTTCTTTCCTTTTTCAGTTCTGCGTTCAAAAAAAGTTTTGTTCACAGTTACATACATCAATACATACATACATATTTGTTTATCATTGTGATATTACACTATTGTGATATTAATGTATATCTGCTATTTGTTCCTGGACTGGCAAATCCAAATTGAGGTTTACTAATCTCATTCTACAAGCATGCAGGTAGATGGATGATGACTTTACTGCCCCATCATTGCATTTATATCACATGAGTACATGAGATTAAAAAAAAAATTAATTCAAGATTAATGGAAAAGATTAGGATTAAAAATTCTTAATCTTTGACAGCCCTACCCATTACCATCTTTCTACCTGCACAGCATGCAATATTGAATCATCATCAGCAGCCTCTTCAATCTTGTGTCGATGTTCTAATGGATAGTCCGGATGTTGACCTGACCTTCACATCGTCTGAGCATATGCCGACCACATTTGATAATATTTTGATATCATTCTGCCATTGCGTTGTTGCATCGCATTGGCAGAATGATACACTTTATTAAACTCTCTCTCTGGATGTCTATGATACAATGTTGTTTGGCGCATTTGGTCTTGCAAGGTCAAGCGACTCTCGGTGGAGAGACCATTGTGTGCTCATACGGACACTTGCCTGCTTTCCGTGCCGTCAGCTGTTACTGGGGTTATTTCTGACTTGTAGGTTCATCACATTGCTAAAGAGACGCACTCCCAAGTTAACGTACTTCTCTCAGCAGGCCAAGTGCATGCTTATGGAGTCGGGCAATGACTTTGAGGTAGTATTTTATCAAGGTGCCAAGTTCACTGTCACAGGCAATAATGTCAAAGTCATCGACAGCTCTGGTGTAAACATCACCATGGATAGACAGTCCGAGTGCACGCTTCCATCAGCAGAGATGCAGCAGATGTGGGAGCATGTGAAGATGGTGAGCAGCGTATCTGTGAGGAATAGTTACAATGGGGGTGTAGAATAGTTACAGTGGGGGTGTGGAATAGTTACAATGGGGGTGTAGAATAGTTACAATGGGGGTGTAGAATAGTTACAATGGGGGTGTAGAATAGTTACAATGGGGGTGTAGAATAGTTACAATGGGGGTGTAGAATAGTTACAACGAGTGTGTAGAATAGTTACAATGGGGGTGTAGAATAGTTACAATGGGGGTGTAGAATTGTTACAATGGGGGTGTAGAATAGTTACAATGGGGGTGTAGAATTGTTACAATGGGGGTGTAGAATAGTTACAATGGGGGTGTAGAATAGTTACAATGGGGGTGTGGAATAGTTAAAATGGGGGTGTGGAATAGTTACAATGGGGGTGTAGAATAGTTACAATGAGGGTGTAGAATAGTTACAATGGGGGTGTAGAATAGTTACAATGGGGGTGTTGAATAGTTACAATGGGGGTGTAGAATAGTTACAATGGGGGTGTAGAATAGTTACAATGGGGGTGTGGAATAGTTACAATGGGGGTGTAGAATAGTTACAATGAGGGTGTAGAATAGTTACAATGGGGGTGTAGAATAGTTACAATGAAGGTGTAGAATAGTTACAATGGGGGTGTAGAATAGTTACAATGGGGGTGTGGAATAGTTACAATGGGGGTGTAGAATAGTTACAATGAGGGTGTAGAATAGTTACAATGGGGGTGTAGAATAGTTACAATGAAGGTGTAGAATAGTTACAATGGGGGTGTAGAATAGTTACAATGGGGGTGTGGAATAGTTACAATGGGGGTGTAGAATAGTTACAATGGGGGTGTGGGATAGTTACAATGGGGGTGTAGAATAGTTACAATGAGGGTGTAGAATAGTTACAATGGGGGTGTAGGATAGTTACAATGGGGGTGTAGAATAGTTACAATGGAGGTGTAGAATAGTTACAATGGGGGTGTAGAATAGTTACAATGGGGGTGTAGAATAGTTACAATGAGGGTGTAGAATAGTTACAATGGGGGTGTAGAATAGTTACAATGGGGGTGTAGAATGGTTGCGATGGGGGTGTAGAATAGTTACGATGGGGGTGTTGAATAGTTACAATGGGGGTGTAGAATAGTTACAATGGGTGTGTAGAATAGTTACAATGGGGGTGTAGAATAGTTACAATGGGGGTGTGGAATAGTTACAATGGGGTTGTAGAATAGTTACAATGGGGGTGTAGAATAGTTACAATGGGGGTGTAGAATAGTTACAATGGGGGTGTAGAATAGTTACAATGGGGGTGTAGAATAGTTACAATGGGGGTGTGGAATAGTTACAATGGGGGTGTAGAATAGTTACAATGGGGGTGTGGAATAGTTATAATGGGGGTGTAGAATAGTTACAATGGGGGTGTAGTGTTTATGTGTAGAATGTTTTTTTCTGCTGTAGTGTCACAGTCACTGCTCATCCCTGGAGCAACTGCTGAACTCAGCTAACCATGACTTTCCGTCAGCCACTCACTTTCCTGCTGTCGTTGGTAATCGCCCTGTTCATAGATTTGAAACAAGTGATACAAGTGCACTTGGCAAATGTGTCTCTCCATCGACCCCGAGTCTGGCACCGAGTCTGGCACCGAGTCTGGTACCATCTGTGGTGAGTATTACCTGTAGTACAGTGTTATGTATGTAGTATTACCTGTAGTACAGTGTTATGTATGTAGTATTACCTGTAGTACAGTGTTATGTATGTAGTATTACCTGTAGTACAGTGTTATATATGTAGTATTACCTGTAGTACAGTGTTATGTATGTAGTATTACCTGTAGTACAGTGTTATGTATGTAGTATTACCTGTAGTACAGTGTTATGTATGTAGTATTACCTGTAGTACAGTGTTATGTATGTAGTATTACCTGTAGTACAGTGTTATGTATGTAGTATTACCTGTAGTATAGTGTTGCTATGTATGTTGTATTACCTGTAGTACAGTGTTATGTATGTAGTATTACCTGTAGTATAGTGTTGCTATGTATGTTGTATTACCTGTAGTACAGTGTTATGTATGTAGTATTACCTGTAGTACAGTGTTATGTATGCAGTATTATCTGTAGTACAGTGTTATGTATGTAGTATTACCTGTAGTACAGTGTTATGTATGTAGTATTACCTGTAGTATAGTGTTATGTATGGAGTATTACCTGTAGTACAGTGTTATGTATGTAGTATTACCTGTAGTACAGTGTTATGTATGTAGTATTACCTGTAGTACAGTGTTATGTATGTAGTATTACCTGTAGTATAGTGTTATGTATGGAGTATTACCTGTAGTACAGTGTTATGTATGTAGTATTACCTGTAGTACAGTGTTGTGTATGTAGTATTACCTGTAGTACAGTGTTATGTATGTAGTATTACCTGTAGTACAGTGTTATATATGTAGTATTACCTGTAGTATAGTGTTGCTATGTATGTAGTATTACCTGTAGTACAGTGTTGTGTATGTAGTATTACCTGTAGTACAGTGTTATGTATGTAGTATTACCTGTAGTATAGTGTTGCTATGTATGTTGTATTACCTGTAGTATAGTCTTATTTATGTAGTATTACCTGTAGTATAGTGTTACGTAAGTAGTATTACCTGTAATATAGTGTTATGTATGTAGTATTACCTGTAGTACAGTGTTGTTATGTTGCTTGTGGCAGATGCACTCGTTCGATGGCTCGACACTCGGTAAAGTCAACTCTGTTTCCCTCCACTCAACTCCACATACAGTCACGAAACCCTCCTCTACCCCCACTTCTCTGTCCACTGTAGAGCACAATGGCTGCCCAAGGCGTACGACCTTTGACACAGGCTGCAGCAGTTTGTGTGGAGAAAGTCAAAAGGTTACAGCGAGAGCAGCGTCCACTAAATACGTATCTGGTGATGCCCTTCAACGCATCTACTTGAAAGGTTTGTGTGGTAGATGTGTGGTAGTTGTGTGGTAGTTGTGTGGTAGTTGTGTGGTAGTTGTGTGGTTGTAGGTAGTTGTGTTGTAGTTGTAGGTAGTTGCGTGGTTGTTGGTAGTTGTGTGGTAGTTGGTAGTTGTGTGGTAGTTGGTAGTTGTGTGGTAGTTGGTAGTTGTGTGGTAGTTGTGTGGTAGTTGTGTGGTTGTAGGTAGTTGTGTTGTAGTTGTAGGTAGTTGCGTGGTTGTTGTGTGGTAGTTGTGTGGTAGTTGTGTGGTTGTAGGTAGTTGTGTTGTAGTTGTGTGGTAGTTGTGTGGTAGTTGTGTGGTTGTAGGTAGTTGTGTTGTAGTTGTAGGTAGTTGCGTGGTTGTTGGTAGTTGGTAGTTGTGACGAGTTCGTAGTTGTTACCATTTGTAGCAAAAATAGCGATACTTCGATTTGTTTTAATAGTCTTTTTTTAACTTTTTTTATTGAAAAAATGTGTGGCTAGAATGATTCTTGAACCATAATAAAGGTTTCCTTGGGGGCTGCTATTGATGTTGACCTGTTTGATTGACTAAAAGTTTGTCAATCACTTCATGTATCCATTTTATGCATCCTGTCGCGTTGACTACCTAAAACCACAAAAGTCACACAGTACTCAGGCAACTTGGTTGATATTGATATATGATATCAATATATTATGAACTTGTGATATTGTGGTTGATATTGTGGTTGATATTGTGGTTGATATTGTGGTTGATATTGTGGTTGATATTGTACTGAGAGGCTTGTCTTCTCATCAGCTCTCACCTACATACATGATTATGTTGCATGTGTTGCCGTGCTGTAGGTCTGGGGTCAGTGAGTCAGATGAAGAATGGCTCCCTCTGGTGTCATTTTGATGATGGAACTCAGCTAGCCATTCACTCGCAAGAGTCAGGTCTTCAATTCGTCAGCAACTCTGGTGATAGTCTGAGGTTAGTTGTGTGCTTGGCAAGTCTGGTGATAGTCTGATGTTAGTTGTGTGCTTGGCAAGTCTGGTGATAGTCTGATGCTAGTTGTGTGCTTGGCAAGTCTGGTGACAGTCTGAGGTTAGCTGTGTGCTTGGCAAGTCTAGTGATAGCCTAAGGTTAGCTGTGTGCTTGGCAAGTCTGGTGATAGTCTGAGGTTAGTTATGTGCTTGGCAAGTCTGGTGATAGCCTAAGGTTAGCTGTGTGCTTGGCAAGTCTAGTGATAGTCTGAGGTTAGTTGTGTGCTTGGCAAGTCTGGTGATAATCTGAGGTTAGCTGTGTGCTCGGCAAGTCTAGTGATAGTCTGAGGTTAGTTGTGTGCTTGGCAAGTCTGGTGATAATCTGAGGTTAGCTGTGTGCTTGGCAAGTCTGGTGACAGTCTGAGGTTAGTTGTGTGCTTGGCAAGTCTGGTGACAGTCTGAGGTTAGTTGTGTGCTTGGCAAGTCTGGTGACAGTCCGAGGTTAGTTGTGTGCTTGGCAAGTCTGGTGACAGTCTGAGGTTAGTTGTGTGCTTGGCAAGTCTGTAACACTTATACTCTTTAGCAATACGTGTACTAGTATAATATACTATTACATGTTATGTAGTAGTGTATATAGTATTACTAGTACCAACCATCTCTATCTAGTATGCGCTTTTATTTATCAGATTTGGCGAAGATGAAAGGCTGCCATCAGAGGTTAAAGATAAATTAAAACTGCTGCCGACAGTAATTTCTTCTCTCAGATTGTGACCCTTTTTCTTTGTGCCATTTTTCATCTTGGGTTAGTTGCCATATGCCATATTTCTTTCAGCAGTTTCATTAAATTTCTGAAATAATAATATATTGTAAGAATAACGCTTATTTCAGTTGAAAAGTTTACTAGTTTTACGCCTACAATGTATTACTGATGCATGCCATGTAGACCTGAGAATTTCTTATTGCCAAACACTATTTATTGTATGTGAACAGTGTACTTGTTGTATGAGTGTTTTCTCATTTTAATGTATGGTGAATTATATATTGTGTTATATGGTTGCTCGTGCTACAAGTAATATACCAGGTGATAAGCCACTACATAAACTGTATAGTGAACATGCTCTACTAGCTACGATAGCTATGATATGTCTTTATGTCCATTAGCTACGCATCTAGAGCTGACAAAATGTGTTATATCTGTTTTGGCCTTGCCCATTGGTCCCCACTCGCTATTTGCTTACATCATCAGTGAAAGAATAGGTTGATCGCGTGTCGCTTGGGTCATTTGGTCGTATTTCCATCACCAATTGTGTTTGGAGTTGCCTTTTCTTAAGATCATGGAAGTCGTTTGGGAGGTCGCACGCATAATCTCCTTACCTTGAGGCACCGTTTGGACAACTGCTCTTGTTCCACTACCACCGTATACTTGACTGCGATGTGTTGGACAGTCAATAATTCAATAATGCTCATTTCAGACTTGCGGTAGTTGTCAGTGTGTTCTCAGATTTGTATTTAAAGTTATCTTGCAGTGGCTCCCACTGAGTGACTACTCTCTGTCTGCCACTCAGTGACTACTCTCTGTATGCCACTCAGTGACTACTCTCTGTCTGCCACTCAGTGACTACTCTCTGTCTGCCACTGAGTGACCACTCTCTGTCTGCCACTGAGTGACTACTCTCTGTCTGCCACTGAGTGACTACTCTCTATCTGCCACTCAGTGACTACTCTCTGTCTGCCACTCAGTGACTACTCTCTGTCTGCCACTCAGTGACTACTCTCTGTCTGCCACTGAGTGACCACTCTCTGTCTGCCACTGAGTGACTACTCTCTGTCTGCCACTGAGTGACTACTCTCTGTCTGCACTGTCTGCCACTGAGTGACCACTCTCTGTCTGCCACTCAGTGACTACTCTCTGTCTGCCACTCAGTGACTACTCTCTGTCTGCCACTGAGTGACCACTCTCTGTCTGCCACTGAGTGACTACTCTCTGTCTGCCACTCAGTGACTACTCTCTGTCTGCACTGTCTGCCACTGAGTGACTACTCTCTGTCTGCCACTCAGTGACTACTCTCTGTCTGCCACTGAGTGACCACTCTCTGTCTGCCACTCAGTGACCACTCTCTGTCTGCATTGGCTGCCACTCAGTGACTACTCTCTGTCTGCACTGTCTGCCACTGAGTGACCACTCTCTGTCTGCCACTCAGTGACTAATCTCTGTCTGCCATTCAGTGACTACGCTCAGCTACCGGTTTCTAAACTGATTGACCATCACTGTGTTGGGCCTATTCTCTCTCCTATCAAATCAACAGCTAGCTTTGTAAGCAACCAGCTAGACAAAACTTTTAAAATATATCACACACTTGAGGTCTCAAAGGGAGTACAAGTAATATATCACACAGTAACTGTATTTTAGGGCTCACAGAGTGTACAAGTAATATATCACACAGTAACTACTGGAGGGCTCATAGAGTGTACAAGTAATATATCACACAGTAACTGTACTGGAGGGCTCACAGAGTGTACAAGTAATATATCACACAGTAACTGTACTTTAGGGCTCACAGAGTGTACTAGTAATATATCACACAGTAACTGTACTTTAGGGCTCACAGAGTGTACAAGTAATATATCACACAGTAACTACTGGAGGGCTCACAGAGTGTACAAGTAATATATCACACAGTAACTACTGGAGGGCTCACAGAGTGTACAAGTAATATATCACACAGTAACTGTACTGGAGGGCTCACAGAGTGTACAAGTAATATATCACACAGTAACTGTACTTTAGGGCTCATAGAGTGTACAAGTAATATATCACACAGTAACTGTACTTTAGGGCTCACAGAGTGTACTAGTAATATATCACACAGTAACTACTGGAGGGCTCACAGAGTGTACAAGTAATATATCACACAGTAACTGTACTTTAGGGCTCACAGAGTGTACAAGTAATATATCACACAGTAACTGTACTTTAGGGCTCACAGAGTGTACAAGTAATATATCACACAGTAACTACTGGAGGGCTCACAGAGTGTACAAGTAATATATCACACAGTAACTGTACTTGAGGGCTCATAGAGTGTACAAGTAATATATCACACAGTAACTGTACTTGAGGGCTCATAGAGTGTACAAGTAATATATCACACAGTAACTGTACTGGAGGGCTCACAGAGTGTACAAGTAATATATCACACAGTAACTGTACTTTAGGGCTCACAGAGTGTACAAGTAATATATCACACAGTAACTACTGGAGGGCTCACAGAGTGTACAAGTAATATATCACACAGTAACTGTACTTTAGGGCTCATAGAGTGTACAAGTAATATATCACACAGTAACTGTACTTTAGGGCTCACAGAGTGTACAAGTAATATATCACACAGTAACTGTACTGGAGGGCTCACAGAGTGTACAAGTAATATATCACACAGTAACTGTACTTTAGGGCTCACAGAGTGTACAAGTAATATATCACACAGTAACTACTGGAGGGCTCACAGAGTGTACAAGTAATATATCACACAGTAACTACTGGAGGGCTCACAGAGTGTACAAGTAATATATCACACAGTAACTGTACTGGAGGGCTCACAGAGTGTACAAGTAATATATCACACAGTAACTGTACTGGAGGGCTCATAGAGTGTACAAGTAATATATCACACAGTAACTGTACTTTAAGGCTCATAGAGTGTACAAGTAATATATCACACAGTAAATGTACTTTAGGGCTCACAGAGTGTACAAGTAATATATCACACAGTAAATGTACTTTAGGGCTCACAGAGTGTACAAGTAATATATCACACAGTAACTGTACTGGAGGGCTCACAGAGTGTTGGGCAACTCTTAATTAGCATTTTAGAGAATATAAAATACCATTGTTCTTGCTGTTTTTTTATTATTGTTTTTATTATTCTTTCACGCAAACTTTACCGAACAGTGGCCAATTTTTCTCAAGAACCGTTATGGATAGAGCAACAGAGTTTTTTTGTGACACAATTGATAGGCATCGGGACAAAAAGTAAGTTGGTTTACAAAGTTACAGAATCTTCCATCACATCACAATTCGGGTGCGAAAACAGGTAAAAAATCGTTTTCAAAAGCATCAAAGTGGCTGAAAAAACGTAGACCCGAGTGACGAAAAAGTACCAAATTTTGAAAGATGGTCCATTTCGCTCACCTTCTGATTCGACATCATGACACGTCGTCAAAGATCGTATAAGGCAAGATGGATAACGGTTACATATTATAATGGTGATCGATGATAGCATATATAAACCGAAGGCCAATGCGTGGAGACAACTCAATGTTATATAAGTTATAAACGATCAAAATTACACCAGCGTATAATTTTGTTCGTTTTTAACTTATATAACATTGAGTTGTCTCCACGCATTGGCCTTCGGTTTATATATGCTATCATCGATCACCATTATAATATGTAACCGTTATCCATCTTGCCTTATACGATCTTTGACGACGTGTCATGATGTCGAATCAGAAGGTGAGCGAAATGGACCATCTTTCAAAATTTGGTACTTTTTCGTCACTCGGGTCTACGTTTTTTCAGCCACTTTGATGCTTTTGAAAACGATTTTTTACCTGTTTTCGCACCCGAATTGTGATGTGATGGAAGATTCTGTAACTTTGTAAACCAACTTACTTTTTGTCCTGATGCCTATCTTAAAAACTGAAAAATGACAATAACTCAGGGACCGTTACTTTCAATTGCATAATTTTTGCGTGGTTGCGATAGCATTGTAACTGTCTTTCAGACAAACAAACGTCAATTTTCTGATCTTTGTTGAAAGAGTCAAAGCCCTTACCAGATTCAATGTGTGACACAAATGTTCGTTTCTAAATGTTTTCACCTGGAAAAAATTTTTTTCCATGAAAAAACTATCAGAAATAGTTTTCAGGTGGCAAATCGAACAATTATGAACTAATTTTGAAAACATTTGAGAAGTATTTAGCGACGCCGGCACCCCAAAATCTTGTTTGTATGTAGGCTATAGGTACATCATTTTTTTTCATCTCAAACTGTTTATAAACAGCATTCAACTTTGTGAGATGGCCTAATGGTTAACACTGTGTCTCACTGTTGACAGGGTTGGGTTCGATCCCAAGATGTGAAATTATTTTTTACGTTAAATATGTATCAATTCATCAACTTCATCAATATTTATTATAAGAATGGATAAGCTAACTTCAAGATGAGAAGTTTATTAACAACAGTGAAGGTTATACTGGCAGTTGTGAAGCATTGTATTGAATTTTGGTGCTGAAAATCACTAGCTGAGGTTGGTAGCGTGCTGCCACCAGTTGTTAGTTTTAGCTGTTACAACAACAGGGTCGGTGCTGTGCCGAATGATACAAGACTGAGTATTTCTTTTCTACAACCAGTAGGGAGCCCTCGGCTCAGACGCATAACTCAGTGCTATTGAGTACATATGCTTTTATTCCTCCAGAATAAACGAGTTAGTAAAAGTCTCAAATACAAGTGACAATTATAAGCAAAGTTCTGCCTTTTATAGGCAATGCACAGGAAGTTAGTAACAAATCACAGAATAACATCACAATATGCACCAATGAACTGGTTATATAAATACATAACAAATAATGTAATCAGAAAGGGCTTAAAGAGAATAGGCGCCCTGTAGTAGTGGGTGGAGTTAAGAGCTCATGCACCAATCACAGTTAGTCTCTAGGTCCTTGGTCTTTGTAGCTTCTGTCCTTCATCTTACTTAAGGGTTAGGGGTGGAAATCTCCGGCAGCTGGCTCCCTGCTCTTCCCAGGCTACTTTTAGGGTCTCAGGCTTCATTGACTCACTTCCTGCCGGCCCAATGAGGTCGGTATGGACATAGATATAGTTCCAGTCCATTCGGTTTGGTAGTTACTAGTTATTCTGGTCATCTAATGGCTATTACAGGGATGCCAGAATGTGGTACAACGTGTGCGCAGAGTGTATGTACACTAAAATCCACCAAAGCATGTGCTTGGGTGGTTGTTGCAGAAAAAAACATCTGGGCACTTGAAAAAGCTGTTTTTTGTGAAACAAGTTATTGGACAACAGTTTTCAATTGTGTACTAAATAAGCTACTGCATTGGTAAACTGTCTTTGTGGCTTAGTGGTTAATGCTGTGACTTGATATTCACTGGGTCTAAGTACAATTTCCAGTGGTTGAAATCTTTTTTGTTTGAAAGGTCTTTGGGAATATCTATATGTATTAAAGATCGTAATGATTAACTGTATTAACTGTAGGTTTGTAGAGTGTGCTGCTCCACTGGCCAAGTACAGAAGTTCAAGTGTTGCATGAAACAACATTTTTTTTTACAATACTGTAAGATACTCTGGTTTTTGCTCGCAAACACAAATCAATATCTAGTTTTAGTTGTTTTTGTTTTTCCTATTTGTCTGAATGGCCAGGCTTCGGTTATGAAAATGAGATGAAGGCATATGTAGCTCCTTGATTGGGGGTGGGCTGGGGATCTGCTGGGTTGGAGTGTGTGGGGAAAGGGGAATGTAGAAGCGTGGAATCAAAGACTCCATCCGGTAATGCAAAGGTTGCCTAGAGCCTGTGACAGTGGGAACACAAGTTTTGGGCTCTTGAAAAAGCTTGACCAGCTTAAAACACAAGCAAAAATATTCGAATGATAAACTTTTGTTGCTGATGTTGAAAAATTCAGTGAAAGTTGTAGTCATTACACCCTCACCCCCTCGAGGCTATACCCCAATTCCCCCAACCCACTGGTGCGCTATGTGCACATCGTACAAATGTGAATACGGAAGTTCGCAGCGAAAACGCCAGCTGCTCAGATAAGCTCGCACCAATACCAGTTCCGTACTGCCTCAAAACTGAAACGGGGTCCAAAATGTTTTCATACGGAGACGGTACTAATGTGCTAAACAAACAATCGAACAGGTGCGGAATAGTATCGAACCGTAACTGTTACGATGTTTTACCGTGTTTCGTAGCGTACTAGTGTGAACCGAGCATTAGTGCCCTTTTTCCCAAAGCGCAGGAACTAAATCCATCTTCCATCACCTTTTTTCCACCTTCCAATACACCTTCGTTCAAGCTATATCCTTTTGGATGCCCAAGAAGCATACATACGAATAACTACTCCAAGTTGTATTATAGCCACTACAAGTTGTATAATAGCCACCCCAAGTTGTATAATAGCCACTCCAAGTTGTATAATAGCCACTCCAAGTTGTATTATAGCCACTCCAAGTTGTATTATAGCCACTCCAAGTTGTATAATAGCCACTCCAAGTTGTACAGCAGCCACCCCTAGTTGTATAATAGCCACTCCAAGTTGTATAATAGCCACTCCAAGTTGTATAATAGCCACCCCAAGTTGTATAATAGCCACCCCAAGTTGTATAATAGCCACCCCAAGTTGTATACTAGCCACTCCAAGTTGTATAATAGCCACCCCAAGTTGTATAATAGCCACTCCAAGTTGTATAATAGCCACTACAAGTTGTATAATAGCCACTCCAAGTTGTATAATAGCCACTCCAAGTTGTATAATAGCCACTCCAAGTTGTATGATAGCCACTCCAAGTTGTATAATAGCCACCCCAAGTTGTATAATAGCCACTACAAGTTGTATAATAGCCACCCCAAGTTGTATAATAGCCACTACAAGTTGTATAATAGCCACCCCAAGTTGTATAATAGCCACCCCAAGTTGTATAATAGCCACCCCAAGTTGTATAATAGTCACTCCAAGTTGTATAACAGCCACTCCAAGTTGTATAATAGCCACCCCAAGTTGTATAATAGCCACCCCAAGTTGTATAATAGCCACCCCAAGTTGGATAATAGCCACCCCAAGTTGTACAGCAGCCACCCCAAGTTGTATAATAGCCACTACAAGTTGTATAATAGCCACCCCAAGTTGTATAATAGCCACCCCAAGTTGTATAATAGCCACCCCAAGTTGTATAATAGTCACTCCAAGTTGTATAACAGCCACCCCAAGTTGTACAGCAGCCACCCCTAGTTGTATAATAGTCACTCCAAGTTGTATAACAGCCACCCCAAGTTGTACAGCAGCCACCCCTAGTTGTATAATAGCCACCCCAAGTTGTATAATAGCCACCCCAAGTTGGATAATAGCCACCCCAAGTTGTACAGCAGCCACCCCAAGTTGTATAATAGCCACTCCAAGTTGTATAATAGCCACTCCAAGTTGTATAATAGCCACCCCAAGTTGTATAATAGCCACCCCAAGTTGTATAATAGTCACTCCAAGTTGTATAATAGCCACCCCAAGTTGTACAGCAGCCACCCCTAGTTGTATAATAGCCACCCCAAGTTGTATAATAGCCACTCCAAGTTGTATAATAGCCACTCCAAGTTGTATAATAGCCACCCCAAGTTGTATAATAGCCACCCCAAGTTGTATAATAGCCACCCCAAGTTGTACAGCAGCCACCCCTAGTTGTATAATAACCACCCCAAGTTGTATAATAGCCACTCCAAGTTGTATAATAGCCACCCCAAGTTGTATAATAGCCACCCCAAGTTGTATAATAGCCACCCCAAGTTGTATAATAGCCACCCCAAGTTGTATAATAGCCACCCCAAGTTGTATAATAGCCACCCCAAGTTGTATAATAGCCACCCCAAGTTGTATAATAGCCACCCCAAGTTGTATAACAGCCACTCCAAGTTGTATAATAGCCACTACAAGTTGTATAATAGCCACTACAAGTTGTATAATAGCCACTCCAAGTTGTATAACAGCCACCCCAAGTTGTATAATAGCCACCCCAAGTTGTATAATAGCCACCCCAAGTTGTATAATAGCCACCCCAAGTTGTATAATAGCCACTACAAGTTGTATAATAGCCACCCCAAGTTGTATAATAGCCACCCCAAGTTGTATAATAGCCACTACAAGTTGTATAATAGCCACTACAAGTTGTATAATAGCCACCCCAAGTTGTATAATAGCCACTACAAGTTGTATAATAGCCACCCCAAGTTGTATAATAGCCACCCCAAGTTGTATAATAGCCACTACAAGTTGTATAATAGCCACTACAAGTTGTATAATAGCCACTCCAAGTTGTATAATAGCCACCCCAAGTTGTATAATAGCCACCCCAAGTTGTATACTAGCCACCCCAAGTTGTATAATAGCCACTCCAAGTTGTATAATAGCCACCCCAAGTTGTATAATAGCCACCCCAAGTTGTATAATAGCCACCCCAAGTTGTATAACAGCCACTCCAAGTTGTATAATAGCCACTACAAGTTGTATAATAGCCACTCCAAGTTGTATAACAGCCACCCCAAGTTGTATAATAGCCACCCCAAGTTGTATAATAGCCACCCCAAGTTGTATAATAGCCACCCCAAGTTGTATAATAGCCACTACAAGTTGTATACTAGCCACCCCAAGTTGTATAATAGCCACCCCAAGTTGTATAATAGCCACCCCAAGTTGTATAATAGCCACCCCAAGTTGTATAATAGCCACTCCAAGTTGTATAATAGCCACCCCAAGTTGTATAACAGCCACTCCAAGTTGTATAATAGCCACTCCAAGTTGTATAATAGCCACCCCAAGTTGTATAATAGTCACCCCAAGTTGTGTAATAGCCACCCCAAGTTGTATAATAGCCACCCCAAGTTGTATAATAGCCACCCCAAGTTGTATAATAGCCACTCCAAGTTGTATAATAGCCACCCCAAGTTGTACAGCAGACACCCCAAGTTGTATAATAGCCACCCCAAGTTGTATAATAGCCACCCCAAGTTGTATAATAGCCACTCCAAGTTGTATAATAGCCACCTCAAGTTGTATAATAGCCACTCCAAGTTGTATAATAGCCACTACAAGTTGTATACTAGCCACCCCAAGTTGTATAATAGCCACCCCAAGTTGTATAATAGCCACCCCAAGTTGTATAATAGCCACTCCAAGTTGTATAATAGCCACTCCAAGTTGTATAATAGCCACCCCAAGTTGTATAATAGCCACCCCAAGTTGTATAATAGCCACCCCAAGTTGTATAATAGCCACTCCAAGTTGTATAATAGCCACCCCAAGTTGTACAGCAGCCACTCCAAGTTGTATAATAGTCACCCCAAGTTGTATAATAGCCACTACAAGTTGTATTATAGCCACTACAAGTTGTATAACAGCCACCCCAAGTTGTATAATAGCCACTACAAGTTGTATAATAGCCACTACAAGTTGTATACTAGCCACTCCAAGTTGTATAATAGTCACCCCAAGTTGTATAATAGCCACCCCAAGTTGTATAATAGCCACCCCAAGTTGTATAATAGCCACCCCAAGTTGTATAATAGCCACCCCAAGTTGTATAATAGCCACCCCAAGTTGTACAGCAGCCACCCCAAGTTGTATAATAGCCACCCCAAGTTGTATAATAGCCACCCCAAGTTGTATAATAGCCACCCCAAGTTGTATAATAGCCACCCCAAGTTGTATAATAGCCACCCCAAGTTGTATAATAGCCACCCCAAGTTGTATAATAGCCACTCCAAGTTGTATAATAGCCACCCCAAGTTGTACAGCAGCCACTCCAAGTTGTATAATAGTCACCCCAAGTTGTATAATAGCCACTACAAGTTGTATTATAGCCACTACAAGTTGTATAACAGCCACCCCAAGTTGTATAATAGCCACTACAAGTTGTATAATAGCCACTACAAGTTGTATACTAGCCACTCCAAGTTGTATAATAGTCACCCCAAGTTGTATAATAGCCACCCCAAGTTGTATAATAGCCACCCCAAGTTGTATAATAGCCACCCCAAGTTGTATAATAGCCACCCCAAGTTGTATAATAGCCACCCCAAGTTGTACAGCAGCCACCCCAAGTTGTATAATAGCCACCCCAAGTTGTATAATAGCCACCCCAAGTTGTATAATAGCCACCCCAAGTTGTATAATAGCCACCCCAAGTTGTATAACAGCCACCCCAAGTTGTATAATAGTCACCCCAAGTTGTATAATAGCCACCCCAAGTTGTATAATAGCCACCCCAAGTTGTATAATAGCCACCCCAAGTTGTATAATAGCCACCCCAAGTTGTATAATAGCCACCCCAAGTTGTATAATAGCCACCCCAAGTTGTATAATAGCCACCCCAAGTTGTACAGCAGCCACCCCAAGTTGTATAATAGCCACCCCAAGTTGTATAATAGCCACCCCAAGTTGTATAATAGCCACCCCAAGTTGTACAGCAGCCACCCCAAGTTGTATAATAGCCACCCCAAGTTGTATACTAGCCACCCCAAGTTGTATAATGGCCACCCCAAGTTGTATACTAGCCACCCCAAGTTGTATACTAGCCACCCCAAGTTGTATAATAGCCACCCCAAGTTGTATACTAGCCACCCCAAGTTGTATAATAGCCACTCCAAGTTGTATAATAGCCACCCCAAGTTGTATAATAGCCACCCCAAGTTGTATAATAGCCACCCCAAGTTGTATAATAGCCACTCCAAGTTGTATAACAGCCACCCCAAGTTGTATAATAGCCACCCCAAGTTGTATAATAGCCACCCCAAGTTGTATAATAGCCACCCCAAGTTGTATAATAGCCACCCCAAGTTGTATAACAGCCACTCCAAGTTGTATACTAGCCACCCCAAGTTGTACAGCAGCCACCCCAAGTTGTATAATAGCCACCCCAAGTTGTATAATAGCCACCCCAAGTTGTATAATAGCCACCCCAAGTTGTACAGCAGCCACCCCAAGTTGTACAGCAGCCACCCCAAGTTGTATAATAGCCACTCCAAGTTGTATACTAGCCACCCCAAGTTGTATAATAGCCACCCCAAGTTGTATAATAGCCACCCCAAGTTGTATAATAGCCACCCCAAGTTGTACAGCAGCCACCCCAAGTTGTACAGCAGCCACTCCAAGTTGTATAATAGTCACCCCAAGTTGTATACTAGCCACCCCAAGTTGTATAATAGCCACCCCAAGTTGTATACTAGCCACCCCAAGTTGTATAATAGCCACTCCAAGTTGTATACTAGCCACCCCAAGTTGTATAATAGCCACCCCAAGTTGTATAATAGCCACCCCAAGTTGTATAATAGCCACTACAAGTTGTATAATAGCCACTACAAGTTGTATAATAGCCACCCCAAGTTGTATAATAGCCACCCCAAGTTGTATAATAGCCACCCCAAGTTGTACAGCAGCCACCCCAAGTTGTACAGCAGCCACCCCAAGTTGTATAATAGCCACTCCAAGTTGTATACTAGCCACCCCAAGTTGTATAATAGCCACCCCAAGTTGTATAATAGCCACCCCAAGTTGTATAATAGCCACCCCAAGTTGTACAGCAGCCACCCCAAGTTGTACAGCAGCCACTCCAAGTTGTATAATAGTCACCCCAAGTTGTATACTAGCCACCCCAAGTTGTATAATAGCCACCCCAAGTTGTATACTAGCCACCCCAAGTTGTATAATAGCCACTCCAAGTTGTATACTAGCCACCCCAAGTTGTATAATAGCCACCCCAAGTTGTATAATAGCCACCCCAAGTTGTATAATAGCCACTCCAAGTTGTATAATAGCCACCCCAAGTTGTACAGCAGCCACCCCAAGTTGTACAGCAGCCACTCCAAGTTGTATAATAGTCACCCCAAGTTGTGTAATAGCCACCCCAAGTTGTATAATAGCCACCCCAAGTTGTATAATAGCCACCCCAAGTTGTATAATAGCCACCCCAAGTTGTATAATAGCCACTCCAAGTTGTATAATAGCCACCCCAAGTTGTATAATAGCCACCCCAAGTTGTATAATAGCCACCCCAAGTTGTATAATAGCCACTCCAAGTTGTATAATAGCCACCCCAAGTTGTATAATAGCCACCCCAAGTTGTATAATAGCCACCCCAAGTTGTATAATAGCCACTACAAGTTGTATAATAGCCACCCCAAGTTGTATAATAGCCACCCCAAGTTGTATAATAGCCACTACAAGTTGTATAATAGCCACTCCAAGTTGTACAGCAGCCACCCCAAGTTGTATAATAGCCACTCCAAGTTGTATAATAGCCACTCCAAGTTGTATAATAGTCACTCCAAGTTGTACAGCAGCCACCCCAAGTTGTATAATAGCCACTCCAAGTTGTATAATAGCCACTCCAAGTTGTACAGCAGCCACCCCAAGTTGTATAATAGCCACTCCAAGTTGTATAATAGCCACTCCAAGTTGTACAGCAGCCACCCCAAGTTGTATAATAGCCACTCCAAGTTGTATAATAGCCACCCCAAGTTGTATAATAGCCACTCCAAGTTGTATAATAGTCACTCCAAGTTGTACAGCAGCCACCCCAAGTTGTATAATAGCCACTCCAAGTTGTATAATAGCCACTCCAAGTTGTACAGCAGCCACCCCAAGTTGTATAATAGCCACTCCAAGTTGTATAATAGCCACCCCAAGTTGTATAATAGCCACTCCAAGTTGTATAATAGTCACTCCAAGTTGTACAGCAGCCACCCCAAGTTGTATAATAGCCACTCCAAGTTGTATAATAGCCACTCCAAGTTGTACAGCAGCCACCCCAAGTTGTATAATAGCCACTCCAAGTTGTATAATAGCCACCCCAAGTTGTATAATAGCCACCCCAAGTTGTATAATAGCCACTCCAAGTTGTATAACAGCCACCCCAAGTTGTATAATAGCCACTCCAAGTTGTATAACAGCCACTACAAGTTGTATAATAGCCACTCCAAGTTGTATAATAGCCACCCCAAGTTGTATAATAGCCACCCCAAGTTGTATAATAGCCACTCCAAGTTGTATAATAGCCACTCCAAGTTGTATAATAGTCACTACAAGTTGTATAATAGCCACTACAAGTTGTATAATAGCCACTCCAAGTTGTATAATAGCCACTCCAAGTTGTATAATAGCCACTCCAAGTTGTATAATAGCCACTCCAAGTTGTACAGCATCCACCCCAAGTTGTATAATAGCCACCCCAAGTTGTATAATAGCCACCCCAAGTTGTATACTAGCCACCCCAAGTTGTATAATAGCCACCCCAAGTTGTATAATAGCCACCCCAAGTTGTATAATAGCCACTCCAAGTTGTATAATAGCCACTCCAAGTTGTACAGCAGCCACCCCAAGTTGTATAATAGCCACCCCAAGTTGTATAATAGCCACCCCAAGTTGTATACTAGCCACTCCAAGTTGTATAATAGCCACTACAAGTTGTATAATAGCCACCCCAAGTTGTATAATAGCCACTACAAGTTGTATAATAGCCACGCCAAGTTGTATAATAGCCACGCCAAGTTGTATAATAGTCACTCCAAGTTGTATAATAGCCACTCCAAGTTGTATAATAGCCACCCCAAGTTGTATAATAGTCACCCCAAGTTGTATAATAGCCACTCCAAGTTGTATAATAGCCACTACAAGTTGTATAATAGCCACTCCAAGTTGTATAATAGCCACTCCAAGTTGTATAATAGCCACCCCAAGTTGTATAATAGCCACCCCAAGTTGTATAATAGCCACTACAAGTTGTATAATAGCCACTACAAGTTGTATAATAGCCACCCCAAGTTGTATAATAGCCACCCCAAGTTGTATAATAGCCACCCCAAGTTGTATAATAGCCACTACAAGTTGTATAATAGCCACCCCAAGTTGTATAATAGCCACTCCAAGTTGTATAATAGCCACTACAAGTTGTATAACAGCCACCCCAAGTTGTATAATAGCCACTACAAGTTGTATAATAGCCACCCCAAGTTGTATAATAGCCACTACAAGTTGTATAATAGCCACTACAAGTTGTATAATAGCCACCCCAAGTTGTATAATAGCCACCCCAAGTTGTATAATAGCCACCCCAAGTTGTATAATAGCCACTACAAGTTGTATAATAGCCACCCCAAGTTGTATAATAGCCACTACAAGTTGTATAATAGCCACCCCAAGTTGTATAATAGCCACTCCAAGTTGTATAATAGCCACTACAAGTTGTATAACAGCCACCCCAAGTTGTATAATAGCCACCCCAAGTTGTATAATAGCCACCCCAAGTTGTATAATAGCCACCCCAAGTTGTATAATAGCCACCCCAAGTTGTATAATAGCCACCCCAAGTTGTATAATAGCCACCCCAAGTTGTATAATAGCCACTACAAGTTGTATAATAGCCACCCCAAGTTGTATAATAGCCACTCCAAGTTGTATAATAGCCACTACAAGTTGTATAACAGCCACCCCAAGTTGTATAATAGCCACTACAAGTTGTATAATAGCCACCCCAAGTTGTATAATAGCCACTACAAGTTGTATAATAGCCACTACAAGTTGTATAATAGCCACCCCAAGTTGTATAATAGCCACCCCAAGTTGTATAATAGCCACCCCAAGTTGTATAATAGCCACTACAAGTTGTATAATAGCCACTACAAGTTGTATAATAGCCACCCCAAGTTGTATAATAGCCACTCCAAGTTGTATAACAGCCACCCCAAGTTGTATAATAGCCACTCCAAGTTGTATAATAGCCACCCCAAGTTGTATAATAGCCACCCCAAGTTGTATAATAGCCACCCCAAGTTGTATAATAGCCACTACAAGTTGTATAATAGCCACCCCAAGTTGTATAATAGCCCCTACAAGTTGTATAATAGCCACCCCAAGTTGTATAATAGCCACCCCAAGTTGTATAATAGCCACCCCAAGTTGTATAATAGCCACTACAAGTTGTATAATAGCCACCCCAAGTTGTATAATAGCCACTCCAAGTTGTATAACAGCCACCCCAAGTTGTATAACAGCCACTCCAAGTTGTATAATAGCCACTACAAGTTGTATAACAGCCACCCCAAGTTGTATAATAGCCACTACAAGTTGTATAATAGCCACCCCAAGTTGTATAATAGCCACTCCAAGTTGTATAATAGCCACTACAAGTTGTATAATAGCCACTACAAGTTGTATAATAGCCACTACAAGTTGTATAATAGCCACTACAAGTTGTATAATAGCCACCCCAAGTTGTATACTAGCCACCCCAAGTTGTATAATAGCCACCCCAAGTTGTATAATAGTCACCCCAAGTTGTATAATAGCCACTCCAAGTTGTATAATAGCCACTACAAGTTGTATAACAGCCACCCCAAGTTGTATAATAGCCACTACAAGTTGTATAATAGCCACCCCAAGTTGTATAATAGCCACTCCAAGTTGTATAATAGCCACCCCAAGTTGTATAATAGCCACTCCAAGTTGTATAATAGCCACTACAAGTTGTATAATAGCCACTACAAGTTGTATAATAGCCACTACAAGTTGTATAATAGCCACTACAAGTTGTATAATAGCCACTACAAGTTGTATAATAGCCACCCCAAGTTGTATAATAGCCACTCCAAGTTGTATAATAGCCACTACAAGTTGTATAATAGCCACTACAAGTTGTATAATAGCCACTACAAGTTGTATAATAGCCACTACAAGTTGTATAATAGCCACCCCAAGTTGTATACTAGCCACCCCAAGTTGTATAATAGCCACCCCAAGTTGTATAATAGCCATCCCAAGTTGTATAACAGTCACCCCAAGTTGTATAATAGCCACCCCAAGTTGTATAATAGCCACTACAAGTTGTATAACAGCCACCCCAAGTTGTATAATAGCCACTACAAGTTGTATAATAGCCACCCCAAGTTGTATAATAGCCACTCCAAGTTGTATAATAGCCACCCCAAGTTGTATAATAGCCACTCCAAGTTGTACAGCAGCCACCCCAAGTTGTACAGCAGCCACCCCTAGTTGTATAATAGTCACTCCAAGTTGTATAATAGCCACTACAAGTTGTATAATAGCCACCCCAAGTTGTATAATAGTCACCCCAAGTTGTATAATAGCCACCCCAAGTTGTATAATAGCCACTACAAGTTGTATAACAGCCACCCCAAGTTGTATAATAGCCACTACAAGTTGTATAATAGCCACCCCAAGTTGTATAATAGCCACTCCAAGTTGTATAATAGCCACTACAAGTTGTATAATAGCCACTACAAGTTGTATAATAGCCACTACAAGTTGTATAATAGCCACTACAAGTTGTATAATAGCCACCCCAAGTTGTATACTAGCCACCCCAAGTTGTATAATAGCCACCCCAAGTTGTATAATAGTCACCCCAAGTTGTATAATAGCCACTCCAAGTTGTATAATAGCCACTACAAGTTGTATAACAGCCACCCCAAGTTGTATAATAGCCACTACAAGTTGTATAATAGCCACCCCAAGTTGTATAATAGCCACTCCAAGTTGTATAATAGCCACCCCAAGTTGTATAATAGCCACTCCAAGTTGTATAATAGCCACTACAAGTTGTATAACAGCCACCCCAAGTTGTATAATAGCCACTACAAGTTGTATAATAGCCACCCCAAGTTGTATAATAGCCACTCCAAGTTGTATAATAGCCACCCCAAGTTGTATACTAGCCACCCCAAGTTGTATAATAGCCACTCCAAGTTGTATAATAGCCACCCCAAGTTGTATAATAGCCACCCCAAGTTGTATAATAGCCACCCCAAGTTGTATAATAGCCACTACAAGTTGTATAATAGTCACCCCAAGTTGTATAATAGCCACTCCAAGTTGTATAATAGCCACTACAAGTTGTATAACGACCACTCCGAGTTGTATAACAGCCACCCGAGCTATACTTGGACCTAGTGACCCAGTAGAGAGAGATACGCTAATCCTTGCGCAGTATGAAGCGCACATGCAATAGCTGTTGGGTTACAAACAAAACTATTTCCAGTCAAAGTTTTATATAAGATCTCATTCAGCCAGAATACTAGGCTTAACAAAATAAATTATAACTTTTTACTGAAAAATCATATTTGAATAATTCATTACGGAAAACAAAAAATACATTCTGCTCTAAGCAGTGATATTTTTTTGTGTGATGAAATTGTATTAAAGTTGGCCTGGCTGAGCGTCAAATTCTAGGGATCATGATTAATATCATTACCTGGTTCGGATTTGACTGCGATTAATCTCATTATCCTTCAATGGAAAGTTCTATGATCAGAAGTGCTTTTAACAAGCACCTGAAATGTAATAGATAAATAGTAATTAAAGCTTCCTAATAAAATGATGATTGTTGGTAATAATAATAAAAACGAACTATGATAAATATGTAAAAGTGTCCAATAATAATATTAACATCTTATGTAATATAACATGTAATACGATGTAATATGATTCATACTTTAGATATTTTTCATATTACTGTCATCATTCATTTGAATAATAAACAATTATTATTATTCAGCACAAACAATAAATTAATTAATTCATAACTTAATATAATTGTTATATAAAACATTGAAACTTACCGGGCATATTAATTTTTTTAATTTAGTATTGATTAAGTATAATAATAATGTTAATTAACAAAATAAACAACTTCTTAGATTTTGCGGTTATATTTATTGTCATAAGCAATGCGGTTTATTTATATATAAATTAAACAGTTATGCCGCCAAAATATACCTTGATCAATTAATCAGGTTACCAAAGATACCTAAAGCGAGTTCAATTTTGATGTTTTTATTATTTATTCTGGTATATTCAAAGGTTTTCTCTCTTTTCCCCATAGAAATTTTGAAGATTAGCAGTTTTGTGCGAAAATGAAAAATATTTTGTTGGAGTGTTTACTTTAACCACAATCGTATAGTGTTAATTCAATGTTTGGATCTCGAGGCGATTACACGTGGCTCATTCGCGCATCTCTCCCTACAGGGTCACTACTGGGGCCCATTAAACCACTACACTGCTTGTCATAAGGGTAGAGTGGCTACCTGATAGGCTAAGGTGCACAGCATGTAAATGGGATGTATACACTAATGGCTATATATTGGAAGCAAAGGCTATGCCAAGAAGGAGGCAAGATGGTGTAATACATCACAGAAAAAGCAGAGCCTACAGATCAAGGCGAAAATCATTTGTTGAATACACATGGTAGTTTGCGTAACGACTGGTTTTGTATGATATTATTGTTGCTTGTGAATGGTAGTTACCATATTTGGCAATGCTGTTTCCTAGGGCCATGTTATAACGGCCAGACGAGTATGGTCTGGCAGTAGTAGCCTGGACTCTCACTTGAGACTACACTTTTGTATCATACTTGGATAAACCCTATAACTGCTGAAACTGTGCTTGAACTGTTGGGCCGGTTGGTTGCAACCAAAACAATTGCCATTACTGAGTATATCACATAAGGCGCCAATCAACCATGCCTGCCATTACGATAGCTGCTCTCCAAAGAATCAAAGTAAAACTGTATATTCTGTACAATGTGTAAAATAGAGAATTCAATCAGGTTAGCAACTACCTGTCACCCATGTCAAACCAGAGAAGTTGGTGAGGGAAAGCTGACTGGAAAAAAAGAGAAGAACATCAGTGTAGGGCGGAGACTAACCATTCAACCAAACAAGATATAGATAGCGATTTAGGTGCTCAATTCAGGTCTCTTAATCAGTCTACACCTCCATCTCAGTATTTCAACTGATCACCTGATTTGACTTACTGGACAATCAATCTACCGCCAACACATAACATATAAATGACAAGTTTCATTTTTTGTTTTCACAAATATAACAGAGTATTGCGGTTTATTGAACAACACGTTGATAATAACACTCTGCGTTTATACCAGAGTGCAATAATACTGTGGGCAGTCGGGCATTACAAAAAAAATACACCATCCATCGGGAATGTATGGGTTGCAAGGTCAATGGCTGCTACAAATACGAGAGAACATTGCTTCACAAGTTTCCAATTTTTTTGGAAGAAAGTTGACATAAAAGAAGCGAAAGACAGCAAAAATAAATAGAGGCTGATTGTGTAGAGGTTGAATGATGAGTGCGGAGAGGGTTATTATGTTAGACCTCGTCTGCAGGCTCATTGTCTTCAGTATCAGACGCGATCATTACCATATGTGGATCTTCCTTGAAAGACTCTTGAATCTGAAATTGAATGACCGACTTCACTTTATCTATATACTATATATATAATGTTACTTTATCTATATACTATGTATGTAATGTTACTTTATCTATATACTATGTATGTAATGTTACTTTATCTATATACTATGTAATGTTACTTTACCTATATACTATATATGTAATGGTACTTTATCTATATACTATGTATGTAATGTTACTTTATCTATATACTATGTATGTAATGTTACTTTATCTATATACTATGTATGTAATGTTACTTTATCTATATACTATGTATGTAATGTTACTTTATCTATATACTATGTATGTAATGTTACTTTATCTATATACTATGTATGTAATGTTACTTTATCTATATACTATGTAATGTTACTTTATCTATATACTATGTAATGTTACTTTATCTATATACTATGTAATGTTACTTTATCTATATACTATGTATGTAATGTTACTTTATCTATATACTATGTATGTAATGTTACTTTATCTATATACTATATATGTAATGTTACTTTATCTATATACTATGTATGTAATGTTACTTTATCTATATACTATATATGTAATGTTACTTTATCTATATACTATGTATGTAATGTTACTTTATCTATATACTATGTATGTAATGTTACTTTATCTATATACTATGTAATGTTACTTTATCTATATACTATATATATAATGTTACTTTATCTATATACTATGTATGTAATGTTACTTTATCTATATACTATGTATGTAATGTTACTTTATCTATATACTATGTATGTAATGTTACTTTATCTATATACTATGTATGTAATGTTACTTTATCTATATACTATGTATGTAATGTTACTTTATCTATATACTATGTATATAATGTTACTTTATCTATACTGCCCAACAATGCAAAAATCAGGTAACTCTTTCAAAACTTTAAATTGGAAAAAATTGAAAAACTGATTTTATGTTTTTTTTTCAATTTTTTCACTTTTAATTACTTCGATTAGCATATTTTTACTCATTTCATTTTGTTCCATTATTTTTACATTGCTAAAAAACAGATTATTTTAGTGTTAAAACTCATTCCCATGCAAAAATCAAGCAAGTTAAGACTTGCCTGGTTTATGCATTGTATAGTAAAAATTCTATACATATTTCCATTGCAAAAGTCAGGCGAGTTGGCTGAGTTGCTTGATTATTGCATTGCATTCAACATCATCATTGCAAATATCAAGCAACTCAGCCAACTTGCCTGATTGTTGCATTGTGATTGCTGACTGCAAGAAGTTGGCTTTAAATTTGCCTCTTTACTGTTTTTACGAGTCGAGTAATCAACGTTGTGCGTTTACCTTTCGCGTTTCCTGCGGTCTTTCCCCGTTACGAGCCGATCCAAGCGACCAACAACCAAACGGATAAAACAGTGACAGTTTCATATTTCACGCCTGCCAGAAATGGATCTGTATTCAGGTAAGACAATTTATTTAAGTAATCTGGAGTCAACACTGACCAGTTGTGATTTTGATTATTGTTTTACCCTAACTGAAATGTTGTGTCTGCATAAAAAATGACCTTGACACACCCTCTGCTTTCGGCACACCCCTATTAAAGTTAAGAACGCCAGCAAACAATGTTCAGCTTTTTTCTGGTCAAGGTCAAAGTTTTCTATATAAACGATGCAGTACAGTTAATCTTCCCATTCTCTCGTACAACTTCGTACTACTCACATCTAGTAACTCTCTAGTAATATTTATTTACTCTCTCTAAATAACAATGCCTTTCACAAGAGCTCAGCTTGCTAAAGAGAAGGCTGATATAGAGGCAACAACAGCTCTATCGTTACAAGGTATTCAATAACAAGCTTGCTCTGTTCTTGTAGTAAACTAATTTTTACTGTTTTTATTATTTTATGTTCCAATGTATGTTATTTTCAACTAGGCTGTTTCACATTTTTTAGATGTTGAGCCATCTACCTCCGCTTTCGATGCAGCCAACGACAGCGATCTCGATCCTGATTTCGTCCCGGATGAGCGGGACGCCGCTTCAGACGAGGACCGAATGACGGACGATGATGCCGCTGACGTTGCGCTCGATATGGATGCTCCAGCTGAACTTGCAGCTCAACCAGTCACACGGCGTTTGAGAACGCCAGCCTGGAGGACGGAGCAGCAAAGAGGAAAGCGTGCCTGTCGGGGCTTGTGCCCTCTTAACTGCCGGATGGGGTGCCGCACCAAGTTCTCGTTAGCAAGGCTTCACGATATCTGGGAGTCCTTTTACTCGATGAACTTTGACGCGAGGCGGCAGTGGGTTTACAGTTTTGTGAGCCGCAAGACAAGATCCGACCAAAGGCCTCATTATATCTACCACCTGCCGGATGAGCAAAACAACCGAGTTGCTGTGTGCTGCAAGCTCTTCAATCGGTATGTTTGCACAAATTATCCAAACAAATTTGTGGAAGTTTTCATTTTTTTAAACATCCAAAAAAATTGAGAAAGTTTTCATTCTTTTAAACAAAATTTTGATATGCAGTCATTTTTATATTCCACAGCACCATTGGGTACAGTGACAAGAGTAATCTTGTCATCCACATGATGCGTAATACCGCAGAAGGGGTGCTGTGTCCGGACATGGACAAGAGAGGCAAAGCCACCGACCCGAGAGCAGTCAATCGTGATGCTGTCAAGCGTCACATTCTCTCGTTTCCTGGTGGAATCTCGCACTACCGGTAAGAAATCGATTAAAATAATAATTTATATCTATTTCTCCTTTTGTGATTATCATCCATCAGGCGATGAAGCGAACTTGCTAACCAGCTCTCTCAGATTTTTCTGTTTATTCGCAATTTCAGGCGTTCTCATGCACCTAATGTAAGATACGTAGCACCAGAGCTATCTTTCGCTGCCATGTACGACCTCTACAAGGAGTCTCCAATTTACCAGGAGATGAATGCCGCTTGCTGCTATGAGGTCTATCGTCAAGTAAGTTCAATAAAATTCAATATTTCATACGTTTAATACAAGCACCTTAACCACATCATTTAAAATCTTACTTTCAACTTTGATACAAAATTTTTTCTTGTGATAGGTGTGTCATGAGCTGCACATCAGTACAGCCAAGCTTGGTCACGAAGAATGCGAGCAATGCGAGCTTCTGAAAGACCAGCCAGCTGAACTGGCACGACACAAGAAACGGGCGAGACGCAGCAGGAGGCATTATTGCCAGGATGCTGATCAACAAACAGACCTTGAGCCTGTTTATACGCTTGATCTCCAGAAGATCCTGATGCTGCCAAGGTAAGCAAATGTGCTATTATTACTTTATTATCATCAGCATCGCGTAACTACTTATTTATTATTACTGTAATTATCTTTTGCTTGTAGTTTTACAAATCTGAAATTGACAGCCTGAATGACATTTTATTTGTATTTCAGGTTGGAACAATTCAAGCAGGTGATCTTCACCAAGAGAATTGTTGCCTTCCACCACACCATGGCTCCTGCTGGAGGTACCACTGCCAACCGTCCCACGCTTTCAGCCGTCTGGCATGAAGGCATTGCTGGGAGGTTGGGTAAGGAAATCGCGAGCATGGTGCTGCTGATGTTGAAAGATTCACCCTTGAGAGAGAAGCTCAAAATAACCATCTGGCTGGATAACTGTGCTCCACAGAATAAGAACTACACATTATTCACAACTCTGTGGGCACTGGTAAACTCTGAACTGGTTGACACTGAAACACTGACTTTGAAGTATTTCGAGTCTGGGCATACCTTCATGGCTGCTGACAGTGTCCACGCTTCTGTTGAACGTCAACTCAAAAAGGCAAAGAATGTCATTGACATCCATCACCTGATTGATTGTGTTCAGAAGGCAACCAAGAACACCAAGGTGTTCCAAGCCAGTTTCAGACATTTTCTGGATCTCCAAGCCCGCTCTTCGGCCCGTAGGCTATCTAAGGAGCGCCCAAAGCTCTCAGAACTTTCCGTGATTGAGTTCAGACGCGGTTCAAACGTCTTGAGCGTCAAGCGGAAGTTTAATGACGAGTTCATGGAGTTTGACTACCTCCAGAAGCGCACCAAGAGGACCGGCCTTGACCTGGATGCCATTTCTCCCTTGTATCAAGGTCCGAGAGGCATCCCCAGGAGTAAGAAAGAGGAGATGATCAGAGGAATTGTGCCCATTATCAAGTCAATTGATGATGGCAGACACGCTAGGCGTGCCCGTTTCTTTGAAAAGCTCCAGACCAGCTCGGATGTTGCTGACCTCGCGGTCAGTGATGATGACGATCCAGATGGCTCGGATGATTGAGTCTCCACTAAAAAGACCGTCCTGTTGTGATTCCATTCCGGATAAACAATCAGGATGGGCGCCTAAAGATTTTAGGAACCCCAACAGCGAATGCCAACTTTGACGCAGTGTTGGGGCTCAGTAACCGGCAATTTAAAGAAAACTTGCCCGTGAAGCCAATTGGCATTAAAAAAAAACCATTTTTAATACAACAGGCAGTTAAAAACAAGACATAAAATTATGGAATTTCAATACCATGCAATAATCAAGCAACTCTCAGAGTTGCTTGATTTTTGCATTGTAACATTTTAATATTTCTAACATGCCTGATTTACGCAAATGTTTTTGATCATAACTTTTTAACATGGTTTGATCCAGAATGAGAACTTTTTGGAAATATTTTTATGGTTATTAGAAAACTATTTGAAACAAAAAACTGATTTTTTTCAATTTTTTTTAAAAGTTGGAGTTACCTGATTTTTGCATTGTAGGGCAGTATATACTATGTATGTAATGTTACTTTATCTATATACTATATATGTAATGGTACTTTATCTATATACTATGTATGTAATGTTACTTTATCTATATACTATGTATGTAATGTTACTTTATCTATATACTATGTATGTAATGTTACTTTATCTATATACTATGTATGTAATGTTACTTTATCTATATACTATGTATATAATGGTACTTTATCTATATACTATGTATGTAATGTTACTTTATCTATATACTATGTATGTAATGTTACTTTATCTATATACTATGTATGTAATGTTACTTTATCTATATACTATGTATGTAATGTTACTTTATCTATATACTATATATGTAATGTTACTTTATCTATATACTATGTATGTAATGTTACTTTATCTATATACTATGTATGTAATGTTACTTTATCTATATACTATGTATGTAATGTTACTTTATCTATATACTATGTAATGTTACTTTATCTATATACTATGTAATGTTACTTTATCTATATACTATGTAATGTTACTTTATCTATATACTATGTATGTAATGTTACTTTATCTATATACTATGTATATAATGTTACTTTATCTATATACTATGTATGTAATGTCACTTTATCTATATACTATATATATAATGTTACTTTATCTATATACTATGTATGTAATGTTACTTTATCTATATACTATGTATATAATGTTACCTACTATGTATATAGTGTTACTTACCTTATCAATATAGTACATATAAAGTGTTACTTACCTTATCAATATAGTACATATAAAGTGTTACATACCTTATCAATATAGTACATATAAAGTGTTACTTACCTTATCAATATAGTACATATAAAGTGTTAGTTACCTTATCAATATAGTACATATAAAGTGTTAGTTACCTTATCAATATAGTACATATAAAGTGTTACTTACCTTATCAATATAGTACATATAAAGTGTTACTTACCTTATCAATATAGTACATATAAAGTGTTACATACCTTATCAATTTAGTACATATAAAGTGTTACTTACCTTATCAATATAGTACATATAAAGTGTTACATACCTTATCAATATAGTACATATAAAGTGTTACTTACCTTATCAATATAGCACATATAAAGTGTTACTTACCTTAAACATTGGTCCATGGCCAGGCACAATTCTATCGGCCCTTTTTAGTATTTCCATCCTGGACTTCTGCTGTATCTCTGGGAACTGACTACAATTCTGCCAGAGTTCAGGGTCGGCAAGGTCATGTTCACTCTCAAACAGACCACCTGGTTTAAAAAATATGAATATAAATAGAATATACATAGATTATAAATAGAATACACATGGATTATACATAGATTATACATAGACTATACATAGATTATACGTAGATTATACATAGATTATACATAGATTATACATAGATTATACATAGATTATACATAGATTATACATAGACTATACATAGATTATACATAGATTATACATAGACTATACATAGATTATACATAGACTATACATAGATTATACGTAGATTATACATAGATTATAATAGAATCACGCAGACAGATGCTTTACAGTCAGCTCGTCTTACCCTGTGTTCACCCCCGACACCTATTGATGGGTCCAACACTCCACCCAAGCCACATCCCCATTTGTCAGTTATCAAGGTTTTATTTCAATAACTACCCTTTAAATATGCAGACAACTCCCAAATACTGTAACACAATGCAAAAATCAAAATCTATTCGTTTAATATTCATTAAATTAATAGCAATAACAGATAAATGGCTAATTAATTGTGCATATTCAACAGGTGACTATAGGATGTGGGGGAGTGACTATAGGATGTGGGGGAGTGACTATAGGATGTGGGGGAGTGACTATAGGATGTGGGGGAGTGACTATAGGATGTGGGGGAGTGACTATAGGATGTGGGGGAGTGACTATAGGATGTGGGGGAGTGACTATAGGATGTCGGGGAGTGACTATAGGATGTGGGGGAGTGACTATAGGATATGGGGGAGTGACTATAGGATGTGGGGGAGTGACTATAGGATGTGGGGGAGTGACTATAGGATGTGGGGGAGTGACTATAGGATATGGGGGAGTGACTATAGGATGTGGGGGAGTGACTATAGGATGTGGGGAGTGACTATAGGATATGGGGGAGTGACTATAAGATGTGGGGGAGTGACTATAGGATGTGGGGGAGTGACTATAGGATGTCGGGGAGTGACTATAGGATGTGGGGAGTGACTATAGGATGTGGGGGAGTGACTATAGGATGTGGGGGAGTGACTATAGGATATGGGGGAGTGACTATAGGATGTGGGGGAGTGACTATAGGATGTGGGGGAGTGACTATAGGATGTGGGGGAGTGACTATAGGATATGGGGGAGTGACTATAGGATGTGGGGGAGTGACTATAGGATGTGGGGGAGTGACTATAGGATGTGGGGGAGTGACTATAGGATGTCGGGGAGTGACTATAGGATGTGGGGGAGTGACTATAGGATATGGGGGAGTGACTATAGGATGTGGGGGAGTGACTATAGGATGTGGGGGAGTGACTATAGGATGTGGGGGAGTGACTATAGGATATGGGGGAGTGACTATAGGATGTGGGGGAGTGACTATAGGATGTGGGGAGTGACTATAGGATATGGGGGAGTGACTATAAGATGTGGGGGAGTGACTATAGGATGTGGGGGAGTGACTATAGGATGTCGGGGAGTGACTATAGGATGTGGGGAGTGACTATAGGATATGGGGGAGTGACTATAGGATATGGGGGAGTGACTATATGATGTGGGGGAGTGATTATAGGATGTGGAGGAGTGACTATAGGATGTGGGGAGTGACTATAGGATATGGGGGAGTGACTATAGGATGTGGGAGAGTGACTATAGGATATGGGGGAGTGACTATAGGATATGGGGGAGTGACTATAGGATGTGGGGGAGTGACTATAGGATGTGGGGGAGTGACTATAAGAAGTGGGGGAGTGACTATAGGATGTGGGGGAGTGACTATAGGATGTGGGGGAGTGACTATGGGATGTGGGGAGTGACTATAAGATGTCGGGGAGTGACTATAGGATATGGGGGAGTGACTATAGGATGTGGGGGAGTGACTATAGGATGTGGGGGAGTGACTATAGGATGTGGGGAGTGACTATGGGATATGGGGGGGGGGGGTGACTATAGGATGTGGGGGGGGGTGACTATAGGATATGGGGGAGTGACTATAGGATGTGGGGGAGTGAATGTAAGATGTGGGAAAGTGATTATAGGATGTGGGAAATGATTAAGACCTCTCCACTCACAAAAATTTTCTCACGGAAAGCGGAGGACAGCTGTTTATTTCATCGTCAACAGTTATTAGTAGTAGTGAGCAAAGTGTTGGTGGTAAATATGCTGTTAGTAGTGTTAGAAAGAGCGTTGCGAATATTAGAGAGTACAGTTGGTAGTAGAGAGGGTTGTTAGTAGTAGAGAGTGTTGTTAGTAGTAGAGAGGGTTGTTAGTAGTAGAGAGGGTTGTTAGTAGTAGAGAGGTTTGTTAGTAGTAGAGAGGGTTGTTAGTAGTAGAAAGGGTTGTTAGTAGTAAAAAGGGTTGTTAGTAGTAGAGAGGGTTGTTAGTAGTAGAGAGGGTTGTTAGTAGTAGAGAGGTTTGTTAGTAGTAGAGAGGGTTGTTAGTAGTAAAAAGGGTTGTCAGTAGTAGAGAGGGTTGTTAGTAGTAGAGAGGGTTGTTAGTAGTAGAGAGGGTTGTTAGTAGTAGAGAGGGTTGTTAGTAGTAAAAAGGGTTGTTAGTAGTAGAGAGGGTTGTTAGTAGTAGAAAGGGTTGTTAGTAGTAGAGAGGGTTGTTAGTACTAATCAGAATATAAATAATGGCAGGGACGGTATAAAATGGCTTATAGGAGCCGTTTTTAGGATTGTCCACGCGACACAGCTCAAACAAACAAAAAATCAAACAAACAAAATCTTATACGTACGATTGCATGACATACTAACAAAATCGGTGGGCTGTGAGTGAAAGAACTCGTGCACCGACTGATTCTGACTCATCTAGCCAATTGATAGTGGCTTATCTAACCTTTTAATACACCCAACACCATAATATATCCACTGTCTCAATATATCCACTGTCTCACTATACCCAGTGTCTCAATATACCCACTGACTCAATATACCCACTGTCTCAATATACCCACTGTCTCAACATACCCAGTGTCTCAATATACCCAGTGTCTCAATATACCCACTGTCTCGATATACCCACTGTCTCAATATATCCACTGTCCAAATATATCCACTGTCTCAATATGCCCAATGACTCAATATACCCAGTGTCTCAATATACCCACTGTCTCAATATACCCAGTGTCTCAATATATCCACTGTATCAATATACCCAGTGTCTCAATATACCCACTGTCTCGATATACCCACTGTCTCAATATATCCACTGTCCAAATATATCCACTGTCTCAATATGCCCAATGACTCAATATACCCAGTGTCTCAATATACCCACTGTCTCACTATACCCAGTGTCTCAATATATCCACTGTCTCAACATACCCACTGTCTCAATATACCCAGTGTCTCAATATATCCACTGTCTCACTATACCCAGTGTCTCAATATACCCACTGACTCAATATACCCACTGTCTCAATATATCCACTGTCTCAATATACCCACTGTCTCAACATACCCAGTGTCTCAATATACCCAGTGTCTCAATATACCCACTGTCTCGATATACCCACTGTCTCAATATATCCACTGTCCAAATATATCCACTGTCTCAATATGCCCAATGACTCAATATACCCAGTGTCTCAATATACCCACTGTCTCAATATACCCAGTGTCTCAATATATCCACTGTATCAATATACCCAGTGTCTCAATATACCCACTGTCTCAACATACCCACTGTCTCAATATATCCACTGTCTCAACATACCCACTGTCTCAATATACCCAGTGTCTCAATATACCCACTGTCTCAATATACCCACTGTCTCAATATACCCACTATCTCAATATACCCAGTGTCTCAATATACCCACTATCTCAATATACCCACTGTCTCAATATACCCACTGTCTCAATATACCCACTGTCTCAATACATACTAACATACGTACGTACATATATACATAACAAATTCACAATACACTCATAGTACATACACAGTACATACACAGTAGATAAACAGTACATAAACAATACATACACAGTACATACATAATACATACACAGTACATACACAGTACATACACAATACATGCACAGTACACGCACAGTACATAATTCATTGAGTATTTGAAAGTGAAACATAAGAAAGTAAACTTGGATGGATACATACCACAAACGGCTACCAGACCATTGGAGGCAGTTTGCACAAACACACTGATATCTTGAGACGTATGTCCAGGTGTTGATTCTACTGAAATATCGTCGTCAATCTCATAGGGAACATTCTAGAGAAAGAAAATCGACAGTTGCAACAGATAGCAAGTATGTACTGAGCTTTTGGGAATCTTTTTCTCTTTATTTCAAATACAATTAATTTTTGGGAAGAAATTTACAGTAGAGGGCAATTGCAGGCCAACAGTTGGGGCTACAAAAAAGCAAGTTTGGGCATTACTTCTACAGAACTTTCATTTAAAATAATTAGTATAAACACACAAGAGTGTGAGACTATTGTTCCGGTGAGAAAGCTCTAAAATTAATGTAAACTTTCTTTAAATGATACCAATAATCTATTTGGCAGTCAACTGCAAGACAAAATAAAATTTGCGATTGCTTTTAGCAGCAGCATTCAGAATTCAATCCCATACTTTTATAAGCTTCCAATGGGGACACGGCTGATCTTACGAGCTCGCTAGGGAGCGCTGATTCAATACAACCGGAAATCTCGTTGCCACAATTGTGCAATGCCATTAATATTAACTTGAGTCAACTCATTTTATCTCGCTATTTGCTTTGGAGTTCTCCTCTCAGTAATATAGTGGTATTGCTATGAGCTTGAATGTTTATTAAAGCTCTTTGTTTTGTGTAAGTTGAGCTATGAGCACTAACTACCCTGACTATAGATCTCTATTTAAGATATAGAGGGAATTGCAAGGAGTTATCTCCCAATCGGATAATCGAACTTCTTTACATCTAGCAGTCATTTATTGTTATTTATTAGGTATTTAGCTATTGTGTCGTAATCAGGGATTAACGCTATTTATTTCAATATTAAATCATTTTCAATCCAGCACAAGTTTGGTAAAAGTTGTCATTACAAAATCACAAATTTTACTCCACAAACATAAAACAATTTAATTATTTTATCAATTATTATTATTTATAATGATCAAACCAACAAAATTATTTATCAATTGCCCTGACATTTAGAAAATGAAGCAAAAGTAAACAATTACCATTTATTAGTCACATATCACAGGGCACACCACATGTTTGGTACACTCGGTGGTGGTCATAAGAGCTTGTTATCATTATTGCTAGTTAGTTACTAGAGTTATGGAATATGCAACTACTGACAATGCGCCGAGTACATAAATACATCGCCACTGTGGGAGTAAGCTACAACAAGGGCGCATCATCATTAATTTAAATTGGCAGACTTGATCAAACCCGAAAGATGACACTGTTTCTCTTCCATGTAGTATTTATGAGCATCATTATTCAATTAACTTTTCTCAAAGAAAATAAACCAAAAAACTTTTTAAAAGATCTGTTCAAAGGCTTCGTTGATCCCTTGTGTTTTCTCAACGGCATCATTTTTGTCAAATGAGCTGCTTAAAATGTCTCAAATCAGATAATAGTCAAGCAGTCGTGATTTCTAATAATAAGTTACATGATTGACTAGACTACTTCCGGTTGCATCACCAAAGAGAAGCTACGTGCCAGGTGCCCATTGAAGATGTACTGCAATCAATTTTGATAGCAGCATCATTTTTTAGGTTTCTTCTCAGATAACACTGGTACATTTCTGATAGCATAACAACAAAAATGAATGAGAATGTTGCTATACAGCTGATCGCAATGCCTGTGACATCACACTCTAACACCTGGCCTTTCAAATCACAACACTATCTATTTGTTATTGAAAAAAAGCACTTGGTGCCACAAATAAAGCAGCCAAGTGGGCCAACCTGTGGTTAAGGCTGGGCTCCTTACCTCATTGAAAGGATGCTGAAAGTAGACATTGTCTTTACACACGTCATGACACACAACATGTGTGGCATTGGTGAACATTCCAAGGTTGCCGATGCGACTAACATGCCCATTAGTTCCTATAACAAAGTCTATCTTCTTAGCATCCAGCCCATTCTGAGTTAATCCTAGCAAGAAAAGGAATTTAATGCAATAAGACTGTAGGACTGAAAATAATTGCAGTACAGGTGCGAGAGGGAGGCAGTACAGGTGAGAGAGGGAGGCAGTACAGGTGCGAGAGGGAGGCAGTACAGGTGAGAGAGGGAGGCAGTACAGGTGCGAGAGGGAAGCAGTACAGGTGAGAGAGGGAGACAGTACAGTTGCGAGAGGGAGGCAGTACAGGTGAGAGAGGGAGGCTGAACAGGTGCGAGAGGGAGGCAGTACAGGTGAGAGAGGGAGGCAGTACAGTTGAGAGAGGGAGGCAGTACAGGTGCGAGAGGGAGGCAGTACAGGTGAGAGAGGGAAGCAGTGCAGGTGAGAGAGGGAGGCAGTACAGGTGAGAGAGGGAGGCAGTACAGGTGAGAGAGGGAAGCAGTACAGGTGAGAGAGGGAGGCAGTACAGGTGAGAGAGGGAGGCAGTACAGGTGCGAGAGGGAGGCAGTACAGGTGAGGGAGGCAGTACAGGTGTGAGAGGGAGGCAGTACAGGTGAGAGAGGGAGGCAGTACAGGTGAGGGAGGCAGTACAGGTGAGAGAGGGAGGCAGTACAGTTGCCAGAGGGAGGCAGTACAGGTGAGAGAGGAAGGCTGAACAGGTAAGAGAGGGCGGCAGTACAGTTGAGAGAGGGAGGCAATACAGTTGAGAGAGGGAGGCAGTACAGGTGAGAGAGGGAGGCAGTACAGGTGAGAGAGGGAGGCAGTACAGGTGAGAGAGGGAGGCAGTACAGGTGAGAGAGGGAGGCAGTACAGGTGAGAGAGGGAGGCTGAACAGGTGCAAGAGGGAGGCAGTACAGGTGAGAGAGGGAGGCAGTACAGTTAAGAGAGGGAGGCAGTACAGGTGCGAGAGGGAGGCAGTACAGGTGAGAGAGGGAAGCAGTACAGGTGAGAGAGGGAGGCAGTACAGATGGGAGAGGGAGGCAGTTGAGAGAGGGAGGCAGTACAGTTGCTAGAGGGAAGCGGTACAGTTGCTAGAGGAAAGCGGTACAGTTGCTAGAGGGAAGCGGTACAGTTGAGAGAGGGAAGCAGTACAGGTGAGAGAGGGAGGCAGTACAGGTGAGAGACGGAGGCAGTACAGATGAGAGAGGGAGGCAGTACAGATGAGAGAGGGAGGCAGTACAGGTGAGAGAGGGAGGCAGTACAGATGAGAGAGGGAGGCAGTACAGATGAGAGAGGGAGGCAGTACAGATGAGAGAGGGAGGCAGTACAGGTGAGAGAGGGAAGCGGTACAGTTGAGAGAGGGAGGTCGGAAGAATCAGCAGAACCAACATATTGCGTGAAATATGCAATTAATGGGTACCGTCCAACAGCAGTTTGGCATCCCAAGGAGAGCCAGTGTCCACTAGAATGTTGTGTTCACCTTTCAGTAGTGTAATTGTACAAGCCACATTGAAACCACCTGAAATTCACCATCAGATCAGTTACAAAGTTCTTTTTAATTGAATCTTCATTAATGCCATTGAGATGCTAGCTACAGCTGATAACTATTATTATTTATTATTATTTTGGTTAACTATTGCCCAGTATCTAATAGAGGAATCATTCATTTATTGTGCTCAGTACAACCAGTGACTAGTGAAAGTTGTTTCTATGCAGTTAACAAGGTTGTAAATATCACTGCACTGTAATACTGCACTGTAATCATCAAATTGACGGGCGACTAGCAGATTTTCACATTATACTTTCATTAGCTATTGCTTGCAATGACACCAAAATTGTGGTACATGAGCATGGAGAGCATGTTAAATTGCATTCTATCTAAGGATTATCATTGGTGCCAACCAAACTAAATGCTTTGCAAGAAGGCTGCAGGACCTTGATGGCAAAAAACAATATGTAAAGCAAGCAAAGTCAATTTGTCAAGACAACATATGGGAAAAACGATGACTCGTTATGGCATAAGTAAAAGATGATAGGTACCTACAGCACTTTTTTTTTAATGTAGAAGCTTTTGAAACGGTGACTATAACAATTTTGTGTCTACTCCAAGCACTGAAATAACGCTACACTGAGTGCAAAATATACTGTATGATGATGTCTAACTGCCTTGTTTGATGCTGTTGGAGAGTATCTTAAACAATTATTTGTTAATTAATTGACATTAATTAATGAGAAACATGCTAGCAAAGTGGTTACAGAATCAATTCGTTTTAACCAAGTGCTACACATGAACCAGACTGGTGAATCTTGCGTCACATATTTGACAAGAGGGTGCCAACCAATTGGAGTCTAAAAGTCTAGTTGGGCGATTAGAAAGACAAAACGGAAAGAATAAATTCCATTTAAATTTTTAGTTAAAAAAATATTACCACCGACAACAATTATTAGCATAATGATGAAAAATAATAGAGAGTGAGGCTGTTATCACAGAACTGCCGCCTTTTAACAACTACTTGCTCAGCTAAACAACTGAAGATAAACTACAACGTCAACTAGACTACCCTCATAAAGAACCATTTTAATAATATTCCATCATAACAAATATTAATAATAACAATAATACTAGTTAATAGTGGTACTAATCTGATGGGAGAAGATTGGAGATTTTCTCACTAGACAGTACACGCAGTACATGCACATAGATGAGTGGGAACACAGTTGCGGTTTAGGATTCATTTAATTGCAATAAATGTTATCATTAACTTGTTCTGAGCTTGCTGTTTTTCATGGACCAAAAAGAGTGGAAAAATAACTCGATCAGTCGTGATGTTGGGATGGATGTTTGTATCTGCCCTCTGTCTAGTAAAACGTCCTCAATCAAAGTAATTTCATTCCTCCCTCAATGAATTATAGATATTATTTTAATCTGTCCCTTGTTCTCCCACTCTAAAGAAACTCAATTTGGGTTTTTTATACTATTTGAGTGAAGCTTACTTGAACCTTGATCTTGAAGTTATAACCTTGCTATGAAAAATCGTAATCTCTCTTTTGATAACTGTCTGATGAGAATCCCACACCTGTGCTGCATATTACAGGTGAAGTCTTGCTAAAGAATTGTCACCTTTTGGATAGCTATGTTTAAACTATTGGTCACGTGAATGTCCCACTGATTGATTTGCAGTTTAATACCTAAACACTGATGTTATTTGGTTACTTCTAAAATATTCCGAGCTTTCATCAACTGTTGCTTGTGAAAAATAAACACTTGGAGCGGTCAAGAGTCAAGCAGTGAAGTTATGTAATGCAAGATAAATTTTTCGGTAATGTTAATAATCACAAAAGCAAAAACTAAAAATATTCAAATGTAAACATGACAGCGTTATTAATAATTACTATTAGTTCCTATATTAAAAATGACAATAATCAGGAAACAAGAATAAATAGCAGTATTATTTTGTTGTTACTATCAATACAAAACTTACGATAATAATAACAATATTGTTTGATAATATATTTAACAATGAAAAAGTTATAAATAAGGAGCAATAACAATAATATTGCCAAAATTACCTATGTTACTGAGAATAATAACAAATTATGAGCCGTAATAATAAATTATGTTAATAATAGTTAATAATAAGAATAAAAAATGTTTTCTTGGTGCTAGGATGATTGAAGAAACACCAGAACTATATAACTGCGATTCACTATACATGTTTTAATAAGTTTTCGTTAGTTGTGAGTGAAACCCGCCTGGGTTCTAAGAGATTGAACTTCAGAGCAAGCTGACAACTGCAACATTATCGGTTCAGACTCTCAGCAGCATAAGTTACGCTTACTTTGTGTGTCAGCAATTTAACAGTTTGCTTTGGTTAAATGATTGTTACCATTGTTTCAAACAGCAACACTGTAGATTAGTAATGGCTGGCAGTGAATGATATAAAGAATATTATAACAAACGATGATCAGCATGAATGCAGATACATCCTGGTGGGACGCCGACAGACCTGGAACAAATGTCGACATTGCTAGAGAGGAGAGAAATTCAACGTTAGTTCGCAGAAGTGTCAAGATTAATTCCTGGTAACATATAAACTCTCGTTTCGACTTTTGATCCAAGAAAACAAAAAAAATCCCTGAAAATTTCCTTGGAATGAAAGCCGAAATGATATCTCATATATCGCTGAGAACGACTGTAAACACTTTCAGGAATAATAGTCGACAATCTCTTCTTTATAGCATAGTTGAAATTCGTTCCAAGTCTGTCTACGCTAATTTCACGATGTGCATATGTTCATTGCAGCTAGACCAGCATTCACTTCTGTCACCGCTCATTCTGGTCAACATTTGCTCCAATCACCAATACAGGCAAGTGAAAACCTAATTGTTGTATACAGGTACAACAAGACGAGTTTGAATACACTTGTGTGGTAATTTCACAGTTAGTGCAGTGCGTAGTACTGTCTAAGCTAGTGCTCTGAGTATACACTAGTACATATATTATAGCTTTTAGTATAGCATCTACAACTACTCATAAAAGTATATTTCGTAAGTCAGTAAATAACACCTTGCTGTAATCCTAGTTGCTAGTTGGTTGATAAGCATTGCTGCTACATCCACAGACTATGCTGACGAGTTCAGAAGCTACATAGTACGTAGGCAGAAGTGGTGGACAGTCATATGCAGTACTGCTGACAATCTCACACAAGTATAGTTGAAACCAACGAGTGATCAAATAATATTAATAAAAAATCGGCTTGTATTAATAAGAATCCACGTAAAACACAATGTAAATTAGTAGCAGTTCTAAAAGTTGGGTTTTACACATGCTACCAACCCATCCGAAAATCCATTCAATAAATGATAATAACAATTATTATTAATTAATAGTAATAATAATTATTTGTTTTTCCAGAGTGTTTTCTCCCCAGCAACCACTGCTGCTGCAGTTGTAACTTCCAACTCACAACCATCAGTTGCTGTCTCACAGGGATGAGTAGCAAAAATGATTTATGGTCTTGAACGAGGAAAGGCTCCTGGTCCATACAAAGTAAGAAAGAACTAAGTTTCCGCATTAAAATGATTGCCTCAATACTAGGGCTGTCAAAGATTAAGAATTTTTGATCTTAATCTTTTCCATTAATCTTAAATTAATCTTATTTTTTAATCTTATGTACTCATGTGATATAAATGCAATGATGGGGCACTAAAGTCATCATCCATCTACCTGCATGCTTGGCTTGTAGAATGAAATTAGCAAACCTCAATTTGGATTTGTCAGTCCAGGAACAAATAACAAATATAATATCACAATAGTGTAATATCACAATGATAAACACATATGTATGTATGTAACTGTGAACAAAACCTTTTTTGAATGCAGAACCAAAAAGAAAGGAGAAAAACTAAAACTAGTTGCTATTTAAAATTTTGATATTTACAGTACATGTTCAGGTAGGTAAAAAGTGTAGGCACATATGATTGGAAGAAAATAAGATTGTTAGATACACAAGTTAACGGAAACTTGAATATCGCATGTGAACAAAGAATATACTTTTATCTCTGGCATAGAAAAAGATTATTCCTTTTATTTTCTCACAAAACTAATATTCTCAAAAATCCTCTATGGGGAAAAAAGAGAAAACCCTTGGATATACCAGGATAAGTAATAAAAACATCGCAAATGAATTTGCGTTAGGTATTTTTGACAACCTGAATAATTGATCGTGATATATTTTGGTAGTGTCGCTCAATATTTATAGATAAATAAATAGCTTTGATTAGAATACTACATAAATAAAACCGCGAAAATCTAGTAGCAAACAATTGTTTATTGTTGTTATTCAATATTATTGTTATAATTAAAAGATACTACACTAAAAAAAACTATAGGCCCGGAAGTTTCAATTTTTTTTTAAATAATAATTATAATATGTTATCAATTCATTGTATTGTTTGTGTTGAATAATAACAAAAATAACAATAAAAACAACAGTTTGATAAAAAAAATATAATTGTTTATTTTTAGAATGAATAAAAACAGTAACATGAAAATTGTTTTAAAGTCTAAACCATATTACATCGTATTACATGTTTTTATTATAAGATTTTTTGTTAACTATTATTATTGTCCACTTTTAGATATCTATTAGTTTTTTTGTTACTATTATTACCGATCATCATTTTGTTAGGAAGCTTTAATTATTATTTATCTATTACATTCCAGGTGTTTCATAAGCATTTCTGAGCAGAAAACTTTCTATTGGATGGAGAAAAATGAGATTTATTGTAGCAAAATGTGTACCAAAGTAATGATGACAATATGGATCCTTAAAATAAAACAGATCTCAAAACTAATCTTGTTTAGAATCATAACAACATTCAAAGTCTCTCCATTGCACTCCAATCGACAGAAAAATAATAGCCTGAGAACTAGTGATAGTTTACTCGTTTTGCAACAACACTCACTTACAAATGTCTTGATTCACATCAAGTTAAATTGACTTGTTCAAAGTGAAAAGATTGACATTTTCATAATTTTTCTTCAGGATAGCATGATTGATTTTTAGTGACAAAGGTAAGGTTATGTGACGAAACACACAAAAGGGTATCTCCCTCTTCATATAGACAAACTGATACATGTGTTCAGCATAATAAACAGTATTATAGTGACGTAACCGGGGTTTCTTTTTATCAGATTAACTGAGTCTTAAAAGGTTAATCTTTTTGATCTTAAAAATCAATTAATCTGGTTAATCTTTTAAATAACTCGATTAACTGACAGCCCTACTCAATACTAACAAAGATCCTTCAGTACTAATTGGATACTGGTGCTAACCAGAAATTTGGAAAACCGCAGAGTTTGTTTCAATCTTTAAGAAAGGTTCGAAATCAACATTGCCTAATTATAGACTGGTACCATTATCTTGGACTTTTTGCTAAATATTAGAGGGAATAGTTGTTGGACAGGCGGTGCGATCCATACGTGGCCTAAGAGGAGTTGTTACTAAAACAGAGTCTAGGGAGGCACCAGGCTTGTCTTCATTAGAAGAGAGACATAGGGATACCCAGGATAAACTGTCCAGTATAATTGACAGCGAAACATAGAACACTTTTTTGAAGGTCGACTTTGAAAACCACCTGATATTCTCCCAAACCAGACATCTTACGAGATCAGTGGTGAAATCATTGTCTCCGGTGCAGGTTTCTGAAGCAAATTTGATACACCGAGGATTTTTCAATCGCACTTCAAGAGAGATAGGAGCCCAGCTCAAAAAACATAATACTGTTACTATCTATTGAGCCTTCCTTCGTTTAGTTACGTTTTATTTTTATTCTAACTTCAAACCTTTTCGAATAACACAGCGCCTCTCTATTCCCCGTAAACCAGCGGAGTCTCCTAGCTAAACCGAGGGGTGTCTTATCTAAGAGATCTAGATTAACATACAAAATAACATACATAGTATAAACATAACAACGAGTTGATATGGTACTACATGACCCTACGAAAACAGCAGTATAAGAGTTTGTAATATCCGGTTGCTATGAACACTTGTTTTCACTTTTTTAATATCTCTGGAACCCAGGTTACTACTGTAAAGGATTTGTAAGAAAACTGTTATTTAACACTTTCACAGGACTACTGTTTACTTTAGCTATTGAGCTATTGAGCACTAGGGCAAATGGTAGCGAGCCGACTAGTCTCAAGGCACAAAACTCCGTATTGCAGCTTCTACCGACCGGTGGTATAGCACAGCTTACAATAGGCACTTAACCAATTAATTACAATAGGCACTTAACCAATTAATTAATTACGTCTCGATACGGGAGACTTTCTCTAACAAAACAGGGATCTGTTACGCAACACAGCCAGATCCGTTTTCACTATTAATGGCGCTAAGTCAGCTCGTGTACAAATTCGACAATTGATAGACTTTCGCTAACGTTAACTTCAGCAATCTATTTCACCAATCGAGTTAGGCAGACATGGACAATATCTAAGAGTGTAGTTACTTCTGAGAATATTGCAAACGATCAAGCTTTATACTGCTTCCCAAGTTTTACAGCAAAGGAGAGTTGCAGTTGACAATAATAATTATATTCTTCGAACAAAGATACAAAACTTACAACAGTGGGAGATGTTTCAAAGCGTATAACAATCCTGGCACGTTGAACAATGACTTAGACTTCCAGCTAATGATTGCGAGGAAAAACAACATTACCCTACGTTGACAACAGTTCTACTCAAACACAACTACCCTAGAGCTCTGAGGGTTTGGGCGATTTGCCCTCGTACTTACAGAAAAGTTATGCAAATGATACAGTTGAAATTATCTAAATACAATTGGATAAAAATATTAATTTGTGATTGGCTAATTCAAACATGTCTAACTGATAGAAATAAGAACTCACAAGTTGTTTCCAAAAGCGCCTGCATAGACATACATATAAGGTATAATAAGATAAGCATTCGCATAACAAGTCATGCAATAGCAACGATAATAATTAATTACTGTCAGATGGTCACCGGAACAATTCCTAGTTCGAGGTACTGTACTGTACTTGGCTAGGTCGTCTCCAGTATCCGTAGGAACGCAGGCTGTCACTCTGTTGCTAGGCATCGAGATACATCTACTTCGTAAGGTAAGAAAGGGCAACTCCTGACGTAACTGTTTACACACAGGCATTCACCAAAATCCACCACACTAAAGCCCAAGTTTAAAATTCATCAGACAACCAATCATTTACAGCACCTGATTCTCCTGAATTCTTCTTCTCATAACCGTCTCAGTAGTGGTAACATGTGTTCAAAATTTGTATACTTAAATTGAAATCTGTCAGCAATCGGAATGGTATTTTGACAGTTTGTTAACTTTTATTCATGTGTATACATGTTAGCTGTCAATCTAGCGTTTTATTATTTATTTGGAAAAAACAATTGTTTTTTTGAAAAATTGTAAAAAAAATTCAAAAAAGTTTCAGTAGCGTGAGATTACACCAAACGTGATATGCAGATATTGCGGGCGAACCCAAGAGAATCACAAGAATTGTTTAGATAGGCCTGGAAGGATGTGGTATGAACAGAGCGGTGAAACATTCTTTATCCCATATAGTATATTAGACTTAGATGCTGATGATGTACAGGAGGACGAGGTGCCCCAGGTGTCAGAAAAAGTCAAATTTTGCATTGCCATTGACATGTTGTTAACAAAAATTTATCTACTCCTCTACTGGTTATAAACTGAGACTGATTTGTTAGTAAACTAAAGTAATAATAATACAAAATTGTTATTTGCCTAAATAAATATTATGCTGAAATGTTTAATTTTGCTATTATTATTTATTTTTAGTAGTGCGTGACTTTGAATAAAAATATTTATTTTTGGAGTCCCTCAACTCAATAATAATAATAATGATAATAATAATGATTAAAAATAAAAATAAATTTTTCACATTTTTTTTTTAATAATAATAATAACAGAAATAATAATAATTATTAGTATTATTATTAAATAATTATCAATTAAAATTAAATTATTATTTAATACTATTATCAATATTATGATTACTATAATTAATAAATAATAATAATAATAACCAACAACAACTACTACTACTGTTGTAACTAACTACTAATACTACTGCTGCTACTACAGTTAGTACTAGTAGCTTACCTCTTGAGCCAGGTGCCTCCTTATAAGAACCAGGTCTCAAAACTACCAATTCATAAGGCATGCTGATTAGAAGATTCGACGTTTTATAACAAAGCTCACTGACTCTAATGATAGCTAACTGAAAAATACCTAGCTAGTAGTGAAGCCATCAGATGACAAAAACAATAATGTGGTCAAAGTGAAACTGCAGACCGAGCAGTTTATAGTTGTATCTTTGGTACGGGACGCGTTTTTGGTCCTCAATAATTTTATTACAACTCAAATTGTTCTATTAGCAAACGCGTCATATCCTAAATGGTACGCTGTCAGGTTGTCCAACTCGATTTCTTAGCTCGGCTTAGCCTTGTCGTTTCGGTCTTTATTCTTCAAATTAATCTTGCAATATAAACGGCAAAAACTAACGTGACTCGGGGTGGATATGTTTTTCACTTTATTATTCTCATATATATAGATTTTTTTGTTGCAGATTGTAACTTTTTGTACCGTACCCACACTTGGGGAGTTTACCTCAGCAATTGTCTTTCTGAATTGACAAAATAATTATTTTTTAACTTTAAAAATAAAAGCATTTCACTCAAAACCACTCAGTAATGCGTCTAAGCCGAGGGCTCTTTACTTGTTGTGGACAGGTATGCCCATATAATCTCAATGTACAGGGACCATACATTAACTAGTAAGTAGCTGAAAATATTTTATGCAGATGGTTTAAGAAAGAATGAGTAATTACCTGCGCATGAACTTGACTTGATGGAGTTGTCTTGACAATCCTTTTAAATTTATGGATTGCCATTACTCAAACTGAATTGCTGTTACTGAAATTGCCAGAAACAGTATAAATATGGCATAGTCATTCTCTGCCAACCAAGTACCCACCATGTATTGTGCCTCATGCCATAAAATAATACTTTATCTAGCTGGCAGCATTTGTACCAATTGTCAGCAACAAAAAATTTGTGATTTGTTAGGTGTCAATAGAAATGAAGTGGTTTGTATGTCAATGTCTATGTATGGTGGCAAACATATTTGAAGTTGTCTATCCATTTTGGTTCACCCTAAAAGTGGATATCTCACTGTGATTGACAGTTACAAAATAATGTAAAATAGTAGATATATATGAAATGGCTCCAGCTAGCCCAAGTTTGCAGCTCTATTGCCAAATAACAACTGCACTTGGTAGAGGACAACTCCGAGCTCGTGACCTACAGGAAGAACAACAAAGGCGACTAACACTGCTCTTTGTGATGATCTATCAAAAACTGTGTACCTGGCATATGTAATGTACTGTTTCTTCCACAAGTAAATATCTTATATAATCAGGCTATTGTTACACCTATTTATGTTGCCCTGCATTAGCCATTCTTCTTCCTTATATTGTACAAAGGCTATGTGCAGACAAAAGGGCGTTATGTAATATTTTATAAAAATATTGGCTGCTGGCTCACACGTTAGAGTAGTCGGAGGAGCACAGACAGAGAACAGGGCTGTGACCAAATCACCATGATTCAAATATTTGGTGACTCAAATATTTGAAAAATGATTTATTTCAAATATAATTGATACAACTGGTGATCTGATTTAATTTGATTTGCCTCTTTCCACAAGATTTGACCAAACATTTGCAAAAATATAGCAAATCATCAAAAAAAAAACAGTGAGGATGTTTGCAGTTTTCTGCTTGTAATTGACCTGATAATGCCATAATTCATAGTATTCAACTGTAGCAAATAAATAAAAGCAGTGAAAAGAAAAGAAACTACCCAATTATTAGCGTATAGTAATCAAGGGTCATGGAAAACTATACTGCCTTTTCTTTTGTGTCTAAGTTTTCATCGGCAAAAGTTGAATTATCAGTTGAATAATTGCTTTTCTGACTTGAAAGTGGTGAGCGGAAAGTGTTTATGAATGGCGACCAGGTTATTTACTTATCTGTAGTGAGTAATGCATTAGTTGATGATGTACCACAATGATAGCTGCTTTGATACATATGCAAACTAATGCTCAGTGTTTGCTATTATTTATCAATGATCTAGTATCGCTTGTACTATTAGCAAAAGGCTACCACAATGAAAGTTTTTTGGCAATGAAAGAATTTTAGAAATGTATAAACTATAGTGATTGATTGTTTTGTTTACTGGGTGTACATTTTATCTACTGCATGGAATCTGCTAATTCATTTGGCTAGTCTAAGCATTGTTTTAGAATTTAAACGCTAATATATATCAGTAGGTACACAAATAAATAAGTTCCATTTGAAAGTGTACAAAGGAAAATGCAAGTTTGCAAAAGTAATCAAGTTGGAATATTGTTTTCTCGAGGCCAGCTAACCACACATTGTGATCCAACTTTGGATCAATTGGTTCAGGCAGCCTAATAAAAGCTGAAGGTTTTCTTTTTTACTTCATTTCTGATAGTTTCAGTGATGATTTGAAAGTTTTCCTGCAAATGACGCTCCAAATATTTGATTTGATTTGGAACAATGCATGACTTGACTTGATTCGATTTTAACTTTTTACTCACTTGTTTTGGTTTGATTTAAAAGAAAATTCAAATGATTTGATTTGATTCAAGTTATGAAAATCGTGATTTGTCACAGCTCTGACAGAGAATAAGAATAACTAAGAATAACTAAGAATAAAAGTTATACTATTCTCGCACACTCTCTTTCTCTTTTATTGCTTACATGAAGACAGCAATACCTACTGCAACAATAAAAGTCTTGCAATAGATTACAAGCCTGCAAAGCATGCAGCCCAGCACTTGATCCAGCAAGCAGTCCAGCTATGCTGGCCGGTGCTACTAACTAGTAGTGTCTGCCCAAGCTGCTGAACTGAGGTCTGCAGTCTAGTCTGGTACTGGGCAGAGCTGTGACAAATCACGATTTTCATGACTCAAATCAAATCATTTGAATTTTCTTTCAAATCAAATCAAATAAAATTTTTACAAGTGAGTAAAAATGTCAAATCAAATCAAGTCAAATCATGCGTTTTCCCAAATCAAATCAAATATTTGGAGCGTCATTTGCAGCAAATTTTTCAAATCATCACTGAAACTATTAGAAATGTAATAAAAAAAACCTTCAGCTTTTAATAGGCTGCCTGAACCAATTGACCCAAAGTTGGATCACAATATGTGGTTAGCTGGCCGCTAGAAAACAATATTCTAACTTGATTACTTTCGCAAACTTGCATTTTCCTTTGAACACTTTCGAGTTGGAATTTATTTATTGGTGTGCCGACCGATATATATTATCATCTAAATTCCAAAATAATGCTTAGACTAGCCAAATGAACTAGCCAGTTCCATGCAATAGATAAAATGCACACCCAGTTAAACAAAACAATCAACCACTATAGTTAATACCTTTCTGAAGATCTTTCATTGTCAAAAGACTGTCGTTGTGGTAGCCTATATTGCTAATAGTACCAGCGATACTGGATAATTGATAAATAATAGCAAACACTGAGCATTAGTTTGCATATGTATCAAAGCAGTTATCATTATAGCACGTCATCAACTAATGCATTACTCGCTACAGATAAGTAAATAACCTGGTCGCCATTCATAAACACTCTCAGCTCACCACCACCAAGTCAGAAAAGAAAGCAGTCAACTAATAATTCAACTTTTGCTGATGAAAACTAATACATAAAAGAAAAGGCGGCGTAGTTTTCCATGATCCCTGAATACTATAGGCTAATAATTAGGTAGTTTCTTTTCACTGCTTTTACTTATTTGCTACAATTGAATACTACAATCTCAGGTCAATTACAAGCATTAATTAAGAAAAGCTGCCAACATCACTGGTTTTTTGATGATTTGCTATATTTTTGCAAATATTTGGTCAAATCGTGTGAAAAGAGGCAAATCAAATCAAATAATGATGAAGAGTAACCAAATCAAATCAGGTCAAATCACCAGTTGTATCAAATATTTGAAACAAATCATTTTTCAAATATTTGAGTCACCAAATATTTGAATCTCGGTGATTTGGTCACAGCTCTGGTACTGGGGGAGGTACAGGTGCCTGCTACCAAGTGAACTGTCACTACAAAAATCCTGCACAATATCAAACATCGTTTTATTCAGATGTTTGGTTCTATTTATAGACCTATGTGTTACGGTGTAACAATTTGGTTAGAGTGTTGGTTGATTTGGTTGTTATGGTTGCTATGGTGAGTAAACAGTTTCCTTGCAACCGAGATAAAATAATTCGTTTTGTACACTATTTAATAAAAATGAACATAAACAGTTTATACAAGCTTATAAATTAGTCATTGACACGGCAGAAATGGGTCATTGACACAGCAGACATGGGTCATTGACACGGCAGACATGGGTCATTGACACAGCAGACATGGGTCATTGACATGGCAGACATGGGTCATTGGCACAGCAGAAATGGGTCATTGACACAGCAGACATGGGTCATTGGCACGGCAGACATGGGTCATTGACACAGCAGACATGGGTCATTGACACAGCAGACATGGGTCATTGACATGGCAGACATGGGTCATTGGCACAGCAGAAATGGGTCATTGACTCAGCAGACATGGGTCACTGGCACGGCAGACGTGGGTCATTGACATGGCAGACATGGGTCATTGACACAGCAGACATAGGTCATTGATACAGCAGACATGGGTCATTGACACGGCAGACATGGGTCATTGGCACGGCAGAAATGGGTCATTGACACATCATAACTTTGACATAGATTTGTATAAGTAAAGCTAAAAATGTTAACATTAACTTTGAGAAGTTTGAATTCAAGCAATGTTTTGTGGACACATAGCTTGCATAACAATTAACTAAGCAGTATAGCATGGGTAGCAAAGAACAGTTTTACAGTAATGTGTTGCCCACAAGGCTCCAGAGGTTTGAAACAGAGGAGTGGACAACTCCAAAAGTTCAGGTAACTGGTGGCTAGCTGAAGGCGCTGTATGTATTGTAGGTGACAGGGCGATAAGAATAACGCTTCTAAATTAACGGAAAGGCAGAATAATTGTTGTAATAACTTCTGGAAAATACATTTCTCGATCTTGACTTTGTCGGCATAGTATGTGGCTCTGAGACTACTTGAGAATTGACAGTGAGATACACTGGTGTAGCGTGTGTCTGCTTCACAAAGTGCCTTAGTTACAGGTGACAAAGTGCCTTATCTACAACTACAGGTGACAAAGTGCCTTATCCGCAACTACAGGTGACAAAGTGCCTTATCCGCAACTACAGGTGACAAAGTGCCTTATCTACAACTACAGGTTGTGAGAGATTTATATAAAGTAGCCACCCCCCATACCCCCCCCACCCCATACCCCCCAACCCTTGTTGTCTACTGGCCCCCTAAACGTCACCTCCAATCCCTTCTCCTTCTGGCCAAACGCAAACTATCCCAAACTACCCACAGTCCATACATTATAGACACCGATGCCAGTGACGACGGCGTTGGAGCTGTCTTTTCTCAGATACAAAGCGGAGAAGAGCGAGTAATTGCCTATTATAGTAAAACCCTGAAGCCCCCTGAACGCAATTATTGCGTCACTCAGAAAGAGTTACTAGCAGTGGTTAAAGCCACCACACACTTTCGACCCTACCTCTACGGATAAACCTTTTGGATATGGACTGATCATACCTCTCTCATGTGGCTATGCAAAAGGAAGGAGCTGTCCAGCCAAGTAGCCCGATGGCTCGAGACATTGTCCGAGTTCCAATTCACGATTGAACGGCGTAGTGGGCACCTGCACAGAAATGCCGACAGACCCAGCAGGCGTTGCCCCCCAGACTGCAAGCAATGTGGACACATAGAGACTAGAGATGGCGGACTTACAAAAGAGGAAATCATTCGTACTCTCCCCCCCCCCCTTCCCCTCTACCCCCCTTTTCAATCCTCATCGATCCACCCCATCGTACCCAATCCCCAAGTCGATGTTGTCGCTCGCTCCCGCCCCTTACCCCCTGACACAGATTTGGCTGACGCCCAGAGGACCGGCCATCACCCAGTAGCAGTCATATACGAGGCTATCAAGACTCATTCCCCCATTGATCCCTCCCGGTTAGAGCTAGGCAGCAACGAGTTACGGCAGCTCGAAAAGCGGCTACACTCCATGCAACTCTGACCAGATGGCGTCCTAGAGATCCAGGCAATGCAGGTCACATTGGTGTGCTGTATGCCCCCCCCCAGTCTCAGAGGCAAAGTAGTCTGGGAAACTCACGTCATGGCCCACCAAGGCATCCAACACACTCTGAAAAGGCCCAATCTTACTTGGTATTGGCTGGGGATGACTGCTGATGTACGCCGAGCAATAAACAGCCGTGAGACGTGTCAGCGAGCCAAACATGGTGGAACAAGACCCAATCCTACTAGGCAGAGAATGTATCCCGGTTGGCTGTGGCAAAAGTTGGCCGTAGATTTAGTCGGCCCTATTCCAGAAACAGACCATGGTAACAAGTGGATTCTCGTTTTAACGGACCACTTCACTCGCAGGCAAGATGCCCTCTCCCTCCCTGATGCTACAGCCCCAGTAGTTGCCACCGCCTTAAACGAACACTTATTCTGCTATTTTGGGCTGCCTGAACAAATGCATACTGATCAGGGCGCTCAGTTTGAATCCAGCCTCAGGCGTGACTTGTGCACCCTCTGGCGAGTCAAAAAGACCCGGACTACCCCCTACCTTCCCCAAGCCAATGGAATTGTAGAACGCAACAACTGCGTGCTAGGATATGCAGATAGGCAGCCAGAAGAATGGGACATGATCCTTCCCCAACTAATGAGAGCGCTTCGTGCTACCCCCCCACTCCACTACAGGAGAGACCCTAATTTTCTTATGCTTGGTAGAGAACTACGCCTGCCCGACCAGTTGACTTACCACCCTCCCCTCCTTGAGTGCGTACCGGTACATGAGTATGCCCAAGCACTACAGCAGCGACTTGAAGAAGTACACGAGACCCTCAGAACTGAGCAAAAACAAAGAAGGGGGGATGACGGCGAGTAACCTTCCCTGTTCAAAGCTGGCGATGAAGTGTGGCTAGAGAATAGGAGGAGACGGAAAGGAAAAAATCCTAAGCTTCAGCCGAAGTTCGTCGGGCCTACTTGGTGGAAGAAGCCTATAGTAATCATACTTACCTGATTAATAGGCACGGACAGTACTCCGTACAGAATGGCAGTCGCCTCAAGCCATATACATGTAAAGCCTGCCTGGAGCCCTATGTACAAGCTCCTGCAGCCCTAGAACCAGCCCGCCGCCCCAATATGCGTGGCCCTGCTCCCCGAGGACAAAGAAGTCCCCTGCCATCCCTCCAAGACACTCCCCTCCCCCTCATGGAGCTACCCTTCCCCCAGACTTTCCCTTGTCCTTTTCCTCCCCCCCAATTCCATTAGTTGAAAAAGGAACAGAACTTAGTCAACAGCAACCTAGGGAGGAGTCCCCCCTAACACTACTAGCAAAAATGGTCCAAATCGGACCAGAAACGGCCAAACTAGAGGCCGTCCAACAATCACAGAAGTTGTCCCCCCTTAGTCACACCTCCCCCCACCATAGCCCCAGCACCTAGGCGAAATGTGGGACCCCGCACAGCGATATGGTGAACCCTGGTGCCACCAGGTGGCTGCAAAGCATGACTCAGTGTGGAGAGAGCAATACTGCGAGGAATTACGATTTTTTAGCTGAAGTAAAGGCATTCACCACCAAGCTTGAGGACCCCACACCCCCGTGCCTAGTCTTAGACCAGTTGACCGAAGGTCCCCTACCTTCATGCCAAAGCCCAACTCCCTCCCTTGACTTCCCGTCACCACAGGAGCCGCCAAAGGTACCCCTCCTTTCTCATACTCCCTCGCGCCAGACCCCCCAAGCAGCGGAGCACACCAGTTTGCAGCTAGCCAGTCAAAACAACATCGCCCTTTTGTCTGCCAACTTAGCGCGATGAGCAGTCCGCGTATTTGCTACAGCTCCTTCAGACTTATTTAAGTAGAATGACCACCGAGTACCTGCATGCAACTAGAGGGCGATGACCACAACCTCCTTTTAGAAGCAAACTTAGCTGAGTATCAGCCACCTCCCCGTCCCAGAGAAGATCAGTTGCTAGGGAGTACTGAAGAATTGCTACCTACTACCCCGCCAGTCGTCACTTCAGAGAATCAGTCGGATGAGATGAAAAACGCCTACGGCCAGTGGGTGCTTGAGAACGCTACGGCCAGTGACTCCTCAGCTCTCACCACCCTTGAGTCTCCTCCCCCCCCCCACCCAACCTAGACGAGTTCCCCACCCCCCCTTCCCCCACTCAAGACACTCCCGATTGCCCTTCCTCTGGTCTCCTCCTTCACCATTCCCCAAACGACTACCAAGATTAGTTAGAGCCAATGTCTTAAAAACCCTCCCGAACCATTACCACCTTCAGCCAGTGATCCTGACACTACCCCGGCTCGGGATGGATGAATTACCCTCACGAGAACCCCATATCAAGTCATAGAGCTTGAGGCTGCATCACCCTGTCAATTAGCAACGGAAGCTTGGGAAAATCTATGTGCAGACAATTAGCTGCCCACCAATTAATTATCTGTATTCCTTATCAAAAATATACTATCCCCGGTGAGGTACACCACCAATCTTTGTTGTATTAATTAATTAGAGACGGTGTCGCTAATGAAGCAGGGTATGTGAGAGATTTATATAAAGTAGTCACCCCCCATACCCCTCCCATCCCATACCCCCCAATCCTTGTTGTCTACTGGCCCCCTAAACATAACCTCCAATCCCCTCTCCTTCCGCCCAAATGCAAACTATCCCCACGAAAGTGAATACCAAAGACCTAGACCCTGTATAGGCACTATACAACATATCGGAGTTACCCGGGTCTACCCCGGGTCAGCGACCTCGGGCCTGGGTGAAAAGAAGATGGAAGACTTAGCCTGGGACCTATGGAACCCAATGCCCTAATCAGAAAGTGAATAGGAAGGATACAACGACCAGGAGAGCAAGCTAAATGATGGACTTCCTAATAAGGAGTGGAAAAATACCAGCATGCCCTAATAAGGAGTGGAAAAGACCCAAGCCAAAGAAAAGAGCGGCAAAAAGTGCCCAGCACAAATTGCCATGTGCTCGTTATTATGATTGGCTAAACTTGTTTATGAAATTGTAACATGTATTGTGATTGCTGTATTTTTACTATTATGTTATATGGTTGGTTCATCCTAATAAGGGGGTGAACTTTCCTCTGTTCTCCTATAAAAGGAACCTTGTTGATAAAGTCGATTCGGAGTGACTCTGAAATATTATTGAGAAGTTATTGGAGTGACCCTGTTGTGTCTGAGTAGATAGTACAAAACTACTACAAGGTGACAAAGTGCCTTATCTACAACTACAGGTGACAAAGTGCCTTATCTACAACTACAGGTGACAAAGTGCCTTATCTACAACTACAGGTGACAAAATGCCTTATCTACAACTGCAGGTGACAAAGTGCCTTATCCGCAACTACAGGTGACAAAGTGCCTTATCCGCAACTACAGGTGACAAAGTGCCTTATCTACAACTACAGGTGACAAAGTGCCTTATCTACAACTACAGGTGACAAAGTGCCTTATCCGCAACTACAGGTGACAAAGTGCCTTATCCGCAACTACAGGTGACAAAGTGCCTTATCTACAACTACAGGTGACAAAGTGCCTTATCTACAACTACAGGTGACAAAGTGCCTTATCTGCAACTACAGGTGACAAAGTGCCTTATCTACAACTACAGGTGACAAAGTGCCTTATCTACAACTACAGGTGACAAAGTGCCTTATCTACAACTACAGGTGACAAAGTGCCTTATCTACAACTACAGGTGACAAAGTGCCTTATCTACAACTACAGGTGACAAAGTGCCTTATCTACAACTACAGGTGACAAAGTGCCTTATCTACAACTACAGGTGACAAAGTGCCTTATCTACAACTACAGGTGACAAAGTGCCTTATCTACAACTACAGGTGACAAAGTGCCTTATCTACAACTACAGGTGACAAAGTGCCTTATCTACAACTACAGGTGACAAAGTGCCTTATCTACAACTACAGGTGACAAAGTGCCTTATCTACAACTACAGGTGACAAAGTGCCTTATCTACAACTACAGGTGACAAAATGCCTTATCCGCAACTACAGGTGACAAAGTGCCTTATCCGCAACTACAGGTGACAAAGTGCCTTATCTGCAACTACATGTGTCAAATAGAACCTGTAATACTGAAAAGAACACTGACAGTCTGACTGCAATCCCAGCCCCCTGAGGGCAGAGGCTGAGTGCTAGAACACTGAAACTTTGATTGGTTAGAAATAATTGATGCCACAAATATCTATTTAGTATTGAGTGCTGAACTTGAGACTGCAGGACTACATCTTCCCTTTATGAACAGTGTCTCAGCACTGTTAAGCATAATAATTTCACTTTCCCTCATGTGTTAGCATTATAATGGAGTTCGGTCAGGTTTCCACAAAATATCACTAGTCTGTAGTATTCTACCTCTCTCCAGAGGGGACACTGTGCCGGTATGACAGTTGCAACTTGTGATCAGCTACCGCCAGATCAGTCGGTAAACAGAGCCCACATCTCAGACAAAGTACAAGGAGTGTCAGCTTGATAATTGGCTTTATTTATAAATACCAGGTCCTAGGGAAGCAATTCTCTATGGTGGTTAGCAACAATTCAATAAATGCACAGAACAATGGTAGATTTAGCAGGCTGACAGCAAGTAATTCACATATAACATACAAAAACACAATGGCAGGACCTAAATCAACCAATACAATACGATATATGAATAGTTAGCCAATCATGCAATGTAATAAGGTTAAAGGTAAATGGTGCCAAGTGGCTAAGAGGGAGTCATATCTTTATTGTCCAATCAGAAGTTCTCTGGCGGTCCTGGGATCGATCTGGGGATGGGTACTTTCGGCTTCAGGTCTGGTAAAGGATCTTGACTATTTTGAAGTTCCTATTTTAAGGCAACCATCTTGTGTCAGCCCAGTATCAGCATATAGGGTTAGCAAGGAGTCACTACAGACCCAGCAGGGATCAATACCGACCCTGCAGGTACAGGAAGTTGTAGTACCGGTACAGGAAGTTGTATTACCGGCACAGGAAGTTGTACTACTGGCACAGGAAGTTGTACTACCGGCACAGGAAGTTGTACTACCGGCACAGCAACTTGTTTAGTGCTGGGGTAGCACTTCAGCACATGTTTGATTAGTGCCTCGGTAGTAAGTATAGTTTTTACCGGTTCTACCAGTACCTAATAGTTCCTACAGGAAATATCGTTTTTGGCTCTGCCCCATGCTTGTTTATTTTCTCACAGCAATCTTTTATCCGGATTAGTTGTCATAAATATTACTGATTTTTCTCATGTCAAAATTGATCATTCTTGTTTCCTGTGATTATGAGGGCTTGATCAGTACATATAGCTAGTCCTGTCAGCAATTAACACTCTACACTGAGGATTCTTGTAGCAAGCTACTGTTTAAGTAATGAATGTTGAAACATTATGAGTAATTGTAATTTGTGGCTATGGCTGCACACATTATACTTGTATGACATGCCATGCTGACTACAATTAAAAAAACCTGGCTTCAGTGAAATCCTGTAAAAATTATTGTTTAATAACTGTCAAAATGTTCTCAATGACGCCTATTTCTAAAAAGATAACATGTTAGTGTGACAACTTCCAACATGGCCATTCTATCCATATGTGTGGGCCAACAGTTTTAGGTGCCATCACTGGAACCGAGTGTTTTTCTTCAATTATTTATTACTGTGGCATCAGATCTCTCAGTGCATGCCGTTGGTTTGGTAACATGGAATATATCTAGCTTTGCTCTCACTACTATGTCACTCAGTGCTCTTATATCTATGTATGTAGTTTGTCATATCATCAGTTTACTAGCTGTTACTGGCTGCCATTTTATTGCTAGGCGCTAACAAATATTAAGTATAAATATCTGGCACTTTTTCACCTTGCAATGAGCCTGTCTGCCACAATCTGTGGCTGCTTTTATTTGTGTTTACATGAATCATACTTGCTGCTAATGCTTCCCATGTCATCACATCACACAGCATCATTGTTGTTGCTCTGTGTACTGACACAATCCCATTGTTGTTGCTGTGTACGCTGACACAATCCCATTGTTGTTGCTCTGTATGCTGACACAATCACATTGTTGTTGCTCTGTAAGTAGTAATATATGAGCAGATCTCCCTACCTTTTTTTTTTTTGCGGGGTGATTACCCGGAGTGGATGCAATGGGTTATGGCCTTGATTACAGCAGCCGAATTAATATTTTATGGCATTTAATCTTTGATATTTTTTTACATAATTTTATCTCTGATGGCATCTAGATTTTGAACACTCATGTACATATACATAGCTATATGCATATTTATGTTCATATTCATGTCTACATTGAATAAAAATGAAACATTGTATGATTGTATACATTTATTACATAATGAGTATATATTAAAAATTATATTCTTGATAAAGTTCTAACATCGTTTCAAATGAAAAAATAGATGAAGCTATGCATTCATCTGTTTGTATATATCTACATATGTCTGTCTTAAAATCATATAATAACTCTTCACTCCATTGAACTTTAATTAAACTTTGAGTGAGGGCTTTATCCCACGCCTTTCTTTTAATTTTTTTCAAGTAATCATTTATATTTACAGATTTTGACATTTTTAAAACTGTCTTAAAATTGTTTTTAATCATGAGACTTAGAATTTTTTCATGATTGTCAGTGTATTTATGTGTTGTATATGGTCAGTATTGTATCGAGGCTAGAGTTAGTAAATGCTGTGTCATACATAACGCTACAGCTTGTAATGTAAGTCGATATCTAGCCCTTTCCTGAACAATGACATTTTCTTTTATGGCAGATCTCCGGGAGGAAGTCCTTTATTCTGTGTGCTTTTGAATTCATAATGAACTAAAATAAAAAAATTATGTATTAGTATAGGATGATTAAACAGTGTTGTAAAATAATTACAAACTTTTTATTTTTTTAACTTCTATTAAATACTGTTTTTATTAATTCTTACCTTATCACCAAGAAATCTGCTGTTAACTGTATTATAAATGCTGTACTAGTTGATGCTCCGGAGGTTATTGCTGGAGAGAATGATTTCTATGCAGAGAGAGCTGTTCTTATATACTAGAAGACACACCTACTCATTTAGCTTATAACCATTAAAAACACTCACGCGAAAACCCTATCATAATAGTGTTATTCACGTGAAATATTCATGTTCTATTCGCGTGAAAATAATTATTTTATTCCCGCGAAAGCATTATTTGTCTTTTCGCGTGAAAATATGTTTTTGGCATTAAAATACTTTTTTTTGAATCGCGTGAAAAATGGTTGCATTTGCGTGATAAAAGAGACTTTTATTTACTGTTATTCGCGTGAAAATCCGGATTGTTTTTCATGTTTTATTCGCGTGAATCTAATTATTTTAATCCCGCCAAAGCATTGTTCTTTCTGTATGCAAAAAAATTTGTTATTTCCCGCGGAGACTTATTTTTCTTTGCGTGAAATAATAGACTTTTATTTATCATTATTCGCCAGAAATTCCTTTTTATTTTTCATGTTTTATTCGCGTGAAAATAATTATTTTATTCCCGCGAAAGCATTGTTTTTTTGTATGCCAAAACATTTGTCATTTCCCGCGGAGAATTTTATTTCTCTTCCCATGAAATAAAAAACTTTTATGCATCATTATTCGCGGGAAATTTCTGTTTATTTTTCATGTTTTATTCGCGTGAAAATAATTATTTTATTCCCGTGAAAGCATTGTTTTTTTATTTCATGTATAAAACATGTTTTTTAGCATTAAAATAATTTTTTTGGATCAGCGTGAAAAATTGTTGCATTCGAGTGAAAAAAGAGAATTTTATTTACTGTTATTCGCATGAAAAATTGGTTTGTTTCTCATGTTTTATTCGTGTGAAAATAATTATTTTATTCCCGCGAAAGCATTGTTTTTCTTTTCATTGAACTCAATCCGTGTCAATCGGTGCAAGTTTACCTATTTAAGAGATGAGGGTTTCAGACAGAAAGCTTCCAGTTCAACAACAGTGAGCGAAGGAGCAACATCTACTAAACCTTCCATTGCAACTACTAGGAGCTCTCCCTCGTCATAAAGGTAAGAATAAAAATAATTATTTTCTGCTAGCTAACACAACTAGCTGAAGGTTTATGACCTATCTATCATTAAAATTAATTACAAAGAATTTAACAAAATTTTTGTTTTTTTTTCAGAATGGATACTCAAGACGAAGGAAGCCAACCGATGAATGTAGAAGCGGAATCTCAGCAAACCCTTTCCATACCACCTTCTCCTATTTTCCATACGCCAGACAGTCAATTGGTGATTGATGAATCGGAGTCCCAACAAGATTCTACACCAGTCACATCTCCTACTAACAAGCGGTCTTCGAAAAGAACACCTATGATGAAACGAACTTTCATTGATTTGACAAAAGATGATATCGAAAATGTCTCGAACTGCAAAAGGCGAGTTTTGATGGATGTTGGAGACGATACACTTTTTTGTCACACCAGAATACCCTTTCAAGATGCCAGAAGTAATGAACTAACCACTCTCGCCTACAAGAGTGCCGGGTTGTTAAACTCTCTCTCTCCAGATCGTCTAGAAAAACTTGAAGAATCCATGGAAATCCTCGATCTACCAATACCAACAGTTATGGAGGTGTTATCCGTTGAATTTCGTGATGAATCAAAGTGTACCATTATTTACAACAATCGAAAAGATAAAAACATAACTCGAGTAAAGAGTGATGTTTCAACCGAAATACGACTGCTCGTTAATAAAGCTAAGCAAACACGCCCAATTGTTTTAATTTATATGGGAGAAGGAAAGACAGGAGATGCGATTTTTCGTTTTGCTGATTGACATGGATGTAATCGAAAGGTCAACAATCCATTCAACTCATTATCAGGCAAGAGTATGAGACAAATACAGGCTTCTTTCAGCGTTGCTCAACTACATGATTTTCCATCAGGAAGTGTTATAGCTTTTGAGAATCCTGGAATGCTAAGAAAATGTGATACTCGTTGGAACAAGACTGCTGAGATTCTAGTGGCTAATTACAGATGTATGGTGAATGGAGAGCTACTGATTGGAGATATCAACATCCCTGCTCAAATAGCTTCAGCTGTGGTGTCGGAAAAAGGCGGTGTTATTGTATTCAAAGGACTAACACAAACTACGAACAGTACGATTTTCTACGATGTCAATCTACTCTCGGCTCTCCAAGCTTTCATTCAAGCCTCCGAACTGTTTGATACTTTGCTACAACACAACTTCCTCTCCCACTTTGATGAGAATGAAAAAGAGGATTGTCCAAAACAGCACATCGGAACCTTAATCGATAACACAAGGGATGTATCTTGCCTTCTATGATGGTATGCTTTATTTCTATTTACCGTAGGATCCAAAGTATTTTTTTTAAATAAATTCATATAATTATGTATGCTAGAGTCATTAGTTACTATCTCTTTTAGATATAACCAGAGGTGGGAATAAGTCGGACTAAGTCAAGTCATCTTAGAGTCAAGTCAAGTCATAGGTCATAACTTGACTTGACTTATTTGAACAGTGACTTGACTTGACTCTGACTTGATGCCTCATCTGACTCAACTCGACTTGACTTGAAAAGTTTCATGACTTGACTTGACTCGACTTCATAATAAAGATGACTTTCATCAAGTCATTTGGAGTCAATCTCGCAGAGTTGTCTGCTCCTACCACAATTTCCTAAGCGTGTGTCATTGCTGTTTGTATTTCCTGTTTGGTTATCGGAACCAGAGGTGTTATTTAGTGCACAACCCAGCTAATAGTTAGCCAACTGTATGCTTGCTGGAGTATGGTGATCAGAAAATAATTGCCTTTACATTAGGCCTTCCGTTCTACTGTTGTCTACTAGAAAAAAAGGTAGAATAGTTGATGATTTTCTACTGTTCAAAAATATAAAAAGACAAGAAGAAGGTGCATATGCAGAATACTGTTTGTTTTGTCAACTAGAAATGTCTTAAAAATAATTAGTGCACTCTGATTACGAAAGTTTGTGAAATGGGAAGACTTTTTTTTTCAATAGGGTTGTTGTTTTTAATGCGCCTTCTCGTCAACTGCATGTAGGTCAAAATCCCTGCTGGAAAAAAAAGTTGATTGCAACTTGTAAAATTCCTAATGTTTTTTGACTTTATTAAACATGTGTTTCAAAATTTATTGCACAACTTTACTGCAGAGATTTTTTTAACAGAAAATGAACAAAGAACAAGTATTTTTACAAAATTAAGTTACTAAAATAAAATAGTGACCTTTTTTTTCAAGTAAGGAAAGAGGAAAAACAACTGCCATGCAAGGAATAGGGTTAAACCATTTAACTCACTGTGAAGTGTCTACTGCTTGAACTGTAAACAGAATATTTTATTGGCTGCAACATTCTACTGGTTCTGGCTTTCCATAAGTACAAATGCTATACTGCCAGACTATTGTTCTGAACCACTGATTTATCATTGCCAATATTTTTGTCATCTGTTGCTGTTAGGGAAATCCTTCAATAAAAATCTTCTGATTTTTGTGAAAGTTTTGTATTAGTCATCTATTCGACATCTAAATTACCCCCCCCCCTCCTCTGAAATCTGCTCGGCGAGTCGATCACGATGATGTCTTTGATAATGCTCTACGACCAATAGACTCTGAGATATTCACGTGACTTGATATTTGACTTGTAAGTCATTGGAGTCAGACTTGACTTGACTTTAAAATTTTTCATTACTCAACTCGACTTGACTCAACAATTTTTGTGACTTTACTTGACTTGACTCAGCTGAACCTCAGAATGGCTGCGACTTGACTTGACTTGACTCACAAAGTTCATGACTTGACGCGACTTTAAAGTCATTTTCTCCCACCCCTGGATATAACTAAAGAGTGCTCCTGAGGAAGAAAATGAGAAGATCTTATTTACATCTTGCAAGAGATGAACTCCTCAACGTTAACTTTGAACATTACAAAAAAATGATTTTTGTAGATTCTGTAGTGTTTAGCACAAATACTGAGATAAGTTGTATTTTATTCATTTTTTTGTTATAACAAAAAAAATTCAATTATAATAATTTATTTTACCAATTTACTTAGCAAATTAGTTCCTTGTATATGCACTCCATCTATTCCTTCTACTGTATTGTCTTGTATGAACTCGAGGTTAGGATAAGTCTATATGATAAATCTTTGTATTGAGTGATCTCTCATCTCACTATCCCCTATATCTCGTAAACTTCTAACAATTTCATCCATACTCCAACCTCTACTTCTCAGTAAGCAAAAGTATACACAATAATTGCCACATACAGGTGACAAAAAAATTTTGGAGTTGTGTTTCATTACTTTGTATTGTTTCATATCCTCTGTGAATACTTAGTATTTCATTTACATCTGGGTAGAAGGAAACAGAACGTCCAAATGAGTAGAAAAAATCCACCTCTGAATCATTAGCGTACACAGCCAACCAATGCTCTCCAGGTTGGTGAGAATAATGAGTGTTGAATACGAAACATCATGTTGGAAAATTGCAAATTTGCTTCCAAACCTGATCTCTATCTCCAACGTGAATCCCTACACTTGGCATAAATCCTCTGAAGATAAGATCGAACGAATCTGTATGGTATTCATCTCTAGCTTTCCGTTTAGAGCACTGCATCTCCCGCAATAGCTAATTGAAGAATCCTATCCATCTCCAACACACTATCTTTTACGAAGTATGCTACCAGGGATAAACCATCATGTTAGTGCTAAAGCAAATTTCCGCGCTTGTATGACATTTTTCATAGAGTGAAATCCTTCTTTAAGAAAATCACCGGTCAAATCAAATCCATAAAGCGTAATGCCATCAAGGTATTGTTCTTTTGTAATACCAAGACTATCACCATTGAGCAAAGTTCCGGTAGCGTGTAGAGACTGATGATATTCTCTTCCAAAAACCCCTCTAGCATAATCCGGCTCAAATCTCCTTCCGATTGGACAATCACCAACTCTCAATACAATACTGTCAACATTAGCGTGTTGCATCCTATACGGATTCAAGGCGAAATGTCCGTTCATAGCATTGTGATCAAGTAAACCTAAATAAATTTGTTTGGGTTTCTGTTTGTTTTGTTCCAAAGTGATGTAGATCTGTGCAACACCAGCGCGGATTCCGTATAGATTTATCCGTTTTCGATCAACTGGATAAATGCAGTTGTGACCTTCCAATGCCAAACTGAGTGGGAGTTTGTATTGTAGGATTCACCTTAACTTTACAAAGATGAAGTTCAAATTTATCAACTCTAATCTTCGCTCCTCCTGCTGGTAACTCGTTTGCAGCAAACAAGGCTAGTTTGCTGGAAGCGCTCAAACTCCAGCTGTATACTAGGACCAGGGTTTATTAGCTTTTTTTACTGAAATAGCGCGAGATGAGGTTTCCCGGTTAATTCTATTACCTTCCCACCTTTGATTAGAGCTCTCCTCGTTCTCTTATCTGCAGTTTTGTGATCACCAGCGTCTTTGCTAGTCGAATCATCATACAAACTTCCTTCCATCTTACCTTGATATTTCTTTCTGTCTGCACTGTTTTCAAGTAGTTGTGAAAAGTAGGAGCGTAAACCGTAATTGTTAGCGTATTCAACAGTAGTTCCTTCTATCGACATTTTCAACTTGCTGAATAATGCATGCATTGAATCCCCCATCCGCACAACTGCATTGTCATCAGTACCACCAATATCGGCTCCATCATCTTGAACAACTGTGGCTTCAACTTGCAGAAACGAGTTGTAGAGATCTGTGTAATGATCAGTGCTCCCTGACAAGGTTAACTCAATACTACCACAAGGATCTAACCCATCAGGTCTGATGACAACGTATTCCGATCTCTCTTCCGATATGTTTGTTGGCTCCGTAGCAAACACATCCAACGATGGATTCAAGTTGTAGGAAGAACCTTCCAACTTATTACCCGTTGTTCCATTTAGGCTAGCCATCTTTTGCGAGTGATGATTGCTTGAAGCGTTATCGCTTAATGAACATAAATATCAAGCTCTGATGTCTTTATACCAGATTCTGTCGGTATTAAAATATGGAACGTCTACCTACACCTCTCATTTTCTTTCCACATCTTGTTTTTCTCCTTTTCACAAGATCTGGGCGAACTGTGCCGAGCACATCTCCCCCAAGATCATTCAACTCTTCCAATCCCCTCTTCTTTGCCAATGCTGCAAAGCTATGTCCATCGATGACATCTCGCGTTACATTACCACCTGCAGAGAATGCTCTCTTACCCAGACTAATTGCTCCTCTTTTCAGCAGTGGTGTTGCGGATTTGAGTATACTTGAAAAAATACTACCAAGACCATTTCCTCTCATATTATGCATCACCCGTCGTCCGCTATACACTCCAATTCCATTTCCAGCTTGCATCTTGTAGTACTCATCAAAAAAATCTTTCGAGTCCTCCGGGTTGTATCGTACCAAACTCATTGTAATTGTTTTTCTCTAAAGTGAACCGTCAACACGACCTTTCCACCATCAAATGGTATTCGCTCACCATCGTCACTCGTTATAAGTACTTGGATCAGATCGCTATTTAGCGATGAAGCGTTGACATAGTGAGGATTTTTAAATTCTTGATACACAACACTATTCTTCTTTCCTTGAACCGGAACTACTCTCAGTAAAGGTACATTTGTATCTCCTACCATTCTATTATCAACAATGTTGGAATAGACATACAGGGAGGTAAGTCCGAAATTTATATCAGGAGGTGTAACATTATTGTATCTACCATGAGGATACGTAGTTTTCGGTTTAAATCCAAAAATACATGCCAGATCTCTGGAAAAGCTCATGGTTGTATCAAGATCGCTGTTAGTTAGTAAACTGGTGTTGATGACTTTGTTGTAGGAGATGGCAAATTTTTTGTCTAAATCCATTTCACTCATTCTCTTTTGTATAATCACCTCCAACTCTTTTAAACTATCATATCTTCCATTACCGATTAAGATGAAGGACTTTTCGATTCTACCAGAGACATTAGTCTTTTCTAGATATATTTTCCCTTCGGTAACGTTCTTCCAATTATTAGAATAACACATATCTAGCAGAGCTACCTCCCATTTACCGCCATTGATAACCAAATATTTATACAGTCTCACTCTAAAATCGGAATTGGTGTTACCTGGAAACTCTTCTGCGCTAGAGTTCGAGGGTAAAGTTATCAGCATCGACATTTTTCCAACGTATGATGATTATATCAAACGTTCTTTCCTTATAAACTATTCATCTACCCACTCGTTGAACTTTTCTCCGTACCCTAACCACTTAACCAGAATCTGTCTTTTACCTCTTCTCGTTCTTCTTCCCAATATCTTTTCAACTCTGAAACTCGTAGGTTTTTTTACTTTTTGCAACTCTTTTTCGTACAAGGTAACACCGATAATCTCCTCAGCCAATTCTTTTACCCTATATACCACAGGTTTTTCATTGGTAAGCACATCAGTGATTATAAAAGTCTCAATCATCCAATTCGGGGTGTATCCTCTTTCAAATGCTCCTCTTGCTTTACTAATTCTCACATAATCCCCATCTTTAATTTTGCTTCTTCAGTTAAACTGTGTTCACCTCCTTCATACACACAATTCCATACAAGTTCCTGATTCTGAAAATTCACATCATTCGGTCTCATACCTATAACACTGTGAACAGTGTTGTTGTATGCGTTAACCATTTCTGGTAAAACATCCATGTATCTGTCATCATCTTTATACATCAGATATCTGTATATTTTCTCCTTTAAAGTTCTGTTAAAACGCTTCACCATTGATGCCTTTGTCGTCTCCGTTTCGGTTGTAAACCGTTTGATTTTCCTTTCCGCCAGGAGAGTCTTGAAATTGACATTGTCAAACTCCTTACCTTTATCAGATTGTAAAGCTGTATAGTTTTCCCCTTCTAGTATTCTTCTCAATCCTTTGGCTGCAACCTGTCCTGATTTGGAGATGAGTGGTACGACCCATCCTTTTCTAGATAGAGAATCAACAGCTGTTAGTAAAAATACTGTATTATTGTTTTCTTCTTTTCGAGATCGAACATCCATCAAATCTACCTGAATCTGTTCCCCTATTCCAGCTACAATTGTAGGACGACGCTTAAACTTAGTTACAGCTCTTTTATGTAACGTGTAGGCATCCTCTCCACTCAACCATTCACGAATTCTTTTTTCCCCGTCTCGTTTTCTACGAGCTTTCAGTAAAGCTCTAGCTTCTCGTAGAGATGTATGTAATGCATGATTGTAATACAGCTCTCTTAGCGTGTTGATGTTCATGAATTAGTACCGCGGACGACCAAATTTTCTTTCTGACTCTGGCGTGTTTGGTGTGGGGATTTCCTTACAGTTGTTATTCCTTGATCAGCTAGCAAGCTTTTAAATTTACTGTAATTGGTATTTCCCGATTGTATTTTACCTCCTTCGGTTAGAACATCTCGTAGTAAAGTTTTGGAAGCCCTAGGATTCAACCAACGATCTCCAATTTTCAGCTTGTTCTTCTTCGAGTCGAATCTACCAATTTTACTCAGATTATTCAACGTTCTGACACCAATCGTTTGATCACCCTTTTTTGTTGTTAAACCAGCTACCTTTTTTCAAACTCTCCTAAATGTTCGCTTTCACTATCATACTCATCTTTTCCATCAGTGACAATTGTATTTCCGAGTAGGGTTGAGTCTTCACCATCAAACAGCTTCGTTCTTACTGATTCTAACCCGATGTCATTGTGGTATTCACTCAGATATATATAAACATGTATTTGAATGTAGTTAACAAACATTCCAGTGAAATAAAATAATATAACTACAAAACTCAAAACAGTAAAAACATTACAATGATTATCAGAGTGCACTCTGTAAAAGCATAAGCCCAACTCCTCTTCTGCTAACCATTACCCAGCAAGTCACGTATGCATGTTCACTCATGCATGTCTGCTTATGCAAGGCTTCTAAATAAAACATAAGAACACAACTCCAAACACTACATCTCTTCCATCTTTAAAAAAGCTAAGTGACATAATCATTAAGATAATTTGGCTTGTTACGTGCACGACTACTCTGACGCACTGGCTGCTCCTTAGCCGGGGCCACACGAGACTGGTTTACTATTTCACCATTGCTAAGTCTGAATGTCTTACGAGCAACCTGACCCTCAATAGCAACAGGAGCCGAGAACTGAGATTGACCTTTATTACGAGAACCAAATTGTCTTACTCTAACCAAGTCACCAACCTGAAGACCAACATCTACAGCCACCCGTCTAGAATCCGCATAATCCTTCTGTTTAGCCTGGTACAAGTCAACACGATCATCAACACCTGATGTATCCTCAACAGGTACTAAAGATCTATCTAACATGAGCTTAGTACGCATCACGCGTCCATGTAATAAGGTGCTCGGTGCAACACCTGTAGTGGAGTTTGGAGAGGACCGATACACCTGAAGAAAGTTTGTGACAGATTTCTTCCAATCCCTCCCTTCGTTAACAGCGTCCTCAATAGTTTGCTTCAAGGTCCGATTGAAACGCTCGACCTCACCATTGCATCGAGGGTAATAAGTAGAACTTCTATAATGGTTGATACCACATGTCTTAAGATAGTCTTCAAACTCACTGGATGTGAAGTTCATAGCATTATCACTCACCAAGGCCTCAGGATAACCCTCATGGGAGAACACCTTCTCAAGGAAGCCTATAATGTTTTTCGAAGTAATACTACTCATAAAAGCTACTTCCGGCCACTTGCTGCGATAATCTACCAAAGTCACCGCATATCTCTGGTCCCGAGGAGCTAAGACAAAAGGACCAACACAATCCAACCCAACCTTTTCCCACACCTTCTCAGGAAGTTTGACAGGGGTTAACGGAGCATCACGGGTAATACACGATTTATCATTCATTTTACACGTAGAACAATCACGGACAGCTTGCTCAATGTGCTTATCCATTGCCTTCCACCAATACATTGACCGTATATATCTTTTACACTTAGCAATACCTTGGTGACCTTCATGCCCATTACTGATAACTTGAGATTGCATGGATTCTGGCACAACTATCCGACCATCACGAAGTACTAAATCACCCTGCAAAGCAAACTCATTCTTAAAATTGTAATAAAACTTATCTAAACAATCTGACTTGTGCTTCCAGTTTGAACTGACAGCTCGATGGAGCTCGAGAACAATTTTGTCAGACTTGCATGCTTTAGTGAACTGTCCCAAGTCAATGGCTGAGGCCACAAGCGCAACGACTTCCTCCTCATTATCATGCACTGGAATATTATCAGCTACAGGAATTCTAGACATAGTATCAGCAGGCACATTGTCACTACCTTTGACATATTTCACCTCAAAATTATAAACCTTTAGCCTAGAGCGCCATCTTGCTACTCTATGTCCAGCACGTCTTGTGAGAACAGCTCCATAAAGAGATGTAAGTGGGTTGTGATCCGTTCGAAGCAAAAATCTTCTGCCCCATAAGTAAGTGTGCCAACGCTCAACAGCCCAAACACAAGCTAACGCTTCCAATTCAAGAGCACAATACTTTGCTTCACTCTCGGACAATGACTTTGAAGCAAATGACACCACCCGTTCACTGCCATCTTTCTGAATCTGACTAAGAACCGCGCCCAAACCTATACCACTAGCATCAGTAGTCACGATAGTCTCCAAACTGCTATCAACTGAAACCAGCAAACCACTGCATGCAAAAGCTTGCTTTATTGCATTAACATCATTCATTGCGTCCTGTGACCACAATAGATTCTTATCCTGATGCTGAACCATCTTTCTCAAGTTAACAGTCATGGCAGAAAGATTTGGAATAAATCTAGCGTAGTACTGAATCATTCCAAGGAATTTCTGTAATTCATCTTTAGTATGTATAGTCATAGACATAACAGCACTAATCTTATCCTCAAGGGGAGCAATACCCTCACTACTAACTCTACACCCCAGAAATTCTACACTAGGTTGTCGAAGCCTACACTTCGCATAGTTTAATTTCAAACCGGTTTCATCTAGTTTCTGAATAACACGCTTTAGGTTATCATCATGTGTCTTCTGGTCCTTACCAAAGACACATATATCATCAAGATACCATACACAGATATCACGGCAACTATCCAATACTTTAGACATCAACTTCGAGAAATAACTTGGGGCACTAGCTAAGCCAAATGGAATTCTACACCACCTAAATAGTCCCTCTCAACTGATGAAAGCTGTCAAATCCTTACTATCCTCTGTTAGTGGTATCTGATTATAAGCAGACTTAAGATCCAGTGTAGAAAACACTTTGGCCTCATTCATCGAGTGAACCAATTCCTCCATGTGAGGGAGAGGATGACAATCTACTACTATATTCTGATTCAGTCTAGACAAATCCGTGCAAATACGAATATCACCTGATGCCTTCTTCCCAACTATGACTAAAGGCGAAACCCATTCCGAAGAATAAATCGGCTCAATTACACCTTCATCAACCAAACGCCGTAGCTCACTTCAAACCTTATCCCTCACTGCATAAGGCGGAGCACGGTACTTCTGCACACATGGCTTAGCACCTGCTTTAAGCTTGATTTGGTGCATATATTTTGTGACTTTCTTTGATACACCATCACTTTTGTCTTTGACCACAAGGACTTGTGCAATGTCTAAACCCGTATCACGAACAACATCTAATCCTACCAAAGCACTACCCTTTTCAACCACATACAGCAAAGTCGTACATGATTTGCCCTGAATCTCAATAAACACGCTGCAGCAACCTACTACAGGGATTACCTTCCTGAGAAATCAGTCAACGTACGTGGCGCTGCAACCAGTGTGTCAGAGAAATGCGCTCTAAAAACATCATGTGGCAAAATAGAAACATTAGATCCAGTATCAATCTGAAAATTAAATACATGTGATACACTAGGTCTAGCTACACAAGATACATTAGCATCAATCATAAGCTTTTCAGATTTGTTGCCAACTGTAAACACATATACATCATCCTCCGAATTAGCTGTCTGATCCACTACCTTACACTCTGCCATGTCACTACCAGGTCTACAAAACCTCAAACCACCAAAATGTCCAGTTCTTTTGCAAATATTGCAGCGTTTAGATTTAGTAGGGCATGAAGCATCAGAAGATTTATGTCCAGGCTTAGAACACGCAAAGCAGATGACCTGCCTATCAGCTGTTTTAGAATAACTAGCCTTACCATGAGAAGACTTCACCTTGTATACACCTGAATCTCCCACATTAGCAGCAGCATTACCTTGTATCATACCAGACTGCAGTTTGACAGTCTCTGAAGCACGTACTATATCTATAGTGTCCTGTAGTGTCATACGCTTAGATTGTCTGTTCAACTCATTTGCTTTCAGCAACAATTTCTCCGTTACTTTAGAATCATAAATCTTCTCCACAATCTGATCTCTAATCATGTCTTTCTCACACTCGCCACCGTAACGACTATAATTACAACCAACCACTAATTTTCTCAACTCCGCAACAAAGTCATCAATCGACTCCTCTTTATACTGCATTCTCGCTTTAAACCTGTACCGCTCAGCCTCCTCACAGCTTGCAACAACATAATGGGCCTTCACAGCATTCTTCGCCGCCTGAACACTCTCATCAGCTACATCCAGGTTAAAGAATGTTCTCTGGCCTTCATTGCCAAGACATGCGATAAAGTGAGCCCTTCGTATTGTATCATCCAGCTGCGCAAATCCTCCAAGCAGTTCAAAGTTATCATACATTTTAATCCAAGTTTCATAAGAAATATTTGGCTCACCAGGGTTCTGTAAAAATGGTGGAGGAGGATGCGCAACCACCTGCATCATTCCACCAGCCTGGGTATTTGTCACAGCAGCCTGTGTAGTAGCTGTATCTCCACTAGTAGTGGACATATTCAATGAGTCAGTAGTTTACAATCTCAGGCAACAGCAAAAATAATCCTGTAAAATCCTCGTCGTCCAGTTGTGGTATTCACTCAGATATATATAAACATGTATTTGAATGTAGTTAACAAACATTCCAGTGAAATAAAATAATATAACTACAAAACTCAAAACAGTAAAAACATTACAATGATTATCAGAGTGCACTCTGTAAAAGCATAAGCCCAACTCCTCTTCTGCTAACCATTACCCAGCAAGTCACGTATGCATGTTCACTCATGCATGTCTGCTTATGCAAGGCTTCTAAATAAAACAAAAGAACACAACTCCAAACACTACAGTCATCATCAACATTTGGTGAATGGGTGTCAGGTTTATCATCAATAACTGTGCTATTGGCCAAAGGAGAAGTAGGTTCTATGTTTGGTTTCTTAATGGGACTCCAACCAACCACTTGTGTCTGATTTTTGATTATTTTTAATCTTTTCGACATCAGACAAATACCTACGTAGGTTTTGAACATTTTCATCTAAATTTTCGTGTGAGGATAAGTCAGAATCATGAGCTGTTTCCAGTAGAGCATTTCGCTTTCTCTTCATATCTCTCAATGTTATAGCTTCCAAAGGATTATAATACAACGGGGGTATGGTCTTCTCTTCCTTTACCACTGTTTTATTCTCATTCTTTTCCATTAATCTATTGTATTTGTTTTCAGAGAGTATAAAAATACGTCTAGAGAATGGTAAAGGTCGACGATTCATCTTTTTATTGATGATAAGACAGATACAATAGTAGTTATAATAGCGTCCAAAAGATTGCCTCTACCAGTCTGAGTCAAAATTTTATGCTTATCATTAATTGTTCCTCTAGCAGTTAGTTTATAGTTCCTTCGTGTAACGCTGCAACTCAATAAACTGCTCAGAATCAAGAGGAAAATTACCTAATATAATATTTTTAACACTTTTTATCAATGATTGAAACAGATCCGAGTGGGCCTTTTCGACTATAGCAATTTGTCCTCTCTTACTCAGATCATCCAGAGCTAAAAGCGCCAATCTATTCCGCATCATTCGTGTTGAGAGTTTCATCTTTATCCTCCCAGTCCTCCTATTCCTCCTATTACACTTTTCAGTATCCCAGGAACTACAGTGCTGATAATAGGTCCTAGTAGAGCAGATAAAGATCCTCCTTTTTGCAATACAAATTTCTTATCATCTAACGTTGGTTTTCTTACTAAAGTGCTAATATCCTTCGTGTTTCGCTGCAATTGATTATACTGAGATGTTGTCAATGGTATCGTTTGATTTATAATAGCTTTAGCGCATTCCATTAGAGTTATAATAAACTCCTTTTTGGCTTTGGCAATAACAGACTTTTGAATAGCAAAGGTTGCATTGTTGAGCTTTAGTCATCATAACGCTTTCATGTTGCGTCGTTGAATAACAAAATATGTATGAGGTGAAACGAATTGTAGTTGTATTTATATCCTTTTACTTGGGTACATATAATATCATAGGGAGGTCTGATGTAAAGTTTCCCAAAAGTCTGTGTTGATCATTCGTTTGCTGAGTCGTGTCTATTCGTAGATAAGAGTATGGTTTCTTTGTTGCGTCTTCAAAAGCTTCTTGTACATATTTTACTCTTGAGGGAAAACATTTTCGAGCCAAATAGGAAAAAGAAGAAGTATCTCTAGGGTTTTTAAAAAGAAAAAAATAATGACTATTCAAGGAAATTGTACGATACCTTTTTAAAAACAGATTCTGAACAATAAAAAATACACTTATGTTCAAATGATGACTATGTTTTGTATACAGACCATTGGCATCGGCTTTACCAGAAACTTCATCCATGAGATCATCAATTATCAACCATCGGTTTTGTCCATCTCTGGGGAAACTCACTGTTATATCTATCATGCCTTCATGAAAAATCATTCCTGGTACTTCATCAAAGGGTTTTTGATAGGCTCCATAACAGTAGTGAATTTCTGTTGGTGGAGGGTGAGCTATAGTCTGACTAGCTTCAATCATTCGTAAAATCGCTCGTGTCTTCGCCGATCCAGTTGGTCCTGCAATCATTGCCATAAAAGGAGAACGCATCTTCAGGTTTCCCATTCATCATAAAAAGATGTTCATCAACCAACAGTAGTTTCATTTATGATTCCAACGGGAGCGTTTCTCGCTTTTTGTATTTCTTGCATAGCATCTTCGTACATACTAAACTCAGTAACACCTCCAAAAGTAGAAAATCCTATGACAAATACCAAAATCATCATAACTATCAGTGCTTTACGCTTCATACTAAAACATGTAGCATATCGCTCGTAGTACCATCAACAGTATCAACTTCATTCATCGGTCTCATCTCAACATCATCCTCTATATCGACATCTTAGCTTCCAATAACGATACAATCATACAACGATTCATTTTTATACAATGTAAAAAAACTGTCAAAAAATAAATGCCATAAAATATTAACTCAGCTGCTCTAATCAAAGCTGTAACCCATTGCATCCACTCCGGGATAAAATCCCACAAAAAACACTTGGTAGGGAGATCTGCTCATATATTACTACTTTTGTATGTTGACACAATCCCATTGTTGTTGCTTTGTATGCTGACACAATAACATTGGTTACCCATTGGCTACCCAACCTACCAAGTATTTGGCTCCGGAAGTGTTGTAACTTGGAATGAGTAAAAACTCAGAGGGAATAGCGACGATCTTTCGCAAAATGGTTCAGTTACCGAAAACAGTTTATCAAACAAAAATATGCAAGTGTATTGTTGCGGCACACGCTACTTGAAAATCCCGTGACTTAACGCAGTACGGCTGTTGACAGCGAATATTCAGTTATTTGCTATCTCCAGTGATCTGATAATCCTGAAACAGGATATCAAACTTAGACACATACTATTTCAATGAAAAACTAGCGTGCCAGTGAATATAATGCTGACAAGCTACAAAAAAGTATAGTCTCAAAACATAATACCTGCGTATACTTGAACAAAGAAATACGAAACTCACATCCATAATACTTTCGTGAAAATACAAGGTACGACTCACACATTATGGGGGAAAGTAGAGTGTCCGATATACAGAAGTTTCGTGCAACGAATAATGTTCAGTGGCTAGTCCAGCAGCACAATTAGCTGAAACAGGGATTGCCAGTAACAAAAGTATGACTTCCAACAAAGTTTACCACAGTAGTCTCAAAGTAATATCAAAATGCATTACAACAAAACTTACAATATAATGTGGAGGTCTCAGTTTGAACATGTGACTACCTCAAAATCTTGGTGACTAGTGAAGTCTGATTACTGACTGAGAAAAAGCTTTAATCATAGCTTTTCAGAACTGGCTTTCTATTGTTACGAGGTATACAAGCAGGGAATTAGTATGGTAGCAAGCTCAGTAATATGTGTCTAAAAGCATTGTTTTGCCCTACCAGCCACCGATCACCGACCCCCAACGCCAGCGCAACCCCCCCCTTTACATGTATGTTTCAGATTTGTTATCCATTTTAAAATGCATCCACAAGAAAGAAAACATGTTAGTTTAAAATTGAAAATTAAAAAAAAATGACCTGCCAAAGAGTTTAAATTAGCAAATTGAAATAATAAAAGCTGACAATAATTTCTGTGTTTTAAAAACCGGAAATGCATATATCCCCATAGACCTTGAAAATTTTTGATACTTGTATGATTGTATTGGGAAAACCAAAGCAGGTAATTTATATAAACTGACCTCTTTTTAATCGTTAAAAGAAATGTCAGCAATGGGTTCGGAAAAAATAAACCTCGCACCTAGTTTAATATTTTTGTTTCGGGCATAGTTTTTTACAAAATTAATAGAAGTTTTCAGCCAATAAATTAAATTACCTTAAAAACACTGGCGACTTCTGGTGTATGCACTGCACTCTTATCATCACTATTCCCATTGGATAAAAATTAAATAACATTTTTATAACAGGTTTCCCTTCTGTTTACAAAGAATAAATTCAAAACAACTATCAGAATTTGGAGGTATATGCCTTTGATCATTCTCTTTTCTAGTGCATTTTTCATATGGTTGTAGTAAATACATTTCTTTCGTAATTTTTTCCCGATTTTGTATAAAACCATAAAGGCCGGTTTAGAATCTAGTTTTTCATCGATGGAGAAATAAGAGTAAAGCTTACAGGAGGCATCTGGTAGGACATAATAGTTTCAGAAACTTTAGGAGTAGAAAACATTTTCACTTTAAAACAAGGGGACATGGACATGAGAGTTAACGTCATAGGGAGTTGTCCCTTTGTCGACAGACAACTCCTTTATCGATCAATAATGACCCGAAGAATTGTTTTAAATCGAATTAGGTGTGCGAGGCTAGCTGGAAGACGAGCTGTCTACGTACATTGAAGCATGTGCGGTTCTTGATGAAAAAAAAAATTGATAGTATTATTTATTAGTTACTTAGTTCGACAGTTTGAGTTAGCTATTGGTTTGGTGTTTTTGTCAAAGTTAAATATTTGTTGTAATTATTACAAAAACTATCATGCTTAGAAGGAAACTTGTGCAATCCCAAGGTATTTATATGTAGTAGTAGTACTCATATAATATTATATCATCATCATGATCATCATCATCATGATGATCATCATCATCATCATCATCATGATCATCATCGATCATCATTCATAATAATTATAATAATAATATATTTATATTATTAATTAATAATAATAATAATAATTAATTAACAAGAAGAAATCAAACGAAAAACTACTAACTAACTTAATTAAACTAAAACTAAAAAAAAGTAAGTAATAATAATTAATAAAAAATAATAATAATTAATAATAATAATAGTAGTTCATTACAGTAGTAAGTAATAATTAAATTTAATAATAATAATATAATAGTGAATTATTATATTATTATTATTATTACTAACTATTATTTATTATTATTATTGTTCATTCATTTTTCAACTTTTTTGTTGATTTCTTCTTACTAACTAATAAATAATAATAATTTAATAATAGTAGTATATATATAATATATTAAATATTATTATTATTATGATTTATTGTAGCAATAATAATTAATAGTTATAATTTTTTATTTATTAATTTTTGTTGTTACTATTATTACTGTTTTATTAATGTTTATTATTAATTGCAATATATATATAGTAATTATTGAAGTTTGTTATTGAAGTAAACCTGCGCTGGAATGTTGATACGAACCAAGGGAAAGAACAATTCAACTCTTCAGTAATCATTGGTGCTAAGTTGTGCTAGTAGTAGTTTTATAGTATCAAAGCGAACGGACTGGTAAATAAGTCATCAATAGCGAGCGTTGCATAGAATGTCTAATGAATGTAATCTACTCTTTGCATTGCTGTTGTATAATAATTTTCCATTGTTGTTGTAATTATTTTCTATTAAATAATTATTATTTTATTATTGTTACAAGTTACAAATATTTGTGTTGGGGATGTTTGAAAATTATTATAAGTGTTGTTTAACCAGTTCTAGTGCAAATATTTACTGTCAGAGGTTGTGTGCAGATGTAGGTAGTTGACATATTAAAATTTTGTCCAATCAGGCACATAATTTTGAGTACTATATAAGCTGGAGTTATTTTTATTTGTGCCAGAGTTGCCAGTGAATAAAGTTGTGCTCATACTTTAAATAATTCTGCTTCTCTCAAATCTAACTATAAGCCTCTGCACCCACTCTACTACGTGGCAGTTATAAAATCTACGTCTCATAGTAGTAACTGCATAGACACTAGTTTAGCCGGGCAAGTTTATAAGTTAGTAATTGCGCTGGAATTGATTGGAGATAGAGCTTGTAGCTAAATAGGCCTCTGCACCCACTCTACTACGTGGCAGTTATGAAATCTACGTCTCATAGTAGTCACTGCTCTAACACTAGTTTAGCCGGGCAAGTCTATTGACACTGCAAGTCAATAGAGACTATTAGTTTGTCATTGAGTAAACCTCTGCCTGTATTATTGCTAGAGAGGTATTGAGTAATTACACGGCAAGTTAAGTCTAATAAGAGATTAGACTATCAACTGGGCCTGTTTTCGGTCCTTCAGCTCTCTACCGGGCCTGTTTTCGGTCCACCTGCAGACTATCTACCGGGCCTGATTTCGGTCCACCTGCAGACTATCATCTGGGCCTGTTTTCGGTCCATTCACAGACTAACTGGGCCCGATTTCGGTCTGGGTTAGTGAAACGGCATAATTTTATTTCATTATTACTAACTAATAAATAGTAATTAGCTTATTATAATAAATTCAATACTCATAATTTCTTTTATAATTATTATTGTATATATGATTATTGTGACAAATAATTAATTAATACTGATTAATAAACTTATATGTTATTATTGTTCAACTTGTTATGTTGTTGAATTAAATGGGGCAGTTATGAGTGAGCAACCTTCTTGATGTGTTGTAGAACAAGGTGCAGTTTGGCCATTGTTTCCTATCACGTTTCTTGGAGGCACGTGTGGTCTAGTGGTTAAAGTGCTTGCACTTCAATCCTGGATCTGGGGTTCTATTCCCGGCACGGTTATCTATGAGCAAGATATTTGGCTTCCTATGCTCTGCCTGGTCATAAAAATAACGTGGTCCTAGTTCGATTGCACTCTCCATAATAACTATGGAGACATGCTAGTAAAAGATCCCCCTCTGCCTTTTCGGAAGAGTAGCGGGTAACGGCAGGCATGGGTATAGGGTGTTGCTTGGACAGCTACTTGAAATTCTTGTAGCTGAATCTCCTAGTAAGATCAGGAGCTGCGAGTTGATGCCGGAAACGGTCCTTCGCATTATACTACGTAAATATAAATCTAGCCGGTGCTATGGTTATCGTAGTGTGTGTTTCCAAACTCTGACACTCACCCTGCTGCTACAGTTTACCAGGATTGTCTGTTTTATGCAGTGTATTGTACTACTATCTCTACCATGTTTTATGCTGCTAGTGTCTTGAGCAGATGTACACTATTTGTGGAATATTATGTGTAAGCTAGTCCTGGTGTCCTCTGTTGCTGAAAAACAATCTGCTCCTTATCCAACAATAAGTCTCAATTAATTATGTTGCTGAGCTATATTATCATTAAGCTACCGAGCTATATTACTATTCAGTTTTGGAGTCTTGATATCTTTCTTGATGTTGCTAGGTGACAAGTTGCCCGTAATAACCTCCTCAATTTATGTGACAATGTTAATAATGGCAATGCCAGTATAATTAAAGGCAAAAAGAGAGTAGTTAATTTTAGTTTATTAACAGTGTTATCAAACAAAAAACATTGGTTGTTTGCCACAGTATAATCATGTGCAAAGCCAATAAAAATAGAATTGTGACTGACTGTAGGAATTGTGACTGACTACATGATTGCTTTGCTACTTATATAGCACATTATGTACGCGCTATACGTGTGATTATTACCCCAAACTCAAAATCAAATATAAAATAAAATTAGTTGCACGACAAATGACACAAGAGATTTCCACACATAGATGAACATGTAAATAACTTATTACCTCCAAACAGTATTTTATTCTGCAACACTTTTGTTGCAATAGCTTTTCTACAGTATTTGCTAACTGGGCCCGCGCTAAGGATGACACAGGTATCTGGTGAAGCGCAGTTGCATTGTTGGTACGGTATCTGGACTGGTGCAGATGGGTGACAAAGGAGATACAGAAGGCTTACTGAGGAAGAATGTTTTTGATTTCTCTAAAAAACTTTTTTCTTTACTAGTAAATACAATTCCAATGTCTAGTGTAGGTTTGGTACGTAAAGACAGTGTTCTGGTTTGGTTGTTAGAAGTGACTGTTTCATTACTTATCGTGTTAAAAATTACAAAACAATAACAGTGACGTGCCACAATGAATGATTCACTGTAACAATATAGCGCAGCAATGCATACATAATATTACTGAAAACGCTGACAAGAAAAGTTATAGAGACAATTAAAAGCTTACAAGATAGTAACAATCCTAGCCCTTCATACCAATAACTATCAGTTTCAAATTTCCCACTGTTAGTTATTAAGTCAATGTGTAAAATATATATGTGAGTCAATAAATGAGCACATGTAATATAAGTGTATAAATGATTTGTGATTGTAGAAGCAATAACAGAACTGATTTAGACAAAAAATACAAACACAAAGTTTTCCATAATGTCTGTCAACTACAAACATAGCGCATGTAACTGCTTACATAGTGTCAATGTGTTGCTAGCTCCAATGCTCGTTGGTATAACTACTCTACTGCATGCCACATCACTGTAAGCAGGCATTCTTTGCTCAAATAAATTGAAAAGGAGGCTTTCTTTGTTTACTTTCACATAGTCTATAAATGTTGGATAATAGTGCAGCATGAAGGTTTTATGCCAATACAGACAGATATATTTATACAAAACTGGTTGTTAACACATTCATTACAGGGTGCTTTCTGTGGTTTTCGTGGTTTTTCGCTTATTTTCATTATTTTTTAGCGGCTCACTCGATGCAGCTACAACAGTGAAACAAATACCAAAAGAACGATAAGATTCTCCTTAAAAATTATAGGGGCATTATCATGGACACAGAAAAAACCAAAAAAATTTTCCCCGCCTACCCTTTTGGGCACTTATTGCGACATAGCAAGTAACCACGAGGCTAGGCCGAGGGGAGGCCGATGTATGGATTTGCATTTTACACGAGAAATATTTGTCCTAGACACAAAAAAATTGCAGCAATGAAAAGGTGGCAAAATTTTGTTCTAAAATGATTATTTATTTGCTAGGTTGGGCTTTGAAAAAAAAAAAGCCTCAAAACCTCAATCAAAAACCACAAAACCACAAGAATGCCATTGCGCAACATCTGTAATGGCTTATTAATTGGTTTTTATGAACTAGAAAAAAAAATACTAATAATGCTTGAAAGTCAACAAAAGACTGCCAAGACAATGTTTCAGTGGTTATCTCTCAAATTTACATTTTATTTTCCCAATGGAACCCTCTTAAATACTTCAATTATTTGTCCCAAAATGATGTTGTGGGTAATAATAATAAAAAACAATGGCTACTATTGATAAATAATTAACAACCTTATATTGTTTTGATATTCATAAAAATTGGTGTGTATGATCAAAAGATCATGGGGATTCTGAATATCAAACTTTTTTTGACAGCCGCTACCGTTTTAATGGGAAAAATCAGCTCCGAAAATAAGTCCGATTTCGGCAATAATTATTAAAAATAACGAAAAGTTAAAAAAATTCATAAGTCAGCCGAAACTTGTCCAATCAGTATGAAACTTGGTGAATATGAGCGCTAGGATGTGTACTTCCTTCGTTTCAAAAAAAATTGTGCTAAATATCTTAAATAAGAAAAATAATTACAATGAAAAAAATGACGATTTTGGTAATAATAAATAATTATTAATTATTATTACAATGAGTGAGAAACTACACTTACCGTGCTCGAAATTTCACCAAAACTGGTCACTATGCTCAAAACATGGTGCTTTCAATATCCTTATATTTAGTTTTTTGAAAATCTATCTATAAAAAAAAAAATTCCAAAAAACAAAAGCAACCGCATGCACCAAAAATCTGTCCGCCATTGCTGGTTGCTAAGGAACAAAAACCAAAAATAAAAATTGTAAAAGTCAAAACTAGCCTGAGGCCATGTATTAAAGATAATTTAGAATTATACAGCAAATGATTCTGAATAGAATGATACCAAAATGTAAGACCTTACTCTTACTTTGCTCACATGGAAATTGTGAACAGACAATTACCGGTTTACTGTACTCATTCCGAGTGGGCTCGTGTCATGTAAGAGATGTGTTAAACTAAACCTTTGAACTGGCTCGAAATATCCCACTAGTTTCATTTCAGCTACTGTATTTTCTATTTTTGCTAGTACTGAAGAAAAAGGAAGAGCTAAGCACTACCAAATCAAATGGTGCTGAGGATGGAACTGTTAACATTGATAGTTTACCAACCAAAGAACTGCATCCCTCTGATGAATGCCTGCGCACCGTTAACGAGGCGCACAAGTTGGAAACGCTTGTTTTGGGTGCAGAAAGCGATGTCATAGAAGCCATCAGTTCTAAACCAACTGATCCACCTGTAAAGCTTGTTTCTGACACTGTAAACTTGGTAAATATCTTCCTTTCAGATGATTTTACATATAATTATGATAATGGTAGACCAGTGATCGATATGGATGATTGATAATCAACTTTCTTACTCCTCTGAATACCCCCCAAAACAGCGCAGTGTTATAGCAATCGCTAAATTACCATTGGCTTTAAAGGATTGGTGAAATTTTCAAATCTTCGGATTTTAAAAGTCAATCAAAGGCTTGTAGCTTTAATACATATTTATGTTGAAGCTTTTCAATGCTTCAAAATTTTAAATCTGTAAACATTTGGGGATAGGTAGTGTGAATTTAAAACTTTGTTGTTTTTATTATAACAAATTAAACCATGGGTATAATGGTTTGTTTTTATAGCTGTTACAGGCTAATGAAAATGTCAGCTATCTAAATCTTACAAGTATAATTGTATTTTATGTGTAGAACAATGAGAAATTTATCCATATTTACTGGCAATATTTACTTCATTGAAAAACGGAGTTGCTCTACAGCGCCATTAAAATGCTAGAAATGTGACGTCATTGATAAAATAAGCTTTCGCGAATCTAAGTAGGAAACGTTACTTTTATAGAAAAGGTGCCTGTATTAATCTGAAGATATTTCAGTTTTTATTGGGTTCTGTGACATCCCACCCAACCCAGTCAAATAAAACATATTGATAATTCATTTCAACACCTGCTAAGAAACTTACTCCCATAGATTTTGTCAAATTTATCATCAAAAAGTGTATAAAATATAAAACAATTCCATCGGACCTTTTGTTAGCAAGATTCTGATTGGCTGAAATTGTTGTTGGCTTTAGCACCAGATATTCTAGTATTTCTAGTAGACCTACAATAAAATTTTTTATATCATCGTGTAGAGCAGAATCTCCTCTATTTTCTGGTCCTTATTTGAGGTAAATCTGCCAGTCGAAACAGAAACCGCTCCATGAGAACCGCACCCCGTTCCTTGTCGGGCAAGAAATAATTTTTCTTGCTGAGATAGTTTGAAATAATATTTTTTGCAGAGAACCTCCACGGATGAGATTTGTTCTGATAAATGGTTAGATTATATTTATTTAGGCATGCTGGAATTGTTTAGAAGTGGAAATGACAGGTAGTATGCTAGAAATTAATTATTTGGATGACGACGATATTGTTGACTAGTAATTTTTTATTATTTTTCATTTTTTTTTCAAAGTGTTGATTATTATGGTTCTTTATATCAGAAGATAGTGCTTGAAATTCTCTATTCAGTGGTGTAAAAAGTCAGGTGCTAGCTTGAATAGAAAAAAAAATTAATATTATTCTTTGAAAAAATGTCCGGGATTTTCGCAAAAACAAGGCCAACTTTGATTGACGTGTTATGGCTAATGTGGTGGCCCATTAATTCTTCAAAATTATCTACATGAATCAGAATTGAATTTTCTTTCTATCTGTCGCCTCAGTTTTTTGTTTGGAGCTTTACTTTTGGTGTTTTTTCAAAGCAAAAATGTCAATTTTCAGAAATTCTTTCGTCTGATTAATGAAACACGCAACCTAATTGGCTAACAATTTTATACTATCCGATAACTTCAGTGTGTAAGAAAAGGTCTATAAATCTTGGACTGTCACAGTTTTTTTATTAATGACGTCACATATCTTGGAGTTGTCCCAGCAAGTGTGTTTTTGGGTGTCTCAAAATTTAGCTGAATTATTTTGTTTTTTTTAGGATGTTCATGGGATATTTATAATATATAAAGCTAATAAAGCTTAATTATAAGGTTACATCAGCCTATAACTGCTGTAAAAAGCAACCATTATACCCATGATTTAAACAGTAATGATTGTTATACTATAATTAATATTTATGGTAGGTGCATGCTTCCCTATTTAAATTTGCATCATAAGGATATATTTTGATAATAAGTTATAGTAATTGGTGGCACGGTAAAACTTGTTGATTATTGGGAGGGAGAGAGGCTAGTTGGCTCACAAGTGTTCATCTTCATGTCGTTAGAAAATCATGCATCCAATTTCAATGAAACTTACACAAAAACAAAACTCCAGAAGTTGGCACAGAACAGTTTTTTCAAAGCAAAAATTGTGGCCATATTTAACATTTTCAGACGTTTATACCTCCTTCACCAGCTTTGATGTGAAAAAAAAGGTTTTAAACACCAAAAACTCTTAGAGTTTTGACGCTATATTTATTGCCAATAATAAAAAAAATACCAGTAGGGCTAGCTGGATTGATGACGTATTCGAGATGCAAGCCGCTGAATGGCCTATGGAAGTCAATTGTAGCATATAGAATATAGCCTTACTTTTAGAGATGGAATTAGTCTATAGTACGTTCTCAACGGGGTTGTTGCTGATGCCCACATTGAGATGAGAGTAAGAACTTTGCTCTCTCCTGTTTATTTTGAGAAATTTTGTTATCTTCTTATAGTTTTGAGGGAAGATATTATTGAGCTTTTGCCTTTCCGGTTTAATTTAAAAAATGTGGCCGCATAATGTGAAGATCGCTTTCAAGCCTAATTTGCTGTCTCCGTCGTAATATAATATATAAAGTCTAGTTTTTGTTTTATTTACCATCTTAAAAAATTATTCACTCGTATCAATTTGTCTACAAAAATAATTAGGATAAAAATGTTTACGAATAACGATGAATGATATTTATAATAAATTATGGTATTGATCTAAACATTGATAATTATTGCATAAAATAATTACTATATCTAGCAGAGACATTAGCTTCAGGTTCAAACTCGAATGGTTGAACTTCATTCTGACCAACTTGTCGCTGCCAAACCTGAGTCAGATGTACGATGATAATGAAGATATATGTTTAGGGCATGTATTAGAGTAAAAATGCGGTATCACTGATTCCTTGATTACAAAGTGAACATGTCATAAACGCTAATCGGCGTAGCCAACCGCTGTTGACTAAAGGAGTGCCTACACTGCACCGATTGTTTGGTGCCGATGTACCTATACGATGGACCGTAATGATGTGCTGGTGGATACACAGGCAGATGTAGCGTGCCGATGTACTATAGCGAATTGGCGAGCTGCTATTGAACTAGGCCATCATAAGGCCGAAAGTGGGGGTTTATGCCTGTTTCATTTTCAACAACTAATTATTGTTTCCCTGATATAATAATAATTAATTATCACAATAATTGAAAAGCACATGCACTGTGATGTCTGTTGGTTTTTTTTCACCACAAAAAACTGACTTTTAGTAATTATTTTAGTTTTATTTATTACTAAGTCATCAGAGTACTGTTATTCTTCATCATTTATTTTATTGTTGTAGTTAATAATTAATTATTATTATTAATCATTATGCTTAGAAAAAAGAGTTATAATTATCAATGATAAATATTTTATGAGCCATGTGAAATAAATTTACCAGAGTGAATTTTTTTGTCGGCAATTGCATAAAATCAAAATAGTTTTGGCGCAAGGCATGGATATACAACTCTTATGAGATAAAAATTTTTTCGGAATCTGAAGTTGATGACAGTGATGATATATGCATGATCGTTCTTCATACAAAGAGTTCTAGAGAAATGTATTGTAAATAATAAAACTTGAGGAGCTCATAAACATATCTTGGATTTAACTAATCAGAGGGCGCTGATATGCTTTCGGCTTCAAGCCAACATGTTGGTTCGGCTTCTGAACAAACTCTAAGATGTGCAGATGTATCAGCCACGCCCATCATAAGGCCTTCCGATGGCAAACATCAGCCTGTGTCGTCAACCCTTTATTTTACAAACGGTAGGCTATTGACGGAGCACTAGCCTATCCCATGCACTGACAGGAAACAATGTACATTTGCTTTGGATTACGTTCTTTCGTTAAAGAATGCCTCCGGTCTAGTGATGGAACGGGACAAAAAAATTCAGGTTCGGTCCGATTCCGAATCTTTCCACTCAAATCAAACCGGTCCGAGGCGGTTCGGTCCGAATCCTATTTACGTTTGACAACTCCTTGCTTGTACAAGTTTATACTGAAGGTCAAACAGGTCTCTAGGTTACTTGATGATCAATACAATTTTAGCAAAGTTTAAGTACCAAGTAATAGCAAGCAGCATTTTTCTTTCAAATTTTGCTAACACTAAAGCATCCTAATTAAGGTCTACAATAAAAAGTAATTAATTATTTTACTGATTTATTATCAATACAACTACAAATATTTACCTATAATAAATAGCATTTACTTTTATTAATTATTGTTGAAATGATGATCAAGGAGTAATATTAATAATAAAAGTTCAGTGTTTTTGGTCGAGTGAACTGGTCAAGGCAAGTGAATTGATTGGGTATGTCATAGATAATAATTATTAGATTGAGCATGTTGTTGAGTCAGCAGTGAGCATTTATTATCAATACAACTACAAACATTTACCTATAATAATAAATGGCATTCACTTTTATTAATTATTGTTGTTGGAATGATCAAGGCACAGGCCTACGGCAGAAAATTTGATGGAATTTGGACCATTTTTCGGAACTTTATGTTGTGTTTTGTTGTTGGTGCACACCAACAACAAAACAACATAAAATTGAGTCAATGAGTAAAACTACTGTATAAAGGAAAATGGTTTCCACAAACAATTGGTTTTAAATGCTTTTCTTGTGTTTGTTTCATCTAACGCTACATACTCCACAGATAAAATTTGGAAGCAGCAGTGCTTGGCTAATGTGTAATTTATTTATTAAACTTAAAATAATTATTTATTTTTATTATTATTTAACCACGGCCAATTGATTATTTATTATTATTCAATTTTTATTATTATCAATATCTAAAATAGGGAAAAAAACAAATAATATGAAATAAAACACAAATATATTTGTGATCACTAATTCTGCATCATTTTTAATTAATATAAGTGGTCTTGGAAGGCAACTGTCTCATATCACTGAAATTTCTGTCCAAATTATTTAATTATATTGACTGCAGTGATGCTGGAAATACAATACACGCGTGTGCAAACCAGTAGCGCTACGACATTCCCTATTTCCATAACGCTTCAGTGGTCTGGCGCTATTATAAGTCGCTACTTAGTAGCGACTTTCAATAGCGCCACATCATCACGACTTCATTAGCGATATGCCCATTTCCAAGAGGGGTAAACCCGTGGCGCTACGGCGTAGCGCTACGGCGTCGTGTCATGGAAAGTCACTAATAGGTTAACATGCTAATTATTAATGATGTCATGAAAATATAGTAATCAATTTAATTTTGACGAGGTTGATATTTGAAGCGCTTCATAAGGACATATCAATGACATATCAGATAGATATAGAAATGACCGGAGGCATTCTTTAACCAACTAACCACCAATCAGTAACTTGTTTTCTACTTTTTCTAAACAAACCAACTTTTCCCCAAGTTTATATTTCTGGGGTAAAAAGGATGTAGATTTTAAACATGAGAAAAAAAAGTATTTTAATAAACCATACTTCACAACTTTTAAGCCGCGTTTACACTAGAGCGACTGCGTCTTCGTCTCAATCGGTGGTTATAGATGCAGCTGCAAGTTTCCTTCACACAGTTGCAATAGACAAAGTTTTCGAGTTTGTAGCATTGAAATTGCCCAATAATCACCATGTTCCCATGGTGCGAATTCGTTTTGATTGAACTTATAAATCGTTCATTCGGGTCATGGGAATTGTGACTCGTACGAGTTGGTTCGGGTTCGTTCGTGTTGGCTCAGTGCGGTTCCTCAAACCGTATTCGTTCGGGTTGAGTATTCATTTGGATCATGGGAATCGTTCGTGTTGATGAATTCGAATTCGTTCGGGCTGCTCTTTTGAGAAAAAGGCATTAAACTGGCGATATGGCAGTAAATTAGTTTTTGTATATTTTCCAACTGCAGTTTTTATATTCATATAATAATAATCCTCTGCAGGTTTAACAACTGCCTAATAATAAATTATTTACCCTTTGCTCGGGAAACTGAATCATAGCTCTGTTTCATAAATTGGCAAACTAAATTATTATTATTTTTATACTTGCCAAAAACAATTATTTTTTTTTTATTATTTGGAAATGATTTATTTATTTACTATTAGGGGAGAGGGGGGCACATTGGGACAAAAAACACATTTTTTGACCCAGAGAAAAAAAATGACAAGGGAGGATAATCAGTACACTTGGATAAGGTACTGCAATATGTTGCCTTCCTTACCTGTGAAGCTCAACTCTGTAAACTAAAGTAGGATTGGTCAGTCGACAATCTAGTGAAGGCTTACCGCTGTCCCAATCTGCCCCAGGGTAGGGGTAGATTGGGACGGTGGTAGGGGTTGATTGGGACTATATATAAGCAATGAAGACTTTTTCAAAAAATTGATTTTAGTATTTTGAACTTTTTTTGAAACAATGAATATAATATTGATCTATTTGATGTCCAATGGGTAAGCCAGCTAAAAATACATCTGATAAAACCTTAGAGAATCCAATCCAGCACCACATGTTGTTGCATTACATAGAAATTAAATGAAAAACTTTGAAATGTCTATAGGGAATGCCATTCTCTCTGCAAGGCGATTGGTTCCTCCTGTCATGTTAGGCGGGGGCAGGACCAGCTCCACATCTTGAATGTCAACATCGGACACATCCTCAAGATCGGCCTTCACGAATGACACAGAAGCTCCTCGGATGGTTTTGAAGAATGACACTGTGCATACGATGGAGTCTGTGTCGAGGACAATGCCGACGTAGTGAGTCACTGTCTTTTTGAGAGGGAATCTGACAAGAACGTAGGCTCCAGCAACAATACTATTTGTTAGGACATCTTTCTCTGTGTCCTCATGCAACTCATCACTTGAGCTGTCCTCATCTTCCAGTTGTTTGGCCAGTACCTCCTCCGCTGCCTCGTCATCCTCACTATCAGATAGCTGGGCAGTTTTCACTTTGAGCTTCCGCGGTCGTTTTGGCTTAGATGCATTCTCTGCTTGTTCCTGCTCCATCTGCAGCTTCACCGGAGTGTCTGTCAACACCATGGATTTAACTTTACTTCGATTCTGGGTCTTCTTGCGTGCCGGTGCTTTCGCGAAAGGTCGTAACTCGATTGGAGTGGTCTTCTTGGTTGCGACACAGCAACTGGTGGACTCGGAGGAAGTAGATGATTTGGGTTGAAGAGGAGTGGCTGGGAGTGTGTTGGCAACTTTGCCGTCTTCAGCTTCAGGTTCAGCAACTTCCATGGGCCGGTCAGTAACACTGGAGGGAAGGAATTCGTCATCGCCAAAGATATCCGGATTGAATGGACACACACCAGACACACGAAAACCGGAGATGATGTTGGACGGAGTAAATGCCTTTGGGAAAGCTTCTCCCAGCAAACCCCCTATGTCATGGATAGATATAGTTCGACCAGGGTTGTTCAGCATCCACCTGCTGCAGGAGTCACTGTAGAAGGCTTTCAAGGAGAAATACACTGAGCGATCGAGGGGTTGCAGCTTGTGACTGCAGTGCGGAGGGAAGGTGAGAAGTATGATGCCGTTTTGCTTTGCGAACTCAATGACACTGATTGCTACATGGCTGCAGTGGTTGTCCATTAGTAGGAGCACAGGCTTCTCTGGGGTATATTTGGTATGTTTAGCAAAATGCATGAGCCACTGCAAGAAAATGTCCCTGTTCATCCAGCCTGACTGATGGGCTGCTCCACTTGTCCCAGGTGGTGCCCCGTTGAGCATAGAGGCCTTGAAATGAACCCGTGGCAGGACTAGAAAAGGCGGGATGGAGCCTCCTTGAGCATTCACACAGCCAGCCAACGTGACAAGCGTCCCACGCTCCGCCGATGTAGCAGCACCAACCTGTTTGACATTTTTCTCAGCAAGGATCTTCGCTGGCTTGTGTACCGTTGTAAGGCCAGTTTCATCCATATTGTATATTTCTCCCGGTTCAAACCTGTGTTTTTCCAGAACTGTGCGTAGGTTCTCGAAAAATACACCAACATTTTCTTTATTGAAGCTGGTTGCTCTGCTGAGGCTGGTTGCTTCAGGTGTCCTGACAGAGATATTCGGATGCCTTTTCAAGTAACCATACATCCAATCCATTCCTGTTCAGAAAAAATAAATTAAAACCACTTGCGCCTAGTTCTGATACACGTAATTGGTTTGTTGTAGCAATTCATTAATATGTTGTTTGATCACTACAATTATTTAGGAATAGAGAGTGCTGTTTGGTTAGTAGTATTTTTCTTCATTCATTTCATACACCATAACAAACAAAGAGCAACTTAGAACTAGGGGCGAGAGCGATTTTTCCAAAGGAAAATGGAGAGTCACAACTGCTATTTTCAAAAAGTTTAACTTTTAACGATTATGATTAAAGAAAGGAAAAAATATTGCCCCTGGTGGGGCTTGAACCACAGTCCATATCCATATCCTTGATCTCGAGGCAATGCATTAATCACTGAGCTACATAAGACATGGTAATCCTACAGCCTATATAATGCTATATAAAAAATGTAGCTCTCACTGCTCTGGAAGCTTTACAAAGCTAAGTTAGCCATCGTGACTTGTCGATTAAGTTTGACAATTTCACCTTCTAGCATTTGTAGTGACTGAGAAACAGGTGTAACTTTGTTTTGCGAAAGAAATAAAGGACAAGAAATCCAACTATTTCAATAGACTCACTGCTGAAAGCTGTGAGTCTAAAAAGGGTGCCCAAATGGGCTATACATACCAGCCATTTTTGCTCGAGTCCATGCGGCAGGAAACCTTTTGCCCAAGTGGTCTGCGTACTCATAGGCGAACTGACGCACAATCAACTTTGTCATGCCGAAGTGCCGTTTTGATGCGCTAATGATGTATTCTTCCAGCATTAGCTCTTCATCTTTAGAGAACACAACTTGATGGCCGTGGTTTGGCTGAAAAGTTATCAGTGCACCATCGCCGGCAGCAACATTACGCCTCTGCTTTATAACAGCTCTAGCTAGCGTAGATTTTTTAATTTCAAACTGCTCTGCAGCGGTGCGAAGTGACATTTTCTTGTCGATCACAGCCTGCACAGCCTTCAAAATCACTTCATCGCTCTTTCTGACTCGAGATGAGGGCTTTCTGTTTCGAACCATGGCTAAAATATGATATATGTAGTCATTGTAAACCCTGTCACGGGAGTTTAATTGTATCGGGGCACAATGGGACATGTCCCACTGTGCCCCACATTTTTTGTCCCAATCTGCCCCAAAAGCTGAAAATGAATGGAAATCTAAATTTGTCAAACTTAGGATAACATCAATTACTCCACATCAGCATACTATCACCCTCAGACATGTCATTCCCATATTTGTATTACAAGATGCATGTATCTGGAACAAAATTCACTATGAAACAAGTTGAAGGACCTCAATAAAATTTACTTTTGACTCATTTTTTTTTGTTTTACTCACCAATTTTTTTCTTCTTTCACAATGTTGCCTCAGATAATATGGCTGCCTGGTGATGTCATTTCCTACAATCAGTTTCACTTTCAATGCTGTCAGGAGAAGACAACTATGATTTTTAGCAAAATCCCAATGTGCCCCGTGTCCCAATGTGCCCCCCTCTCCCCTAATAATTATTTATCATTTCTTATTATAGCTATCATTATATTTAATAATAATCATCTATAATTATTAAAAATTGTTGCTTTTATTATTATTCATCTACTTACTACTTTATCCTGTAAACATTCCACAAATTTGACTCGTAATACGAGCGCGGTTGGTCACTATCTCACTACAATCAAGTAATTATTGCGCTCGCTACTCATTGTAAAGGAAGGTCAACTCCCGCAACTTGTTTCAATTCGAATTATCTTAGGAACGGAATGGAATGCCAACCCGAATGAATGCTAACCAACTCGAATGAACGTCCGATCCAAACGAGTTCGCACCATGGGAACATAGTGAAAGATTGTTAATATAATTTAAGCGCGTTCTTGCTCATACATTTATGTTGATGAGTTGTGATTTAACTGTAAATGGTTTTCTACCAGGTAGTAGTTCTCCATGTATTCACAGGTTTTTTTATTTACCTATGATGTAAAATTTTGACTCATCTGGACAAGAATGATTGTTAATTCTAAGCTTAAATGATAAATTGAAGAAAATCTGATGATTCGCATCTGAAGTGATAATAATTACTCAGAATATGAATTAATTAGTATTGCTAAATATACAGAATTTGATTATGTAATTAAAACAAAACAATAATAAAGATTTATTAACAATGGTGGTGATATTTAATTATTTAATACTAATCTTATGATCATTGTTCACGTTATATCCAGGCTTGAATGAACAAAATATTGCAACGGCTATATAGAGAAACGCAATTAGTTCAATGGTGTCACGTGCCTGTAAAGTTACTGCAACTTGGCGCTTGGACCCAACACTGCTGGCTTTCTATGGTATATATCTATATACTGTAGTATTTTCTATGGTATATATCTATATACTGTAGTATTTTCTATGGTATATATCTATATACTGTAGTATTTTCTATGGTATATATCTTTATACTGTAGTATTTTTATGGTATATATCTATATACTGTAGTATTTTCTATGGTATATATCTTTATACTGTAGTATTTTTATGGTATATATCTATATACTGTAGTTTTTATGGTATATATCTATATACTGTAGTTTTTTATGGTATATATCTATATGCTGTAGTATTTTCTACGGTATATATCTATATGCTGTAGTATTTTCAGTGGTATACATCTATTTATATACTGTAGTGTATTCTGTGGTATATATCTATGTACTGTAGTATTTTCTATGGTATGTATCTATATACTGTAGTATTTTCTATGGTATATATCTATATACTGTAGTATTTTCTATGGTATATATATGTCTATATACTCAGGGCCGTAGCCACTTGAGGCAAGACAAGGCTCATGCCTCGTCTGAAAGTTTAGGCGAGACAAGCAAAAACGAGAATTTCCAACTCGGCAAACGGATTTTCCCAAGAAATTCTTGTTTTAGCAGTACTCGGTGTTTCCACATGGATTACCGTTAGTGCACTGACGTAGCACTAGTTCTATTAATGTAATCACGTTGCTTATCAAAACCCAACCGAACGTTAGAGTCTCAAACTACAACATGCCACTTCCTGAGTGCTTATTATTACTGCAATAATATTATTTTCGCCAAATTATTTTTTGAGGTATTTTTCAATTTTTCTGGATGACTACTGTTGTCTGCTGTATTTCATTTTTAGTTTTGGTTCCCACTTCACACTGCAGATAGTTCAGGGTACAGTGCGAAGATGTTGTTTTCTTTTTGAATGAGAACTAGTAATAAATGAATAATAATCAATCAACCAATGGTAATAAATAATTAATATTTATTACCATTGATTATTATTTATTTAATAACAATTAGCAATAATAATTATTATTATTGTTCTAATAATAATAATTATTATTGTTAGTGCTATTATTATCATGATGATAATGAATAATAACATCAACACCAACTACTATCGTTGTTAGTTATGTATATATCTATATATATATGATTTATTTATCGTATAATAAAGTATTATATTATTTAGTCTGTAATAATAATATAGCATTAACATGAAACTACAAAAAATTAATGATGATACTATCTATCTAATTGATGTAATAATGACTCTGAGATAAAGTTGTTAACGTATTTAATTCACTGAGCAGACCCATTATATATATCTATTACTATAGTTAACAATAGTGTAAATAATAATAATTTTTTATTGCTGCTATTATTCTTTTTCACGGCTAACAATAATATTGATATTATTATAATACTTATGAAAAAAGTATTATTGTAATACTTAGGAAAAAAATGATGATTATCATCATTAAGATAAATAATAATTTGTTTACAGCAACACACAACTTGATACCTACTCTATTCATTTTTTTAGACTTGAGTAGTGGTGGTAGACTTGAGTAGTGGTGGTAGACTTGAGTAGTGGTGGTAGAAGAATTGTTGTACTATTACATATACCTACATGTTACAATCATGTTAAATGCTACTACCTTTCTTTGCTTGAGTTATTTGGCGTTTTCATTATCTATTATTTTCCTGCCATTTTGTCATTTTCATTAATAATAGCAATAAATTTGTTACTACTGGTACCTAAACGATTATTATAGTTGTTATTATTACAGCAACTACCACTACCATCAACACAAAATTCGGGGTAAACTTTATTTTTATGGGACACATAGCAAATGCTAAATATTAAACTTACATACATCCTGGCACGCGCTATGGGGTACTGGCACCTTAGATAAATAGCAATCAGCAAGGAAGGAAGAGATAACTATACGAGCATACATTGCTCACAAATACACTAATACTAACGAGAACTTACTGCTACTGGTATTGCCAATCAAAGCGCATTCAACTTTTTTTTAACATGACCATCACTGCAAGTTCCTTTTGTTGCCGTGATAGATGGAACAAATTAATTGCAAGGGTTTGTGACTGCAGAATAGAGCATTCGATCTTGAACTACCTATGTAATATAAGGTTCTACAGCTTTTTCCTCTCTCAGTTTAACTTCATTTATTGGTATGTAGTAAAACAGCAATGCCAAAAAGTTGTCTCATCTATGTGGGCATACAAATATCTCATATGTACATGCATGCCATGTATACATATAAACTTGGCTCATAGATGTTTCAAATCACTCAAAATTTGTTCATAATAAAGCCTCTTGCAGATGCTTTGATTTTTTGTCTTTTTATTGTAAAACCTGTAAAATTGCTTTGGCAGCCGGGGTGCTGGCCCGGACCGAGAAGTGGAGAGGTGGACCCCCGGATTTGTGTGGGTGATCACCTCCTCTGATAATAAATCCTGGCTACGGCCCTGATACTGTAGTATTTTCTATGGTATATATCTATATCCTGTAGTGTTTTTTATGGTATATATCTGTAAACTGTAGAAGTTTCTTTGGTATATATATTTATATACTGTAGTATTGTGGGAAATTTCTACAATAAGTAGCCAAGTCAGGGCCCCTCTTCCGCCCACAACCCTCTAGACCCCTTGCCTTGTCCGTAGAGATCGTGTGGAATGACCCCAGAGCCTTCCCCTCCTACCATTATTACACACCATTACCTGTGATTTGGATACCGGCTTCCCCGGCCTGTATCCACCCTGTGTCCACCCTGTATGCTATGTATATAGGTTCAAAGGACCTATCCCGAGTCAGTACCCTGGGCCAGTAAAGAAATATGGCTGCTAAGAAAAGCCTGAGTCCCTAGGAGTTCAACAACCTACCCCCTATGGAGACCGGAGCCTTGCAGATAGTAAAAGCCAGAGACTAGGAAGTCAGCCTACCAAATAAGGAGTGGAAAAGTTTCACTGCCTATAAAGGAGCGGGAAAGCACCCGAGAGCTGTCTCACTATGTGCTCACCTTTTCTATTGGATTGCTTTGTTTATGTTATCGTATTGTGGATTGATTTGCTATAAAAAGAATTACTGGACCTGGGGAAGTCAGAAGTCTAGTGTATTTTTGTGCATCACATGTTATATCATCATGTTATATTGCTGAATAGAATCAGTATAATAAACTATCTATTCATGTTAACCTCTGTGCGGTTAGTCTGGGGCGCCGACCCCGAAGTAGTTGTCAGAGTCAGTGGAGTTGATGCTGTTGTGTCGGTGTTGAAAGGTGGAAAATCACTACAGTATTTTCTATGGTATATATATATGCTGCAGTATTTTCTACGGTGTTTATATACTGCAGTATTTTCTATGGTGTATATATATATAAAATGTATAATTTAGGTACAACCAGAAAGGGCTCCTGCCTGGCAAGATGAAGATGACAATGAACACGTTGCCTCATGGTATGTAAAGTGTGTTTGTACAATAAGCATTAGCATGTTGTATGGGATTTGGTGATCGTAGCTCCTCCACCACTCCACCTCTCCACCACTCCACCTCTCCACCACTCCACCACTCCACCTCTCCACCACTCCACCACTCCACCACTCCACCACTCCACCACTCCACCACTCCACCACTCCACCTCTCCACCACTCCACCACTCCACCACTTCACCTCTCCACCTCTTCACCTCTCCACCACTCCACCTCTCCACCTCTCCACCTTTCCACCATTTCACCTCTCCACCACTCCACCTCTCCACCTCTCCACCACTCCACCTCTCCACCACTCCACCTCTCCACCTCTCCACCACTCCACCACTCCACCTCTCCACCCTTCCACCACTCCACCTCTCCACCACTCCACCACTCCACAACTCCACCTCTCCACCTCTCCACCTCTCCACCTCTCCACCTCTCCACCACTCCACCACTCCACCACTCCACCTCTCCACCTCTCCACCACTCCACCTCTCCACCGCTCCACCACTCCACCACTCCACCACTCCACCTCTCCTCTCCACCACTCCACCACTCCTCCACTCCACCTCTCCACCTCTCCACCTCTCCACCTCTCCACCACTCCAACACTCCACCACTCCACCACTCCACCTCTCCACCCTTCCACCACTCCACCTCTCCACCACTCCACAACTCCACCTCTCCACCTCTCCACCTCTCCACCTCTCCACCACTCCACCACTCCACCTCTCCACCTCTCCACCTCTCCACCACTCCACCACTCCACCACTCCACCTCTCCACCTCTCCACCACTCCACCTCTGTACCTCTCCACCGCTCCACCACTCCACCACTCCACCTCTCCTCTCCTCTCCACCACTCCACCACTCCTCCACTCCACCTCTCCACCTCTCCACCTCTCCACCTCTCCACCACTCCACCACTCCACCACTCCACCACTCCACCTCTCCACCCTTCCACCACTCCACCTCTCCACCACTCCACCACTCCACAACTCCACCTCTCCACCTCTCCACCTCTCCACCTCTCCACCTCTCCACCACTCCACCACTCCACCACTCCACCTCTCCACCTCTCCACCACTCCACCTCTGTACCTCTCCACCGCTCCACCACTCCACCACTCCACCACTCCTCTCCACCACTCCACCACTCCTCCACTCCACCTCTCCACCTCTCCACCTCTCCACCTCTCCACCACTCCACCACTCCACCACTCCACCACTCCACCTCTCCACCACTCCACCTCTCCACCTCTCCACCACTCCACCACTCCACCACTCCACCACTCCACCTCTCCTCTCCACCCTTCCACCACTCCACCTCTCCACCACTCCACCTCTCCACCTCTCCACCACTCCACCTCTCCACCACTCCACCTCTCCACCACTCCACCTCTCCTCTCCACCCTTCCACCACTCCACCTCTCCACCACTCCACCTCTCCACCACTTCACCTCTCCACCACTCCACCTCTCCACCTCCACCATTCCACCTCTCCACCACTCCACCTCTCCACCTCTCCACCACTCCACCTCTCCACCACTCCACCTCTCCACCTCTCCACCTCTCCACCTCTCCACCTCTTCACCTCTCCACCTCTCCACCTCTTCACCTCTCCACCACTCCACCACTCCACCTCTCCACCTCTCCACCTCTCCACCTCTCCACCTCTCCACCTCTCCACCACTTCACCTCTCCACCACTCCACCTCTCCACCACTCCACCTCTCCACCTCTCCACCACTCCACCTCTCCACCACTCCACCACTCCACCTCTCCACCTCTCCACCTCTCCACCTCTCCACCTCTCCACCTCTCCACCTCTCCACCTCTCCACCTCTCCACCTCTCCACCTCTCCACCTCTTCACCTCTTCACCTCTCCACCTCTCCACCTCTTCACCTCTCCACCACTCCACCACTCCACCTCTCCACCTCTCCACCTCTCCACCTCTCCACCTCTCCACCACTCCACCACTCCACCACTCCACCACTCCACCTCTCCTCTCCACCCTTCCACCACTCCACCTCTCCACCACTCCACCTCTCCACCCTTCCACCACTCCACCTCTCCACCACTCCACCTCTCCACCTCTCCACCTCTCCACCACTCCACCTCTCCTCTCCACCCTTCCACCACTCCACCTCTCCACCTCTCCACCACTCCACCTCTCCACCCTTCCACCACTCCACCTCTCCACCACTCCACCTCTCCACCTCTCCACCTCTCCACCACTCCACCTCTCCACCTCTCCACCACTCCACCTCTCCACCACTCCACCACTCCACCTCTCCACCCTTCCACCACTCCACCTCTCCACCACTCCACCTCTCCACCTCTCCACCTCTCCACCACTCCACCTCTCCACCACTCCACCTCTCCACCTCTCCACCTCTTCACCTCTCCACCACTCCACCACTCCACCTCTCCACCTCTCCACCTCTCCACCTCTCCACCTCTCCACCACTCCACCACTCCACCACTCCACCACTCCACCTCTCCTCTCCACCCTTCCACCACTCCACCTCTCCACCACTCCACCTCTCCACCACTCCACCTCTCCACCACTCCACCACTCCACCTCCCCACCACTCCACCTCTCCGACACTCCACCCCTCCACCTCTCCACCACTCCACCTCTCCACCACTCCACCACCACCACTCCACCTTTCCACCACTCCACCTCTGTACCTCTCCACCACTCCACCACTCCACCTCTGTACCTCTCCACCACTCCACCACTCCACCACTCCACCACTCCACCACTCCACCTCTCCACCTCTCCACCACTTCACCTCTCCACCACTCCACCTGTCTACCACTCCACCTCTCCACCCACTCCACCTCCACCATTCCACCACTCCACCTCTCCACCACTCCACCACTCCACCCACTCCACCTCTCCACCACTCCACCACTCCACCTCTCCACCACTCACCTCTCCACCTCTCCACCACTTCACCTCTCCACCACCTTCACCTCTCCACCTCTACCACTCCACATCTCTACCTCCACCTCCCACCTCTCCACCACTCCACCACTCCACCACTCCACCACTCCACCTCTCCACCACTCCACCCTCCACCACTCCACCTCTCCACCCTTCCACCACTCCACCTCTCCACCACTCCACCTCTCCACCTCTTCACCTCTCCACCACTCCACCTCTCCACCACTCCACCACTCCACCTCTCCTCTCCACCCTTCCACCACTCCACCTCTCCACCACTCCACCTCTCCACCCTTCCACCACTCCACCTCTCCACCACTCCACCTCTCCACCTCTCCACCTCTCCACCACTCCACCTCTCCACCACTCCACCACTCCACCTCTCCACCCTTCCACCACTCCACCTCTCCACCACTCCACCTCTCCACCTCTCCACCTCTCCACCACTCCACCTCTCCACCACTCCACCTCTCCACCTCTCCACCTCTTCACCTCTCCACCACTCCACCACTCCACCTCTCCACCTCTCCACCTCTCCACCACTCCACCTCTCCACCACTCCACCTCTCCACCTCTCCACCTCTTCACCTCTCCACCACTCCACCACTCCACCTCTCCACCTCTCCACCACTCCACCACTCCACCACTCCACCTCTCCACCACTCCACCACTCCACCACTCCACCACTCCTCTCCACCACTCCACCACTCCACCACTCCACCACTCCACCTCTCCACCTCTCCACCTCTCCACCTCTCCACCTCTTCACCACTCCACCACTCCACCACTCCACCACTCCACCTCTCCACCACTCCACCCTCCACCTCTCCACCACTCCAACTCTCCACCTCCACCATTCCACCTCTTCACCTCTCCACCTCTCCACCTCTCCACCACTCCACCTCTCCACCTCTCCACCTCTCCACCTCTCCACCACTCCACCTCTCCACCACTCCACCACTCCACCACTCCACCACTCCTCTCCACCACTCCACCACTCCACCACTCCACCACTCCACCTCTCCACCTCTCCACCACTCCACCACTCCACCACTCCACCACTCCACCTCTCCACCACTCCACCACTCCACCACTCCACCACTCCTCTCCACCACTCCACCACTCCACCACTCCACCACTCCACCTCTCCACCTCTCCACCTCTCCACCTCTCCACCACTCCACCACTCCACCACTCCACCTCTCCACCACTCCACCTCTCCACCACTCCACCTCTCCACCTCCACCTCTCCACCTCTCCACCACTCCACCTCTCCACCTCTCCACCACTCCAACTCTCCACCTCCACCATTCCACCTCTTCACCTCTCCACCTCTCCAC